>CAVLJG010000006.1:87543192-88743192 GCA_963669975.1 Acanthoscelides obtectus | reverse complement strand
CTGTCGTTATCTCTCGTTCAATGTTGGCTCTGAGCTCCCCTAACGACGCCGGCTTGTTTGCATAGACCAATGTTTGATGTAGCCTCACAAAAAAAGTCTAGACGTGTTGAATCACACGATCTAGACGGCCGTTCGACAGGACCATTTCTCGATATAACACGTTCATCGAATTTTGATTTCAATATGTTGATTGTTTCACCCGCTGTGTGGCTTGTGGCATCGTCTTGTTGAAACCACATATCATTAATGTCTAGAACATCCAATTGACCAAAAAAATAACGTTGCAGCATGTATCTGTGACGTGATGGTCATTTCCATTAACCGAAAAAAAAAATAGTCCAATGACACCGTACAGTTATTTTTTGTGGATGAAGGGCTGTTTCTTGAAGGACATTAGCGATTTCACCTGACCAATAACGCATATTCTCTTTGTTGACGAAGCCGTTTAGCCAAAAATGCGCCCCATCACTGAGGATGATTTTGCGATGAAATTGGTCATTTTCTTGCAACATTTCTAGAGCCCAATTCGAAAACTACGACGGTTCATATGATCGAACAGCTTTGTTCTTGAGTTAGCCTGATCTTATAAAGGTGCATCAAGACCAAGATCTCTTCGCAAAATTCGCCATAGCCATCATCTGAGCGATGCCCAATTCTTGAGAACGCCGTGGTATCGACGCGTTCTGTTCGTTTGCGAGGGAAGCTTGAGCGGCAGCAATATTCTCGGCACTTCGACCGGCCAACTGGCACGGGAACATCCAGCAGCGAATATGTGGACTATCAATTGCTTGCCTACTGGTACGAGAATAATCACGACCAAAGATTGGCGTTAACGTTCTTTAAGTTGCAGTCACCGACTCGGAATTTCGGTAGTAAATTTTAATTATTTGTAAGCCTTGTTGGTTCTTGTACTTCACCATGATGAAAATGTTTTCTTTACTAAATGTTTTGACATTGACTGTTCGGTAACTGATTTAAAGGTGCGTTCGTAGTGAAAGTTCAAAGTTGTCAAGTCCCTATTGGAGAACCTGATATATTGTGGATTTAGACAGGGACATGAAATTTTTATTGTATTTAATTATTTATTGACGACTTACAATTATATGATAGTTTCAATCATGAAACTTCAGAAATCTCGGAAACTCGAAGGAGCTAAGGTCTGTTGAAAATTATGCAACATTGATTATTAACTATAGTATCAGCATAAAGCATAAACGGTCATGCTATTCAGATAGAAGTGTTAGATGAAAACTCAGGTTTGTTTATAGATAAAAACCTCAAATCTTATTTGTCTTGTGAATATTGCAACTAAAAATTGTTTTACTGTTTTACGGCACATGTCCTTAAATAAAAAAATACCTGATTTCACGGCCATAAAAATAAATAAATAATATCAAAAATCACGTATTGTGATTTAATGCACAATATACCGCTAAAATCACTTTCATTTGAACGTCTACAGAAATTTCAAAAATCATGTAGATTGATTTTCAATTTAAGACAATATTTATTATGATATTTCTACACACACAAACACTTCGGTTCCTTCATTTTTGAAAACTAAACTGATATCTCGTGAGTATATCCACCCACCGAATATTTTGATTCACTGACACTTCAACTATGAATCTTCATGAAACGTTATTATTAAATAAATGCTTTACCTGTAACGCGATTAATCTAAACAATGCATTACCATAGATGGCTAAATATCTTGATTTTTATAATTTCAAAGAACATATTAAACAAATGATCTTTGGTGCTCAAATCTAAATTAACTCTCAGTATATTATATATATTTGCTCATATTTATGTATATCATATAAATCCTTTATAGTCTTTTTGTACACACACGTGTATGCTGCATTTAATTTGTAATTTTTATTTAAATTTTGGAAGGCTATTTTGTTAATTTTTTTTTCAGTACTCCGTGCTATACAGGGAAATAACTTTAAGAGGTGATTCCTTGCATTATTCTAAGCATAAAACGTTCATTATAACTTATGTCCGAAAATCAATCGTTTTCTAGGAAAGTGAGTCGTAAATAATTAAATTTCTGAAACATTTGGCAACGCTGCACGAGAAACGCGATACGAACGCACGACGACCGCAACTGATTCATCAAATTCTTTACGTTTGTATGATATTTTTGTGTTGAAAATATGCCTTGAATTTATGAATACTTTACGCAATTTTTGTGGCTAATATTTTTTATTTAATAACGCTTTCAGTACAGTACATTTACTTAAAACAAAAATTACAAAAGTTACCGGTACGTGGCGATATACACCACCAATTCCCACGATTATCAGTCACTTATTTGAAACGATGCGATGCACGAAAAAAGAAAAAGAAACAACATTCGTAAATGACATAAAGTTACGGTTAAATGTATTAGTAATCACAACAACACGCAATGATACATGCAGTGCAGGCGGAGTACGACGTTGCCAATTATGGGAGGGATTTTGTTTGCCTGTTTTTCTTCGGAAAATTGTATTTAATAAGCAAGAAAATTATTTTGCTATTGACAGTTAATTGATAAATAGATGTATTGATACATTATACGCTATTACGCATATTGAATTTAAATTATTAAGGTGCAAAATTAATTTGTATCATGATTGAAAAAAAATAAGTTCATTTTGTTGCTCCAAAACAGTTAATTTTTGGACATAGGTTATAATGAACTTTTTTGCTTAGAATAATGCAAGGAATCACCTCTCAAAGTTACGAATATTATTTCTCTAACACCCTGTATACCTAAATTCACAAAACTGCGAAAGTACATCTAGCATTAACCCTTGGCTGGTATCTTCGCGTCAAAATTGACCAGCGTATCTTTTTAACATAATTGTCGCAGATTCGGTGCTTTCGCTGTTATGGTGGGGGATTTTGGACAATAAAAAGTTTTTATACTAGAGTGTTTTATGTACTCGTATATAAACCTGTTGTATACGCGGGTTAAAAAAGTATTGACGATCCAAGTTACGTAAGTAAAAATGACGTTACCAGTTAAGGGTTAGCTACTGTTATAATTGTTTTCGGAAACAATCTCATTTTAAAACACATTCCTCAGTAGTATTTCATAAGACGACCCCCGTATACATACATATGTAGATATATTATTTTAATTCTGCACCGACTACCTTCGGATTATAGAGCAAAAAACGGAGAATGATATGAAAAAGAAACAGCAGTTGTCTAGCGAATCATTATAGGTGATAAGAATTCGTCAGTATCATTTCGAGCGGAGGATGTGATACATGGTTGAAAATCATGTTGAGTGATTTCGGACATATGTTTACGTACATTTCGCGAATTTTTCAGTGTCTTGTGACATACACTTGCTTTCTAAGTGCTTGGAGACTTAGTAAGTTTTTTATATTTGATCTTGGAATGCCCATTAACATTTTAAAAGCTGTTCTCAAAGAAGTTGTGTACTAATCGGACCGTTTAGAAACAAAATGTAAGACTTCGTTCAGAATTTGCGAGGACACAATTTTAATTGTATTTATATGGGTGACAGGAAACTAGCTGGTTACCTGAGTGAATTTTAAGTTTCATTCCAAAATGCTCATGTCACAAAATTTTAATTTTTTAGGATGTTGTAAAAACTGTGTCATCAACAAATAACCGACATTTTAAAGGACTTTTTGGGTTTTAATACAGGATCTGACTCTTAAAGGATTAAAATGTCAAATAGTTTACAGTTTATGGCTCGACCTGGGTTTCGCCAAGCTTTTGTTACTACGAGAAGGAAACCTTTTAAAACATACCGTTAATCTTAAAACTCACAGTTTTTATAATACCTTTTACCTGATAAATTATATTGTTTTGACTGGAAAATGCTCCCACAAGATAACGAACAGTTACTTAAAGGCCAAATGTGTTAACAACCCGTTTTTTCTAAGTTTCTTATGTTCCTATCAGTATATTGAAATAGTTCCTTATTTACTTAATGAACCTTGAAGGATCAACTTTGGCCCAAACACATCAGTTGGTAACACTGAAGCCACATTCTCCTGTGCTTGTGGCATGATCAGTATCTATAAGCGGGATTTGAAGCGTCAATAATAACATTTAAAGTGGATCGCATCTACGAAATTTATGCGTTTAAATATTTTACATGTCCTTTAATATTGTTTTATTTTTTTTAAACTCGTTGCTTTTGTTCGTCTTCCACCGCTGAAGAGTTGCCAAATAGCACGGAGCAGCTATCAATCGTGTGATTTGATGAGCAAAAGCTATTTACTAGTCTGTTCAATGGCGAGTAGACCATATCTACTATAGCACTAGAATCGGCGGCGTCAGTGGTGACCTGGCAATGTTAACTAACATACAGATCCAACTGACAGCTTGCTGTTTCCACTTTCGCAGTGATCGACTGATAGCTGGGACTTTGTGCTCTCATTTCATTTCGAATCCTATTTTAAAATAAATTTTATGTTATGTTGTAACATGCACCGAAACTATTAACCAAGACTCAATTAATCTGCTTTCAAATGACTCAATATACAGTGAGTGCTATAGTAATGAATACTGTAACAAAATGGCTATTATTGAAGGCAGTCTAACAATTATTTATTTAATGTCACAGCATCTAGTTGGTACTGTGACCTTTGAACTGAGTTACTTACTGGGTAAAAGTAGTATATACCTAGAGCGTTAAATGAGTGGTTACGGCCCGCGACGTTAAAAAAACCCGCGGGCTCGAATGTAGGTGTAAATAAGTAAGACAATTAGTTCAGTTTTAAATCGACATAATAAATGAATTGACTGTACTGCATCACCGGATGCCTGTCGTTAAAGCTGATGCGTAACAACAAACAAATAAGACCAGCTCACGTTGTCGACGATACAGTATAAAGAAGCCCTCGGGCTGAAAAGGTCGTAAAACCTACTCATGACGGTTGTTTTGATGTGAAAATTACTTTCGTATTTGTCAGTCTCCCCCCAATTTTTACTTCAGACTGGAAAATGCATTGAAAAGACATAGTTGGACCCCCTCTAGCACTACTTTTTATTTTTTGTCCACCTGGGATAAGTTTTTGTGAGTTTCTTCAAAATTTGTCTACCGACTCCCAGTTTCGACTTACATTCATATCCAGCTTGAAAAAGTACATGCGAAAAATATAGTCGGACCCCAAGCACGCACCACTTTAATTTTTGAAGCTGTACTATTTAAAGGGATAGTTAAAAATTATTTCTAATTTGTTGTACAGGGTCTTCGACTATAAAGTGTCCCGCTTTAACTTTTTCATACTTTTAGGAAAAAAACGTATTAGAGAATACTTTTTGTATACCGGGTGGAACACCTTATATATTTTTAGTGAAAATTATAGTCCACTTAGTCTTATTCCAAATATAAATAGTTTGTTAAACTCATTTTTATTACCATGGTAAAAAACTTGAAGTTTGCGCGTCATTTGATCATATGTATTCCAGTCCTATACCAGATTGCTTAGGCGGCTAGATGGAAGCCAAATGCACACTGATTCAGACTCTAATAAACATGAGTATGTCACAAACTATAAGTTTTTGGCCAAACTAATAAAAATAAATATAACAAATCATATATATATCTTAAAGCAGAAAGGAGGGACCATCAATTTCTTTAAAACTATATATGGTTTTCCATTAAAAAAAAAGTTTATCCGATAGCACTTTTCTGAAACACCCTGTACCCAAAAAAATAATATTACTTGAAACACTTTATATTAGATCCTATAACTTATAAAACTTTTTTTTCTGTTAGCTCATATAAAAAAAAATGATAAAATCAATTAATCGCCTTATACCCCATACTTGCACTATAATGGTAGATAAAGAACTACCTATAAATGTATGAGCCTCACTTGCTTCTATAAAATTAAAAAAAAAACATACTGTTGTTCATCAGTTCGATTGTCCCTTCATCGAAGTACACAGCACCGTCTTTGCCAAGTCCATCCAAAAGCCACAACTCTTGAATCTGTTTTTCGGTTAACAACTTTTCTGCTTCCACAAAAGTCCAACACAACGCCACTAAAACCTGAATGCCGAGGAACACCATCATAGTACGTCCACTGAACAAATATACCTGATACTGATTTCATCCCCAACGTTTGTCACTTTATAGGGTTCAAGGTAATTAAAAGCAGGTCATTTTGCGAATTGGGGGTAGCACGTCCCTTAATAATAACTTAATGGTTCCAAAAACTGAGGTAGTTTGAACAGCATTAGCCAGTTTTCTCAATTGCTTTCCAAAGGCTACTCGGTGTTTCTTGTATTCGGTTTGCATGGAGAGGGTCTATGCTAAAAGACAAAAATTAACTAAAAGCCGTAGCATTCACATTGGTACTGAACACAGGATTTACACCGTTTTAATGACTATTTCAATCCGTTACATTATTATGCGGTTTTATGCGTAAAATGACATTTAACAGCAATTAAATGATGTTTACCGTTGCAAATGTTGTCCTCTGAAATTTGTACAAAAAATTAAATTCTTAAACGTTCAGCAATGGCACTGGAGCATTTTTTATGCACTGATATTGTCAGATTGATGTTGAGAGACACTACATAGCAAATCGGAGAGTGATCTCCTTGATACAAATGTTAGGAAGATATAGGTAGGTACATCGAATTCTTTAAGAGTAGCTGTAGCTTTTGAGCGACAATTTGCCAAGCACTGTCTGATTTTGGGGTATGAGAACCACTTGTTTCATGAAAACATCAAAATCAAATTTGGTTTTTATTTTTTATCGACTCAACTCCTAAAGTGCTCATGTCTTATTTCCTTACTCTTCACTTACTTACTTCGAATACTTGAATATTGGCTGTGGCTTTTGAGTCGCAATTTGCCAAGCACTGTTTAGTTTCGAAATGTGAGAACCACTTGTTTCATAAAGAATATGGCGTCAAATAGATTGATTATATACTTCCTAGACCTTCGTTGAAGGTTTCAAAGAAGAAGGATGAGTCAGATCGTTTCAAAAGGTTAAATCGAATCGTGATTATGTAGGTTCACTCAGGTACGATAAATCATTGATCTCTACATATCCAACTGTATAGAGCAAATCTATCATATTTCTATTTCCATGACAGATGTAGGTAAAATACATGTGACTATGTCTAACAGGTGCATAGTATCACTGTGATCAGCATCTTGATAATAGAAGGTACTTCACTGACATCAAATATGCAACAATTTACAATCATTTACCGCATACTGATTCTAACCTACAATTTCCATCCCCTCTCTGAACCATTCTAGCACTCTGTTCCAGCAATGTTATTTACACCGCCTCTGAATCAATTTTCAAAATCTACGACAGTTCGTGTCTGTTGTATATCAGTGCGTCACAAGTACTGAGTCAATCTACCTGGCGAAATATTCAGAGAAACATCAGACGGAGTATTACAAATTAGAGATTAGGCGAAACGGGTGGCGGTGCATTTGAGGATCATCAAATTCAGAAAAATATATGTGTAGATATAAAAACAATTATCATTTACAAGTTACAAGTTATTTATCCTGCGGCGGTGTGTCCGTGACGGCACCACCGCAGAGCAGTTGAAGACTTTTACCCATTTCACGATGATGTAGAATCGTGACATGCACGCAACGCCAAAGATTACTTCAAATTATGAGCACATTATCCGTCTGACTTGTGTCATTCAATTTTCCTATCCTTACCGGATCAGAAGCTTCCTAACTCTTTGAGTAATACTGAAGACGTCACATTCACAACCCCCAAGCTTCAACTCATACAATAAAATTTCCGTCCAGGACTTCCCTGCTGGGTGGAAGACTGCTGCGGTCATCATGATTCCAAAGAAGGTGGATTCGGTATTTCCTCAGGATTACCGTTCCATTATTCTGCTGTCAGCTCCTTCTAAGCTCGCCGACTTATCGCCACCTTGAGAATTTTTCATCACCATGTGATTCCTGACGTTCAATTCGGTTTTCGGTCCGAGCACAGCACCCGAGCAGTCAGGCTGGTGGAACATGTAACCAGAGGGTTCACCCTCAGCATGAGTACTGGCATCTTGCTTTTGGATGTTTCAAATGCCTTTGACAAGGTGTGGCACTTGGGCCTCTTCTATAAACTTTTGGATCAAAATTAACAATGTTTTGTCAATAACACGGCCACTTCGGGCCGATCGGCCTCAGGGTTCGGTTCTAGGACCAATTCTCTATTCGCTTTTTATCCATGATGTACCTTGCCCCAGCAACTGTGAAGTCTGCCTCTATGCTGACGACTCTGCACTTTTAGTAAACTTAAAATTACACTATAACAAAACCGAATCATAGTTTGTTTAGTTTACCTGAAAATTAATCCGTGTACCAAGTCAAGAAGCCTAGGTATTTCCTCTTAAACTAAACACTTCTGTTTTTCTTTGCTCTTCTCTTTTTTCTTCTCTTTCCCTTTCTCTTTTTCCTTGACATTGTCTGGTTTCTGGGCAACCAGGACTGACAGATTCGACTAACGTGCATTAGACAGTGACTAATGGGCAAAGATCGTACGGACCGCCCAGTCAAACAAATGACGAATAGTAGCAATGAAATTTCCGATAAAAAGCTTAAGCCGGTTGTTGCCCCTAGCTCCGCCACCACTAGTTCGATTTTCAAAAACTTTTTCAACCTTGGCATAGTAGTAACCTTGTTTGACAACTTCATCAAAATCCTAGCGGTACTTCTCAAGCTATATGCGGTTGTAGAGTTGCGGACTGACAAGCAGTCCGACAGGCAAACAGATAGACCGGCTGAAACAAATGTCATGGCTTTTCGTGATATACGTCATATAACATCCAAAAAACATAATATCTCGATTCAGAAATTTCTCTACAAGTTTTGACATAATAAGTTAAAATCAAAATCAAATTTGGTTGGTATCTTTTATCGACTCAATCGGTAAACAAAAATACATCTGCTTCCAAAGTGGTCAAGTCATCTCCTATCACTCTTCACTTTCTGGGACGTATTTAATACCCGATTAATTGCGCTTAGCTCTTAATTGCTGACGATGCATCGTGAGCGGATTATACAGATTGAACCATAAGCCCCGATAGGCCTTTACTTATTATCTTATTTGATTGTTAAGCGATTTACAGGCACATCTTGGATTTTTTTAACATTGTCCTTCAAGTATCGGTCATTTCCATTTGGCACTGATGAAAAAGACCGCCTTGTTTTAATAAATCTTTCGTTACCCTTAACTGTCAATCATTGTCTGACCGAAACAAGAATATGGTCTTCTGATAGAAACAACTTATTGATAAATTAATATTCAAGATGTTATAAAAACCGTCTCCCATTTGATACAGGATGTTAGGTAGTAGGTAACAGTTTATCTCTAACAAAAGCAGACTTTTAAGAAAACTCTTTCTTTATCTTTGGTCGCAAAACTTTGATCAGATTCAGAACGTGATACCATTTTTAAACTTGACACAAAAAGAGAACATGTTATATAGCCTGTTCCAAATTTGGGGCAAAAGTTTTCTTTTCCATTGACTCTGTATAAAAAACCAAATGAAGAATGACAGATTCTGTGGAAAGTCGAATTTGGACTGAAGTTTAACTATAAAAATTCAACCGTTCGACATATCGGCATCAGTAAGTAAACAAGTTGTAGAAAAAATGGAGATCTTGATGAATTTACAGAGTGTTTCAAAGTTAATAAAATGACTTCATTTTGATTTGCTCTATATAACAATAAAAAAAAAGGTATTATCCAAACTTGATTAGAATGTGTATTCATGCTTAGTACTTGACAACGCAACATAAACAATAACATACAGAAGATACAAACAAAAACTATTGCAAGCAAATACTTAAATGTCAAATTAAGTAAGAAAAATGAAATGGTACTCGTACTGACAAAAAATAAAGAAAATGCGGTCGGAAACTATTGACAAGATGACTAAGGCCTTTCTAGATTGGGGAATATTTTGTCCTGATTCAGTCTCATCAGTCGCGTAGGAGTCAATAACACTCTGTATCTTTTGTTAATGGGACATTATAGGACCTAAGCTTATGGGCTCTTTTTTGTTGTATTTGGATGTACAGTAATGGACAAAAGTATATAGACAAATTGATATTGTGCTGTATTTCTTTTTTAAGTTGTTTTATTAATACACCAACCTGTATACATAATTCGTCATAGCTTAATACTCACTTATACATAAATAAATTCGTTGGACTCCCTTCAATCAAAAATTAATTGAAAAAAACTGGAACTATGAAGGACAAAAATATACCTGTATAGACAAAGCAAAACAATTATAGAAAAAAGAAGCAAAGTTCATTGAATTATAGAAAACCAACCATGTTTGTGTTAATATTTTGTAACATAATCTTTATTATCAATCACCGCCTGGTATCGTCTTGGCATAGATTGTAGAACTTTCTTGATATAAGATTCATCAATCTGTCTCCACTTTTGCTCTAAAGCGGCAAAAAGTTCATCCTTGAATAATTTTTATCTCGTATTCGCTTATCTACGTATTCCCATGGATGATCAATGGGGTTTATATTGGGAGACTGTGAAGGCCATTTGAGAACTCGTATTTTATCATCCAGAAAGAATTTCTTTGCGAGATTTAAAGTGTGCTTCGGGTTATTATCTTGCTGGAATATTGACTTTAAGGACATATTGTCTTCCATATAGGGCAACAGGACATGCTTTAGTATGTCTTTATATACAACCTTATCCATAATGCCATCTGTTCTATGTAAAGGTCCTATACCAAACCCCTAAAAGCACCCCCAAACCATAACAGACCGGCCTCCATGTTTGACAGTGGGCAAAGTGTACTTGGGGTTCAATCTTTGTCCACTAGGACGTCTAAAGTAATGAACACCATCTGATCCAAACATATTGAACTTGGATTCGTCACTGCAACATACCCTCTTTCAGTCCCAGATGCTCCAATCAAGATGCAACCGTAATTGTAATCGGTCCTTACGGTTTTTCCTCGAGATTAGCGGCCTCTTACTCGGGCGACGTGCAAATAACTTCAAATCATTTAGTCTTCTACTTTCAGTTTTCGTAGAAACACTGACAATTCCTTTTGTCTCGATTTCGGCTTTTATTTGTCTTGGGATTTCAGACAGATCTTTGGACGAAATTACTTTTATTAATCTAACTGATCTAGCATTTAGTTTTCTAGGCCAACCACTACTCTTAGAGGCTTCCAAGATACCGTTTTGTTTATATTTCTTCAATATTGCCCAAACTGCTTTACGTTTCAGCTTCAAATTTTTGGCAATATCGACTTGACGTTGACCATCTTTGTATAACTCAATGGTCTTAGTTTTCACATCGAAAGAAATTTCTGGACCACGCGACATGGTCTTAAAATCACTCAACTTATTTCACAATACTTGATGAACACAAACTAATCCTCTTCTGACACGAAACTGAAGTAAACTAATGTTTTTTGCAGATAATGTAAAAACAAGGAATTTATTTTTATTACTACTAACAACGCATTTGTTTATGGAGCAATGAAGTATGAATTTGTTTTCTAAAGGCATTTAGGTAAATATTTATACATATTTGTCTATATGCTTTTGCCATTACTGTACTTACATATCAGAAATATTGTCACGTTTTTCTGAAAAGTCACTAAATTCCACTTCATTTTATTCATACAGCACTCGATATTCCTGTGCATATACAGTGCCTTCCAAAAAGGTCCTTCTCCTAGTATTTTTTTTAATGTGCCGAAATATTAAGCTAAAATTTATAGTATTGAAACTGATACATAAAAACTACATTTTAGCATGAAGGTAGCAGTTACAGATTTCAAGATAGCTGAAATAGAATGTAAACTTCTAAAACTCTAGAGTATAAAGTAAGACGAAAAAAGAATTTCACAAAATGAAATATGTTGTATCAGCTTTTCGTTCGCTAATCACGAGGTCCGGCACAATTTTTTACCATTAAAACTAGATTAGGGAATATACTTTCTTGAGAAAATGAGGATCATCGCCATCGTTTGTACAAACAAATATATAGATGTCCCTTAAGTTCTTTAGTAGATCAAAATAGTTATTTATTATGCGTATAATACACATTTTTTTCTGTAACGGGAAAAACGACGATTTAATATTTAAAAATTATATTATTACAATATTTAAGTTAGTAAAATGTCAAACTTTTTTCCCGTCGCAGAAAAAATTTAATTTCCCATTAACTATCAAGTAGCTTGAAAATGCTTGACCTCAAGCCAAGTAGAACAATAAAAAAACAAGTCGAGTCGATCATTAACGTTTCTAGTAATTTTATTGTCGAGTCAAGAATCATATAAATTTGTCAAGATACTTGATCAATCCCGTTATAAGTAATAATAAGGAGCTTCAAAATGATGTATCAAATAAACCTCAATTCTATTTGAGGAGTGTTGTAGAATCGCGCGACTTTTTCTTAAAATTTTTTGCTGTCTTCAGGTTAGATTAATTTTGTTGACCGGAATTTCAGCCTGCTAACTTGACCTAGTCAGAATACACTGAAAACCAAATCCCACTGACGTCGTAATGAGTACGAGAGAGAAACGCGATACGCGTGCAATACAGATGTTAGAAAGAGATAGAAGCACCTCTCTGTCCAGCAACCCGAGTACGAGGCCACGGACGCCATCGGTGCACTCTTTCTATCGTACATATTGGACGCTCTGGCGGTTCTCTCTCGTACACATTACGACCTCAGCCGAATTTGAATCTCACCGTACAAGTACCTTCTGAAAAACGCTATAAGAAGAATAATCACGCAGCATGCGCGTTTATAAAAAATAGCATTAAAAATATCACCTACTTCTCCCCAAGAGTTCCATTAAGGTTCCATGGTCGTTCGCAACCCCACCTTTTTTTCCCAGGCTATCTAGAAGCAGCAACTCGTGAGCTTGTCTGTCATTCGGCAACGTCCTGACCTCCAGAAAAAAACAACACAGCACTAAAACCACAGGAAATGTAACTCCATGCCTGAGAAGGGTCATGGTAGGGCCACCGAACGTCTGCTCACTTCACTACACGTCATCAGCCCTTCCTGAAGGGATTGGTGACATTTGGCCAAGGGAAGGGCGAGGGCCAATTAAAAAACGGTTAACGATCGGAAGTCTTTCAGCGGACTGAAGAGTCATGGGTTGCTATGTTTTCGCATGAGAGAAGACAAGTGAAAGCGCTCGAGGTACGGGGGAAGACGGTTTTACCTATTCTTCGGTCTGTATGTGCGCTGGATTTCAAATGATGTGCTTTTGTAACACAATCGATGTTTTCCTTTTCCATTATTGCGGTGGACAGTTGCTAAAAAGAAAGAAGTCGTTCGGCCTCCTGAAGACCTTGGCGGTTATGCTTAACAGCTGCGTGAGCATTTATGCAAAGATAAAGTGAAAACGACAATATGGTTTTGTGTGCTGTTTTGGAATTATTGTCACGAGTGAATACCCTGTAAGGCTTTACACGCGCCAGCTCGCTAGCTTACGGACATATATCCCAAACCACGTCTGCTGATCAGTATGCAAATTAAATTAAATGGGCGACGAACCACTTCAAAAATTATTCATTCAGATGTTGCAGGTTGTACAGCAAAGTACAGAGTCATATTATCTCTAACAATATGGGTATTTATAATACCAGTATACTAAGTGACATATAAATCCGAACACCCAGTTTAAATGGTTTTATTTTAATAAAAGTTGGTGAGTGTATTTATCTTACTGTAAATAACAAGTTAAAAAATTTTCAGCCTTATCAGTTGGACATTCCGGTTTTTATACTGCTTTTTTTTAATTCACTAACGCTCTAAAAATGAATATTTCAGCCGCAGTAAAGAATCAACGTTGGCGGATTTTGGTTCTTGACATCCTTTACGATCGGTTACAATGCCTAGAGTACGGAGACCTGTACGATTTCGTCAACTTAGTGAGTTTGATAGGGGCCGTATAGTGGGACTTCGGGAAGCTGGACTTTCTTTCCGGGCAATTGCAGTTAGAGTGCAAAGAAGTGTAGACACTGTGGTTAGGTGTTGTCAGGCATGGCTTCGAGAAGGCCGTACGCAAAGAGCAAGGGGCACTGGACGCCGCCGTAGAACAACAGACCGTGAAGATCGCCGCCTAAGATTATTGGCCTTAAGGGACCGTTTCTCCACTACCAGGTACATTGCAAATGAATGGTTTGCAGAACACGGAAGACCTATTGGCATGCGAAGTATTTACTGACAAATGAGAAGTTTTGGCTTGTTTTCATACCGGCCACACTGGGTCCTCCCTTTAACTCGAGAACACCGACGTAATCGCCTTGAGTGGTGCAGACAACGGTCACTCTGGGATCAGGAATGGAACAGTATTGTCTTTAGTGACGAGTCTCGATTTTGTTTAGGCATGCACGATGGTCGTGCCAGGGTTAGAAGGCGACATGGTGAAAGGAGGAATCCACAGTTTTTTGTTGAAAGACATGTTCATCACACTGTTGGAGTTATGGTTTGGGGTGCTATAGCTTATGGTTCCAGGTCACCTTTAATCTTCATCAGAGGTAACATGAACGCGCAGCGTTATATCCACGAAGTTCTAGAACCCCATCTTTTACCCTATCTTGACACCCTGCAGATCCAACTTTCCAACAAGATAATGCCCGACCACATATTGCAAGAGTCACAATAGACTTCTTTCAACATAATGATGTCACATTGTTACCATGGCCACCAAGATCTCCCGACTTATCCCCAATTGAGCACGTGTGGGATATGATGAGTAGGAGATTGCTCAATTTGCAACGTCCTCCTCAGACTCTAGAAGCACTTCGAGAGGAGTTGGTGGTTGCCTGGAATGAGATACCACAGGAGGACATTGACCACCTGATCAGAAGCATGCCTAGGCGCGTTGGAGAATGCGTAGCACATCAGGGTGCATCCACACATTATTAAAGGTCAAAGGGCTTTAAAGCAGTGCAATCATTTTGAAATTTTTATCATTTACTTATTATGCTTCATTAAGTACTTATACAAAATTTTATTAAAATAAAACCATTTAAACTGGGTGTTCGGATTTATATGTCACTTAGTATAAATCGGTATCTTGAAGGAATTTGTTATGATGAGGAAGTACACAAGAACATTTACTCATAAATAATTGCCATCATAATTATCAAGAACTCATAAGAAAAGTAAAAACCGGAATTATACAAGAATGATAAGATGTTTACTAATTATATGAGGGTGATATTATAATTTGCATAATCTGCAATGGTGCATCATCTGCCGACGTGGGGAAGTTTTTGATTATAAAAAGTAGTTCGGCTTCTTCTTCTGAAGGCACTCTCCTCGGGGGAGTCTCTCTTGCCATTCCATCCTGTGCGGAGACCCACTCAGTTCCAACTAGAGTAAGTAGGTATTTTTTTATATTTTTCTATTCAGTACAGTCCTTATTTGAGAGTTCTTGTGAGTTGTTCCTTTAACAACCCTTTGCAGCATACAAACAAGAGTCTGCGACCCCCAGGTCACAATCATGAGAAGTACAGAAAGGTATAGTACCAGTATCTCTTTATATATCTCCATCTAGCTCATACATACACATGCAACATACCCCTGTGTGTGAACGTTTGTTCGGTAGGCTCAAAGACATACGTTTTTTAGTTGTGTCTCCGTAAGAGTGCCCTTCAATCATATTTGTCAGAGTGGCAACTTACTTGACATCGGCGTGTAATCTGAGTTGTCCGGTTATCAGTCTTCAATATAAAATTGCACACTGCCCGGAAATACCATCAATGGAGAAGGTCGGCAGCTTCTGCTAAATTTATTAGAGTATTTCCAGGAAGAGAATGAAAACAGCGGACGTCTGTTACCCACTTCATGCGTACTGGTGAGAGTAGCAGGTGCGCTGAAGATTAGTCTTCGGAGTGGTCCGCCCATGGTACGGAGACTCGATCTGTTTACTTATTTCGTACACAAAAAAGAGTTAGCTTGGATCAAGAACAACTATTTTCAATTGAGGAACCGTGACTTCGATATAATAATAATAATAATAAATGACTTTATTCGAAGAGACAATGCTTACAAAAATAGTGTTCAACAAAAGGGAATAGTTGCTCTGGAATCTCAAAGGGGAGTTCACGACCTGCGTGCTCTTCCACTCATCGCTTGCTTCTAAGACATAAATTTTTGAATTAAGGTCAATTTCTCAATTGTAAGTGCTACGTTTCTTTAAAACAATGAAATTACCTCATTTGAAGTATCTGTGATCTCGAATCAATATCATAGTTTCATAGAAATTCATTTTCTTGAATAAATAGCACTTTTTTGTGTGTATGGCGTTGATGACTGCCAAGAACGGTGACTACAACTTTACCAGGATCGGTACTCGGCGCCTCTACCATGCTCGATTGTGACTAGGGGGTTAGTTGCTCGGTGCTTAGTAGAGTCTCACTTATGCGCTGCATGTATTTAATATAAAAATATAAAAAGTAGGTACTTACTCTAGTTGGCACTGGCACGTGTCACCCCAACTAGTCCTTGCAACAACATCCCCAGTCCGGCTGATAAGAGTACACTATTGCAGATTATGCATACTCATGAGCAGAAGTGGTTTGGGATATTTGTTCATAAGCTAGCAAGCTGGCCCGTGTAAAGCCTTAAAGGGTGGTCACTGGTGACATTATCATTTCTATTTTCCCTCCTGTAGTAATGATGCGTATTTCTGAATTGCTGCAAGTTCTAAGAACATATTCTGAAGACCAAAATAATCTTCACATCAACACTAAACGCAATAAGAGCTAAAGCATTTTGGTAAAACCTTTAGGGTCAGTATATAATCGTTCATAATCGCTTACTGTTCTAAAATAATGTTTTTTTTTCCTATTTGCTCTTCGCGTGCTTTACATATTTCTAGTCATTTTCATGTTATTTCCTTAAAACGTACGTCTGTCGACCCAATAGGTTTCCGAATCAAACTATGGCACAAGAAAAAGTGAACTACAGAGTCAAGCAGCGATGACTTGATATTTTCATAAGGAATTTTTGAAATCTTATGAAGCGTCTACATACTCAATAAGACACAAACATTTATTATTCGCGTATAGATCGTAGAGCATAATTAGGTACTGTCTGGAAGCGGGACGAAATTTTAATAAAGGCATGTTTCTAGAAAAGTGGAAGTAACTCTACAACTAAGTAATTTAACCGCCAACAGAATATATACCGAAACGAAGCTTATAAAAAGGATAACCCAAAACCGTAAGAATATACAGGATGAAACAGTGGTACTGAACGATTCGTTTCAGAAGTTATTTCGTTGTTCTTTTATGTTATGGCTATACATAGTTGTCACAATTGTTCAATTCGGAGGGATTACTGTCTTTCCAAAGACGTTTGAGATTATGATTTCATTTCATTATTCTGAGAAGTGATAAGTATTTAGCATGTTACCGTCATTTATGTTGAATAAACCATCTACCTGACGCTAAACCTGCATTTTAATCTCTTCTCTCTCTAGATCTATCAGCCGTCTTGAAATTTTCAAATGTCACTTTTATGCCTAAACAAGTACGAGCCCCTTCCCACTTCAGTTGGCCCAACTATTGAAATCTTAGTTTTTTTCTTATCAAACACAAATAATAAAAATGTAGCAGGGTGTTATAGGTGTAAAATATTAACAATGAATATTTTAATAATATGTAGTAGAAAACACCAACTTTTTCACACCCTAATCAAATTTGCAGCATAAAAATAACACATGTTGCAATTACAGCATATCAACCTAATTTCATTTCAATGCAAAATAAGTCTATAACGCATAGGTGGCTGTGAAAAATAAAAGCCATGACAATTGTTTTTATTAATCACAGCTGTCAGAATACGTTTAAAGTAGTTTTGGGTATAGGAAAGCTTATTAGTGAAAAAATTCGGTTACTGATAATTAAATTTTTTAATTCTGGGAAATCAAACTCAGAAATTGCAACTCTGTTAGACTTATCGCGGTACAGCGTGAGAAATATTGTTAGAAGATATAACGTAACTGTTTCAGTTAATATTAAGCCACGATATGTGAAAAAAAGTAATATCACAAATGCCGACCGAAGAGCATTAAGAAGAATAATCGTGAAAAACAGGCGTGCCAATTATTTACAATTAAGTGCTCTGTGGAGTGACGCTGTTGGAAGGAGAATTTCGAGGTCTACAGCTCATAGAGAGGCCCACAAACTGGGACTTAGCACTTGCAAGGTAAGTTTTCTTATAAAAAAAAAGTGATGTAAGAACCCTAAAGTTGCACAACTTGTTTATAAGCCAAAGAAAAGCCACTATTAACTCCACTGCAAAAGAAAAATCGGCTTAGATGGGCTAAAGAACATAGACAATGGACACCTCAACAATGGTGTGCAATACAATGGAGTGATGAGGCCCGATTCGAAGTTTGGGTTGGTGACAGTCGCAGTAGAGTTATTCGCAAAAAAAATTAAGCATTCCATTTTGACTGTCTGAAAAGTGAAATTTCCTGCATCCATTATGGTCTGGGGCAGTATGTCATCAAAACGAGTAGGAAAACTTCATTTTATTGATGGAAATGTGGATACAAACAAATATTTGACAATTTTAGAAGAATCGATTTTACCAGTGATGGAAGAATGTTTGCCATCCGGCCAAGATTTTGTGTTTCAGCAAGGTGGTGCAGCGTACCATACCTCAAAAAAGGCTATAAAATGGATGGAATAAAATAATGTACCACTTTCGAAATGGGTTTCTAGCAGTCCAGATCTGTCACCTATTGAAACTTTGTGGCACGAGATGAAAAAGGTTCTACGACAACATCCTGCTCGTACAATCACCGAACTGAGGCAAAAGCTTCAAGAAATATGGGATTGTTTTACACCAAATTTTTGCCAAAACGTGGTTAACACTCTGCCCCAAAGAATTTCAGCCGCAATAAAAAATAAAGGTGATGTTACCCAACGGTAATCTTTCAATTGTTGCTTTGCTAGCTTCGCGCATTTATTCGCACATTGTTTATTTGTTCAGAAGTTCTATTAGTTATAGGTATAAGTGATTTCAAATATGTATTTTTTACGACTAGAGTGTACCTAAAATGTTTTTGAGAAAATAAATTGCTTTAGAAGTGAATAGTTTGGTCATGTTTAGTTTATAAAGGCATATTTTGGTACAAATATTGAAGTGGGCCAACTGAAGTGGGAAGGGGTTCGTATCCATGCCCAAGTTTCATCATATCAACTTTCAATCTACTATCTAGACCTGGTCAAAAGATAAAGAGGGTGATATAAGGAGAAGCACTATGAACGTCCCGAAAACTTGAAAAATGTTTTTGGAAAAGGGAACTGACAATAGTTTCAGG
The DNA here is from genome assembly GCA_963669975.1 of Acanthoscelides obtectus. Classification (NCBI taxonomy): domain Eukaryota; kingdom Metazoa; phylum Arthropoda; class Insecta; order Coleoptera; family Chrysomelidae; genus Acanthoscelides; species Acanthoscelides obtectus. The sequence continues at coordinate 88,723,869 of CAVLJG010000006.1, read as the reverse complement.
GATAAAATGAGTCATTTATCGAAATTCTCAAATGTGACCTGAATAATGACCTCGGAGGTCATTTGGAAGTGAAGTCAAGGTCGGATTACCATAGGGTTCAAAACTCTAAATCGCAGTACATTCTGCTGTCAAAAATAATGGTTGCTACTTGTATTTACAAACTTAACCTCCAAATGCGCGGCTTTCAAGTTTTCGGTGTGTTCTTGCACCCTTCTGACATTACAGTAGGGTCATACTGATTGAATTAACCTATTGCCACTTTACTTGACGTATGCAAGTGAACTCTGATGTAAAATCTCCAGCTTTCCAAGAATCTGCTTTCAGAAATAGTGATTACTACTTGAAATTTTCGTGGTTTTGTGTTTTTCAGACAGCAGAGTCGGTCATACTGATAAAACTACTTATGACAGCTTCATCTCATTTATGAGAATGTAGTCTGATGTAGAATAAGCTCAAGTGCTATACTATTCTTCTGACAAAAATGGTAGTTTCTATTTGATTTTTCAAGTGCGTCCTAGCACTCATCCGGTTTCGATAGGAGGCCGGGTGGTACCAAGCAGACGTTTATTTCGGTTGGTCGGAGTCCAGATCACCGAGGATTTGATCTGGCATGAACACATCCTAGCGCAGCTGCTGGGAAAAAGCTAATCTATTTGTATACGGCAAAGAAGTACTTTTTTCTCCACATTACCTCCTCACTCTATATACGACCCAGGTAAGGCCTAGCCTCTAGTGCCGCTCACAGTCTATGCTGAAATGCTGTGCAGAAGATGGCTGAGAGTTATCGATGACTCTTCTCTAACGGATACTCTCGAGGCCCTTTTACACCGGCGGGCCGTCGGTGATCTAGCTCCCTTCTCCCGTTACGCCAACGGGCTTTGCTCCTTAGAGCTCTCCTCCATGATACAGCCGAGCGATGTGCCTGCCAGACAGACCCGCCTGACTTCGGCCTCCCATCCTAACCGTGTCGAACTTCGAGCATCCAGAACTGGCCGATACGACTACTCCTTTGTCCCTAGGGTATCGAGGCTGTGGCTTTTTCCACTTCAACTAATCTTAGACAGTTCAAAAGTCGGATTAACAATGGTTTTAACCTCCTCATAGTAGCCATGGTGTCAAAAATTACATTTTCAATTCTTTGATTTTTCAAAAAATAATAATAATAATAGCGTCTTTATTGGATAACCCGGAGGGACATAAACAGCGAAGTTTAGCCAAGGCTACTCTTACACTTAACTGTTTATGACGGTTACCTCTGATGTTCAAAACATGGAAAAAAATATATAAGAACAATGAAAAAAAGAACACATATATACCTAAGTATAAAATACACAATCTATATCTGTAGCAGAAATGCTTATTTAATCAATAGCGAGCAACATGCTTTTAGTATGTTTACGAAAACTTTCCAAAGACATAAATTTAATACTTTTGTCGAACTGATTATAAAATAGTGCTGCATTATATGTACGAGTAAGTCCTCGTTGGAATAATGCAGAAGTGTGTGGGGTGGTTCTGATACTATAACGATTCCTAACAGCCCTGTCATGCACTTCGTAATTAAATCTTAACTTAGCTCTTAGATGTTCAGGCTTTGATGACAATATTATTTTATGAACTAAAACTAAGAATTTATGTTTAACCAAACTTCCTAACCTAAGCCAGTTCAGTTTCCTATATTTATCACTTACGTGATCGTATTTACACAACCCATAAATAAAGCGAACACAGTTATTTTGGATGATTTGAAGACGATTTTTGGTCAATTGATCCAAACATGGATAATAAACGACATCACAGTAACTGAGCATTGACATCACCAAAGATTCGCACAGTTTTTTTCTCAGCTTAAATTTAAGCAAGTAGCGATTGGAATAAAGAGCCCTAGAACACAGGTAAGTTTTTTCATCAAATTATCTATTTGGCTACGGAATCTTAATTTTGTGTCAATTTCCACTCCTAGTATTTTAGCTGTTTGAGTATGCTGTAATGTTATGCCATCAATAGTCAGATGGAAAGAATCTTCGACAGTTTTCCTCTTCTGGTCAGAACAAGACAATAACACTTGCGTCTTATCTGGATTAATAGCAAGATTATGTTTCATAGAAAACTGATGTACCTTATCTAAATCAAGCTGTAAAATATCTGATGAATTTTGCGTATCTGAGGCGTCGATAATGCATGGTTTCCTCGCAGTGTTCATTTATACTAAGTGACATATAAATCCGAACACCCAGTTTAAATGGTTTTATTTTAATAAAAGTTGGTGAATGTATTTATCTTACTGTAAATAACAAGTGAAAAAATTTTCAGCCTTATCAGTTGGACATTCCGGCTTTTATACTGCTTTTTTTTAATTCACCAACGCTCTAAAAATGAATATTTCAGCCGCAGTAAAGAATCAACGTTGGCGGATTTTGGTTCTTGACATCCTTTACGATCGGTTACGATGCCTAGAGTACGGAGACCTGTACGATTTCGTCAATTTAGTGAGTTTGATAGGGGCCGTATAGTGGGACTTCGGGAAGCTGGACTTTCTTTTCGGGCAATTGCATTTAGAGTGCAAAGAAGTGTAGACACTGTGGTTAGGTGTTGTCAGGCATGGCTTCGAGAAAGCCGTACGCAAAGAGCAAGGGGCACTGGACGCCGCCGTAGAACAACAGACCGTGAAGATCGCCGCCTAAGATTATTGGCCTTAAGGGACCGTTTCTCCACTACCAGGTCCATTGCAAATGAATGGCTTGCAGAATACGGAAGACCTATTGGCATGCGAAGTGTTTATCGACGAATGAGAAGTTTTGGCTTGTTTTCATACCGGCCACACTGGGTCCTCCCTTTAACTCGAGAACACCGATGTAATCGCCTTGAGTGGTGCAGACAACGGTCACTCTGGGATCAGGAATGGAACAGTATTGTCTTTAGTGACGAGTCTCGATTTTGTTTAGGCAGGCACGATGGTCGTGCCAGAGTTAGAAGGCGACGTGGTGAAAGGAGGAATCCACAGTTTTTTGTTGAAAGACATGTTCATCACACTGTTGGAGTTATGGTTTGGGGTGCTATAGCTTATGGTTCCAGGTCACCTTTAATCTTCATCAGAGGTAACATGAACGCGCAGCGTTATATCCACGAAGTTCTTGAACCCCATCTTTTACCCTATCTTGACACCCTGGCAGATCCAACTTTCCAACAAGATAATGCCCGACCACATGTTGCAAGAGTCACAATAGACTTCTTTCAACATAATGATGTCACATTGTTACCATGGCCACCAAGACCTCCCGACTTATCCCCAATTGAGCACGTGTGGGATATGATGGGTAGGAGATTGCTCAATTTGCAACGTCCTCCTCAGACTCTAGAAGCAGTTCGAGAGGAGTTGGTGGTTGCCTGGAATGAGATACCACAGGAGGACATTGACCACCTGATCAGAAGCATGCCTAGGCGCGTTGGAGAATGAGTAGCACATCAGGGTGCATCCACACATTATTAAAGTTCAACGGGCTTTAAAGCAGTGCAATCATTTTGAAATTTTTATCATTTACTTATTATGCTTCATTAAGTACTTATACAAAATTTTATTAAAATAAAACCATTTAAACTGGGTGTTCGGATTTATATGTCACTTAGTATATTTAACAGCTAAAGTGTGCCACACGACATCGCACAATAAAGTGTTTAAGTTGCCCGCTATTTCTGATTTTCGCATCAGCCAGTCGGTTGAAAAAGCGCGGATGCGGCACGTCAGTGAAAGTTCCGAACGAACGTACTCGCTCGTTTCTTTCACTTTTACCTTCGAGGCGAATGCAGTTCGAGTATGTTTCTTGCGCGATAATAAGATAATAAAGCCTCACTTTATTAAACACGGTTTAGAAATTCACCGTGAAAAATTATTGTCTCGGTTTCTCGTTTCTCCGGTAAAAAATTGTGTTTATATTCACCATGGTATCTGATTATTCAAAGGAAGACGTGATAAAAAAACGTTGCAAAGGTTATAGCAGATATTGATATTGGAGAAATACATATTTTCTGATAGGCCAAGAAGCAGAGAAATTTTGTATAAGGAAATCCTATAATTTTGACGACAGTCATTTTTTCTCGCGGTATCGTTTGCCTTCTAATGATACGTCTAAATTAGCTCCAACATACGGATGGAGCATTTGCCGCCATTTAGTTTTGGAATCTCTAAGGGTGGATTTCACCAGGATTGTCAAATCAACAGTCCGTTATTCTCCACCTATAGGGTAACAGTCCGTCAAATACAACGAATGAGCTTCAAGTTCCAATCAACAAGTTTTAGCAGCCAATAGCTACGAAATGTTGAAAACAAAATACTGTCAAAGTATGAGATGACAGCTTGTGATTGCAACATCACCAGTTTATTGAATATTAAGAAATTACATATAATTTAGTCAAAATTTAAAAAACTTTTGATTAAAATTTATGTTCTTATTTAATATTGTCGATCGTTTATTCATGTTTATATTATTTTCTTCAATTGATATGCGATTTTACTGATTCAACATCACCTACCGTCTGTTCTTTTCCTACAAACCCCTTGCAGATAGCCATTAAGCACCTACTTGATGACAGGCTCTGCCAAAACTCCACCAACTATTGAAATATACTCTACTATGCTTTATAAGACGACACGTGGAATTTTTCCCAAAATCGTTGCACCACACTTGAAAAAATGCAAATCAAAATCATGCTGCAAAATAGCTCCGTCGGTACCTCGGGTTACCTATACATCTTGACAGTAGGGATGTTCGACACGATCCTATATTTAGAAGTATCGATACATCGTCATCTTTCGATCCGGACTGTGTCAGAAAGAGTGACTAACTTCAGATTACTTTTCTTCTTTGATTCCTTCCCCTGGATATCGATAATTTTATTCCAGTTTTTTAGAGTATTGATACTTCCTAAAACGATAAGAATCGATACATAACGATACTTTTTGTCTATCTAAACATCCCTAATCTTGACAGCTTGTCGTTCTTGTCAGGGCTGCAGGGTGCGGTGTTGCCTTTACTATCTTACATTTTGCTAAAATCTTTTGACAAATAAATGCTTCAAATGAAATATTGACGAATATGAACGGATATTCATAGAATTTAGGATATAAATTTATATTGCAAATTTCAGATTGTCTATGCTTGGACTTGAACCGGATTTTTAGGTATTTTTACCGAAAAGACATCATTCTCCACGATTTTTCAAAATAATTTAAATGTTTCTATACTTGCCGAAAAAGGGCTGAAACCAAAAATAAAGCTAAAAGTTTATGTTGTCTTCAAAGTTTTATACCCCATATCAATCCTATATATGCATACACACTCAGGCAGGCAGGCACATGAGATGAGTAGATTTGGGTTGCCTATGATTACGAACGCACATCTTCATCCCTTATTCTGCTTGCCCTGAATTGATTTTTGTGCATCCAAAAGGTACAGACTGGTAGATTACCGTCATTACCTCATCAAGCGATAAAGAAACCGAAACCTGTCTGTTTTCAAAATAAATATTTAATTAAAATGAGAGGAGAATTCATGAGTTGAGGGGTAAAACAGATAAGAATTCACAATCCTATAAGCAAGAATCGAAAAAGGAGTTTCCGGAATGGTTGCAAAGTACTTTGAAAGAGCGACCAGTATGCAGATTGTAGAAGTTGTAATATAAACTATGCTATGCACCCAGAAACATGTTTGTTGCGCGCCCAATACAATAACAGATGTTTTTCATGACTCAAAGTTCCTTGATCTACCACTGATTTTGGGACGGCATTTACCTTATACCGAATTCAACGACACTATTTACCGATTCCGTTTCTTTGCCCGTTCGGCAACGCTGCAGATGTGCAGATCATTTTAAAAGCAATTGATATCCCATACGTGTTATAATAATAGAAATAATATGAAAATATAACAATTTTTGGAGACATATTTTCATAAATAGGTATTTTTGATTCTGAGTTATAATATCTAGACGATTAATAATCGGTGGATGCGGATACATTTACAAATATCGATGTTTTAGGACCCAGAAATGTAGAATGTGCTGTTTGCTTACATTTGGTGTGGACTCTAGATCATAAATTGGCAAAAATTGTTTTTGATGTAACACAAGATATTGACCAGTTGGAATACGTTTTATACCATTTTTTTTGCAAAATAATAAAAATCGATACATTTCTACAGGTACGTAGTATGTACAACACCCTGTACGTGATATACAGACAAAACTAGATTGCCATGCATGGATAGTCGTCAAAAACAGTGAAACAATCCTACCAAATATAGTAGCTAGAAAATTGACCTATTACTTCTCTCATTTTCATTGGTCCATTGAAATAACTGACCGTCTTTTCTGAAATGATAAAAACTTGAAATTCTATGAAAGTTAACCTAATTTTAAAGCAAAAAGACATAATATTACATCTATAATGTACTCTTATTCTTCGTTCAACATTTCAATAGAAATTACTGATATTCAGAGAGCTTTGACAACTTCCGTCAATTTGCATTTCGATAATATCTTTTCCTGTTGGTCCAACTGACCGTCAAATACAGGGTGTCCGCAAAGTTGGGGTTTTCCTTTTCAGAAACAGCTACCCTTGAAATAACAAAGGTAATGTGTAGTGAAACGAGGGCGACCAAGTAAAAAAAAATAAAGGAAAAAGTACTCACTCTCCAGTTGACGAGAAGGGCTAGGTACGTCTCTGCCCGAAATCATACCGCTCCAACAGAAAATGAAATCAGCTGATGCGCTACCGAGCAGACGCAGGCAAACTAGGAAGGCAAAATGTTGCGTAAAAAGTCTAGGTGTTGCATCCCGTCCAATCGATTTGGGAGAATAAATGGTCCAAAGAGCATACCGTTCACCATGCCAGCCCAAACATTCACCGAAAATGTTTGTTGAAAATGTGCCCGACGGACAGCGTGCGGATTTTCTACTGACCAAACATGAGTGTTGCGAAAGTTATTCACCCCATTACGCGTGAACGTAGATTCGTCTGTCACCAATATGCACTTCAAAAAGTCCGGATTATTGTCATGTTGATGCAACAACCACTCACAAAACCGCACTCTTGCTGGAAAATCGTCAGGTTGAAGGGCTTGTACACGTTGGACGTGAAACGGATACAGCCCCTCTTCACGTAGCGTTTGCCACACTTTAGTTTTTGATACTTGCACTTCTCTAGCCACGTCTCTAGAGCTTGTTGGGGGATTCTCGTCTACGCGATTACCTCTACATGCGTAACCGTAACCGTCGGTTGAAGGATGCATACTGACCTGACACACTAACCCCGACCCATTTCTGTCGTCGGGTTGAGCTAGTGTCCTAGTACCACTCGGGGATGTCGCGGCTACAGGACGGAAGGAAGTTGTTACTGATTTGAGTGTTTAAATAATTAACATGGATTTTCAATCAAGATTAAAAGGCAAAGTTTTGTCTGGACAAACGAGGGAGGTTATAGCGAATGTAATATTTTTTATGCAGCGAGAAGCGATACAAAATCAGCCTATTAAGGATTTAAAAAAAGTACTCTACGTACGTATGCGGGGTATGCCGCTTGATAGATTTGATACGAATTTTTAACTTTCGCTTATTACACTTCAATAACTAGCAAAGTGCAAAAAAAACGTGGAAGACTTTTTTGAATAAAATTTTGGTCGCTACTCAAAGGTGGTGGTCTTTGTATGCTTAGGTCGTTTAGCCATTATAAGCGAAAATATCGTTATACAGGTAGTAGCAGAATGATAAGATTTTGATTCCCTATAAAATTGTTTTTACTTTGTATAACGGGCTGATAGTTTCCGATATTTTCGATCAAACTTAAACTTATCATTAAGATAATCTAACGATAACGCCAAAAATCTGTACTATCGCCAAAATTGTAGGAAACAAATACCTATTGGCCAGTGATGTCAAACTTTAGATCAATAATATAGGGTCTGGGTTCAGATTAGGTGTAATTCATTCGTAAAGTAGTTGTTTGTAAAACTAGTTTCCACAACTAAACAAGATCAAAATTTAAATGTTTTGTCGAATACGATTATGCATTTGTCATTGACGTTTTAGGTGTCGCGACAGACTTTTGAAGGTGGAAAATGAAACTATGAAATAGGTAAATGTTGATGCTGGATACGAGCTTGATAATGACATTTATGAATTCATTCAGATCTGTTTTTATTTTCGTTCCATACCTTGTGTCTGCTTTGAAGAAAGCTAAAGGACACTGGGTCTCATTTTTATCCCTTTTCACATTGCGATTAGATATCGATATCTGAGATCATTTTTGTGTATTTTTTTAAAACTTGTATATGATGAGATATCTTAACTTGTTTCTAAGGCTTTAGTACTTATTTCTTTTCGTATGAAGAGATAGTAATACATAAATCTTTATTTTGCGATGGGTCACAAAATACATGAAAAGAAACGTTATTGTGCTTCTTCAAAACATAAAGATAAGTATTTTTCTCCAATATTTGTTTGATCGTGATGGCTCAAAAAATGCTAAAGAGATCATGATGATATTTTCCCTGCTGCAAGAACAACAGAAAAGCACTCCTATTTTCAAGATCTTTAAGGGGTAAACAATGTTGTCTTGCACTTTTTTGAGAAACAAGGGTTCTGAAAAGTGTACTATTTTTGATGTAAAAGTTCAATAATTTTTGTGTTCTGCCACTCCGATATCCTGAACAAAAGCTTGTGAAAATAAAAATAATTTTTTGTCCATCCCTCAAAATGTTAAATTAGCAAATATTTTTTACGCTATGTTGACCATTCACGATTTGATTTCATGATTATGAAAGTCGGACATCACATCCCCATGATCTTTTGATGTATCCGACTCCCCTATATTACTGGTGTCTAATATGTATGAAGCAGATGTGGTTTTACTGTTAGATGCATAGCATCAAGTCACTGTTGTAACACTAGTGAAAACATATCATTTACATTAACACAGCCCACTTGTCATTAGAATACTAATGTGTATTAAGGGAAATTGATACCAGCTGTCTAATGCTCTTAGGATATGCTGTATTTTGTAACCGGAAAAAACAGTGCGACGCCATTATTTATGGAAACGGATGTTTCAAAATATATTTTATAACAAGTTCGATTTGCAAACTGTCTCTCCAATATGTTTCGTAAGAAAGAAAGTGATACAAAGCAAATACGTCTACGGAATATTTATGGAACATTTGACAACAAAAGCATAAATATTCATATATAGCGGAATTTCATGTGTCACATTTCGGTTACTTTCCTGTTATTATTCCAAATGATGTCTTCTTCGTAACGTTGTCATCTTTATTTCGTAATCGTTTAGCATGAATTTGTTGGTGTAATAGAAGGATTCTATGTGTAAGGCTTTAGGGTACCTTATTCCAATATAAACACACATCCGTAGTTACATCACAACCCATATATATATATATATATATATAATACTTTGCCTTCTACCCAAAGAAATTCAAGGATATATATATATATATATATATACAGGGTGTTTCAGTTTATTGTTGCATAACTTTAAGACTCGATAGAAATTTATTTTCTAAAATAGTTTTTTTTAAATATTTCGAACAATATTTGATGTATAACTGAAAATTGGTATACAAGTGTTTTTTGGTACGACAAAACGAACCATGGGCACAGTTTTACTGTAGCCGCTAGAGGGCGCTCTGTACTGTACCTGTAGTGTACTGAAATGACCGAAAAAATTTTCTTAGTGCAATTTTTTGCTTTTTGAATAAAAAAAATGATTCTTCGCACTGTTCAACATAAAAAAGCTCTCATGTGAATTTTCGTTATAGTTAGCCGTTTTTGAGATATTTCGATCTTTAAGGTTCGATGCATTTTTAATTATTTATGATAAAATAACGTTAAAAAGTCAGTATCTCGATAATTTTTAGAAGTAGGCTGTGCCTGCAAATATTTTTGAAATTGAAAGCAGAATAAGATTAAACGTCAATTAGTTGACAGTTGTTGTCTGTTGAAACCTGAAACGTTTTTTTGCAATTGTGAATGCGCGAAATTTAGTTTCTTTTACCTGTTTTTTTTTGTAAGTTTTATAAAAATGCCATTTTTATTCTCCAATCAAGAATTAGCGGATATTCATTTTGTGTATGGCTTTGTAAATGGAAACGCAGCAGAAGCAGCCAGAGAATACGCACGAAGATTTCCAAACAGACGACATCCAACTCGCTCAGTATTTGTAAGAGTGCATCGCCAAATAATTGAAAATGGTTTTGGAAATCTCCAAAGAGATCAAAACATAAATGTTCGTCAGCGCAGATTTACCCATATGATTCTGCGTGAGTTTGATAGCGATCCGACAACAAGTGTTAGGAGAGTTTCTGGTGCCTTGGGAATTTCAGCAAGCCATGTTCACCGTGTTCCTAGAAATGACCATATTATTTTCCCATAAATAATTAAAAATGCATCGAACCTTAAAAATTGAAATATCTCAAAAACGGCTAACTATAACGAAAACTCACAAGAGAGCTTTTTTATGCAGAAAAGTGCGAGGAATCAGCTTTTTTATTCAAAAAGCAAAAAATTGCACTAAGAAAAAATTTTCGGTCATTTTAATACACTACAGGTACAATAGAGAGCGCCCTCTAGCGGATACAGTAAAACTATGCCCATGGTTCGTTTTGTCGTACCAAAAAACCCTTGTATACCAATTTTCACTGTTATACATCAAATATTATTCGAAATATTTAAAAAAACCTATTTTAGAAAGTAAATTTAAACACCCTGTATTTCGGAAGCCACGCATTTTTCGACCCATGTTTATATAGACTTTATGCATTAATTTTAAAAGTTCTATCGCATCTTAAAGTTATGCAACAATAAACTGAAACACCCTGTATAGGTAGGCAAAGTATTGCAAAAGTACACTCTTATAACTTAAACTCGAGCTTTCGAAGATCTAGGTCTTCATTGTCTGGAGCTGGAAACAATTATTATCAATAGCCGCAATTAAAAATTAGGAGGAAAAATAGTTACTTACTAAGTCGGCGAGATTGTTGTTGAAATTGTTTTTAAACAACAGTGAAGGGACATAGTCGACGATAAAAAAACTGGACCGATGAGGTCTGATTAGGACGGAATTATTTTATCATTAAATGGCAAATCATTTTGAAAGGTTTTTTAACTTAACGCTGATTGATTTTCGAAGAAATTTGGAAATTTGAAAACTATCAACTATTGAAAATTCCTTCGACGTTTCATCTGTTTCTTTCACCTGGTGTATGAAGTGTGACATTGAGGTTATTCGAAGGTCATTCGTTATGTCGTCACTGTGACGTGTGTTGCCTACTACATAGTGTGTTTTGTAATATAGTGCAAGATGCTGTACTTTTCTTTACCGATGAAGTACAAAGTTATTTTCAAAACTTGATAGATGTTGCTTCGGAAGGAGTGTGATTTGGATGTTATCCTGCCAAATAACTAGGAAATGTGTAGGGAATATTCACTCTTGAGGACAAAAGGCTTTGAGCAATTTTGATTTTGATTTTATTAAGATGGTGAAAAAGTATTATTATGTAGATTGAGCGATTATTCGGGAGGTCTATGTTGTGGGAGATAAGTTGCTTTTCCAATTTTTCGCAGTTCAGCAAATATGCATAGACAACGCTGGTTAGTTAATTGTTGCTATTGTCAATAATTGTTTCCAGCTCCAGACGATGAAGACATACTCGTAGATCTTCGAAAGCTCGAGTTTAAGTTATAAGAGTGTACTTCTGCAATATGCCTTCTACCCAAAGAAATAAAAGAATATTTTCTCCTAAAAGTTAAGGCAATTAACTGTGAATACTATATACAGGATGGCGGGAAGGGGGCATCGAGTGATACCTTATTTTAAAGGTCTTTCAATTCCCTACGCCCATGGTTTGTTAATCATTTTGTTGTTAAAAATAGCTATTGGAGCGTTTTTTTGTGGCAAAAAAGTTATTTCTTGAAGAAAGATAAGGAAATATCTCGTATTTATTTAAAATTTAGAATATAGTTAGTAGTTTAGTACATAGTTTGCGATTGATTTGACCAAAATTTGTTGCTAAAGTAACTTGTAACGCTTTATTACATAAATTAACCATGATATATTCCACAGCAGAAAGAGTTGAAATTATCGATATATTTTTCGGAAATAATCAGTGCACTAATAGAACAGCAGAAATATTTAATGAGCGACATGAGAACAGTAACGTGCATAGAAAATATGTTCTAGAACTTGTACCTAAATTTCGGGAAGCTGGATCAGCCACCAGTAAAAAATGCAACATTGAAAATCCCATAAGGAACGAAGCAATAGAAGTGGGTGTTTTAGGGCAAGTTTATGTAGATCCTACGTTAAGTTTCTGCAAATTGGAGACTGTGTGTGGTGTTAGTCGACGTACTGTCTAGCGGATTCTAAAAGCCCATAGTTTTCATCCGTATAAAATTCTCCTGGTACAAGAACTTAATGAAGACGATTTTGATCGGCGATTACAATTTTGTGAAGATATGGGTGAACAAATTATAAACGATGAACATTTTCTATTCAACACTTGCTTTTCCGACGAATGTTCCTTTCCCTTAAATGGCGTAGTAAATCCTCATAACTGCCGATATTGGTCCGATTCTAATCCCAGAATTTATCATGGGGTTCATACACAGCAGCCACAAAAATTAAATATTTGGGCTTTACCTGGAAATTTGACCGGTGAAATGTATACTAAGTGACATACAAATCCGAACACCCAGTTTAAATGGTTTTATTTTAATAAAATTTTGTATAAGTACTTAATGAAGCATAATAAGTAAATGATAAAAATTTCATAATGATTGCACTGCTTTAAAAGCATTTGACCTTTAGTAATGTGTGGATGCACCCTGATGTGCTACGTATTCTCCAACGCGCCTAGGCATGCTTCTGATCAGGTGGTCAATGTCCTCCTGTGGTATCTTATTCCAGGCAACCACCAACTCCTCTCGAAGTGCTTATAGCGTCTGAGGAGGACGATGCAAATTGAGCAATTTCCTACCCATCATATCCCACACGTGCTCAATTGGGGATAAGTCGGGAGATCTTGGTGGCCATGGTAACAATGTGACATCATTATGTTGAAAGAAGTCTATTGTGACTCTTGCAACATGTGGTCGGGCATTATCTTGTTGGAAAGTTGGATCTGCCAGGGTGTCAAGATAGGGTAAAAGATGGGGTTCTAGAACATCGTGGATATAACGCTGCGCGTTCATGTTACCTCTGATGAAGAATAAAGCTGACCTGGAACCATAAGCTATAGCACCCCAAACCATAACTCCAACAGTGTGATGAACATGTCTTTCAGCAAAAAACTGTGGATTCCTCCTTTCACCACGTCGCCTTCTAACCCTGGCACGACCATCGTGCATGCCTAAACAAAATCGAGACTCGTGACTAAAGACAATACTGTTCCATTCCTGATCCCAGAGTGACCGTTGTCTGCACCACTCAAGGCGATGACGTCGGTGTTCTCGAGTTAAAGGGGGACCCAGTGTGGCCGGTATGAAAACAAGCCAAAACTTCTCATTTGTCATTAAACACTTCGCATGCCAATAGGTCTTCCGTGTTCTGCAAACCATTCATTTGCAATGGACCTGGTATTGGAGAAACGGTCGCTTAAGGCCAATAATCTTAGGCGGCGATCTTCACGGTCTGTTGTTCTACGGCGGCGTCCAGTGCCCCTTGTTCTTTGCGTACGGCCTTCTCGAAGCCATGCCTGACAACACCTAACCACAGTGTCTACACTTCTTTGCACTCTAACTGCAATTGCCCGAAAAGAAAGTCCAGCTTCCCGAAGTCCCACTATACGGCCCCTATCAAACTCACTAAGTTGACGAAATCGTACAGGTCTCCGTACTCTAGGCATCGTAGCCGATCGTAAAGGATGTCAAGAACCAAAATCCGCCAACGTTGATTCTTTACTGCGGCTGAAATATTCATTTTTAGAGCGTTAGTGAATTAAAAAAAGCAGTATAATAACCGGAATGTCCAAACTGGTAAGGCTGAAAATTTTTTCACTGGTTATTTACAGTAAGATAAATACATTCACCAACTTTTATTATAATAAAACCATTTAAACTGGGTGTTCGGATTTATATGTCACTTAGTATATTTGGCATTACTGGAAGACGCCATAAATCCTGCATTAACAGCCATAATTGAAAATCAGAATGAAAGGCGGTACATTACGAATAGGTTGATGTTCAAAAAGGATGGTGCCCCACCACATTACGCATTACGTGTTCGACAATATTTAGATCAGACGTTTCTAGATCTATGGATTGGTAGAAGAGGTGCCATTGAATGGCCCCAAGATCGCCAGATTTATCACCTTTGGATTTCTTTATGTGGGGTCTTTTAAAAAGCAAAATCTATGCTACTCAGCCAACATCATTAGAAGACCTGCGACAAAGAATTGTGAATGAGTGCCTTCAAAGTACTCCTCAAATATTACAACATGTGCGGCAACGTTCTGAGCAAAATCTTTATTATTGCAAGGATAGTCATGGTGGCCATTTTCAACATTTACTTGCCTAACGGGTCAGTTCATTCTTCATTTTTAAATTACTGTGCTGCCAAATGTATTGATCTCCACCAATGATGATGTATTAGTTTTATTTAAGCTTTAAATCAATAAATCTTCAAAACTACTGAACTGAAGTACATTAATTTTGTATCATTATAAAGGGAATTGAAAGACCTTTAAAATAAGGTATCACTCGACCCAGCTTTCCATTTAAGATTTTGGCGGTGGTGTCACCCCCGCTTAGAGGGCTGCACGTGCTAACGTGATTTTTTGCCAAACTTGTGTCCCCCTCGAAAACAAAATCGACGGGTCTGAGCGTTTTTTAAAAAAAACTGAGCTGCCAGTAAATGCGTCTGTTTCGTCTTCGATGCGCCACCCTGTATATGTATATATATATATAAATAATTCGGAGATATGAAATGAAGGGATTTAGTGATAAAATAAGCTTCGCATTTTGTTATATTTTTTTTGGAATAGTATAAGTTCTATAAAACTCATTTGATTTTTGAGTTTACAAAATTTGGAAATATTGCGAGAAAGTGGTTAATGCTGAGTTAAGTTATGAAAGTTTCCAATAAAAGTTGGCTTAACGTATATAGTTTTGTGTAAAAAGTCGACTAAACTTTTATGTTTTTAATTTGTTTAAATAAATGGGAAACTCTTATCCTTCAAATACCCAAATGACTTGCTCATTTTCCTAATATATTGGCAAAAAAAGGTAAACACCTACGTATATTTGTCCGATTTTAACAATTTTTGGCATATATATGTTCAGTGTCCCTTACTAGTAAAATTAATATTCAGCTTGATTCGTCAACTGACTGAAGCTGGTTCAATAATGTGTTAAAGATCCACATTATTGACGTAGGTACGTAAGTGTTTACCTTTTTTTCTCACTCAGTATATTATAAAATTTTGGTGATAATAATGGGTATATTGGACGAGTCTTATATCTATGATCCGAAGACAATAAACCATCTATCTATCTATCCATCTTTTTATAATATTCAAGAAACAGAACATATCATTTTCGAAATTATTCGTGATTAAGATACTCGCTAGTAGTGTAGGAATTAAAAGTGTACACAATTGTGCAAACCGGCAGACAATAAATTAATTAAAATACAGGATTCACAAGTCGCGCTCCGAATTGTACTAAATCGTATGGGGGTGTTATCAAAAGTGACATAACCTTCATTACGCAAATATAATAACTTGATCGTTGTAACAATGCGCCTGTAATACAAAATATTGTCAACCGGCAACGACACACTTACGACGACAAAAACAATAGAAAACGGCAATTTGCTGCCGGAAACTGCAAAGAAGTAATTTAGGTCGCCGAAGAAGAAACTCTTCTCATCCGCGTAAAAATCGTGCATATGTTTCTGCGCTCGTGTTGTGATATTCAAATTATTATGAGCACGATAACGACATATGCCACGCGGGATTTTACCGTAAATTTTTTGGGCTTTATGCCAGATGGTAAGCTGCTGCAATATAGATACAGGGTGGAGTGAATAGTAGGTACAGTATGTTGGAAGAACTGAATCAAGTAAGTCGACTCTGTATGCACGCGTGACAACTAAGCTTAACATCCGTAGTTTCGAATTTTGACATGATTTGGTGCGAGTATTGGTAATATTTTACTTGAAAACTAGCGTCTTATGTCGAATTATTTGAATATTATCTTACATACTTACGTCCTAGGTCGTCAAAGAATCGCTTCTTTGGTGGTGGATAGTACAGCTTGTCTTTAGAGAATGGCTGGTTTGCATCTGAAACAAAAATAGAGATTCTTTTAGTTGCGTCAATTCTTTTTATATTATACTTCATTCGTATATTATATTTACGCCCACACTAAACACAACATGCCCAAAAGCGAGATTGTACAGGTCCGTATTTTCCTCAATGGTCTTGGAATAGACAGATATCAATTCGTTTTCCTTTTCCTGGAAATAAGTATTTCATATAATATTTGAGAAATCCAATAATAATACAAGCAGAGTATCTAACACATGTCGGTTCCAAATGCACCAGATATAGCTAAGCTTTCAGCGTGGGCTCATAGACACATACTTGACACCATTCTTACAACACAAATGACGAATTGGCTAGATACGCATACCTGAAAGATTCTTACTTATATACTTTACGTTTTTTATGTCCTGCATTTATCCAGGTTTCGTCCAAGTAACAAAACTTCCATCAAAATACTATTTCTACCCCGTTTTCTATACTCAAAATAGTTCTTTGAATAAACTGCAGAACGTGGTTCTTTTGAAAGTAGGTAAGTCTTCATCACTATTAACCTCCTGTAATACTTTATCTAAAATTACGCTCTCATGAACGTTAAGGACAAGTTCTTTTGCCTGAATATTCACATTTCGCTTCTTGTCACCCTTCCGGGGAGGAGACATCACTGAAGAGGAAGCATGACTGAAGGAAGCATTGGGAGAAATATACTCAGTTACATCTGCTGTATCCATAGACGACATGCTAACGTATAAACACACGCTATATATGCACCGAATATGAACAGCAACTGGCGGCGTCGGCGTGCCGGCGGTAACTCGAGTCTGAGTTCTATCCTGTCGAATCCTACACTTGTTCGTAGACTATGGCCGAATGACCAATAGATATTGCAACGCTTAGGTGGCTGCCGCTTTGCTGCGCTACATCTTTGTTGTGCCGGGGCTTAAATGGACTACGGATGGGATAGAGTATCTACATAGCAGAACCCTACCATTACAGGAAGTATACATGGCAGCACTGTCTAAGTATTGCCCATGTAGCGGCAAAATTTGACGTGTAACTGACCTCCCCGTCCTCACTTTATCAAGCTATACACCTTAGGAAAAACCTTTGTTATACATGGGAAATCATTTCTTGGCAACAGCGCATCGGCTCGTCTACTTTCATCGCTATTCGTATATATTTCCTACCGTTAACCGCAGACCTGTATCACGAATGAGAATAATAGGCAGATACGCTGTGTTGCCAATTTGAGTAGAGCTTCCCGAACTGTGGGGAATTTAGAGTAAAGTGTTGATTCATTCAAGCTTTTAATCAGCATGGCCTAGACGTTAGAACTTCATAAAGATAACATTGAAGCTGAATGCTGCTGGAGTATAGTGTTTCGAATATTCAAAGCGGAGCGGGACACTATACTCGTTCAATGGGTCATCAAGCGACAGTCTTTTCAACAAAGAAATTATTTTACGAAAATGCGTTATATTTTTACGATTTTGTCGTCACCAAATCTCTGTTTCTCAAAATGTACGTCTATTGTAGAATTTTCAGCAAACCAAGCAAGAAACGTGATCTAGTATTTACTCAACATTACGGATTTCTCGAAATACATTAAAAAATGTGACCTAGATACCTAACTGCCCCAAGCTCTTTAAATATAACACCTTAGACCAGGGTTACCAGGTGCTTAGTCACGTTGATTGTCATGTTGTACTGCGCAAGTCAGCAAACAATCTGGCGTAATAAACGTTAATACCGGGCACCATAGTAACCGTTATAGTTGTCCTTCAAAGTTGTCAAATCGCCCCTATGGCGCAAATTCGCCACACCAGGCAACTGTGCTATAAACAAACCCTGTTTATCACTACTATTTGATAGTCATATGGTAGTTGTAGCCCTATCTAGCGGTCCATGATTTCTCTCAATACTGTTGTATCTCTACTGGCAACAAGAGTAGGGATTACAAAATAATTTATACAACAATATACAAACATGAAAAATATGATTTGAACCATGAAACATTGATACAATTTTAATAGTTTGAACTTTTTTCATTTTTGGAATACTCTTATGTGGAATCCGCAGCTATTTTTACCGAAATTTGGGTAGACTTAGATTTCTTAGAAATATGACATATTGATATCGGCAACTCTGCGAATGGGAGAAACAAATCGCATTTGTTGAGCGCATCCGTCTAAGCGGTAGGCGCCAGCGCCCGTTCTGCCATCTCTCTCTTTTATCACTCTTCTACTTTACCCCGTTGTCCGTCACACTCCGACGCTGCCAGATACGATCCTACAATCGAGTGTATTTCACGCACCTACATACTTTTGTATATTTCCATCTCTCTTCCTCATCATAATGTATAATAATGTTTTTTCCCAAGGTGTATATCAAGACAGTATTTGAAACTTATCCTGTGTAGTAAAGTGAAAATGAAAGGAAAAACAAAGTGTCACCTGAATCACAGATAAATAAAATATGTATACTGTCTTAAAAGTGTCCGTGTGACGTCCTCTCTTTCTCTTGTTCGCTCCTAGTGTAAAAAGTATATCTACAGGGTGTAAACGTTATGGTAGTCATTATTGAAGTGGGTAGTAGGGAGGGTCAAAGCAAGTGAAAAAGTTCTTATGACCCATGGTCCAAAAGTCAATAGATTTTTGTCTAAATGGCTTTATAGTTTACAACTTTAAGTGCTTTATATCGACCACAACACCACAATCTTACTATTTTTTATAATCTAATCCTAAAAAACGTTTTCAAATTGGGTAATTAACAAATAAATGGCATTAAATTCTTCTAAGTTAAGCCAGAATTTGTAGTCGGTAAGTAAGTTTCATTAAATTGCATATTTAAAACACACATGACAACAGCGCGTCGGTCATCGTCACTCTTATCGAACCGGCAATCGATCGCAAACGGTAACAGTGGTTAGTATGTTGTTTTGTTTTTGTTCGCGTACGTCGTCGTGATGATTTACAATGTTCTCAAATCAAAAGTTCGCCGACATGTTGTTATTTTACGGTGAAGCTCGCCAGAATTCAAATCTTGCAGCTCAAATTTATCGCGACACATTTCGCCAACGGGCACACCCAGACAGAAAGACATTTGTGCAAGTGTACAGAAGACTTCGAGATACAGGAAGTGGTCAGCCCGCTAATATTCACACTCGTGAAAGACAGGTTACTGTAGAGCAGGAGGAACAAATTTTAAATATCGTGGAAATCAATGCAGATATCAGCACTCGGGAATTAGGCCGCCGCGTAGGACTATCGCATACCATAGTCCATGTAAAATTCTACGGGAAAATTTGCTTTATCCCTACCATGTACCAGAAGACTATCCTCGCAGACTAGCATTCTGTCAGTGGTTTTTGCACAAAAACATTGAAAATCCGGATTTTTTTAAAAACATTCTAGCGACGGACGAATATACTTTTACGCGAGACGGGATATCAAATTTCCATAATACTCACACGTGGGCCCAAAAAAATCCTCATACCATTCGTTTTAAAATAAATATTTGGGCGGGTATTCTTGACGATCAGGTAACTGGCCCTTTCGAGTTACCCCCAAAGTTGTCAGGAGAAGGATTCCTTAGCTTTCTAGCCAATAACCTACCAGAACTTTTGGAACAGACCTTAGAAAACATGAGATTACAACGGAGAGAGAATTTGTGGTTTCTTCATGACGGGGCACCACCACACATTTTTAGAGGCGTCATTCAGTATTTGAGTGAACATTATCCAAATCGCTGGATTGGTCGAAATGCTCATGATCCTCGAAAATGCCCAGCAAGATCTCCTGACCTCAATCCGGCAGACTTCTGGTATTGGGGAGAACTTAAGGGGACGGTTTATGGGGCAAGTCCAATAACAACTGAAGCACAACTCCGCGAAAAAAAATTTTATACGGCTGAAATAATAAATGGACAACTTCGAGTACCTAGAGTAAGAAACTGGGTTTGTCGTAATGAAGCTTATGTGGAAAGTGGAGGACGACATTTTGAACACCTTCTTTAAATACAAAAAAAGTGCAGTGTGGGTTTTAAAAAGAAAAATAATGTATATCAAAATTGTGTTCCCTATTTATAAGTGGATTTTTTTAATACATTCAATAAACTTCTAAAGGAGGATATATATCCAATAGCTGGAAAATCGATGGGTTTTTAACATTTTGAACTATTAGCAGTTTCTTTGTATTTTAAAAGATTCAATGTTATCTGAGTCTTCTGCCATCTCTTCTGATGATCTTTTCAGTTTTCAGCAGCTTATATTGACATGTCGTTTCTTGTGGAAAAAAGCAAAAGGTGAAGACGAATTTTTCACGTACTTTTTCTCTCATATTTGAGGTAGTTCTGCATGTATCCGATATTCTTGGTATTCCATGACTTCGGTTAATATTAGTTATCATGTAACTATTATCTTTCATTTATTTTATAAATACTTGATTAAATGGCTCATTATTCGATAGGGAGTGATTAGTGTACTTAGGGGCGGCTTAATAAATTATCTTGAGTTTCCAATAAGTATTTCTGGCTTCTTCTTGAATAAAATAATAGTTTTACTGGTTGCGTTTGTTCCCAGAGGAGGCATTTTTTGTAAAGGGCGTCTTTATAAGAGCGCTGGGTTTGATTTTCAAACTAAGCGAGTATTTATATTTCAACATAAAGAGAAATAGGACATCCGGTGAATGGCCACCACGAAACCTCTGGCACAGGGTCAGCTGTTTCTCAAAACTCTGGATAACGTTTTTGCATAAATGTGGCTCTGTTTCTTTGATAGCTCGCTGTACCTCTTCTTCAATGCGTTCAACTGTTTGTGGCTTGTTCGCATACATATTTTCCCTCACGTAGCCCCAGAGGAAGAAGTGCATTGGCGTTAGATCGCACGATCTTGGTGGCCAATTTCGATCGCCAAACCAAGAGATGACGCGGTCTGGAAACTTGGTCCCCAGTAACACCATTGTTTCGCGTGCTGTGAGGCAGGTCCTACCGTCTTGTTGGAAGAACGTATCCTCCACATCAACTCGATTCGATCCAACTGGGGCCACAAAAACGTGGTTAACATTTTGCGATGCCGCACACCATTAACAGTTACCGCAGTTCCAGCTGCATTTTCGAATAAATATGGTCCAATTATTCCGCCACTCCACAATCCGCACCAAACGGTAACTCGCGGCGGATGCATTGATTGTACGTTTATTACCCGGGGGTTTTCAGAACCTCAAATTCGGCAGTTTATCAGAGAAAATGATTTTCTTCCAGAAAACCGCATCAATTTGATGGGGCAAGCGCCCAATCAACGAATTCACGGCGCTGCGCATGGTCCGTTGGCTTGAGTTCTTGCGTCAGTTGAACCTTGTATGCATGCAAGCACAGAACATTTCTCAAAATTCTTTGCAGGTTGGGTCCGATAAGGTTCAATTCTTGGCCACGATGAAGAACGGAACTGCCGGGATTCTCGGCCACACTTTCCCGCACTGCGACTATATTTTCGAGGACCTACCAGGACGGCGGCGAACAGTGGTCTTCACATTCAGCAACGTGAATTTTGTCTCAAATTTTGTAAAGGTACTATTGAACAACGTGAAAACATATTTTTCACACACTTTCTACTATTTGGCGTAGATCTGTGTACATACAATATGTTGAACATTTAATGCCGAAGTTATCGCAGAAATTATTTATTAAACCTCAAACTATCAGAATTTCTGTACAGAATTGATTGAATGCTTTTTCTTCCATTGAAGGTGATTAGGAGGGGAGACCGGGGATGGTTGACTAGATTTTTGCATCATAAATATTTTTTGTGCTTTTATACATACAACAATAAAACTGCATCAATGGATAGAAGAACTATTGAACTTATAAAAAAAATATAAAAACTAGTCCATAAATCAATATAATGATCATAATTTAACGCAATTTACAGAAACCAATTCTTAGTTAATTTACCCCGGCTCCGGTAGATTGACTATATGCCCGGGGTTAGTAGACTTACGTATCAATAAGTGACAAATTATGAGAAGAGTCAAGTTATGAAACTTTTCTCATAACTTAACAAAACTTCTTATTCTAAAACAATTTTAATCAGTTACAGACATTATCTTACAATAAGTCTTTAACAAAACTATCAACTCCTAGTTTTTATTTAAACATTTATTAGTTTCATGAATCAAACAGTTCCTTTATATCTTATAATATAAGCCTTCAAAAAACATGAGATCACCTCTTACACATTTGGAATGAGCCCATAACTTACAAGTTATGCACTGAATCCATTGTTCGCCTGGAACACTATCGACGTAGGATTCAGTGCATTCTAAACAAATCGTACTTTCGTCATCTGAATCTTCAGTATTACCGTCATTTTCATCGACGGTGTCATCAGCAACCTCATGAACTTTATGTGTTCCTTTTTCTTTATCCTTTCCTTTTCCTTTGCCCTTCCCTTTTTCTATTCTGTCCCTTGTATCTGTTTTTTTCTTCTTATATGTTTCCCTTTTGTTTTTCATATCTAAAAGACTAGTTTTTCCGGGGTGTCGGTATATATAGTACTTTGACGTTTCCTAATATTTCTACTATTTTCTAAAAGTGGCGCCGCTTTTGGAAAGGGTCTTAGCTCTTCAAATGTTGCTGATGAAGTTGAGGAAAGGTTTAGATTATGTAAAGATGGGGGCACATTTGCTTCTATAGAATGAACGTTTTCTGGTGTTTTGAGGTTTCCTCTCAGTTCCGGTTCAAATACAGAGTTGAATGTTGCGTCAAAAAGAGAAGCTTACTTGCATTCAGTCCTCAAAGGTCTTGTAAGAGAGGGTGTTGTAGTAGTAATCTGGTCTGTATTTACAAATAAACATTGCGGTGCCGGAGAGTGAGTTTCAGATATTGTATGGTGATCAGGGATTGGAACCTCTTCGACGATATACAACCTGTTAGATGCATCGGAGGTCGATGCAATAGACACTGTGCTCACATTACATGCTGAAGGATTGTCACCATCAGGGGAAGTGAGCATCGGCCTGTCACATAAGAACCACTAAATTCGGAGTCAGGAAAAATGTTTTCATTCAATGGTGAAATCCCGGATACTCCGAATCCTGATTGAATATTTTCAATTGTAGCAGCCAATGGTAGTGACATTTTAACCAGGTTACTAGCCAGCCAGTTGTCACTTGCTCGGTTGAAATACTTTTTCAATGGTCCGTACACAGATCTGTCAAGAGGTTGTAGCTTGTGGCTACAATGTGGAGGGAATGATAAAACTGTCACCCCATTAGTTTTAAAGTAATGCAACGCTTCAATTGATAATTGAGAGTTATGGTTATCCAACAACAAAAGTACAAGTTTTTCTTTACTAGGTTTAACATATTTCACGAAATGTTTGGCGTACTTCATAAAGTTTTCTTCTTTCATCCAGCTAGACCGATTAGCATCACCTTCACATCCTGTAGGGCCACCTCTAACAAAATGGGATTTATAATGGACGCGTGAGAATACGAAAAATGGTGGAACTATATTTCTTACTGCTGAAACAGCTACTGCAACTGTCACCAGTGTACCCCTCTCAGCAGATGTCATCTTGCCTAGATTTTTAACACCCCGTCCTGCTATTACTCTATTAGGTACTTGCACGGTTGTCATACCTGTTTCATCAACGTTCCAGATATCATCAGTGCTG
The DNA here is from genome assembly GCA_963669975.1 of Acanthoscelides obtectus. Lineage (NCBI taxonomy): Eukaryota > Metazoa > Arthropoda > Insecta > Coleoptera > Chrysomelidae > Acanthoscelides > Acanthoscelides obtectus. Next base: position 88,699,872 of record CAVLJG010000006.1, on the reverse strand, counting down.
GAATTCAAACGTTGGTAAACAGCAGTTAAATTAGCGAAGAACATGCTGACGGTACGTTTGTTGAATGACGTAGCTCTTGAAAAGCTTGTTGATTGAGGTTTCCTTATGGATAAAGAGTATGACGTTTAAGAAACGAGCCTAACCAATCTTCGCCAGCTAACAATTTTGTTCTCCAAGAATCAGGCATAGCTTTGTTACTTTTTATGGCGAACTGACATGCTAATTTTTTGGTCTCATATGGTGTCAATCCATAATAAATATCAGCGTCTTTCGTTAAATAACTTGATTCTCTTTCATCAGTGAAAACTTGCTTATTTTGAGTCCAAAGTTAATTCTGCTCTCGGATTACGTTCCAATTTCTCCTTTAGTTTCGCCACATAACGATGTAATGTCCTATAGGGAATGTCAATTGTTTTGAAGTTGAATTAATAGTTTTTGTGTCAAAACTTACTAGATGACAAGCTCTGTCTAGGACATCTTTTGGTGTATCAGCTCGTTTAGTCCTTCTTTTATAGGTCCTCATTGTACTGTAACAAAATCAATATTAAAACACAAATAAAAGGTTAATTTACGAGAACTTTTAAACTTCAAATTATATTGGGGTTGGTTGACTAACTATTCAACCATCCCCGAAAGTAGTTAGTCTACCAACCCCAGACGCCATTTTAAGTTTAAATGCATGGGTTACCGAAAAACTGCCATCAACTTAAGAAATAATACATGAAATATTATCGATATGCACTCACGAAACACTCTGACTAATAGGCAAATGGTGTACCAAATGGAAAAATAAGCAATCTGAAAATATTACTTGCATTATACGAAAACAAATCACGTGTCACTGCTCGAAAACGGCGTGCATCCGCGACGTGGCGCTCCGGACGACTAAGCGGGGGTCGGAGAGTGAGGCTGGGCGCATACATTCGTTTTCGCGTTCGATTTCCGAATTCGTTTTCCGTATTCGGTGACCCGAATGCATCAAACGCTAATAAAATACATTTCGTACGTACGTTTCGGAAGCAAGCCCGTGCGTTCGTAAAAACGGTACGGATAAAACCTAGTGACGTCACGCGAAACGCAACAGTGGCATACATTTGTAATGTACCGCCGCACACAGTCAGAAATTTCCATCCTGAACCGCGCAGTGACGTGCGTATTGGACGTCACGTCGTTGCATCAAGAGCTCGAATGCATCAGAACAATGTGTGAAGCAGAAGAACTAACATTGGCACTAATGCTGTGGGATATTCATGACAAGACTACCACAAAAGAGTAGTCAAAGATTTGGCGTGAGAGCAAATTTTCAAAGAGGTTATACAGGATCGGAACTGGTGCACAAAAGTGGAAACAGAAAAGTAAAATTACTTTCCTTTCACTTTGATTGCAAAGACTATTGCCTACTGTAGTTTTATTGTTGTAAATTGATAAACCTTTCGTCATGTAGGTGTAATATTTCTTCTGCCGGCGTCATAAAGTACTGAGCAAATTTATCTCTTATGCTTCGCCCTGTAGATCTATGCTGTGTATTCAGAGATACTCTCAACCCGGTATCATTCCTCAATTTATCATCTATGCCATTATTAAGTTCATCGAAAGATTATATTGACATCCTGTAGAAATCAAAGAATATATCTGGATGTAATCGTAACTTAGCTCTTTTTAGATAAAATGGACTCTCGTAGATTCTCCGACCATTTGACGGACGCAACCAACACCAACGTTTCTTTTTCTTCTTTTTTGATAATGATAATAGAAGTGCAGTCGCAATTAAATCGTCGCTCTCCATCGCAAAGCATTCACAGAGCCGCCACTGAACGTACTGGTAGTATAATATGCACTTCAAAAAATTGAACGTTTGCGCTAGGCTCACGGAATTCCGAATTGGAATTCCTGATTAGGAAACCGTATACGGAAAACAAATGTATGCGCCCAGCCTAATGCGCGGCTTGGCCGGGATGACGTAATACTCATATCGTTGAAGAGTTTTTGGCGGTTAGTCTACCTACCCCTATAGTCAACCATCCCCAGTCTCCTCTATACATTAGTATTTAGGATATACTTATCCATTAAGTTCAATTCAATTCAATTCAAGTCAATGGACTTTATTGTAACACATACATGATTATGTATCCTTACAAATGGCGAAGTCTGGCCAATGGCCATTTATACTTAACCATAAATGTCATGTCAATGCAACCTTAGAAATAAAATAAAAAACTGAAAAAGAAAAGGAAAAAGCAGCATAATAGTAAAAGAAGAATTAATAAATATGACAATAACCTAATAGCTCAATAAGTAGTTCTTATATTTTTTTTTTTTAGAAAAGTTGCTGATGAAATATTGTTCGAAAGAGTTGATCAATTTCACCGCATTATACGTAAAAGACCGTTGAAAAATGGCTGTCCTATGTTGTGGCATTGTCAGGAGATTAATGTTGCGCGTATTCAAATTGTGAATGAAATTCCTACGAACAAGCTTTTGCATAAGATAAACCGGAACAGAAGTTTTTAATATTTTTACGACAAATGTAACAAAGTTGTATTTGAAAAGACCAGAAATTTTCAACCAATTCATTGAAGATATTCAGTGAGAAACATGATCGTACCTTGTTAAATTGGTTATGTAACGATTACATGAGTTTTGAATTTTTGCAGTCTGTATTTTGTGATTTCATCCAGACAGGGATAATAAACTATGTTGCAGTAAGCGATTTTACTGAGTATGAGTGACTCGCATAACATTTTCTTAATTTTTCTATTTAAAACAGTTTTACTTGCATATAGAAGCCTGAGTCTAAAATAACTAGACTTACACACATAGCCAACATGCTCCTGAAATCTGAAATCTTCATCCAAGTACAAAACTTAATTTTTTTGCAGAATGGGAAAATATTAGGATACTATTATTTAGTAATAAATTCAACTTTGATTTGAGGAAAGTACGTTTTTTCTTGGAGCAAAAAAGTATAGCTGTCGATTTTGATGCGTTTAGACGTAAATTATGTTTTGCAGCATATGTGCATAAGTATTGCAGATCTTGATTGATAAGGTTGTTTGCTAAACGGTAGTTGTTCGGGCAGAAATTATGAAAAACCTGCATATCATCAGCATATGATTGACTAGAAAAGTGTTGAAAGGTGTTAGAAATGTCCAAAGTGTATATAAGGAATAAAAGTGGACCTAATATGGATCCTTGAAGCACGCCGGAACAAATCGGCCTTTTGTCTGAAAGTTTATTTTGTATGACGACATATTGATGTCGTTCATTTAAATAGCAATCTATCCATTCCAGAACCAAGTCGTCACACCCAATGTATTTACATTTAGAAACTAACAGCTTATGATTCAGGGTGTCAAAAGCCTTGCTGAAATCCAATAAGACTAATGCAGTTGCTTCTTGCCTATCCGCCGCTGTTAGTGCATCGTCACAAACCCGTGCCAAAGCGGTAGTCCTACTGTGACCCTTTCTAAAACCTGATTCATTTAATGGCAAAATGCTGCGCTCGAGTAAATACTCATTCAACTGCATATAAACTATTTTTTCTAGAATTTTTGATAGAGCTGACAGCAAACTAATAACTAATAGGTCGGAGATCAGCAGGAACCTGGGGATTGGGAATCTTTGGAAGAGGTTGCACTAATGCTTCCTTCCAAGCACTTGGAAAAACACCGCGCTCTAAACAACGATTTATTAAGTGCAAAATGTATATTCCTACAGCAGATAGACACAATTTAATCATCTCAATTGTAATGCCATCAATACCACTAGAATTGGACTTGATACTGCGAATAGCATCCAATACCGTAGATATATCGACAAGACGGAACTGAAAATGAAAATCTTGGTTTAATTTGTTATGGCTATAAAATTCGATAGTTTCCGAGCAATCATCGTCACTTTTCTGGAATATACTGGTAAAATAGTTATTTATTTCATTGGGAACTGCTAAATCATCTGGAATGTCAGTATTACTAGAATCCTGAATTCTAAACGACTTAAGAGCTTTATAAAGAGCTGCAGAGTTTCTTTGTCGAGATAGATGTTGAAGGTAGCCTGATTTCTCTGCACGTGTAGCAGTTTTTGTAAAATTTCTCAGTTCATTGTAATGGTTTCGATTCGCATCCGTTCGAGACCGTCTATATTTATGAAAAGCCTTATCTCGTTCTTTCATTACCATTTTCAAATTGTTTGTGAGCCATGGTGCACGAGGCTTAGACACTCTCACTGTTTTTAGTGGTGCATGTATGTCAAAAAGTCCTACAATGTTATCGGAAATAAATTTTACTTTCTCATCGATATTAGCCATACAAATAACTACAGCCCAATTAACGCTAAATAAGTCATCGTCAAAAGAGGTTTGATCAAAATTGCGATAGTCGCTAAATGTAATTAGTCTAGGTGGCGGTTTATTGTTTTTACACGAAATGTGACAGAATACAGCCTGATGGTCACTAAAGTTAACAGTGAAAGTTCCCACTTTGGAACATATTTGAAGAGTGATTAATTATTCGAGTTGGTTCATTCAATAACTGGTGCAGGCTGTAAGATTGAAAGCACTGATTAATCTTATTTTCAATAAAGAAATTGACGTTGAGGTCACCAAGTACCAAGATGCATTCATTAGACGGTGCTAAGATGGACAACGTATTATCTAATATACTTACTGCAACATCCAAACTTCCCCGAGGCGGTCTATAAATAACACCAACTACAATACATTTACGGCCAATACGAACCTTGAGCCAAAGCATTTCTAGAGAAGTACGATCGTATTCCTCAAACGATAGAATTTCTGATGAAAAACGATTTTTAACATAACAGCCAACCCCACCTCCGCGACTACCACGATCACGACGATGGAAGTTATAACCAGAAATATCTACTGAACTTATTGGAATATCTGAAGACAGCCATGTTTCTGTAACAGCCACTACATCGAGATCCATATCATTAAGTATCCTTGACTTCTTAAAATCTGAAACAAAATGTTCGTGTTCGTTTCTTAAGGGAGCAGAAAAACACTTCCCTTAGCCAGCTATCTTGATCCGGTCGAAAGACAATAATGAAGCACACTGTACCCGACCATATCTTGCTTGTGCCAGTCTCAACAAAGCATGCCCTGCGAGGTATTCAGATACAAGCACTTCTTCCCACGATCTTCTATTCCCCTAACAATGGAATTTGTTGGTTCATAATTACCACTTTTATGTTAGCAGTATTGCACTCTAAACAACGTCATAATTGAACGGAATTATCGCTGACAAATTATCTTTTCACAGATTATGAGCAGTTACAAAAGATTTGTCCGGATTGAACACTCTTACTTTCTTTCATGGTAAACATGCGTTATATGTCGGTTTTGAAAGGAACAGAAACAACGACTAGTGCTTTCTTTTCTAGAAGAATATTTGCGTGGTATATTCGATGATAGATAGGTGAGCCATTTTCTTACTTTCGCGAAGTAGTCCAGTACGTAGAGGTCAAAATTTGTGGGAACCAAAAATTCTGTTCAGGAACGTTCAAAAGAGCATTGACATTCTGAGCTTTTCGCTTTTTGATTGAGGAATATAGTCTTCGAAAATTTGACATTTCTTAACCTACGAATTGCTTTGCGATAAACTAAGCGTAAAGTACTTTCGGAGCCTTGAAGGGAGATGCTTGACCTTATATATATATATATATATATATACAGGGTGGCGTATCGAAAACGAAACAGACGCAGCCAACCCCACCTCCGCGACTACCACGATCACGACTATGGCGATGGAAGTTATAACCAGAAATATCTACTGAACTTATTGGAATATCTGAAGACAGCCATGTTTCTGTAACAGCCACTACATCGAGATCCATATCATTAAGTATCCTTGACTTCTTAAAATCTGAAACAAAATGTTCACAGGGTTGTGTTCGTTTCTTAAGGGAGCAGAAAAACACTTCCCTTAGCCAGCTATCTTGATCCGGTCGAAAGACAATAATGAAGCACACTGTACCCGACCATCTCTTGCTTGTGCCAGTCTCAACAAAGCATGCCCTGCGAGGTATAAAGATACAAGCACTTCTTCCCACGATCTTCTATTCCCCTAACAATGGCATTTGTTGGTTCATAATTACCACTTTTATGTTAGCAGTATTGCACTCTAAACAACGTCATAATTGAACGGAATTATCGCTGACAAATTATCTTTTCACAGATTATGAGCAGTTACAAAAGATTTGTCCGGATTGAACACTCTTACTTTCTTTCATGGTAAACATGCGTTATATGTCGGTTTTGAAAGGAACAGAAACAACGACTAATGCTTTCTTTTCTAGAAGAATATTTGCGTGGTATATCCGATGTTAGATAGGTGAGCCATTTTTTTACTTTCGCGAAGTAGTCCAGTACGTAGAGGTCAAAATTTGTGGGAACCGAAAATTCTGTTCAGGAAGGTTCAAAAGAGTATTGACGTTCTGAGCTTTTCGCTTTTTGATTGAGGATTACAGTCTTCGAAAATTTGACATTTCTTAACCTACGAAGCAAAGTTACAAATTGCTTTGCGATAAACTAAGCGTAAAGTGCTTTCGGAGTCTTGAAGGGAGATGTTTGAACTTAGGTTATTGTTAACAGAGTGTTCGAGCCGAAAAATTCCCTTTGTTAAGCTTTCTCGGACATTAAAGCACTTACATATACAGGGTGGCGCATCGAAAACGAAATAGAAGCAATTACTGGCAGCTCAGTTTTTTTTTTGGAAAAACGCTCAGACCCGTCGATTTTGCTTTCTAGGGGGACACAGGTTTGGCAAAAAATGACGTTAACACGTGCCGCCCCCTGGGCGGGGGTGACACCAACCCTAAGATCTTAAATGGAAAGGGGGGTCGAGTGATACCGTATTTTAAAGGTCTTTCAATTCCCTTTATAATGATGTAAAATACATGAGCGTCAGTTCAGTAGTTTTGAAGATTTATTGATTTAAAGCTTAAATGAAACTAAAACAACATCATTAGTAGAGATCAATACATTTGGCAGGAAAGTAATTTAAAAGTGAGGAATGAACTGACCCGGTAGGCAAGTAAATGTTGAAAATGGCCAGCATGACTCTCCATGCAATAATAAAGATTTTGCTCAAAACGTTGCCGCACATTTTGCAATATTTGAGGAGTAATTTGAAGGCTCTCATTCACAATTCTTTGTCGCAGGTCTTCTAATGATGTTGGCTGAGCAGCATAGATTTTGCTTTTTAAATGACCCCAAATAAAGAAAGCCAAAGGTGATAAATCTGGCGATCTTGGGGGCCATTCAATGGCACCTCTTCTACCAATCCATCGATCTGGAAACTTCTGATATAAATATTGTCGAAAACGTAATGCGTAATGTGGTGGGGCACCATCCTGTTGTAACATCAACCTATTCGCAATGTACCGCCGATCATTCTGATTTTCAATTATGGCTGTTAATGCAGGATTTATGGCGTTTTCCAGTAATGTCAAATACATTTCAGCGGTCAAATTTCCAGGTAAGAAATAAGGACCAACTAAATGATCGCCAAAAATACCAGCCCAAACATTTAATTTTTGTGGCTGCTGTGTATGAACCTTATGATAAATTCTGGGATTAGAATCGGACCAATATCGGCAGTTATGACGATTTACTACGCCATTTAAGAAATGTTCATCGTTTATAATTCGTTCACTCATATCTTCACAAAATTGTAATCGCCGATCAAAATCGTCTTCATTAAGTTCTTGTACCAGGTGAATTTAATACGGATGAAAACTATGGGCCTTTAGAATCCGTTGGACAGTACGTCGACCAACACCACACACAGTCTCCAATTTGCGGGTACTTAAGGTAGGATCTACATAAACTTGCCCTAAATCTTCCACTTCTATTGCTTCGCTCCTTATGGAATTTTCAATGTTGCGTTTGTTATTGGCGACTGACCCAGTTTCCCGAAATTTAGCTACAAGTTTTAGAATATATTTTCAATGCACGTTACTGATCTCATGTCGCTCATTAAATATTTCTGCTGTTCTGTTAGCGCACTGATTATTTCCGAAAAGTATTTCGATAATTTGAACTCTTTCTGTTGTGGAATTTACCATGGTTAATTTATGTAATAAAGCGTTACAAGTTATTTTAGCAACATAGTTTGGTCAAATCAATGGCAAACTATGTACGAAATTCCTATTTAAGAGAAGTCGAGATATTTCCTTATCTTTCTTCAAGAAATAACTTTCTTGCCACAAAAAAAAGCTCCAACAGCAATTTTCAACAACAAAATGATAAACAAACCATGGGCATAGTGAGGAAAAGCATTTACTTATTAAGTAAATTCTTTTAGTCAAATTTCTTCTGAAAGTAGTACAGACTAATCTGATGTACCTATTAAAGTCTACATTAAGCTTTAAATCAATAAATCTTCAATACTACTGAACTGAAGTATATTAATTTTATATCATTATAAAGGGAACTGAAAGACCTTTAAAATAAGGTATCACTCGACTCCCCTTTCCATTTAAGATTTTAGGGTTGGTGTCACCCCCGCCCAGGGGGTTGCACGTGTTAACGTGATTTTTTGCCAAACTTGTGTCCCCCTCGAAAACATAATCGACGGGTCTGAGCGTTTTACCGAAAAAGAACTGAGCTGCCAGTAAATGCGTCTGTTTCGTTTTCGATGCGCCACACTGTATATGCGAATTTGCTACGACTGTCGTTTCTCGCTTCTCAACCTGCATAGGTCGCGGTCCCACTAGTCGCCTCTCAAAGTCATCTGGAACCCATGGCTTCTGTTACATCGTCCTTCCAGGTTCGGGGTGGTCTGCTGCGTTTTCTTCTTCCCGGTGGCGTCCACTCCCATACTCTTTTAGGCCATCTGTTATGGTTCATTCTTTCTAGATGACCGTGCCAAGCTAGCCGCTTTGACTCTATCGTATCGAGTATAGTTCCATCTACGTCCATTTCTTATCTTATTCGTTCATTACGTATATGGTCTAACTTTGAGTGTCGGCTGCTTCTTCTCCAGAAGTCCATTTCAAGGGACAGAAGTCAGTTCTTTTCTTTTTTATTTAGCTCCCAAGTTTCTGCTCCTTAAGTGCTGATACTTTCCACAATTGAACGATACATAGCTTTTTTATTTCTTTTTGCTATTTTGTCGCTCCATAGGAGTTAGTTTAGTTGACGTATCACTCCTTTTCACTGGGCTATTTTGATGCCAAAGTTACCTCTAAGTATTTAAATATGTTGCAACTTACAAAGGCATTCCCAATATCTAGGTCATCAGCTTAGTCAGTTCCTACCACAATATATTCAGTCTTCTGCATATTTATCGTTAGACCCCACTTAATGAATTTCTCCTGCAGGAGGAATACATTAAAGCACTTATCACTGGAAAACGGTCAACTCTAGAGAATAGTTACAATCTTTTTTGTTCAGAATAATCCAAGAAGCCAAACGAACGTTGTCCATAGCAAAACATTTTTGTAATATGCTTTGGAAAATGTTTAAATTAATTTGCACTGAGCATATCCCGGCAATCTCTTGATTAATGCCAAGGGGCAGCCAACAACCGAAATTATGAAAAAAAATCTGTTAGAAAATTTTCCCCACGAATTCGAGGTCTTCTACTCATCTAAAATAATATCTGGATATCGTGGAAGTCACTGATTAGTCGACTTGGAATAAATAATTATAAATAAGTACGCAAATTCTCCACATTTCTTCTGAACTATTTGATCATAATTTTGATATTAATGACGCAGTTGTTACCAATTTTGAAGGAGTGTTATTGGCCTGTAGTTTATGCGATTGCTATGGTTGCATCACCTTTATTGAGGTAGGTTTTGATCACTTGATATAATTTGAAAATAATCGTGGTGACTGGAGAAGCAAAAAATCCTATTATTTCCAAATTCATTTCTACGACGAGCCACACTTTCTACCCCGCGATTCATAATACGCCTGGATCTCTTTCCGACCACGCATCCTAGCCCTTACAGGTCCTGAGCACCATGTATATTTATAGTGAGAATGATAGTCGATTTGTCATGATCCTGTCATATACAGTCTATTACACCTGTTTGCATTACTTAAGTCAAAATTTAGGCCCGTATCGTCAGTCATCCCTACAATTGTAGGGCGCGTTTATGGCCTCCTTGATTGTCATACTTCTTTCTCTCCTTCAAAAATTTCTAGATTACCCTTGTCCCGTGTCAGCGTCAGCGCTCTCCTATTGTGAAGATATGTTTTCTTTTTAAATTGTATTAAATTTCAGGCTGATAAAACATGATATAACTCAAAAGCAAGCACAATTTAATGCAAATAGATGTTTGTGACATAACGTCAAAATAGAGTTCTGACACGGAGAAGTAGAAAACTATGACAATCAAGGAGGCCATAAAGTCGCCCTACAAGTCGTGTAATTTAGTTACACGTGTCCGACCCTACTCTACCCATACGCGGCTAGATGGAAACTAGTTTGAACTAAGTTACACATGACTAAATGTCACGTAAAATTTAAGTTTTTGATCAAACTAATGGAAACAAGCATGATAAACCATATATATTTAAAATCATAGATAATGGAATCATTTTCTGTCAAAATATACCATTCGTTTCATTTGAAAACAAACGGCATTATTCGGTAGTAAAATTTTGTTTAAAAAACTTCACATTAAACCCTACAATCTGTGTATCAAACTTTTGTTCTCTTAAATGATCATGCAAAGTTAGAAGGGCAGGTTAATTTGTAGCGGGAGCACCTTGTACACATCCCGATACAGGAAACCTATATCAGTGTTTAAAATGGATTCAATTAAACTATGAAAATTACAATTTTTTAAGGTGGAAAATACTCTTTTCTCTTACAGTTCATTCCTGGGCTATGAATGCAGTCATTTTCTACTTCCGCGAAACTCGTATAATGCGGAAAGATATATTGAAACGCCTTATATATGTATATTGTACAACAATTGCACGTTAACCATGCATAAAGGGTTTTCCATCTAGCGCTAGCACAAATATAAAGTTATTTATGACATCTGCTGCGAAATATTGTGGTGTAAAACAGGAAAATACTGATGTTGTTGGCGTTGAATTGGTAAAGTTTGTTCAAATATTCCAGCTAGGCAGATATGTTGAAGCTTGGATGCCTCGATAGGTAGGTTGAAAGTATGTATGAATGTATGTATACTAAGTGACATATAAATCCGAACACCCAGTTTAAATGGTTTTATTTTAATAAAATTTTGTATAAGTACTTAATGAAGCATAATAAGTAAATGATAAAAATTTCAAAATGATTGAACTGCTTTAAAGCCCTTTGATCTTTAATAATGTGTGGAGGCACCCTGATGTGCTACGCATTATCCAACGCGCCTAGGCATGCTTCTGATCAGGTGGTGAATGTCCTCCTGTGGTATCTCATTCCAGGCAACCACCAACTCCTCTCGAAGTGCTTCTAGAGTCTAAGGAGGACGTTGCAAATTGAGCAATCTCCTACCCATCATATCCCACACGTGCTCAATTGGGGATAAGTCGGGAGATCTTGGTGGCCATGGTAGCAATGTGACATCATTATGTTGAAAGAAGTCTATTGTGACTCTTGCAACATATGGTCGGGCATTATCTTGTTGGAAAGTTGGATCTGCCAGGGTGTCAAGATAGGGTAAAAGATGGGGTTCTAGAACTTCGTGGTTATAACGCTGCGCGTTCGTGTTACCTCTGATGAAGATTAAAGGTGACCTGGAACCATAAGCTATAGCACCCCAAACCATAACTCCAACAGTGTGATGAACATGTCTTTCAACAAAAAATTCCTCCTTTCACCACGTCGCCTTCTAACCCTGGCCCGACCATCGTGCATGCCTAAACAAAATCGAGACTCGTCACTAAAGACAATGCTGTTCCATTCCTGATCCCAGAGTGACCGTTGTCTGCACCACTCAAGGCGATTACGTCGGTGTTCTCGAGTTAAAGGGAGGACCCAGTGTGGCCGGTATGAAAACAAGCCAAAAGTTCTCATTCGTCGGTCAATACTTCGCATGCCAATAGGTCTTCCGTGTTCTGCAAACCATTCATTTGCAATGGACCTGGTAGCCTTAAGGCCAATAATCTTAGGCGGCGATCTTCACGGTCTGTTGTTCTACGGCGGCGTCCAGTGCCCCTTGCTCTTTGCGTACGGGCTTCTCGAAGCCATGCCTGACAACACCTAACCACAGTGTCTACACTTCTTTGCACTCTAACTGCAATTGCCCGAAAAGATAGTCCAGCTTCCCGAAGTCCCACTATACGGCCCCTATCAAAATCACTAAGTTGACGAAATCGTACAGGTTTCCGTACTCTAGGCATCGTAACCGATCGTAAAGGATGTCAAGAACCAAAATCCGCCAACGTTGATTTTTTACTGCGGCTAAAATATTTATTTTTAGAGCGTTAGTGAATTAAAAAAAAGCAGTATAAAAACCGGAATGTACAACTGATAAGGCTGAAAATTTTTTCACTTGTTATTTACAGTAAGATAAATACATTCACCAACTTTTATTAAAATAAAACCATTTAAGCTGGGTGTTCGGATTTATATGTCACTTAGTATATATATGAAAAGTAAACCAAAGGTTATATGCATCTCTTACATTAGCAGCACGAAAATACGGTTTCTCGCTGAAAAGGATTTTATGCGGATCATTAACTGATTTGATAACAAAATTTATTGCATTTACCGTATTATGTATGCTATCTAAAAAATCAGAACTGTTGCCTATAGACTCAAAATACTTCTTCTTCTTCTTACAGAAAAGTATCTTCGAAAACTGTACTATACTTTAGTTGAAACTCATATAACATACGGCATCATATCCTGAAGTGCTTTCTGCAAAACGTGTATTTCTGATCTAAATGTAACATAAAATCCATTTTTCGTGCACCAAGATTATATCCCTCAAACAATGTATATAAGGAAATGGGGATACTTCAAAGGAGCCAACGTTATTTCTTACATCTCATCACACATTATACCATAAATATTCTAATCAGCAAAATTCACATAAACACGAGCAAGACGCACGATGTCAAATGGGCTTATCAAATATCCAAAGACCGCACAAAATATTCAAAACATCATTCAAATTCTTAGCAGCTGAATAATATAATAAATATAGTTACCTAACGAAATAAACACACTTAATTTTGAAAAAAAAATAGACGAAAGTTGAAAGGTTGAGTTTGTACTGTGAAGCGAAGGACCATACATAATTATATATAAAATTATAATATCAACATCCAAAACCATGCAAATACCTTTTAGAAATAATTACGTTCGTTATACATACAGTAATGGACAAAAGTATATAGACAAATTAATATTGTGCTGTATTTCTTTTTTAACTTGCTTTATTAATACACCAACCTATATACATAATTCGTAATAGCGTAATACTCACTTATACATAAATAAATTCATTAGACTCCCTTCAATAAAAAATTAATTGAAAAAAACTGGAACTATGAAGGACAAAAATATATAGACAAAGCAAAACAATTATAGAAAAAAGAAGCAAAGTTCATTGAATTATAGAAAACCAACCATGTTTCTGTTAATATTTTGTAGCATAACCATTATTATCAATCACCACCTGGCATCGTCTCGGCATAGATTGTAGAAGTTTCTTGATATAAGATTCATCAGTCTCTCTCCACCTTTGCTCTAAAGCGGCAAAAAGTTCATCCTTGTTTGAATAATTTTTATCTCGTACTTGCTGATCTAAGTATTCCCATAGACTTTCAATGGGGTTTATATCGGGAGACTGTGATGGCCATTTGAGAACTGCTATTCTTTCATCCAGAAATAATTTCTTTGCGAGATTTGAAGTGTGCTTCGGGTCATTATCTTACTGGATTGATCTTAAGGGCATATTGTCTTCCATATAGGGTAACACGACATGCTTTAGTATGTCTGTGTATACAAACTTATCCATAATGCCATCTGTTCTGTGTAAAGGTCCCAGCCCAAACCCCGAAAAGCACCCCCAAACCATAACATTCCCGCCTCCATGTTTGACAGTGGGCAAAGTGTACTTGGGGTTCACTCTTTGTCCACTAGGACGTCTAACGTAATGAACAACATCTGATCCAAACATATTGAACTTGGATTCGTCACTGAAACATACCGTCTTCCAGTCACAGATGCTCCAATCAAGATGCAACCGTGCAAATTGTAATCGCTCCTTACGCTTTTTCCTCGAGATTAGCGGCGTCTTACTTCGGCGACGTGCAAATAACTTGAAACCATTCAATCTTCTACTTATAGTTTTCGTAGAAACACTGGGTGGTATGAATAAAAATGAAGTACCTTCTAATACTACAAGTATTAGCATTTTCTACAAAGTATGTACTTCAAATCTGAGAAGAAGCTACATTTTCAAGTAGATACTTTTTGTTTTACCGGAACTTACTATATCAAGTAGTATTTACTGAAAGTACCTACTTCTTGTAGTAGATGCTACCAATTTGAAGAGGAATTTAGTATATGCTTGACTTTTGCGAAGTTGGTATAAGTGCAACTTCAGAGAGAATACTACGGTTAGTTTTGTTTAGTTTTCTTTGAAAATGGAAGGAATACGCAGCAGAAAAATATATAATGCAAGACGCCGCTATCATAATGATATTTTATATCATAAAATATTTCGGTAATTTAACAATAATATTATTATTGTTTTTAATTACTTTTAAAATTGTTTATTCTTTTAGGTTTAGTAGAGAATTATACAATCCGACTTAAAACAGATAGAACATGTCGATATATTATGTATGCATTTATTTTACATAATTGTGCAAAGTTTTTGAACGATCCAGATGAACATTTTGATGAAATGAACATAGAAGAAGAAGCAGTTATGCCTGAATTATATGCCGAACCAAACAACGGTGAAGTCCTACGCCGAGGTATCCAGTTTAGAAATGAAATTGCAACACTAATGTACAGACAGCGTTGAAAAAGTAAATAAATATTTGGATTGTTTGGATTTTATACATATTTATTTTATGAAGGTTCTGACAAAATAATTAAACCTAATAAACATGTTATACAAATAATAAACATAAACCTTATTTCTCTTTTAACAAAAACAAAACATATTAATCAGTAGGTATTTTTGAATCCAAATGAATTCAAAAGCTCGCCTATTGTCGTGCAAAGTAATCTTCTACGAATTGCTCTACAGCTCCTGCGGCCCTTTCGACAGCTAGAGCGGCCTTTTCTTGAGCTATAGCAGCTTTTTCTTGAGCTGCGGCAGTGTTGATTTGTTGAAGTAGTAATTTCTTTCGTAATTTAGCCATTAATTCTTTATCATCACAAAAAGGTATTTGATTCTCTTCATCGGTCAATGATATATCAACGTCTTGAGTGGTGCCCGCAGTTACACCTCCTAAAACATTATTAAATTAAAAATTTTGCACCACAATAGTATTATGATTTTATATGGAGGAAAAGTGATTTTATGACGAGCCTGAATTAGACAGCCATGAAAATTAACTTTTCCTCCAAGTAAAATATGCTGTTTTTCTTCAAATGTCAAGAAATTAATCGCGGAAAAGTAAAAAGTGAAGCTCCGGCTGATGAAAAATAAAACTTCGTGGCCGCATACAAGTCAAGCAATAAATGATTTACTGACGTTTGAAGAAAAAATATACAGGGTGACTTCGAAGTTGAGTCATTTATTTTAACAGTGAGTAGATCTGATCAAAAGAAATGTTTTTTTCCTTTACCATCTTTCTGGTAAAATTAAAGTAACAAAGTTATAGCCCTTTGGAAGTTTGAGTACCGCCCTGTCTCAATAATATCATGTACTCGTGTTTGGCAACAACGGATATAATCCACCTTATTGGTTCATCGCATCGGAAACAAAAAAGCGAAAGAATTTGGAACGATGTTTATTTTATTCAGTTCAGTTATACATACAGTCGCGTGTGAATAGTGTCTGTTGCGTGGCTCAAACGAAATAAAAAATGGCACATGTTTATGCGGATCGGTTTCCCAATCGAGTGCAACCAACCCCTCGTGCCTTTGTTAATGTAGTACAACGGGCTCGTGAATCAGGTGACTTCAGACCTAACAGGGGACCTCACGATCAAATACAGGTCCGCACTGAAATACTTGTCGGGAGGATACTTTATAAAACAAGGTAAAAATTTTTTTTTATTTTTTTTTTAGTTTTACACACATATTTTGGTTTATCTTCCTTCTACAATCATTATCTGAAAATTAATGACTCAACTTCGAAGTCACCCTGTATAATATCAAATAATACAGTACCTGGCACTTGTTGAATTACTGGATTCTCACTCCCATTCCATAGGTTGAAAAATTTTTTTTGCCACTCATAACTCATTAACTTAATTTTCCTATTTCCCGTTTTCTTCATATCGGTAATATTTTTAATTTTACTTTTCATATTATTAACTTTTTTTTAATACCTGTTTTGCATCTAAATTTTGTTTTGTATTTCTGTTATACGTCTCTGTGAATTCTTTAAGTGCTTTGTCTTTGGCAGACTTAACGGGAGGTGTCATTTTTTAATCCAGAATAATTTTGTAGTCTTCTAACATCGTAACAAAGGCTAACTGCAAATCTTCATTTTGGGACTCTTCTTGATTTGGCATTTCCTCGTCGGAAGACATTTTAACGCGCGTGCCGTACAATACCAAGTATGTGAATATTTCAAATAAAATAAAACAACAAGTGTGACCTGTCGAAACTTGTGGAAATGAGAAGATGCTACTCAATTTAAAGCATTTACTTCGGAATAAAAGTAGATACTACAGGCACGATAGTAGGTACTTCGACGTAAAGCAAATACTATCGGAACTGATTGCATACTTCATGGCGAAGTATTTACTTTGAAGTAGATTCTTAAAATTGTAGTATAAGCATCTACTTCGTTTTTATTCATACCTCTCACTGACAATTCCATTTGTCTCGATATCGGCTTTTAATTGTCTTGGTGTTTTAAACGGATCTCTGGACGAAATTACTTTTATTAATCTAACTGATCTAGCATTTAGTTTTCTAGGCCGACCACTTCTCTTAGAGGCTTCCAAGATACCTTTTTGTTTATATTGCCCAAACTACTTTACGCTTCAGCTTCAAATCTTTGGCAATGTAGACTTGACGATGACCGTCTTTGTATAACTCAATAATCTTAGTTTTCACATCGAAAGAAATTTTTGGACCACGCGCCATGGTCTTAAAATCACTCAACTTATTCCACAATACTTGATGAACACAAACTAATCCCCTTCTGATACGGAACTGTACTAAACTAATGAATTTGTCTACATATTTTTGTCCCTCATAAAAAAGTGCTTATATACAGACTGTATTGCGTTCATTGCAGATAATGTAAAAACAAGGACTTTAGTTCTTGTACTAGTAACGCATTTGTTTATGGAGCAATGAAGTATGAATTCGTTTTCTAAAAGTATTTAGGTAAATATTCATATTTGTAGTAAGCACATCACATGCGGCTTATGAATTAGCGTCTAAAATAATGTATCATTTAAATAACTGTGATAAGTGCATCGCTTTGTTTTTGGATTTAGCAAAGGCATTTGACACGGTATCTCATCCTATGCTCCTCCAAGCACTGGAGGGACTTGGAGTTAGGGGTGCTGTGTTAACTGTATTTAGAGATTATTTAATGCATAGGATTCAGTGTGTCAGGATTGCGGACGTTCTGAGTGAACCTAAGACGGTTCAGCATGGAGTTCCACAGGGTACAGTACTTGGGCCAATTCTTTTTAATATATATGTAAATTACCTCTGCAGTCTTGCAGTTGATGGCGATGTAATTGCCTATGCTGATGACAGCGTGGTGGTGTTTCATGGAGAGACATGGGAATCAACGGGTGAAAAATTGAAGACTGATTTTGCAAAAATTAAAAACCTTCTGGACACGTTTAAATTAACTCTGAATATAAAAAAAACTCATTACATTGCCTTCTCTATAACCATGGCTAATAGGCCAGCATTTAATCAAATTAAACTTGATAATATTGATGAGCCTTTGAAAGAAGTAAATGGAATTAAATATTTGGGGGTTGTTGTTGATAAGCACTTGAAGTGGGACCGACATGTGCTGTATTTGAGCAAAAAAAATAGATTTTTCATTCATAAATTCTACGCTCTTCGTAATATACTGAACATTAAACTACTATTAATGATTTACAAAGCACTTGTGGTGCCACTATTGGTATATGGCATAATTGTGTGGGGTGGGATGTACGGTTCAAATCTTGGGCAGCTAAAAGTGGTGCAGAACCATATTGTAAGGATAATTCTAAAAAAACCTAGACTATATCACACTATGCAACTTTATTCACAAGAAATAAATAATATTAAAATCTTATACATCCTTGCAGTATGTAGTTTTGTACATGCAAGTAAGAAATTAAATACAAATTATGTGTCCCACAATTATATGACCCGAGCAAACACCACTCATAACCTGAACGTCCCGCAGTCCAGGCGAGATTTAAATTTGCGTTTTGTGACATATCTTGCGCCTAAATTTTACAATTTGATTCCTGCTAATATCAGGAATATTGGAAATAATAAAAAATTTAATATTTCGTTTAATATGTTCTGTTGGGAAAATCCTGAACAATTTATGCGTCTATTTTAAGTTGCTTTGAGGTAGATTGATCTGCCTATTTGTTCCTTCTCTTTCTTTTTGATATTATTGTGACACTTTTTTTCTGTGATCTTAAGTTAAATCTATTACTTACAAAAATATGAAATTTTCTTTCATTTTGTGTATATCGTGTATCATGTTTTGTTTGTATAGTTGAGTGATTTTATACTAAAATATATATTGCACGATATTTATCAATTAATTACTGTTTTGGTCTGTTTTTGCGCATACAAGTTTTTAAACTTAGGCGCTCATATATTATAGAGAAACCTTGTTTTTGTTTCGTTAATTTATAGATATATATTATTTTTATATTGATAAATTTTGGTTCTGCTGAATAAATGTGGTAGAGTTCAGGGCGTACTGTTCTCTCCAACAACAACAATACTTTTGTTCATTACTATATCAATTTTTAAATTATTATCATTGTCTTTGAATGGCAGCATTTGCTTCTATGAAGCCAGATTACATGACCTGCATCGTCCTGATGTTCAAAAGTTCATTCACACGTTAAAAGGACTTGTGTATCAAAAATTACTTCAAGTGGAACTTGAGCTGGTTAATACTTTTAATTGATGTACTGCGGTTTGGTAAGTTTTTATAAAGAAGAGGACCATTTTAATAGGTGTCCACAGTTCATATACAGGGTGGCGCATCGAAAACCAAATAGACGCATTTACTGGCAACTCAGTTTATTTTTTGTAAAAACAATCAGACCTGTCGATTTTGTTTTCGATTGGGATACAAGTTTGGCAAAAAATCACGTGCAGCCTCCTGGGCGGGGGTGACACCAACCCTAAAATCTTAAATGGAAAGGGGGTCGAGTGATACCTTATTTTAAAGATCTTTTAATTCCCTTTATAATGACGTAAAATACATGAGCTTCAGTTCAGTAGTTTTGAAGATTTATTGATTTAAAGCTTAAAGTAGACTTTAATAGGTACATCAGATTAGTTTGTAATACTTTCAGACGAAACTTGACTAAAAGAATTTACTTAATAAGTAAATGCTTTTCTTCACTGCGCCCATGGTTTATCATTTTGTTGTTGAAAATAGCTATTGGAGCGTTTTTTTGTGTCAAAGAAGTTATTTTTTGAAGAAGGATAAGTAAATATTTCATACATATTTTAAATAGGAATTTAGTACATAGTTTGCGATTGATTTGACCAAACTTTGTTGCTAAAATAACTTGTAACGCTTTATTACATAAATTAGCCATGTTATGTTCCACAGCAGAAAGAGTTGGAATTAGTGAAGTATTTTTCGTAAATAATCAGTGCGCTAATAGAACAGCAGAAATATTTAATGAGCAACATGAGAGCAGTAACGTGCATCGAAAATATGTTCTAGAACTCGTAGCTAATTTTCGGGAAACTGGGTCAGTCGCCAATAAAAAAGAAGTGGGAGTTTTAGGGCATGTTTATGTAGATCGTATGTTAAGTACTCGAAAATTGGAAACTGTGTGTGGTGCTGCTCGATGTACTGTCCAACGGATTCTAAAGGCCCATATTATTTCATCCGTATAAAATTCACCTGGTACAAGAACTTAATGATGACGATTTTGAAGGGCAATTACAATTTTGTGAAGATATGAGTGAACGAATTATAAACGATAAACACTTTCTATTCAACACTTGCTTTTCCGACGAATGTTCGTCTTTCTTAAATGGCGTAGTAAAGCGTCATAACTGCCGATATTGGTGCGATTCTAATCCCAGAATTTATCATGAGGTTCATACAAAGCAGCCACAAAAATTAAGTGTTTAGGCAGGTATTTTTGGCGATCATGAAGTTGGTCCTTTTTTCTTATCTGGAAATTTGACCGGTGAAATGTATTTGGAATTACTGGAAGACGCCATAGATCCTGCATTAACAGCCATAATTGAAAATCAGAATGATCGGCGGTACATTGCGAATAGGTTGAGGTTCCAACAGGATGGTGCGCCGCCACATTATGCATTACGTGTTCGACAATATTTAGATCAGACGTTTCCAGATGGATGGATTGGTAGAAGAGGTGCCATTGAATGGCCCCCAAGATCGCCAGATTTATCACCTTTGGATTCCTTTATGTGGGATCATTTAAAAAGCAAAACCTATGCTACTCAGAAAACATCATTAGTAGACCTGCGACAAAGAATTCTGAATGAGTGCCTTCAAATTACTCCTCAAATATGCGGTAACGTTTCGAGCAAAATCTTTATTATTGCATGGAGAGTCATGTTGGCCATTTTCAACATTTACTTGCCTAACGGGTCAGTTCATTTTTCTTTCTTAAATTACTTTGCTGCCAAATGTATTGATCTCCACTACTGGTGATGTATTAGTTTTATTTAAGCTTTAAATCAATAAATCTTCAAAACTACTGAACTGAAGTACATTAATTTGATATCATTATAAAGGGAATTGAAAGACCTTTAAAATAAGGTATCACTCGACCCTCCATTTCATTTAAGATTTTGGGGGTGGTGTCCGCTTAGGGGGCTGCACGTGCTAACGTGATTTTTTGCCAAACTTGTGTCCCCCTCGAAATCAAAATCGACAGGTCTGAGCGTTTTTTAAAAAAAGAACAGAGCTGCCAGTAAATGCGTCAGTTTCGTTTTCGATGCGCCACCCTGTATATACAACGGAGACAGTTAAAGCGTTAGAATCTATAAAACATTTGTTGCAACTTTCAGTTGGTGATATCGCCGCCAATGATCGCATGCATCTTTTTTGAGACACAAATGTATCTTCAGAGCGCATTGACCAACTCCAGAAATATCGTGATATTGCATCCACATTAGCAAAATGAACTTGTTTAGTTATTAATATGGTTTTTAATTGCCTCAGCTTATAGCTTTCAGAGTGTATCTTTGATATAAAAAATTTGCTGTGGGACTTCGAATTTAAGTTCGAATGAAAATTACGTCCAAGAAATCTCGTTTCTCCTCTAAAATCAAGTTTATCGTCACCCAATCTAACCTGAAACCCTTCTATAGTTTTTTGTGCATGGTGGAAACGAATTAGCGTCGTTTTGGATGAATTCAAACATAGTGAGCACTGGTTAAACCACGGATTGATTTTCCTAGTTAAGTCGTTACATTTATTTTCCAAAATCATATCTGAATTTTTTGAGATTATAGCCGAAACGTCATCACCATATTTCGTAAAATGAATATATCTATAAATATTATCAAACTGATTATAAGAGTAATAAGATTGGTCCGAGTATTGAACCCTGAGGGGACTCCAATCGAAATGTCTAACATAACGTACACACATTTTTTCATATTGCTCCCTGCATCTGTACGCGTAAGTATTGGTTTCTTTGGACTAAAAACGATGACGTCCATTTAAGAGACTTACCATCAAATCCATATTTACTAACAATTTCCAAGAATTTGTTGTGATCATAGAAGCAAATGCTGTTATCTGGTTATCTCGGGAGACTGTAGTTTCCTGCTGCCGACGTAAGAGTTGGTAGTACCCAACGAAAGCGGACTAGGTAGAAGGAGAAAGTATACAATTTTTTTGTTGCCAAAAATATATAGTTCAAGTCGCAAGTCGATCAGGCTTGAGCCGTCAGTTTGAAAGTTTTTGATATTTTACATTAAATTCGTACTTTTCTGCGAAAACAAAAGTGCGTGTGTTCCATACAATCCTGGTGATCCCGACAATTGGTGGAAGATGGTAGAGGTTTCTGTATATCGCAAGAAGTAGGAATCTAGGATTTTTTAATAGAAATACCTATGCAACAACACTGATAAATGTAAAATCCTGGAGACAAACCAAAAATGTTGATGGATATTGAAAAGGGTCAACCGAAACAATAATTCAACTTTATTTACTTTCATCTTGAATGTACTTTCATATTATAAGTAGTAATTTTACGATATCGTTTCAGTTCCACGAGATTCTATGAAGGAATCTCAAATAAACTATGAATATCAAATTAATTAAAATACTTCTAAATCTTTTGAAAAACAGAAGAGAAAAGCATGGTCTTTTGTCTGTAGAAACTTGAAAATAACAAGGAAAGTTCCTAAAATTATTTGTTCATGAATATTGAACTCTTTCGGTTTCATCTATACTGCGTAACGGATGGATTAAATTCAAATAGTATAAAAACATCCGCGTCTAGGTGAGATACAACTCTGTTCATAATTACATTCCGATATTGAAAAAAATCTTTTTCACTTCATTACTATATAGTTTTACTTTCCCATACACTAGATAATAGGCTGAAAATAAAAACATTACACAAATGAAATCGACTTCATTCATTTATTATTTATGGTTGAACTCGTTTCTATGAAGCTGTTTTCATTACATGGTGATATTACGAGCAGCTGTCACTTGGTAACGGTACGTTATATTGGATTCCAAATTTTTCCGAATACACGCAAAGACGCCTTAAAAGGTTTGTCAAGGGGGACAACTTTTCAACAAAAAACTACTTCACCCCCTTTCACCCTCTGCTCCCCAGGGTCGTCCCGTTAAAAATTTTAAACGACAAGGGGTATCAAGTAATAGCTTGTTTAAAAGGTCTTTCGAAGTCCTTTATTTTGACGTTTGATTCCTTTAAATTGGTCGATTCGTTTTCAAGAAAATTTAGAAAAATCTTTATTTATTTCAACACTCACGAAAATATCGCTTTTTACCTCAATAAGTGCTCAAAATGTTGCCAGTTAAGGTTTGCCAAATCTAGAATTTGTTTATAATTTAAAACGGAAACTACCGACATAAACAGAAATTCGAAAGATTAGACGTGGCAACAACCAAATAACAACCCGAATAATCCGCATTCTTTTCATCAACACAGATATTCTGGGCGAACTGTATTTATTGTTATACCGGCTTAGTTGTTTGTTGTTAAGGGATAGAATTTTCAGATTTGCTGTCATTTACCTTTGTGACAATCTTGGGATAGTGAAAATTAATCTAATGATTCAGATTTTACTACCACTATCCGAAAGAGTGGAAATGATTCTAATTTATGATACCCAAAATCAATGTGCTCCGCAAACTACCGACACGTTTAACGCTAGACATCGGGGAAGATAGCTTCACATAGGTATGTTTTGGACCTTCTTACTCAATTTACTCAAACTGGAGCTGTTGCAAATAAAAAACCGATTCCAAAACAGTCAAGATTCAAAATAAAGCACTTTAAAATACTTTTCAAAACAAGCTTGTCACTTTTTTCGAGGTTGATCCTGGGGGGCAGAGGGTGAAAGGGTATGAAGTAGTTTTTGGTTGGTTAAAAAGTTTTACTCCTTATCAAATCGTTTGACGTGTCTCGGCGGTTTTTCTTTTAATAAGTGGTTTCCAATAACTCCGTGGAGAGACCGTTAACACGCAAGAAGCTCTTCTTTACCCTGCTGCCCCAGAAGGAGGGATATGTTTTTCATTTAAGAGTGGGTATGTATGTATGTGTGTATGTATCCCAAAAATTTCATTTCACGTTCTACAGGCAAAACGCCATGAAGGATTTTAGCATATGAGACGTCCTTCGATCTGCTTTAGGAATGTGACACTGGCTATATTGAAATTTCAGAGCAAAATGGCGCATTATAATAAAAGAAATTAACCTTGAAATCTCGATGCTCATAAATGAGGTGTCGCTGGGTTTCTCGTCACAGTGCAGATGACAATAGCTGTATTAAAAATTAATTTTATAAAAACAAAATGACGGACTTTAATGAAAAGAACAACGTTGAAACTATTTCAGGCTTCAGCTTAAACGGATTTATGGATTTTGGCATATGATGTGTCTCTGGATCTGTTTTGACAGAGCCAGTGACACTGGGTATACAAAAAAAATTAAATAACAAAGTTTCGGATTTCAATAAAAAAATTACCCTTGAAATTTCTATGTCACGGTCTACACCTTGAACCACTTGACGGATTTTGACAAATGACATGTGTCTAGATTTCTCTTGATAGCACAATTAAATCTTCATTTATCTTAGTTACTGCAGTCGGGTTATTTGTATTTTTTTAAATGTACTTTTCCTCTATTTCAAAACCATTATTGTTTTAGACGGGTGTCTTTTCCATCCTACGGCTATTAAGTGAAAGAGATGCATCTCAATTACAGTCTATTTTGCATGTAGTTCGGAAACTTTTAACTTTCTTCATTAACACAAAGTCTCCTACACTGTGGCATCACAACTTGAGCTGGAGCAACAGTAAGTACCTATAACAATTAGAGACACCACCAGAAATCCTTTGTGAAGGTTATACTTAATAAGGCATGTCATTACCCTACTCTTCCTAGAATCAAAAACTCTTGATATTCGTCAGTTATAGCTATTAAGTGAAAACAAGCAAACTCTACAGTTCTTGGGCATAAATACAACACAAGAAATAGAAACTACTTTTGGATGTCCACAAACCAGGCAAAAGTGTACTACAATCTTCGGCCCCAGAAATTAAAAGCTGGATTTTAATCTTGTCCTGGTGAAAATGGTAGATATGGAGGAAATTTCCGCATAGATGTGTACGTAATTACGTTAATTAAGTATGTGGCATATATTTAACAGACAATTCTTTGATTAATTTTAAGGCAAAAAGTTCATATAGACATATGCAGATCCGCTAATTCTTCGTTCTCAAGATAGAAAAATAGAAAATAGTTTTCCGTAAATATTTTAAATATCCTCTACCTAATTTTGTTGTGATTTGACAGTAGTATTTATGAAATTAAAGAGCCAATTTAAACCTAACTTGGTTAATTTTATTACATGCAGTGGCGTCTCGAACGAGATATGAACCAATATTTGCGACAAAAAAATGTTAGCCACTGACGCTGGTGCAATTGCTATGATGTTCTTTGGATTAATAGGAATACTTATTTGTCTCTTGGTTTTTTTCGTATGTTGCTTGGGTTTCGAGAAAAAATTTCACTTAATTGCATATCGCAGGGCTTCACAAAAAATATCGCAAAATGTTTCTTTTGGAAATTACTTTTGTATAATTTTTTATTACTAATTAAATAACAACAACATTAAATAAAAAATAACATTAACATAATTAGTAATAACATTTATGAAAAAAAATATTTCCAAAAGAAACTTTTCACCATATTCCTTGTGTGATCCAGAGATATGCAATTTAGTCGAGTTTTTTTCTCGAAAACTAAGTAACCTACCAAAAAAATTCAAGAGACAAAAAAGTTGTATTTCTATTTACTTAATCCAAAAAATATGTATAATAATAAATAATAATCTCGATCAACAGCTAAAAATGTTAGATTGTTACATCTCTTCCAAGTTTTGATTATACTGAACCTGTTTGAAACTTATTTTGTGTCGATGTTTTTTCGAATATCATAACATTTTTTTTATCTACTATTTTTTATTATTCTTCTAATATGCTACGAATGTAATGCCTGGCTGTTTTGTAATTTATTTGGCTTTAATTGTATTTGTTTTTGGCTTTTATTATGGGCTGTTTCGACAAATAAATTATTTGATTTGATTTGATGTCATAAAACTAGTTACTTATTTCCATAAATTGTGAACAATCACACTATTACCTAAATAGACTATTGTTTGGTATCAAATTTTGACATACGGAGAAAATATATCGTTATATTACCTTGAATTTCGTTGTCCAAGGATAGAGCCGGTCCGATGACAAAGACAATACACACCACCGTCTTCAAGAAACAATAGAATTCCATCGTATGTAACTAGTGCGTGCAGGTTGCAGGTGAATTTTCACTTTTCGTCGCCAAACCATTTACACGACGGAAGTTGGATTTTCCGGAAAACTTTGTAAAAACGCGACCCGAAAAAGTAAATTTAGCTGTCCTCCCCGGAAACCAAAATCGTGTTGTTTTCCTATGATTACCGGGTGACAGCCGCGTGTTCAACTGAGAGTAAAATCAACTCGACGATGGAGAAATTTTAATCTTCCGATTTTTAGAGTGGATATCTTAGTGGCAGTGGCGTGTATCGATATATTGTCTGATTAGAAAATTTCGGTATAGGTATCAAATTGGCTTTGTAGGCGATTTTTTAATTGAGCGTGGTATAACGGCTGTAAGTGCGTTTAACAGATTGTACGTCAGGTTAAATAAATCGACCAAACAACAAGAGAAGGTGTGTAGTATCAGTCCTGATGGCACGCGGCGCTATTGAAATAATTCAGTCACCACTGACAGACAAAGCGGTCAGTGTGATGAAAATCAAAATTCTAAAACCTCTAGATTTTTTCTCATATTTCGAGCTCAGCTATAATCTTTTCAGCCACTAAACGCACTCAACCATTTTACGTCCGTTTTAAACCACAATCGCTGGTAGCTGTTTCATTTCCTTATATCATTCCTATGAGTCTCCTAAACTGCTTGTTAATTTTTTGTAGCATGATATTTTACTAAACCATGCTTATTTTGGCTCTTTCTCATAATATTATAATGTTAGTATTTTGTTGCCCAGACATCTGCTTATCTTTATCGCTATTCGATTTTTGGTTTTTATCAACGAATATCTGTCAGATTGATGCAAATAAATACTTTCGTTACATGCAATGGGCTTCATTCTCCTAACACGGGTTAAGATTGTTTCAGCAAAAACTGTTCAATTAATAATTAAGTTCACTCAGTAAATATCACAAGGAACGCAAAACAAAGACAAGCGTTCCGGGACCTTCCTAGTAGCCCCAAAATCAAAATGCAGTGTAAATGGAACATTGAAATGTTGTTTTGGATAAAACCTCAAGTGTTTCTAGCTAAATGAAACTACATGTATTTATTTTTACATTTGTTTATTTGTGTGTTTTCACACTTGCTTCTTTTCATTTGCTTGTGTCCTGTGTACGAGTCTATTGTGTACTTTTAATATTTATATATCCTGCTCCCTATTATTTTACTGTTATTTCTAAGCATATTTTTGATCTTGTTAAGTATTCTATTGATACACGTCTCCTTTGTGGCTATTGTTCCATGCATACACGATGCTGTACAACATCTTTTCTACTTACTCTTCTTATTCTCTCCCCTTTGTATATTTTTGTATTTGCATGTAATTGTATGTTTTAGTCCTTCTGAGTAATAATATATAGGATATAAGTCACTTTTTACCAACGTTTCGGCCCCTTCGGCGGCTGTTTTCGAAGTACAAGAATAAGTAACATGTGGTTGTATTTGGCCAGAAAAAGGTGGAGTTTTATCAGCATAAAGACCACAGGATAAGTTTCAGATGTTACAATATTGTCCGCAATTTTCTCGTCACGCAGTAGTATAAAGTACCAGTAAAATAGGGGATTATCTGCCTTAGCCTAACAAGCTTCCTAACTCCTTGCATTATTACAGTTCACCCTTATATAATCTAATGAGCAAAAACCTTCAGACTTACTACGTTATTTCATGAGAAAAAACAACATTCTGCCCCTTTGACCTAATTTGATTACATCAGAACTGCTGCTTTCGGTTTCCTGGGTTGCCTTACTCCCTGGGAAGATACGATTAATTTATAAGGAAGCTCAGAAAGGTCACACTGCTTCTTGCGGTAATCCTGATTCAAAAGGACACCCTGATATAATAATCCAATATTGTATTCATTCATCGTCATTCAGACTCCCACACCACTTGCTACAGCTATTTATTTAACAGGTTGACGATAAACATTGCAAACCACATTTATCGATGTATTTATCACTATAAGAACCATACCGGTTACTGAAATTAGTACAGCCATTCAGTGAAGAAAACCACAAATAGAATGGCTGGAAACTGAATGAACTTAAACAATGACGGCTGAGAGTGTTCATTTTTCACATATCCGTTACTTTTATGCCTCTATGGTACCTTTGGTGATATTTTTAAAAGATAGCTCTGCTTGTAAGATGTTGTATCTTCACAAACAAAATATAATGTTCTTTGCGATAACCGGAAGGTGGGATAATTTTTAGGGTAATCTGTTTTCTTACATCAATACATTAGAAGGACCTAATTTTTCTGTCGAGTGTTTTTGAGCATAATGCGGTATGACGTAATCTACCCTCTCTCCCGCGCTAGAGAAGTATTTTTTACATTTAAACTGTAACACTATTTATGGCATGATGATTTGTCTTATTTCCAGTACTACTAACTACTACCATGCTTTTCAGGCTGTAGTTAACTTGTCTAGCCTCATAAACCCTGACTGTTAGACTGTTAGATACGTTCATAATGATATTAACAGGTGAAGCCTTAGCGACTCAAGAAAGACACCAGTTAATGAAGTACTTTGGATACTTGACATCCTACAAATAATTGAGCTTACGCCAAAACGTCCATCATATACATATATTAGTTTTCCAAATATATTACTATAGATCCCGATTCGAAGGTAAAATATCTGCTCAGGCCCTGATCTGCGGCACCTAAGTTGAATACTAGAGAATTGGGCAACTTGACAGGGGCAGAACTATTATCGTTTCGCATAGTTGATAACGCTAAATGATCTCGTCTCATTACTCATCCAAATCATTCAATGGCAAAGAAGCTCCGGGTAGCATACAAAATGAGATGACAATCCCCGTACGCCTGATACCAAGGTATTCTGGCTAGAAATGAAGTGAAACGGCTCATCTTTTACCGAGGAAAGGGGGACAACAGGAGATACCTCAACTAATACAAAGGACTTGTTAAAGCTCTCGTTGGACTGTACGCTGATCATTGAATATTAGTCTCGTAAACAAGGTTAAGTACAGGGTCTGTGGGAATAACTGGAGAATGAAGCCTAAGCAAATGCTTTGGCTTTACACCATGATTATTAAACCCATGATAACCTATGGATCTGTAGCACAAGGAACTGTCCAAGACAAACCGAGCGCAATACAGAGAGAAGCTTGTATGTTGATCGCTGGTGTCTTTCATACCACACCAACTGCAGTTATGGAGATCTTTCTTAATTTACGGCCGTTGCACATATACCCGGAAGACGAGGCAAGAATGACATTTTATATTTATCATGTGGCAAAGGGTATAATGGACAATATCACTATGGAGGAGACGGACCTGCTGATACAAAACCAGCACAGTCTGGGAATGCCTCGTGATATAATGCCAAAGATAACAAGATATGCTAAACTCTACTCAGTGACAACTCTGCACAGGAATAAGTGAGAACAGCAAGTTAACCTGATAAGGAAAGGTATCTGTACATACACAGATGGCTCCAAGACAGAGGTGCGTGTTGGAACTGGTATCTTCGTGCCGAAGCTAAAGAGTAAAAAACCTGTTAGCCTAGGAACCTGGGCATCGATCTTGCAGGCAGATCTATATGCTATAGAACTGGGTGCCAGGATGATCGCAAAACGACAACTGTGGCACAATACTATAATTATCTTTCCAGATAGTCAAGCCACACTTAAGGCACTTGACTACACCTACTCCACATCAAAATTAGTGTGGAATTGCAAAGAAGCTCTCGGTGGCATAGGGGAGGAAAATGAAGTCGGTCTCATATAGATACCAGGACACAGGTCTAGAGGGAAACCAGACAGCTGACACTCTGGCAAAGAGTGGGGCTAGCACACCCTTCATAGGGCCTGAGCCAGCGATATCTTTGCAGAGATGGACAGAAAGATCCATCAATATTGAGAGGGATTAACAGGGTTAACCCATGCTATGGCAACTATACCAATCTTGAGGAAGAAGGTAACAGACGCTTTGGTATGGCTGAACAGGAATAGCCTCAAGGCTCTACTAGGACTGTACACTGGTCATTGCAAATTGCATCACCACATGAGCAGGCTGGGCATGGTGGAAGGCGCTGAGTGCAGACTGTGCATGGAGGGAGATGAAACGGTCAGGCATGCATTGTGCAGATGTCCTGCAATTGCCAGAATCAGATATAACATGCTTGGAGACGTAGCTCTCCAAGCATAAGACCTGAAGGATATTAATCCAAACAAGTTAAACGATCTCCTCAGGAGGTCGGAGCTACTGAGGGAAATATAAATAGGTGTGAGCCACAATAGACCAAAGAATCGCGGTAGCGGATCGTTATTGATGAACTCACAAGAAACCTAACCTAGCCTAACCTAACAGGGTATACACAGATGGAGACAAAACGCTGAAGCATAATCTGTACAAGAAGTAGATTGAAATACAATCGGTCCAAAGGTTTAAGCAAGAAATCTGCAAAACAGCTTTCCCATTGAGCCTTGAGAAGGTAGCCATGGACCGAGAGAGAGCCGCAGTGGAAAGATGTGTCCAAGAATGGTCTATAGCTCGAACATTGCGATCTTTGGTTTTTTTGTATAACTCTAAGATAAAGCAGCAGTCTGCCCGTATGAACAACAAACATACCTTCGGACTAATCTAAACTAATAAACGAGGACATGCAGCGAGTCAACTCTATCTGATACTGCATTGATGTCATGAGGCAAATGCCACTTTAAACTATTAACTAGCCCATTATTAGACACTTAATCGATTTGCCAACACATTAGATGGTATGTCACGCTGGATCACTTCATTGGGAATGTAGTATAGTTCATCATTCGATAATCTCTACACCCTACGTTCAAACTGGTTTCAACAGACCATTATAGAGTAATAGCGTGCTGTCCAATAACAGCTTAGATTTCTTACAAATACTTCAATACATCTCTTTGAGTTGGATGCCTATTTGCTTCCTGTTGTGTATTTACCATGTGAGCCTTCAGTCTAAATGAATTTAGAGATACTTCCCATGATTAGAGTGTGGAATTTGTGAATTATTGGTGGTTATTGGTGGGCAGGCTTTCCTACATTAGATGAATGTCACATGTGTAGACTTGGTTTTACTAGGTATCATCTGCGTATCTATGCACACCTCATCTGCAGTTTACAGTAGGTTGAGAGTGGGTCCTAAAACACTTCCTTGTGGGAGTCTTCAATCGATAGATCCAATGGATGTGGATTCAGTACCATGGTTAACATAGTGGTACCTATTTGTCCGATTTCGGAAGCAAGGAATTAGGAAGAGGAGCTGTTTCAATTTAAAGTACAGGCCTGATGCTAAACTTTGCCAAATGCTTGGGATACATCGGGAAATGCGGGTACGTTGTTAAAATCTGCATCAATTTAATTCACAAATCTATGTAACTGCTCAGTGTTACCATGTTTCTCCCGGAATCCAAGTTGATCGTCCGGTATTAATTTAGCTTTGTCAACGATTTCCTGCAATCTCTTCATATATAGTTTTTCTAGTTCTGAGAGCACCGGTAGCCGACTTATAGGTCTATATGAGGCGGCTAAATTAGGGTTCATTCCTGGTTTAAGGATCCTTTTTATCTGGGAAACCTTCCAAAGCTAAGATAATAGTTTGTTCGAAATATATCAATCAATTTCGAATCTTTATCTTATATATAAATGATAAAAAACAATAATACATTGCTCCTATATACGTTCAAAATATTTACTTCTTAGGAAAGGGGTGAAATACGTGGAGGACGATGGTGGACATGGGATAAAACCTTTTCGCAAAGTATTATTACCATCATGAGATATATTGCTCAGGATGCTTGAATTTGGGAGGCTGGATTTGACATCGCTTTCCTGGCTGACTGAAGGATGATCTACTTTGGTCAAAATCAGCTTCACTGATTTGTCTTCCTCGATATTTCTCGTGGGCCTAATTCCACGGTGTCCTTTTGTAGCATCTCCCAAAGTATGTCTTCTGAGATGCTGACTCTTTTATATACAGGGTGACTTCGAAGTTGAGTCATTTATTTTAACAGTGATCTGATCAAAAGAAATGTTTTTTTCCTTTAACATTTTTCTGGTAAAATTAAATTAACAAAGTTATAGCCCTTTAGAAGTTTGAGTACCGCCCTGTCTCAATAATAATATTATGTGCTCGTGTTTGGCAACAACGGATATAATCCGCCTTATCGGTTCATCGCATCGGAAACAAAAAAGCTAAAGAATTTGAAACGTTTATCACGATGTCAGTCAATGTTACAGTCGGTAACGCGTGAGTGAATAGTGGTGTTTGTTGCGTTGTTCAAACGAAATAAAAAATGGCACATGTTTACGAAAATACTGAACTTGTGAACTTGTGGACATGATTCTTATTTAATCGAGTGCAACCAACCCCTCATGCCTTTGTTAATGTAGTACAAAGGGCTCGTGAATCAGGTGACTTAAGACCTCACAGGGGAGGGCATGCCGGTGCTCCAAAACCGCACGAACAAATAC
The DNA here is from genome assembly GCA_963669975.1 of Acanthoscelides obtectus. NCBI lineage: Eukaryota > Metazoa > Arthropoda > Insecta > Coleoptera > Chrysomelidae > Acanthoscelides > Acanthoscelides obtectus. The sequence goes on along the minus strand of CAVLJG010000006.1, from coordinate 88,667,045 downwards.
AGGTCCGCACTGAAATACTTGTCGGTAGGATACTTTATAAAACAAGGTAACATTTTTTTTTAATTTTTTTTTTATTTTTACACACATATGTTGGTTTATCTTCCTTCTACAATCATTATCTGAAAATTAATGACTCAACTTCAAAGTCACCCTGTATATTTTTAAGTCACTTGTCTAATATAAAAGTGCCATTTTTGCTTTTGCCTTGGAACACAACTCTAGGTCCGTATCTTAATACCGGGTAGATAGATAGATAGTTTATTGTCCTATTGGATCATGTTACATGATATAAGACTTGACAATATCAATTTGAGGGTCATATATGCGTTTGAGCAAATATGCCAGAAAAATACTTATAATTATAAAATAAATAAGGACATTACAATTACAAAACATTTTAAAAGATCCCTGTGGTCTCCGTTAATGGTAGATTTTTAAATATATATATTATGAGTTTTATCTTTGGTAAAAGCTGAACTTCAAGCACATGTTGCGCCGCCCCTGACCAAAAACAAATTTGTATCTTCGTCCGGACATCGCGTGAGCTGCCACCACAGTCCATTTCTCTTTCACCTGCTGCCCGTACAAAAACAAAATCGTCCTTAATGCACCTGAGCGGAACGCTCATCTAAGCACGATCAAATCAAGCGGAACGCTGCTTTCTTCCAAGGCGAGTGCTTGTTGGAATTACTTCGTTGTTTTTTGTTTGTACATAGAAATGAAAAGCATTTCGTTTTCTACGCGTATTACACAACTTCTTCGGCTCTGGCTTGGGATGACGCGCCCACAGGTCCGGATTAATTCGTGGTGGGGAGTGGGGCTGCACTTCCAGTGTCGTGAAGACGTGTACCGAAGGCAAACATTCATTGGGCTGTCGCAGTTTGTCTTTCGACGGTTTCGTTATTTTTAATTTACGACTCTTCAAAATGACTATTTCCAGAGAACGGCAATACTCGTAGTCTGAGGACCGAATTAGAAGCTGCTTAATGGATGAAAAGTACTTGTAGTTTATAACAAAGTATCAAGCGAAAAATATATGGAATTTGACCATCGGTCAATGTTAACGAAATTTTCTAAAGTAATAGTTCAGGTTGTGCTCATCAAATGCCGACTTAAGCATAAGAAGATGCTAATATCACATTTTACAGGAGCGGTGAGGTTGCAATCCATCACAAATTGCAACGTTTTTTGTTCGTAATAGCTTAAAATTGATAATGAAATAATTCATTAATTTGCCTATATACAGTAATGGACAAATGTATCTAGACAAATTAATATTGTGCTGTACTTCTTTTTTAACTTGTTTTATTAACCCATTAACGCCCGCTGTAGTCAAGCGAGTACACTTGTGTTTGTTCCTATCAGACCCATCTCCGAGTCAACCACAGAAGTACTGCCTTTTATAAACATTTGTAGATGGTACATGCGACAGGGCGCAAGAGTCATTTTTCATAAATTCTGTGAGTGTGTGGTTGTTTACAGTAATAAGTTATTGCTTATTTGATCTAAGGTAAGTTAGGATTTTACATAATTTTTTCTTATTGAGGTGACCATCTAAAAAACATAATCTTTTTATATTATGTATATGTAACGGTTGTTTGTTTGATTTGCCGGGCATAAATTATTTTAACTGATTTGATGTAATTAGAATGTATGTTCAAGTTTGACTGTACTCAAATGAGTACACTGGAAAAATTCGTTATCAGTCGACTAATGCTATTTTTTTGGTTTTAGATATGTATATACCGTTTTTTGATGATCCTGTTAAAACATATGAGTATTACAATTTTCTGCCTGATGCTCGAGATGATTTAAAAGATAACGATGATGTTGCGGTCTTGCCTCCAGACGCGCGTTATTTGACTGACGAGGAGGAATTGGACGAAAAGTAGCTGATGGCAAATGGAATGCCACAAGATGTTTCTGGTCGTTTATAGCTGTTTCGCCAAAGTTCAGCTAATGACGAGTTCTGAAGCAGCGACGAAGAGCATTTGAGTGAAGTGCGAAAACGTATACAAATACCTAAATCAATCTAAACACGATGACTTGGACTGGGAGAAATGCAATCCTGAATATTCCATTTGGTCTGAGCCGCCAGCCTTATGCGAAATGAATGCTAATAGGGATAAACTAGTGGAAGAGATAATGGATTTAAATCCAGTACAACTATTTGAACTTTTCTTTGATGATACGGTTTTGCGGCATATTGTCGATCAGTGTTATATGCATCTTAAAATACTCGACACCAAGGAAGAAATGAAATCCTTCATAAATTCGGACACTTTCCTGCGAAGCTAGAGAAGCAATTATGATGTACAGTATGCGATTCAAGGGTTCGTCAACACTACGTATTGAACGTGCCTGCTTCATACAAAATAAACGGTTTCGCCCATTGTACTCAAATGAGTACAGACGTTTTTTTGGTAAAAATAATAAAATATATATGGTTTTATGATCTTCAGTTTTTATTTTAGTCCTAATAACCTACCTTATATGCATAATATCCGTTTTCCATGTTCAAGTTTAATTTGGACGTTAATGGGTTAATACACCAACCTATATACACAATTCGTTATAGCATAATACTCACTTATACATAAATAAATTCATTAGACTCCCTTCAATAAAAAATTAATTTAAAATAACTGGAACTATGAAGGACAAAAATATATATACAAAGCAAAACAATTATAGAAAAAAGAAGCAAAGTTCATTGAATTATAGAAAATCAACCATGTTTGGGTTAATATTTTGTAGCATAACCATTATTATCAATCACCGCCTGGCATCGTCTCGGCATAGATTATAGAAGTTTCTTGATATAAGATTCATCAATCTGTCTCTAAAGCGGCAAAAAGTTCATCCTTGTTTGAATAATTTTTATCTCGTATTTGCTTATCTAAGTATTCCCATAGATTTTCAATGGGGACTATATCGGGAGACTGTTAAGGTCATTTGAGAACTGTTATTTTTTCTTCCAGAAAGAATTTCTTTGCGAGATTTGAAATGTGCTTCGGGTCGTTATCATGATGGAAGATTGATCTTAAGAGCATATTATCTTCCATATAGGGTAACATGATATGCTTTAGTAGGTCTGTGTATACAAACTTATCCATAATGCCATCTATTCTATGTAAAGGTCCCATCCCAAACCCCGAAAAGCATCCCCAAACCATAACAGACCCGCCTTCATGTTTGACAGTGGGCAAAGTGTACTTGGGGTTCAATCTTTGTCCACTAGGACGTCTAACGTAATGAACTCCATCTGATCCAAACATATTGAACTTGGATTCGTCACTGAAACGTAACCTATTCCAGTCACAGATGCTCCAATCAAGATGCAACCGAGCTAGTTGTAATCGGTCCTGACGGTTCTTCCTCGAGATTAGCGGCTTCGTACTCGGGCGACGTGCAAATTACTTCAAATCATTTAATCTTCTACCTATAGCTTTCGTTGAAACACTGGCAATTCCTGTTGTCTCGATTTTGGCTTTTCTTTGTCTTGGGGTTTTAAACGGATCTTTGGACGAAATTACTTTTATTAATCTAAGTGATCGATCTAGCATTTAGTTCTCTAGGCCGACCACTTTTCTTAGAGGCTTGCAAGATACCTTTTTGCTTATATTTGTTCAATATTGCCCAAACTGCTTTACGCTGCAGCTTCAAATTTTTGGCAATGTCGACTTGACGTTGACCATCTTTGTATAACTCAATGATCTTAGTTTTCACATCGAAATAAATTTCTGGACCACGCTGCATGGTCTTAAAATTACTCAACTTATTCCACAATACTTGATGAACACAAACTAATCCTCTTCTGACACGAAACTGTACTAAACTAATGTTGAAAAGTCACTCATAAAAAAGTGTCTATATTCAGACTTGTATTGTATTCATTGCAGATAATGTAAAATCAAGGAATTTAGTTTTTCTACTAATAACGCATTTGTTTTTGGAGCAATGAAGTATGAATTCGTTTTCTAAAGGTATTTAGGTGAATATTCATATTTGTCTATATACTTTTATCCATTACTGTATATTTTTAGACAGACTAGGATGTATGCGGAATCCTAATTCGATATTTGTATTCAGAATACTACATACTTTTGTCATTACTGTATCCTAAAAAACAGCCAACATTCAATATCAGTATTAGTTTGCTTGCTACTAAACCTTTTTTCAAAGTTCTTTAAACTATGTTTATTTTCAATAAAGTGGTATTAAGGACGTAAAGAATACTCGCATTCGCGTATATGTGCACGTTTATTGATATTCTCCTTCGTGTTCGCATACACAAATTCCATGCGAATATTTTGCGAATATGAATTAAAATATTATCAGGTACTCAAATAAAACAACACAATATCAGTTAATATTTTTTGATAGAAAAACATGTATGGACAAACAAACAACAACTTTATTCTTAAATAGACTTTTTTCCATATTGTTAAAATTAAGTTGACCATCTCGCGAAATGATCGATAATTTTATGAAATAGTCATTTATGCGAAATGGCCACGACATAGTAAACGTATATTGTAATACCATAATATAATGCTATTTTCGAGAGAAATTAACTATTCAAATCCGGCCCTACGTTGCCAAGAAGACGTAACTAAAATTCGCATGCTAATTGGAGCTTCGCCTACACAGAAGTTTCGAAATTGGCAACGGTGCATGGGCAAATGGGTTGAGATGTAAGGGGAATTCTAGACGATTTCGTTGTTCTTAGGTGGATCATTAGCTTTTGTGGAATGTTCCGTACTTTCCGCTATTTATAGCTATCTTACTGGTGCCTCCTGTATTCGCTTATTGCATATGCAGTCTAACTCGCAGCGTAAATTGATTTAAGGAATCTTGCGAATATACGGGGTGTTTCGCATAAGAGCCGACACACTGCAGGGGCATGTAGAGGAATCCAAAATATTGTGAGTAAGTAAAAATTGCATCCCTGAGAAATTTTAGACCGTAAAAGAGTTTTTTTCTAAGAAAGACTAACATCTCACTTGTTCTTGAACATAGACAAAGCAAATTTGGTATATATTTTAGATTCAATTGAAGTATGTTAAAGAGTTGAAAAGAGATCATGCACCCTTGAAATGTAACATGTTGGCGGACATAAGGAATCACTTTACTTTATGTAAAATTTCATTCTAAAAGTTTTTCCACTTCTGTTATTTTTCAAAAAATTGTTTTTAACAAGCAGCCGGGATAACTAAGCGACGTATTGCAGGCGTGGTGTTTAAAATTATCTCATATGCAAACGTTAGCTATGAAATTAAATTACCAAAATATATCTCGCTTAAATGCTGATGGGCAAATTATAAATTTCTTAGCTCTATAGTTTGATGTATACATTCGTGACGTCACGCGAATGGAGTAACCGTCCGTGAGAAAAGAATTCCCGGACGCCCATGGAATTAGGTAAGGAGCGCGTCAAACAGTTGGGGACAGGCAGATCAAAGGAGTCGAGAGTGCCTAGCGCATCTGTTAATATGTGCTAATACGCACTATACAGGGTGTTACAATATCAAGATGTTGTTATTGGCAATTTTCAATTTGTACTTTGAAAAAGGCCACCGAGTTAACCGAAACCTGAGTAAAAAGTCAATTCCTATTTCCTGGTGTTGCCAGGTGTAGTCGACCTGTTTTGTGCAAAATACATGATAAAAGAGATACATAAATGAAATGGCATCAGCTTCGGTTTGGGTGTTCCAAAATACCCATTTGAACCCATTTTAAGTTTTTAGTTACCAAGTATTTTGGTCCAAAACTAGAAAAATCGGTCTGTCAGGTAGGTAAGCCCAACCATTCTTTTATTACGCTTTTCTGGGTTGATGATAATGATACTGGAAAGAATTCTACTTCGTCGGAAAACGACTAATAAAAAATCTCCAAAATCTGTTGCGCGACTAGGATCTAGATGAACACACTTTTTTGGTAGATTTCGGTCAAAAAGCCAAAACTTGTCGGTGATTAAAAATTGAAGGGCATTTTGCTTGTGCTCCAGTCGATCTTGAAAATTGAAGAGCGTTCGGGAGAGATAAAATACAGAAATGGTGGTTTTCGAAATATTGGATAGCCTGATGGCGGGGGAGGTTAAGAATCACATGGTGAAATTCTCCTATTTAAAAAATTGTAGAGCGCTGAGTTGCATTAAATCGAAAATTGAGAAGCAGGGGGGGACAAAGTGTCCTTCTCTTGTGTTTCATTGAATTATATTAGAAATATACTATTTGTGATTTTTTTCTCCAGATTTCGCATTAAAATCGGTAGTTCGGTAGAATATGTCTAAAATCGGTGGCTGACGAGGATTCCCATATTCATATATTAACGCTTTATTATCATTGAGCTGCAAAAAATTATGCTAGTCAACTAGAAGTGAAAATGAAATAATTATAGGGCTGTCGATTTTTTGCAATAGATGCTTCTGTATTAGAGTTAATTACAAGCTACCATGGATGATTACACCTCTTTATAATAGAAAATTATACTTTCTAACACCGCTATATAACGTCCATATAATTACTGACGAAAAAAATGTTTGTTGATGTTCTACATCTTGCCCACGTTCCATTATAAGGTCTACTAAATATACAGTATGCGTATGGTACGTATCATTATCCAGTGGAAACTGCTCATCGACTGCCGAGTAGCTACTTGAAATTTAAATAACAGCGGGTAATAAATGGTCACTGCGCTTGGGAACTGATGTAGGACAACGATACTAAACAATATCTGGTTATTATTTGTTAATAGATACACATTGATTGAACCATGTGCCTGCAGCTTTCCTCAAATTGAAGAAATTGTGGTCGATGCTTAAAAAGATCAGGATATGTAAGCGAGGCTGTCGGCTCTGATTATAGCTCAAATTTCAAATTAATCAGAACTATATGTTTGCATTTGAATATTTTGGACTTTCATCAAGAGTTTCCATTTTATTTTAGTACTTGATCGTTCTTTGAATGCCAAATGTGTGCAATTTTGAAATTTTTGTCCAACATTCACCTATTTTCGAATGTTTAAATTCTTTCATTTTTATATGTGCTCTCGGTAGCAGCACGGTCTACTTGAAGAAATCAGTGATATAACACAGATTTTGATTGTAAACTAAGTCTTCATGAACATGTAGATTACGTAGGTAAAAATGTAAGTAAAACATATTCTGCCATTTTTCAACTGAGAGATTTCTTAAATGAAAACACGATTATCAATATATGTATATTATGCACTGGCTTATAGCCTCATGTCTTATAATATTGTGTTACGGGGAAAATCTTCTGAAATTGCAGCATGCCTTTACTGTAATCATTAACTGTAAATCAACAAACCTAATATTCCCTTTTTTTCTTGAGCAACATCCCATTTGCAAAAAATTGGACTTTCGTTTCTGTCCACTTTTCAATTTTATTAATAAAAAGATCTGTATTAAATTCCTTGGAATTCAATTTTAGTAATAATAATACAGGCAATGAGACGTCAGCGTCGTCGCGCGCATTGAGATACTCAATTTATTTCTTTGACAGAATCATAACCCTTGAAAATTGAGAACTAAATTCAACAAAACAAATTTGTTACAGAGTTATGTACAAAACTTTATATACAGACATACGACCTTGCATCAATACACTAGAAAATACAAGTACGTACTGCAGATAGATTTAAAGCAAGACCATGAAATCTCAAAAGTACAGGAGCGGCTTCAAAGAATTTTGAGGATACATTCTAGGGGGAATTCTTTGAATAAAAGTTGTAGAATTTTCTCCAAACTATCGGCCGGTGACCTTGAATTCGACCTTGATGTTGTCCTTGGCGGTTATTAGAGGGTCAACTCTAAAATTTCAAATATCATTCCCTACTTTTGGTTCCGGTAATGAAACTAGCGAAAATTTTACGTTCAAATATGACCTTGAATGTCCTTCATGTTTGGCTTTGAGTGATCCGTCAAGGTCGAACTACCACTAACGCTGGATATCGATAACTCTTCAGAAATCCATTTTAGTCTCCCAAGGCCTTTGAGAATACATTCTAGGGGGAATGCTTCAAATAAAAGTTGTAGGATTTTCCTCAAACTATCAGTCGGTGACCTTGAATTCGACCTTGATGTTGTTCTTGAGGGTTTTTTGAAGGTCAGCTTCGAAATTTCAAATATCAATTCCTACCTTTGTTTCCGGTAATGGGTCGAGGAAAAATTTTACGTCCAAATATGATCTTGAATTTCTTTCATATTTGAACTTCAGTGAACCCTCAAAGTCGAACTGCCACTAACGCTGGATATCGATAATTCTTCAGAAATCCATCTTAGGGGGAAATGCTTCGTATAAAAGTTCGGGGATTTTTTCTGAGCTATCAGAAGGTGACTTTACATTTTATCATGACCTTGTCCTTGTAGGTCATTTAAAAATCAACTCCAAAAATTTAAATGCAAGTCCTTAATTTAGACCCTGGCAATGAAGCGAGTGAAACATTTAACGTTGAGATATGAATGACCTTCATATTTGACCTTGAAGGACCCTGCGGGCACCTAAGTCAAGGTTAAGGGCCCCGGCCATATAGTGGTAGTTTAACCTTGACCCCCTAAAATGTTTTCCCAAAGACTCATCGAGCCGTTCCGGTACTTTTGCCACACCATGTATAAATCAACATTAACGCCGCAATTACATATAGGTGAATAGCTGCCATTTTCTCAGCCGCTTTTGTTCTCCGCAAATTCGCTTCGCACCATCTCATAACAAGAATAAACAAAGGAAAAACTTGAGGAGTTGAAGTACTTCCGGTCGAAAATCCACCTTTTCCCGATTGCCGCTACCATAATACTGGGCTTTCTCTTCGGCATTCGTGTCCGCGAGTGTCGGAGACATGACATAGACCTTGTACCGCGCACAGCTTGGCCGCAGCCTGGGGAAAGTATGTCACTGCTAATGCGTTACAGCCTTCAACTATGTGCGTATCTGATTTGCGGTTGAGACGAAAAACAAACAGTATTCCCAACTAGCATTTTGTTAAAATGGGGTACCACCCAAGAAAAAGTGTATTTGTCAAATTTTAGTAATTTGATCGTTGAATGATGTCCTTTAAAGTTTAATTGTCTTTAGAGTTGAGTGCTTTGTCAAAAATTGGTAACCACATACCCAATTAGGGCCCTAATAGGGTGTTGACCAAGAGCTTAAACAACTCTTGATATTGACGTAAAATATGCCCTCAATGTTAGGTCCCCTTTGGGCATATAGGTAAAATAAAAAAGGTAAAAATTATGTTATTTGAGTTGATGTAAGGATGCTTTAGTAGATGTTTCTCTACATTTCGATATTGACAGTAGCTGTAAAGCAAATATTTTTACTTTCATGAGCTGTCTAAATATTTGAACCTGAAGACGCTTACCTCACACTAATACGCAGGTTACTCAAAGAAACTCAGCTATCTGGAGTATTGCAGTGATGGTACGTCCCGCTCAATATTCGAACTGTAATACAGAACGTAATTTTGAAGTGATCTTTTCTTCTATATGACACGTTGCAGTACCCACCCTTTTTTTCTTTCGAACAATCTGAATACGGGATTTAAAAAAACCACACAGTATACCAAATGGCAACAACTGTAATTCAAAAAGAGAGAATGATCCCTGTCAGGAATTTCTTCCTATCGTATACACGCAATACGAAGTGGGATTGTAGTAACGTACCTATGTCCTATGGCCAATGGAAAAATCGTTATTTTAGATGACCAAAAATATTTTACTTTGAGTAATTCTGAAATGAAGGGAAACGACGAATTTTATACGGACAACGTAGAGGAATGCACTGACAATGTTAGATACAAACAGAAAGCAAAATCTGCAGATAAAATCCTTGTCTGGTGCGCATTCTCTAAGAGGGTATATCCCAACCTTTTGTGGGAAGAGTTACAGGTGAAGCTTTGAATAGTCAGAGCTATATTGATAACTGCCTTTTTTTATTATGAGGGATATTCGAATAAAGTTGCGTCTGGTAGAGTAGAATGGGCCACCAACACATTATTTTGAGATTATGTCGCGTTGTCAGAGTGTCACGTTACAGTTGTTAACAAAATTCGTTAATTTAGCTTATGTCTAGGGCTCGTACATTTTAGGTCACTGTTACCGAAAATCTGATTTCCAAATCACTCTGTTATAATCACTGCCACAGCAAATTATTTAACATACTTGGCTATAGACAAATGCATCACCAACTAATCTCATTTTTAATAAATAGGTTACCAACCGTGTGTATGAGCAAGAGAGAGCGAAAGAGTATGTTACCTTTATTGTTAAAGTTATGTCAAACTCATGTGGTCTTATACGGCAAAATTATTACTATTTTACCACAAGATGACCTAAATAGTTCTTTCGACCTATTAATAATAAATGACTTCTAAGTTACTTTGGTTTTATTTCCCACTTCTAAGCTATTTTGTGGTCGGATTTAACTAGCACATGTGTTGTGTTAGGTGTACACTGCAGATTCTTGTTGGCTTACATCTTACAAGGAGGCCTTACATATTTCGGGTCACAGACTTACTAGTGTCGAATATTTTTAAGGTGCATAACTCGAAAATAATGCAAACATTTCCAGCAAAAGTATCAGTTTCGACATTTGTAAAAGTTGAGAAAATGCTATATCAAAATAGGTAGACTGATTATGTCGACAGTAGTAGGAAAGTAGGAATTGCTATTGTTTTTTTGGATAATATAATGAATTGGACGTTGAGGAATAAATCATTTATCATTTGAAGATACAAGCTGATAAATGTGTTATGTAACAAAATTATTGTATGGAGAAAATTGACTTTAAACAATTTTTATTGGGACTTTTCACTTTATTAACGTTTTAAATATTTAGTTTAATTAGATTGTTATTACCTTGTTTTTGCAACAAAGTAATCACAGAATGAAATAATCACTCCTTAAGGATAGTTTAATGCAAAAAAGCAATTTTAAAAAGATGTACATGATATCTTTATTCACTTGTGTCTTGATGGTATTAATTACTTCATTTAATAGTACACGGTATGATAAATGGATATTGACTTGATAAAAGCAAGCGATACATAATTCTACTGGCATCCACTACAATAAATAAGAGACATTTTTGAGCAAGCACAAGGTTTTTTTAACGTATCATTTACATTTTGCTATTTGGTGAGAAAGCTTCAGTGCGAACCATGAGCATTAATCATTTTATTAACGAGATGAGATTTCGCGTTTCTGCGCAACTAAATATGAACAGTTCATGTTAAAATGAAACTTTTGATTTGTTGGTAGAAGTAAACATCGCCTGGTTTACAAATCGCAGAGCATTTCGGATGAATAATTTTTTCGATCCATGGTTGGCTGTCGCTTGGTCGGATGAACGAAAACAGCATGTTTAGTTTATTCAACGGCAAGTTGACCAGATCTATTATACAACGATAATCGCCATCCATCTAGCGGTCATATGGTGACTGGGCTATTAAACGCAAACTGAAAAACTTTACAGTTCCAACAGTGGTCGATTCTGGTGATAGAAGGCGTCAGTGTATTTTATACCAGTGTATGTATTTGCCATCACCTTTTACAAATGAATCGAAATCAATAATCACTTGAGTTTGTACATTTTCTTAAAAATGCATTTTTTGCTAGAAACACTTCCATAAGAGCTAATTCAATGGTCCAGTGACAATACCACATGTTAGTAAATTTTTGAGATTCGTGTTTTTGATATCAGTGGATCCATCTTGCCCTAACTCATCAAATTAAATAATCGTTAACAACTTACGCTCATAGAGTTTTTTTACACGACTATTGGGGGATGTTCAAGTACTACGTAAGCAGATTTTTTTCGTCTTCAACGCCTTCTTCTTGAGTATGACTCAACAGGATATAATCCAAGACCTGGCACCGCAACCTGGTTGAGTAGAACCACTAACTAACCAACAAGATGATGAAAGTGTGCAGGGATGAGAGTTGCCCATATTCTTGCAGTTCGATGGATATCAAACATTCTTGATGCAGCAAATGTTTTGCCTACTTTTAGTAGAGTGTTATTGAAATACTGCCATTCACTATTAATACCGACCATACACTAATAATAACAAGTAGACTGATCTTAAAATTGTTTCAGAATACGGTTATTGGTAGGTTCTTGGCGTTGGGTGCATTTCCATGCACATCCCTAACCTAAAAGTATTGGATTAAGATAATAAATAAAAGTAAAACTTTTATCTTCCCTAAAATAGTACAAAGACTGATCAATTCCAGTAATCTTATTAATTATAAAGTTGCGCTATCGTTTTTGTACTTCTTCGTGTTTTGCAACTTGCTGGAGGTAAATATCGATCTTTTTAGTTTGAATTTTCCGGCCAAAGGGTCCATTATTAGTGCCTGGTTTTATTGGACGTTCAATAACTCCCTAATACTCCTAAGGTACCTTCTGTACCAACTTATAGTACAAATCATATTAAGAGTGTCCTTTTCCAGAGAAAACTAGACCAATCAACTTGCTCCGTGGAACGTCAAAAAACGGATTTTGAGCACCTATTCATTTTTGCTGAGATTTGCGAATTCCCTTTCCCCCCAGGCTTCAACGATTTGTAGTAACAGAATCCATTTATACTGGACTATAATGGTACCGAGTTTTTAATTGCTCCTGAGGCTTTATCGTTGACAACCCAACAAATCCGCTTCATGCCATCGTGGTTGCCTATACGCGATACCACCGTTCACCGACCGTACTACCAAAAATCTAGGCTGCCGTGGCATGCAAGCGGTACGATGTGCCGTTATGGCCCGGTCGTACTGTTAGTCATTAGATCGCGCATCACGCCCGGCCAACTAGATAATGGTTCGCGCTCCAACCGTTCGCGTCGACCGAAACGTACGACGATCACAAAACATCCGAAAATCGCTGTCGAGATGACAGGTGTCGTTCGGCGATGCGTCGTCGCCTACTGTTTTCATTGGTGCTGCTCGCGTACGCAAAAGTCGGCGCGGGGTCGTTGATATGGGGCGGAAATGGCAACAGTGCCGGAGGATATTCCAGCAGGATCGCTGCTACAGGTAGTACAGCGTTCACAGTTATACGGTGGTGCCAGGTCATGTAGTTCTATGTTATGTTTTTAGGGTATCAAGTGCAGTCTGGATTTTTCCATATAATCGTGAATATGAGGGACATTAGAAAAAAATCTACCTAGCTCTAAAATGATTTTTTCAACAGTTTTATCTTTAATATAATCCTACAACAATGCACATGCGCCATTTCTCCTTCAGTGAGCCATGCTTGTATAAAATAATGTTTATTCCTCTTGACTCTGAAAAAAGTCATTGACGACTGCTTTTAGGCCTTCTTCTGAGTTAAAACGGCATCCTCAAAGATTTGTCTTGAGCAATCTAAAGATATAAAAGTCGGAAGGAGCTAAGTCCGAATTAAAGGATGGACGGAATTTCTATCTGCATTTATTGTTGTCCCTTTTGGCCAATATTCAACGAGAAGCTGTTGTCTTCAATTTTCCGGTAGAGGGTTGCGACCGTAACTTTGGTGGGTTAGAGACCCTTTGTAAGCCCACTGTTTGGATTCCGTTCTTGTCTCAGGATTCCAATTTCATCCTGAGTCTCATCGCTTGTCACAATTTGTACCAAAAAGTCGAGTCATTTGCTAGCTTTGACCAACGATCTTTTCTGAAATTTCCAACCTGCGCAATTCTTGTGCAGGTGTCAACAGTCGTGAATCTCACCTGGCTGACATCTTTTTCATGTTCGAATTGCCGTGGAAGATTATTATTACGCTGGGTTGCGATATATTCAACGTCAACTTTTTGAGTCACTTCATCATTGTTGCTGTTTTGGATCTTCCACTTCTAGGACCGTATTCTATGGTTTTACGCCCTCATCGAAACTGTTTCGATCCAAACTTTATTGTGTAATATAATGGTGCATAGTCCCCATAGACGGCAACTGTTCTCTCAAGAATTGTTTCTGGCTGATGTCGTTTGTCTGAAATTTTTTAACACTGCAATAATTATAGGTTATACACTTTTCCTCAGAATTCACTTTACAAATTGGAAAGGAATTATCAAAGTGTCACACATGTACTAATTGGCATTTTATGCTTGTTAATTTCAATGTTTTTTTTTTCATGACTAGGTAGATTTCTTTTCTAGTGTCGTTCGTAGTTGTTCAGAATTGGCAATGCACATCTGGCATCATTTTGACGTATTTTATTAGTCCATAGTACAGGGTCCATCAGAAAGAACGCGTGTTTTTTAAATGAAAACACCATAAAGAAGCACAGGTTGACAGGTCCGGGGAGCGAGGGGGCTATGGAATATCGCCATAACGTGAAATGAAACGTCCTGGGAATTTTTGCCGAAGAAGTTCCATCGAAGTGCGAACTGTGTGAGATATTGCCCCGTCTTGTTGGAACCACACTGTTCTGAGACGGACACGTCGACGTCGAAGTTCCGGAAAAAAAGTTGTTCAGCATGTGGATGTAACGCTTCACAGTAGTTGTTTCTCCATCACCCTCAAAAAAATAAGAGCCAATAATCATCGTCGAACCTACTGCACATCAAACTGTAACTTTCAGGGTATGCAGGGAGTGTTCATGCAACTTTTGGGGGTTCACTCGAGACCAATATCGACAATTTTGTTTATTGACGTATCCATGTAAATGAAAATCTGCTTCATGGCTCATAAACAACGTCATGTCATTGTTATCCAACTTTTCAATCATGAGCTGTGCAACATTAATACGTTGTTGGACTTGGATTTAGTAACGATGGAACACTAAATCCTTCTTTGAGATGCGACGTACAGAGGACGCGTGGATCCCTAGGGAACTGGCACCCATACGGACGGAACGATTCGTACTTTGCAGCGGGTCAACTCTCACTCTGTCTACATTTTCGGGGGTTCTAACAGTACGATTTCGCGCTGGTTGTTTTTTATCACATTACCTCTTGTGTTGAATGCTTCCACCCATCTCAAAATGGTGTTACGGTCTGGTACTGTCCGTTCGAACGACAGGCTCGCTATTTCGAAAGTACTGACGTACAGTGAACACACGATGCTCAACGTTCCAAACCATTTTGACAACTGAAACGGCACTTCTTAGACTATCCAACACGTCCTTCCTCACCGACACGGGACTAGCCCACTCGATGTAGTACCCAATTTATAAACATGCGTTCTTTTTGACGGACCCTGTATATTGGGAATTTGAAATAAGGCAAGTTAATCGGAAAAGCGTTATTTTAAGGTTTGACGCTAAATTTTCATGCGAAATCGGACCTGCAGCTACGAAGACGTTACTTCCGCTCCCTCTCACTACTGAAATGTTTACGCAAGTTTGTTATAAATAATAGTATCGATATAATCTGAATCAGCTCTAGCGAGGAAAAAATGGTCAACAATTTGAATTTATAAACGTTTTAGGCGTTAAACGTAACTTACTTAAGTATGATGGGAACCAACATTCGAAAATTGAAAAGCTCTAGAATCCTGAAAGTACTGGCCGTATTATTGTGTATGCGGTGTGTATGTTTTCGACTTCCACCGACTGTTAGAATAAAGATAAACTATAAACATTCTCAGGGAGCACGTGTAATCTAGGAAGTACCTTTATACCTATTCGGAGAAATATTGTTATTCAATTTTTTGCATAATCGGATCAAAAAAGTGAGTCTGTATGTTACGAGTACCAAGCCCTTAAATGCGTCAAACTTTTTTCAAATTTTTAAACAAAAAATGTTATTTTTGCTCCGTCAAAAACTAGTTTTTTTCGATCATCCTGAACATAAAAGGTTTTTATGAACGATTCTCTAAAAATTCTATTTTTCTAGAAAGAAGCAGTTTAGTATTTGTCATTAGTGACTCTGAAAATTTTGATATTGCAAAAGCTTCTAAATATGTTTCAAACATCGGTTGACAAAATTTAAAAGCATTTTAGGGGGTATTGTTCCGGTAAGTTTTGTTTTTCCTATTGTTTTTCTAGGTCAAAAATGGCGTATTTTGTACTTTCTAATGTTATCAACTTCAGATGAAAAGTTCATAAGAACATTTTTGTGCGAAATGACTCAAAAAAAATAAAGCGTTTTGGGATTGGCATCATGCAGATTCGTTGGGTCCTGTTTGGATAACGTCATGGAAAATACCGAATCAGAATATTTTCCCAAGCACATGGAAGATATACTAAGTGACATATAAATCCGAACACCCAGTTTAAATGGTTTTATTTTAATAAAAGTTGGTGAATGTATTTATCTTACTGTAAGTAACAAGTGAAAAAATGTTCAGCCTTATGAGTTGGACATTCCGGTTTTTATACTGCTTCTTTTTAATTCACTAACGCTCTAAAAATGAATATTTCAGCCGCAGTAAAGAATCAACGTTGGCGGATTTTGGTCCTTGACATCCTTTACGATCGGTTACGATGCCTAGAGTACGGACCTGTACGATTTCGTCAACGGCCGTATAGTGGGACTTCGGGAAGCAGGACTTTCTTTTCGGGCAATTGCAGTTAGAGTGCAAAGAAGTGTAGACACTGTGGTTAGGTGTTGTCAGGCATGGCTTCGAGAAGGCCGTACGCAAAGAGCAAGGGGCACTGGACGCCGCCGTAGAACAACAGACCGTGAAGGTCGCCGTCTAAGATTATTGGCCTTAAGGGACCGTTTCTCCACTACCAGGTCCATTGCAAGTGAATGGTTTGCAGAACACGGAAGACCTATTGGCATGCGAAGTGTTTACCGACGAATGAGAAGTTTTGGCTTGTTTTCATACCGGCCACACTGGGTCCTCCCTTTAACTCGAGAACACCGACGTAATCGCCTTGAGTGGTGCAGACAACGGTCACTCTGGGATCAGGAATGGAACAGTATTGTCTTTAGTGACGAGTCTCGATTTTGTTTAGGCATGCACAATGGTCGTGCCAGGGTTAGAAGGCGACGTGGTGAAAGGAGGAATCCACAGTTTTTTGTTGAAAGACATGTTCATCACACTGTTGGAGTTATGGTTTGGGGTGCTATAGCTTATGGTTCCAGGTCACCTTTAATCTTCATCAGAGGTAACATGAACGCGCAGCGTTATATCCACGAAGTTCTAGAACCCCATCTTTTACCCTATCTTGACACCCTGGCAGATCCAACTTTCCAATAAGATAATGCCCGACCACATGTTGCAAGAGTCACAATAGACTTCTTTCAACATAATGATGTCACATTGTTACCATAGCCACCAAGATCTCCCGACTTATCCCCAAATGGGCACGTGTGGGATATGATGGGTAGGAGATTGCTCAATTTGCAACGTCCTCCTCAGACTGTAGAAGCACTTCGAGAGGAGTTGGTGCTTGCCTGGAATGAGATACCACAGGAGGACATTGACCACCTGATCAGAAGCATGCCTAGGCGCGTTGGAGAATGCGTAGCACATCAGGGTGCATCCACACATTATTAAAGGTCAAAGGGCTTTAAATCAGTGCAATCATTTTGAAATTTTTATCATTTACTTATTATGCTTCATTAAGTACTTATACAAAATTTTATTAAAATAAAACCATTTAAACTGGGTGTTCGGATTTATATGTCACTTATTATATCTCTTGGACTATATGTCAGTCATCTTCATTGGCTAATTAACTGTCTACCATCATCTGTTCGGTCTGCCTATAAAAGCACCTCTCGATTTTAAAGAAACTTCGATGCAAGGTTACTAATGTGACAACGATCAGGTTCTGAAATTGGCTCCAGTAATAGAAAAGATACTCAGATATTCGTTTTTTCACGTTCCTCAGCTGACAATTTGTATAGTTTCCTTCCGAAAATGAATCTCTCAGTAACACTTATATCATAAGTTGGTACAGAGTGTAACTATCATCAAAGGTGGGCAAAACACTTTTGTTGCAGGTAGAATGTTCGTGACTATGTTTGGATATCCATCTAACTGCGAGAACATGGGCAACTCTTATCCCTGCACACTTTCATTTGCCTGTTGGTTAGTGGGTGGTTCCAGTCAACCAGGCTGCGGTGCTAGCTCTTGGATTATATCCTGTTGCGTCGTGACCAAGAAAAAGGCGTTGGCTGAGTTTCAGGACACTGGAGATGACTTTCAGACATTAGAGTGAGTAGATAACAATGGCCATGTTCGAGTCAGATCATTTTTGTCCACATTGGACCTGTTCCAAAGTATCCCGTATATTTCACATAATATTTATAAATTAAATAGAAAAATACTATTTCGAAAACAAGCTCTTATTTAGCTGTTCCCAAATTGAACTAGATATTTTAAAATATTGGTTCCCGATTCCAAATATTCAAACGATCATGAAGCTCGTTCATCTCTTACTTTATCTGTATTATAAAATCTCGGTACACAGGGTGTTCCTTAATGATATGCGAATATTTAAGGGTATGAATCTACATAAAAATTAATGTTAGTTTGCTTTATAAACTATGGGCCAAAAATGTTGCCTTACAGAACTCGGGGTGTTGAAGTTTTAGAAAAAAAAATGGAAATGAATATTTTCAGAACCGCTACAGATATTTCACTGATATTTAGTAGGAAGTGAAATTTAATCCAGTTGCATATTTTTCAACGCAAAAATAATTTTTAGCTTTAACAATGGCGTGCGTACGGATATTGACTTCGAAATTTTTTAAGAAAAAAATGGTACGCCAACGGTTTTTTGACAAATAAAGATTATTTTTGAATTCCCCGTTCAGGTTAAAACCAAAGATCTTTCTTGAGTTGTTGTCCTTCGATGCGCCATTTTTGAGTTAAAAGAAAAACATTATATTGTCCGAGAAAATTAATGTAATAATTGAAGAATGCAATTTAGCAGTAAATATCTAATTGCTCTGGAATATGTCACTGGCTTTTGACATCTGACACGTCTTTGTTATTCAAATCTGTTCGCTGTGACATCTTTTTCATTATTTAGTTTTTACAATCTTGTTAATAATGGTGAATTGTTCACATGCAAAAATGGCGAAAATGCATTATGTATATGGCCTTGCCGACGGTAATGGTGAGCAAGCCAGACCGATTTATCACCAGAGATATCCCGATCGTGCTTTGCCAGATAGTCGAACCTGTCCTAATATTCGTCGTCGTTTTGTTGAAACTGGTACTGTCCGAAAATGAACATCTGAAGGTAGACCTCTAAGTGTGAGAACACCTGAAATTGAGGAAGCAGTGCTGCAGGAAGTCGAAGAACATCCCGAAACGGGTAGGATGGAGATCGCTAGATCCTTAAATATTTGTCATTAAATTGTTTGGAGAATTTTGGTGGATGTTATTTTATATCCTTACCATATTTTAAGGGTACAGGCATTACTTCTCATTGATTTTCCAAGGCGTGTGACCTTTTGTCAGTGGTATCTTCAAAAAATTACAAACCTTCCGAATTTCCACAATAATCATTTGTGGACAGAAGAAAATCCCTATGTCGTATCCGAAACCCATTTCCAAAACCAATTTTCGGTAAACGTATGGGCAGGAATTATTGGCAGCCACTTTACTGGCCTATTCTTCTTGCAGGGACTTGACGGACAGACTTAACTCAATTTTATTCAACAACAGTTCCCGTTGCTGCTTGATGATGTTCCGTTAGTAATAAGAAACAATTATCAAATCCAAGCAAATAACCAATATTTCCGTATTATGTACCGCGGTTATAATATAGTTCAAGATGGCACACGGGATGATGACGTCAGTTACTCGAGTCGCTTGAACGCCTTGGTTTTAACCGCGGTTTGTTTCAAGTTTTTTTATTTTAGAAAAGCGCGTATATAATTTCTGATTATTTTTATTATCACTTAATAATACGTGCTTTTTCAGCTACAAGGGGGTATGGAAAGTTGAAAAAAAGAAAACCTTCATAATGTTAATGGGAGGAATGTTTTTTTTTTCAGAAAAAATTTTATACTGATGGAACCATGGCTTTGTAGCTATGATAACTTTCAACTTTCTAAACTTTTCCGCGTATCAAAGAAATTATTTGATTTAGCAGAAATGATGAAAAAACGATGAAAAAAGATATTAACAAAACTGTATACAGGTGGACATCATACAGTGAGTTTATATGGCCATATTTCAATATTCGTGTGGTATATGGCTATACAGGATACTTTGTTGAGCATAGGAATTAGATTTAAAGTGCCCCCAACAACAGTAATGATTATAACTAATAAGGTGCTTTCTTATGCTAAAACTGAAGTCAGCCTGTATCAAGTTTCCCGAAAATGAAGCTGAAGTACAATAAAATATCCAACACTCGGCAAAATTCTAACTTGTCACATGTCAAATAATAACCATAAATATAAAACTACCCTGAGTTGAGTAAATACCACAATTTTGCGGTGATAACTATGACGTATAACAGCTGATTCATGACGTCACGGATCTTATAACCAAACTGATAACCACACTCGCTTGAACGGATCGGTAAATACCAATCCAAAATGGTAAATACCATTTTTATTTGGTTATCCGCTTGATTTTGATTATAGTGTGGTACATGCATGATGGTGAACCTGCGCATTTCAGTTTAGCGGTTCGTAATTATTTACAAACTGTTTATCCAAATCGTTGGATTGGCCGCGGTGGGCCCCAAGAATGGCCACCAAGGTCCCCAGACCTCAACAGTTTAGATTTCTTTTTGTGGGGCTATCTACACTGGTGTAGTAACAGGGTACAGGAATTAAGAGAAAGGATAGTTGCAGCTTGTGATAGAATAAAAATCACTCCATGGATATTTCAAGGAGTGCGCAATTCCATGAGAAGCAGGACGGAAGCATCCATACTAAGTGAAGGGGGCCATTTTCAACAATTTTTGTAATCATATCGTTGGTTTTAATGGTATGTTTATGTTGTCAGTTGTTGTTGTCCAGTACCCCTAATGTGTTTAATTTTTGTTTAATAATAATTTTGCAAGTTAGACAATAGAACGGTATTTATTTTTTTACTCAAAAATAGCGCATCGAAGGAAACCAACTCAAGAAAGATCATTTGTTTTAAATTGAACAGGGAATTCAAAAAGAATTTTATTTGGCAAAAAACCATTGACGTACCATTTTTTTCTTAAAAAATATCGGAGTTAATACTCGTAAGCACGCCACTGTTAAAGCTAAAAATTACTTTTGCATTGAAAATATGCAACTTTATTAACTTTCACTACGTGCTAAATATCAGTGAAATATCTGAAGCAGTTCTGAAAATATTAATTAATTTCCATTTTTTTCCTAAAACTTCAACACCCCGAGTTTCTGTAAGGAAACACTTTTGGACCATAGTTTATAAAGCAAACTAACATGTAGATTCACACCCTTGAATATTCGCATGTCATTAAGGAACACCCTGTATAACTTTCATGTTTTATTAATAAGAATCCATAAAAATTCTTACTTTATCTGTATTATAAAATCTCGGTATATAAATCATAAAATGAGAACTGGATATTTTGCGGCATTAACCAAAATGAATTTAGATTGACTTGATTTGCTTATCGTGTTTCCTTCATCAAGCCCTTTTGTTTGATATACCCATGGCGTACGGGTGACGATGAAATATGTAAATCATCATTAGAATAACGTCACTTTGCTTATTGTGTTACCCATATCATAGGAGTTACTATAGATACGATGAATCGCCATTTTATAGTATCCGCCATATTTGATTCAAAATGGCGGCAGTTAATTCATTTTGTAGTGTCACGCATGTGAAACATCTGTACAACGTATCGGCTATGTTGGTTAAGGTTAACTGGTTCAAAATTCAGTTCCAAGATTTGTCCCAGTCATACATATATACTAACTTGCAAAATATTGGTCAAGTTAAATAAAATTTTGAAAGATGTATCGAACTGTGGCGAACAAGTGGATACGTAGCTTTAAATCCATCGATTTCAGACGCATAAAAATTATTATCTTCTGTTCCACTTATGCTAGGGACAAAAAAGCTTATAGGGTTTGGAGATCATCCCAGTGATGACAAAATTGTAAGTGAAAAATTAGAAGTTTCAGAGTGTTCCCATGCTTCATTTTGCAATTTTTCATGAGCGTCTGGCAATTCACAAGTGTAAGTTTTTTTTTAAGCATCGAGGAACAGAATTCCATCCATTATTTTCCGACAATAGAAACACGTGAGAACGGCTGAATCTATCTACTTGACCCCTTGGGTATTTAACGTCACGCGGACTGCTAAAATAAAGCGAAATTTCAAAATCCGTTCATATTGGGCCTGTTTGAACATCTGCTGGTTGTAAAAGAAAAAACACCGCTAATTCTTGACCCAGTTATAACTTTGAAAGTACCGGTCCGATTTTGTTGAAATTTAGTCACAAGGTCCAAGAAGTCCTAACTTGTGCCAAACACAATCTTTAGGAACATATCTTGTTTAACCGCATTAGAAGTT
Source organism: Acanthoscelides obtectus (assembly GCA_963669975.1). Classification (NCBI taxonomy): domain Eukaryota; kingdom Metazoa; phylum Arthropoda; class Insecta; order Coleoptera; family Chrysomelidae; genus Acanthoscelides; species Acanthoscelides obtectus. Next base: position 88,644,643 of record CAVLJG010000006.1, on the reverse strand, counting down.
ACGTCAACAACTGTAATGCTATTATAATGACTGTTATAGGAAAACAGTGTTCGGCTATTCTTCTCTTGAAGTGATTTGGTACTGCAACGATATATGCGTCAAATATAAATAAAATTACCTGCTAGATCTGTCATAACAATGAGGTCTTTCATTTGTTACACTAACTGTACGGAAAAGTTGCGGGCTTTTCCCCATTTTTGAAGTCTCACTAATTGGGTCCGCCAGTGTACATTCCGCATGAGATATTCATACGCCAATTTGGTATTCCATTTTATCATCCGACATGTCCGACGTCATATTTTACGGCTCGCGCTTTGCAATTTCTCTTTGTAGTTTTTTATATCAACCCATACACACACATGGACAAAACCAAGGTTTATGAACAACAGGAAGTTAAGTCACTTGCGGAAAAACTTTGCAAAAGATCGCAAAAACGGCATTATTTAGAACGCTCCTCAAGCAGGCGAATATTTTTTCAAGTTATTACTCATCAACTTGACAAGTTCTATATTAAAATAATAGAACACAAGCTACACGGTATTACTCAAGCAGACGTGCTAAGCTACTGAGATTTGACATATTTTCCATACGCGGATTTACGTAATTCTGAATTCAAGTATCGAATTAGGATTCCGCATACATCCTAGTCTGACTAAAAATGTACAGTCATGGACAAAAGTATATAGTACAAATATGAATATTTACCTAAATACCTTTACAAAAACGAATTCATACTTCATTGCTCCATAAACAAATGCGTCACCTATCTCTGATCACTTTCGCATATTAAAGTGTTTCAAGTGCTGTTCGTTTGGCCATTCTGAAGCATCTTATAAAGCTGATCTGTCCTGCCCAAGGTGTACGCGAAATCATAAAATCAAGGAGTGTAACTCGAGCGCCCTACAATGCGTAAATTGCCTGAATCATAACAAGGTATACAAGAAGATTCTACCAGTTGATCATTCGGCTAATTTTCCAAACTGTCCTGTGTTTCTCAATTATATTCAAACTCTAAAAGAAAGGGTGGATTATGACTAACACTATAAAAAGTGTCCTGAAACTATGTCACTTAAATGTGCGTTCTCTAACAGCTCACTTTAATGATTTTGCCTCTCTTGTTCAATATAAGTTTGATGTTGTAGCAATCACTGAAACATGGCTGCATTCCAGTATTGACAGCACTATAGTCAATACACTTGGGTATAATTTCTTCCGTAAGGACCGTGCGAGCAGAGGGGGTGGCATCGGTCTCTATGTTAAATTAGATATCAGCACTAATCTTATCCCAGTTGAGCTCGATAACTTTATAAATCCTCTTGAAATGTTATGCTATAAATTTAAACTGCACGGGTCCAGTATGTTAATTGTTGTTATATATAGGCCACCACACATTGCTCTATACATCAAGCCATCCAGTGTTTAGAAAATCTTATCTCATTTTTCACTCCCCAATATGACAACATTATATTCTTGGGCGATATGAATGTCGACTTGCTTTCTCATAACAACATCCTCAGCAGCTGCTTTGATTCAATCAATTTCATTCAAGTCATTGATAAGCCTACACATGTTATAGCCTTCAGTTCCACATTACTTGATCCAATATTTGTTAGTGACAATACTAGTGTCAAAAGGTCGGGGACACTCAATGCAGACTCAATTAGTGATCATCGGCTCACATACTGTGATATTTCCGTTTGTTATAAAAAAATAGAGCCTAAATTTGTAATATATAGAAATCTTAATAGCATTGATATTCAAAGTTTTAAGACGCAGATTGCATCAATGCAGCTTAATGACATTTATTTCGTGAATGATGTGGATATTAAAGTCTCTATTTTTACTGGCCGTCTTATTTATCTATTCGATCTCTACGCTCCGCTACGTACAGTACGTGTCACAAAACCTGCTGCGCCCTGGCTCACTCCTAACTTGAAAATGATTTTTCAACTCAGAGACGAGGCACTCGCTGTCTATCAGCATATCAGAACTGATCAGAATTGGGCCAGCTACAAAGATTTGAGAAATTATGCCCTTGCATCGCTTAGAAGAGAGAAAAAAGCATATATGTCACGTTTCCGGAATCTTAACTCTAGTCAAGCTTGGAAACACCTGAGGAGGATGAATGTGGTAGCCCAGAAACATGTTGCGATACCTCCCAGTCTCCTTGAGCCTAACATTTTAAATAATTATTTTCTTTCGATTTTCCAGACAGCTGCAACTGATCCAAATTTGATTGATAGTGTCTCTAACTCTTATAGCGATAGACGCCATACACCGGATGCACCTCTGTTTGATTTTAAACTCCTTACTCAGCAAGACATCGTCAATATAATCTCTAACATTAAGTCTACGGCATGTGGCTCTGATGGTCTAACTTTAAATATGGTTTGCTTATGTTTGTCTGATACCATAGACCATATAACTCACATTATTAATGTCTGTCTCGAAACAGGTTACTTTCCTGCCAGTTGGAAAAATGGTATTATTATTCCAATAGCTAAAACTAATCATCCAGAACAATATTCGGATCTCAGGCCAATTACCTTATTATGCTTTCTATCAAAAATACTCGAAAGAGCTGTCTACTCACAACTAGTGGAGTTTTTCGAACAAAACCACTTATTTCCTCTACATCAGTCAGGTTTCAGAGCTGGTTACAGCACTACTTCATCTTTATTACATCTTACTGATTCCATCATTCACAATTTAGATAATCACATCAACACCGTCTTGGTACTGTTAGATTTCTCGAAAGCCTTTGATATGGTCAATCACCAGAGTAAGTTACCTCATTATGGAATGTCAGATATTGTTCTAAGGTTCTTTGAGTCATACTTGCTAAATCGTCAACAAACAGTGAAAACTGATCAGGGAATATCCTCCTCTGAGCCAGTTCCTTCAGGAGTTCCTAAGGGCTCAGTATGTTAATTGTTGTTATATATAGGCACCATTGTGATCTCCGAAACGGTAAGAGATATCGGTCGAATGAATGGTGGAAACGTTGCGTATTTAGTTATATATATATATATATTTTAGAAAATGCTTTAGAAAAGTATCTCAATAGATACACAGAAAATGAAATAAATGTTCCACAAAATTCTTTCAAGTTTTTTCTGAATTTATTTGAGATAGGATTTCAAAATAAATTACACATTTACATTGCCACTTTTTATCCCCGCAGGGTGGCATAGATAGAACATTAATATGATTTTTTGTCTACTATCCCCCGTCTCAACTTGCACGCCAATTTTGCATAGGCAAATAACATTAAATTCTGATTTCAACTATTATAACACGTCATATAATCTTATAAAAAAATGTTTCCTGAGCGAGTATCGAAATTACCACATAGTAATTAAATTGATATGGTGATATGTGTGTGATATATGATCTTGTGGCATTCCTTTTACCGTTTCCGAGATCCCACAAGCGAGGTTTGAATTTGAAACAATACCTAAAATGTATAGTGCTTTTAGCAAAACTAAGTTTATATCTAACACATGTTCCAACTAATCCTAGTAATTTCTCATCTAATAGATATTGATTCAGCTTGTGGAGAATCCTGAATGAATAATTTAATTCCAGTAAACCATGTTATCTCGATTTAATTTTTACCGAGCTAGGGAAAAGTGGGGGCAGCTGACCCCCCTTGCCGCCTGGTTACGCCCTTGCCATTGATGGATCTGAGTTGTTCAGTCACCTAATCTGTGGGTACTACCACTGTTCGCAGAAGTGCAAATGATGTAATCGTCTTTGAGCGACGATGCGCTATTTTTATTTGCATGAGCGTGAGGAGCTTTCGGAAATGTGAAAGGTCAAGTATAGGTAGTTTAACACCAATAGCTGCATTTTTAGATACCTCACCGGTGGGAGGACGGATGAAGTTGAGTGAGCCTACTATTAAAATTATGTAAACCTTGACAAGGGCAAAGCTGAGCGGTTTACGCTTCCACTGGCCTCGTGGTTTATATTGCGTTTGTCACCTGTATAAATTGCGGGCCCTGGAAAGTTTGCGGCATATGTGGTTATACTGATGTTTATTCCATTTTACGTCTGTGAGCACGGACATCTTTATGGTCCTGCATTTGAATGCAGCGTTAGATTTCATTACTATTGAATTTTGACTGACAATCAGCGTTGCAAGATTAGTTTCTACATCTGAGTTTTTGAGGCGTTAGATCACAGGAGGACCCCGCACAAAATATATGGAAAATAGGTCTCATTCGATTTGTCTAAAGATTCAGTATGATATATTTCTCGCCTTCCGCAACAAAAGTTGTCATAAGACCAAAGTAATCCTATGATTAGTTTCTAAGGAATATCGGATGAAGCTTGACGATTTGCAAAATGGCGAATGTTCCCATAAAATCGATGTTTAAATACTCCATGAGAACTATTCAAATGAAGCATGTGCTGCATCTAGGAGACCTTTAGAACATAGCTGGTACTCTTAAATATACTAAGTGACATATAAATCCGAACACCCAGTTTAAATGATTTTATTTTAATAAAAGTTGGTGAATGTATTTATCTTAATGTAAATAACAAGTGAAAATATTTTCAGCCTTATCAGTTGGACATTCTGGTTTTATACTGCTTTTTTTTAATTCACTAACGCTCTAAAAATGAATATTTCAGCCGCAGTAAAGAATCAATGTTGGCGGATTTTGGTTCTTGACATCCTTTACGATCGGTTACGATGCCTAGAGTACGGAGACCTGTACGATTTCGTCAACTTAGTGAGTTTGATAGGGGCCGTATAGTAGGACTTCGGGAAGCCGGAATTTCTTTTCGGGCAATTGCTGTTAGAGTGCAAAGAAGTGTAGACACTGTGGTTAGGTGTTGTCAGGCATGGCTTCGAGAAGACCGTACGCAAAGAGCAAGGGGCACTGGACGCCGCCGTAGAACAACAGAGCGTGAAGATCGCCGCCTAAGATTATTGACCTTAAGGGACCGTTTCTCCACTACCAGGTCCATTGCAAATGAATGGTTTGCAGAACACGGAAGACCTATTGGCATGCGAAGTGTTTACCGACGAATGAGAAGATTTGGCTTGTTTTCATACCGGCCACACTGGGTCCTCCCTTTAACTCGAGAACACCGACGTAATGGCCTTGAGTGGTGCAGACAACGGTCACTCTGGGATCAGGAATGGAACAGTATTGTCTTTAGTGACGAGTCTCGATTTTGTTTAGGCATGCACGATGGTCGTGCCAGGGTTAGAAGGCGACGTGGTGAAAGGAGGAATCCACAGTTGTTTGTTGAAAGACATGTTCATCACACTGTTGGAGTTATGGTTTGGGGTGCTATAGCTTATGGTTCCAGGTCACCTTTAATCTTCATCAGAGGTAACATGAACGCGCAGCGTTATATCCACGAAGTTTTAGAACCCCATCTTTTACCCTATCTTGACACCCTGGCAGATCCAACTTTCCAACAAGGTAATGCCCGACCACATGTTGCAAGAGTTACAATAGACTTCTTTCAACATAATAATGTCACATTATTACCATAGCCACCAAGATCTCCCGACTTATCCCCAATTGAGCACGTGTGGGATATGATGGGTAGGAGATGGCTCAATTTGCAACGTCCTCCTCAGACTCTAGGAGCACTTCGAGAGGAGCTGGTTGTTGCCTGGAATGAGATACCACAGGAGGACATTGACCACCTGATCAGAAGCATGCCTAGGCGCGTTGGAGAATGCGTAGCACATCAGGGTGCATCCACACATTATTACAGGTCAAAGGGCTTTAAAGCAGTGCAATCATTTTGAAATTTTTATCATTTACTTATTTTGCTTCATTAAGTACTTATACAGAATTTTATTAAAATAAAACCATTTAAACTGGGTGATCGGATTTATATGTCACTTAGTATAGATGCCATCCTCCAATTATTATTTAATACTGTAAAGCTAGATAAAGTAGAAGGTATTCTCACAAGAAATTCTCTCACAATAAAGTGACGACTGTGTATATTTTATCGAAAAGTTTATGAAAATAACGAGGACTGACTTCATGATCATGCAATAATTAATGGGCCTCATTGCGGATGTAAATCTAGCGTCCAACTCCTAGGCACATATTTTTTTTTTCTATTTGCTCTCCATGAGGTTGTAGTTAGATATTCTTCGAAAAATTTGACCCAAACCCTTTGATACCGGAAGCAGAACAAAACAAAAAAATTCTGGTCATTACCCTAAAGCTTTTTTTCACACTCGTGTACATTTTTTTTATTCCGCCTTCAAAATCAACATAACTTTGAATTGAGGTAGTCAAAGAGAACTAAGCAACCACGACCTTTCTGTGACCTTGTTAAGCGAAATGTCCTCTGGAGTGATTTTGTTTGAATTCGCGAACATCTCGTCAATTTCGTATAAAAATAAACTTGCCCTTAAATTGACCTTGCAATTGTCATGACGAATATCAACATGACAGCTCCCAGCACCCCTTAATGAAACGTTTTTAAATGAAATACTCTCTTCGGTATGACAATTCTATGAGTGTTCGGACTGATAATTACAATCGGCACATTCACCATTTTTACAAATCGGGCAAAATTCCTCCCACTATTTCTCATAAACTAATCATACGATTGCTATGGACCCTCAAGAACTTTTGTTCAGGAGAAATACGAGTACATCATACTCAATTTTCAGACAAGTCGACTGATACCCATTTTACGTAAGTGTCGTGCGGGGTGCTTTAAAATTTAAAATTGTTATGATCCGAAAAATATGCGAATAATTCCTCCTCATAGGTGGAGGTGTCGGTAACAATGTCCTCTGTCTGGAAAGTATGTTCAACCGTAACATATCCACATTATTTACAGATCAAGGGAAGACGCTATACCACTTTTACAGAAAAGGGCTGACGACTACGACGATAGAGACAGCGAACAGTGTGGCGTCACTGCTGACAGAGCTTTTTCTAAAAGAATCATTGGCGGAAAGAAAGCTTTATTTGGGCAATATCCATGGCAAGCGTACATAAAAATTGCTACGTATCAGTGTGGTGGAGTACTAGGTATAGTTATTAATTTTGGATTATGGTTGAGGTTGGTTGATTCGACTTTAATAATACTAAGTGAAAGAAGAAAGAACAGTAGTAATTTTATCACAAAGATTTTCTATTTATATGTTTGTTTAGGTTATGTCAACCTTTTCAAACATATCAAAAAAGTGCATTTTGTAATATCGTCTGTTCTTGTGTGGCCTTGGCCCTTAGAACTCCCGATCTTTCACCCGTTGAACACACAATGGACATTACGGAAAGTGTACTACTTGATTTACATCATCTTACTAGGAGAATTTTGGACGTGGAGGCCAAAAAATTATTATTTTTTTTGTATTTATTTCAAGGGTTAGATTTTTCCAAAACTTTGATCAATTATCTAACCACTAAGTAACATTTATATAAAAAATTGTTGTGATATATTCATTATTACTGGGTGTTCTTCTTTCTATGTCACTTAGTACGTTTTTGTATTTCAGTGTCACGAAGATTCGTAGCTACAGCAGCGCACTGTATAATAAACGCCAGATTGAAGGAAATTCTAGTTTACCTTGGAGAGTTAGATACTCAAGACACAGGTGACGTAGAGGAACTAGCTCCAGCAGAACTTCACAGGGTAATGTTATCTCAGATGTAATCATAAATTCAATGTTTGATGAAACCATGTGACAGAATCTACTGTGGTTTCTTTGAACTGAACATCAATTTGGTTTCAGGTAAAGAAAAGAATAATCCATCCGAAATTTCGCTACAGGTCTACGCAACCTGACCTGTACGATCTGTCACTACTCGAGCTTCTAACGGAAGCTGGTAGGGCGTTCCACATAATCCCAATATGCCTGCCACATTACACTATTGACTTAGCTGGAAGAAGTGGAGTCGTTGCTGGTTGGGGAAAGGTGCAGCCATCGAATGAACTCATAGGAACAAACGTTCTAAGAAGTGCTTCGGTTCCTTTACTAGGTACGATATCCTCTTTTAATGTCCTATAGATAGACTTATGAGGTATAACATGAACAAATCAAAGTTAGACAGTTAGATAAGGAAAATTAAATTAGAGAAAGATAAGAGAAACATGGCATCCATAAAACGACTGCCGGCATCTAAAGAGAGAGGTGCTCATTTAGTTGGAGATAAATGCGTCGTTGTAACATAGATAATGCTCTTTGGATTAATTTATTAAACATCACTTGTAGTGAACGCATTTTTTGTTTCGATATTTATTCATGGTGGGATATTTATCACCCATTTTTAACCTAAGAAATATGTTTTTCATAAAGTTATAATTCACACTTTGTGCTAGAGAAAACCTATATGTTAGCACATAGCTATTTAACTTTTAGTTAAGTAATGAAATAAGTACGTCAGCCTGAAGCCCAAAGATTTTCTAACTTCATATCAAGACAGCTTGGTCTTAAAGCGATTTGCTTGTTTATTTAGTATGAATTTTTAACGTAACCCCCAGAAACCTTGAAAAGAGCTCAACTAGCTACCTAGCTTTAATGTAGCATTTTATAAATATTTCATAACAGCTTGGCAACACCGTATCGTTAATCTGCCACCTATTCCCATGCTGAGGAGTTGTTAAGTAGCACGAAATAGCTGTCCATATGTGGACGTATGCGATCGGACGAAAGTAACAATAAAATAGACAACGGTTTATTTTAAAGATTTCCTTCAGAAAATGTATGATTTTAGATTTTTCTCTAAGGTAGAGTGAGTGAAAAGTGAAAGCTCGCATCCTGCCACTGAGTCTTGTATTTGTATTTTGTTGATAACCTTAAATCAGACAATACAGTTTTGATGAGCATTTAAAATACGTTATTTACTTATTTAGTTCTTTTGAAAATAATACGAGATCATATGCCCAACGTTTTTGCCCTATACAGGGTGTTTCAAATTTGACCCTCACCATTGGTATCTCGGGAACTGTAAGAGATACAAAAGTCGCTTGAATTGGTAAATATTGCGTATTTAGGTAATCGACAAAATGTCGCTTAGAAAGTTTAGAAATTCGAAGTACGAGGGTCACTATTTATATTTTGAGCGTAATAATGAAAAGTATTGTCATTGAAAATCACTTTACTGTTTTTCAAAGTATCATCCATTATGATCTATGCACTTTTTCATGCGATGGAACCATTTTTCACTCAGCTTGAGATATCTCCAAACCATACTTTATGAACTCATCCACAACTTCTTCTGCCGACAGAAGTCGTCGTCCACGCAATTTATCCTTAACGTAAAGGAATGAAAAAAAAGTCGTTGGGTGCCAAGTCGGGAGTGTATGAAGGATGACCCATTAAATCAATATTCTGATTGCTCAAATAGTCCATTGTTTCACGAGAATGATCCGACGGCGCTTGTTGGTTTTCCTTATTTCACCGAATACTTTCGGCAAAAAAACAGTTCTGTGCCATTCAGAATTAACTGCTTTATATTCCTTTAAAGGTACTGTTGTCACACGACCAATTTTTTCGAAAAAAAAAGGGGCCACCATTTGTGTCTAAGTGCTTCGTTCGCGACGAACCTTTCTTAGATTTGGCTCGTCTTGAAACACCCATATAGTCGACTGCTGTTTAAGCATAGATCCATGATCCACCAATCTTATTCACGTCTTTTGAAGCACCGTCATTATATTTTTCGAGCATCTGCTTGCACCAATCGACACGAGCCTCTTTTTGAGCTTTGTTCGAACTATGTGGAATCCAAGGAGAACAGACCTTTTCCACAGCTAAATGATCATGTAATGTTTTATGTATGCTAGTGGAACTAATGCCTAAAGCTGCTTCAATCTCACAATATGTCACATGAGGATCTTGCATTATTAGTTTTTGCACAGCATCAATGTTTTCTGACATAACAATTGATTTTGGACGTTCTTCACGGCGTTCGTCACCAAGATCATGGCGGCCTCGATTTAATTCGTTATACCATCGTTTCACAGTGACAAAGGATGGAGCTTCATCACCAAAAGTTGAAGTAAGTTGATCGATGCATTCTTGGATTGATAATCCACGTCGAAGGTCGTAATAGACCATCGCACGAAAATTTTCACGAGTCCATTCCATTTTTTCAGTGAGACACAGTTTTCAAGTCACTATCAACAACATAAATCGTGCTGAAATGACAAAGTGGTCTGAAGAAGCTTATGCTTAAAAATGTCAAGCTTGGAGTTGGAAACGTCAGATGGAGCCTAAGCACACTTGGTGTTGCCGAGGCTCAAAATATAGACGAAAAAAAACAGAATTTTTCCAAAATCGTTTTAACCTTTTCCTAACTTTATTTGTTTCAAAATAACTTACATAATTGATAACTCTATACATCTACGCAAAAATCCAGTATGGCGTCCCTAAGAAAAAATGAAGTTAATGCTGAGGTACAAATAACGAAACGCTATATTGAAATTCTAATATATTGCATTCCTGTAGAGGAGAAAAGGTGGCAATGTGAATGTGCAATTTATTTTGAGGCCCCACTACACTTAAAGTGAGGAAAAAATTAAAACTACTTTTGGAAAATTCTGTTTTCCGTCTCTCTCCGGAAGAACTTTGAATTACGAAACATTCTAAGCGGCATTTTGTTGATTACCTAAATACATCCCGATTTGAGCCCGCATGTCCCTTTTTTTCAACTACCTGCTTGCAACCATATTCTAAATTCTTTTCATCTGATTACTTCATGAAGTATATAGAGATGACTGAAAAATATTGTTTTTAATTTTGTGCATTTTATTGTCCTTTGTTCGGTCGTAACTTTTTAACAAATATTAGTACAGCTTTGAAATTTATTGTATGTGAATATTCCACTGTTTTAGATGAATGAAACAAGTTCATACTTTTATACTAATCACTTTCTCCCTTCGAAAAATTTTTGCTTTTCTTAAAAACACAACTTGCTGCAAGACGAGGCTTCAAGAAAATCAAAGATTTTTCGAAAAGGCAAAGTGTTAAGAACTGAAGTAATTACTCGTTTCATTCCTCCATAAAAGAGGAATGTTCACACACAATTTTAGAGCTGTACTTATATTTGTTAACAAGAAAAATGAACAAAAAATGCTCGAGAAATGCATTTTTTGACAAAAAAAATGAGAAAATTGTTTTTTACTCATTTCTATACACACCAGGAAATTATCAGATGAAAAGGATTTAGAGTACTGCTGCACACATGAAGCTGAACAAATAAACTTTAAAAAAAGGGTCATGCTACCTCAAGCAAGTTCTCTTACAGTTTCGGAGATCCCACTGGTGAGGGTCGAATTTGAAACACCCTGTATAGTTACATACACCTCACAAGAGACGGCATTACTACCGTAGATCATTTTTGTTACACTAGCTTTTCGTTCTAGAAAGGGTGTTGGGTGATTAAAGTCATTAATGGGTTCTCGCTCGATTGTACTAATCATATTAGACAACAAAATACCCCTGGTTTGCGAAATAATTGTAAAGCTTGGCTTTATTGCTGCAAGTTGTCCAAAACATGGACGCATAAAATAAAAAAAAGAATGAAAAAACGGATTCAATCGAAAGTGTTGACAAGAACGAAAAAACTCTTCATATAAGGTTTTCAGGTATTTATGAGACCTGCAAAATGAGACCACATGTAAAAGGAGCCCCGCTAATAGCAACAAGATTATGGCCGAAAACCGAGGAAAACTGCAGGTTTTGGCACTTGTTGGTAATGCGGCGATGGCTTCTCGCAGACAATTGAAATTCTTCATATTCGTGGGATTCGTACTTCTAAATAACCACCATCCGGCCATCACTACTAGTTTATTGAGCAATATACAGGCTTAGTTCCAATGGCGTTTTATAGCAAAATACACTAGTTTACGTCGCCGATATGAATCGCAAAAAGAATTCCGGAAGATAAATGTTATTTTTATGCAAAAAGAAATGGGTTACGTTTTTTCTTCTAAACAAATTCAAACATTTCTTATTGGTGAGTAATTCACAACAAAATATCATAGACACATCCGCTTTTATTTATATTTATTTACTTATTTATATTTATATACAGTTTGGGGTGTTAACAGGTAAACCCAACACACACCCTCAGTGAACTAAAACTAAACTTACATAAAATATCGTATACATATACATATATTACATTATTGAATACGAAATTAATATTTTTTTATCTTCCGATATTGTTGTAACAACATAAACTGAGTGACTAGTTCTAATTATAAGCAATAAACTATTAATTTAACTTTTTTAATAAAAGGAGTATACATAATTTAACATTTACTTACGTTTAATTAAAACTGAAATAAAAATTAAATTAAAATTATACCAGAAATGATATTGGAGGTGATAACTTGAGTTATGTAAAAAAATAAAACATTTCTATTTTAGTCTGCCATAGAGCTGTAATACTCATACTTTAAAGCCTTTTTCAGGAAGGTCAAGCTAAAGTTAAATAAATCTATATTACAGAAATTATTATGATTTTTTTGAGCCCAGAGGGGAATTAAGACCAAGATTAGTTCTACGAAACGGTATTCTAAACAGATGATAGGTTCTAAACGTTCTAACAGGAGTGTTAAAGTTCAAGTTTGCCAAAAAAACCGGACAGTCAGTGAGGCCATTCAACAATTTATGAACACAGCAAATGTCAGAAATCGTTCTTCTATCTTTTAAGGAAATAATATTGAACTGTTTCATAATTTGCGTATAATGATGATCTGTAACAGGTTGGTGAGTTTTATGTGCTAACATCTTCAAAAATTTGTGTTGATCATCAGCATATAACAAATATTTACTGAAATGAAAAACAGAAGTACGGTTGTTCATGTATATGTTAAATAACAATGGTCCTAAGTGACTACCTTGTGGTACGCCTGAAGTTACTAAGAATGTCTCCGAACGATACTCATTGATAGTCACCACTTGTTTACGATTACTTATATACGATGCTAGCCACTTGTTTTAAAATATGTATAGGAATGTATGTTTTTCGAATATCGTAACGCATTTATTTGTTCAATTACTCACAAATACGAAATGTTTGAATTTCTTTAGAAGAAAAAAACGTAAGCTTCGTTTGTCGCATAAAAATAACATTTATTTTTCTGAATGCTTTGTGATTCATGTAGGCGAGGTAAACACGTGTAGTTTGCTATTAAATGCTCTTTGAACGGACCCTGTATATTGCTCAGTAAACTAGTAGTAATGGCCGGAAAACAGGTGTTTTGGGCTAAACAATTAGAAGTTCTAAAGAAACGTTTTGACCAATATGATCCAATTTTGTTGTTGTTATTTATAAGTATGAATCATACCGATTTGAAGAATTTCAAGTAGTTGCGTGGAATTATCGTCATATTACCAACAAGTGCCGAAACCTGCATTTTGTCTCGTTTTTCGACCATAACACTTTTGATATTAGTCGGATCTTTTTATGTGTAGTCTCATTTTGTAGGTCTTATAAATATCTAACAATCTTATATGAAAAGTTTTTTCGTTCCTGTCAACACTTTCGGTTGAATTCCAAAAAACACGTTTTCTCATTCTTTGTTGTCAAATAGAAAAGTAAATTGGTCTGATGCGTCCATGTTTAAAATACTACCTTGAACAACTTGCACCAATAAAACCAGACTGTACAATTATTTCGGGAAAATTTGCTAATATGATTAGACTACTTTTCTTGCTATTCAATTAAATTGAATGCAAAATTGCATTGAAAAGGCAGTTAGAAATTGGGATTCTTGAGTCATCCTGTATATCATTGCAGATATCCACGAGTGCATGAAATGGCACACTCTGAAAAAGATATCGGTGGACCTTCGCGAAGACATGGTCTGCGCAGGCCACCCTGATGGAAAGTACGACGCCTGCCTCGGGGACTCAGGGGGTCCCCTAGTGGTACTTGAAAATGGCCGATGGACCCTCGTGGGCATCACCAGTGCCGGGTTTGGATGCGGAGAGCCACATCAACCTGGTATTTATCATCGCGTTCCTATGACGGCTGATTGGATCAGGGCTGTGATAAGCGGGAGAGGTTTTCAGGTTTGACTGATAGATTTTGAGGTAAATGCATTCAAAAGGTCTACAGTTTCGGATGATTAACCGCTGATAATATTTTGGTGTGCTTGTTGTAATAAACGTCTGACGTGTGGTCAAACTTTGCAGCGGAAAAATGGGTTTTAGTCAGTCTATGTTAAAATAGGCACACACGTGCTGTTTTTCCTCAAGTCAAAACTGTGCAGTCAAGGCCTTGAGGATTTCCTTCAAATGCGGTGCCCCATACACGGACTGAGATTATGCGTCAGTTAGTGACAATCTACCGACAATGATGCTTTGGCGGTAATTGGTTGGCTTATGGTGAAAAAGCGAGCTAAAACTGGTAAAATAAAGCAGCAGAGAAGTGTCTGGGCGAAGGAATAGCTAATAAAGAGAAGCCTGCTTTGGCGAAAAATCGCCACGCCTGGCAACCCTGAGCGATACTACCACACACGGCGAGTTTGGTCTGTTCAGGCCGGCCTGCGAAGTAATCCCCAATGGTTTTCCGAATAAGATTTTATGGACTGTACAGTCCCCCGGCAACCTCAAGGTTTTCATATCACACCTTGAGGGAAACCTCAAGACCTGGACTGCGCAGTGCAAATCTTGAGGAAAAACTATATGTGTGTACCTACCTTTACTTATAAGCGTTTAATTTGCATTTTTTTGATCAGATTGCGACTAGAATTTGACACAAAAAGGGTTTAAGTCGAATCGCAGGACTGATAAATTAGAATTTGAGTTATCGCACAAATAATCTTAGAATGATTGGTTAGAAATATTTTTGTTAGATACTGAAGCTGTGCATCGATTTTTTTGGCAGAGCTATACAGTATGCAACTGGCTGCCAGAATCATCGCAGAATGACGATTGATGCACAGGACTGTAAGCACTTTTTCAGATAGTCAAGCCGCGCTTCAAGCACTTGACTCGATCTGCTCAACGTCGAAATTGCTGTGGAATTATGAAGAAGCTCTTGATAGCGTAATGGATGAAAATAAGATCAGTCTCACATACAGTAGCGGCCAAAAGTTTGGAAACATTCTTAGTAATTTTTAAAAAGTGCGCTAATTTTTTATTCTTTATTATTGACTATTTTTTTTCTCATATAGTTTGCTTACGGTCTTGAGGATACAAATGACAATTTGTGTTTGCTGTGGTACTACAGTCTAGCTTTAAAACACCGTCAGATTATTTTACGACCAAAAATGAGACGACAAAAGTATGGAAACATATTTTTTATTACAAAATTAAATTCAATAGCTCTACGAAAAGATTTCAAAATACTATTTAGCTAATGTTTGGTAGCATAGCCTTTAGCATTCAACACTGCCTGACATCTGCTGCTCATAGAAGACACCAATTTTTTACAGACGTCTGTTGGGATATTTTACATAATCAAGTAAATCGTTCCTGTTTCTTGCCAGTTTTCTTTCATCATGCTCCCAGAGATGTTCTATAGGGTTTAGGTCCGCGGACTGCAAAAACAATGTAAGAAGATAAACATTTTCTAGTCTTAATCAGCCCTTTATGAACTTTGAGGTAGGGTTGGGGTCATTATCGTGCTGGAATGTTTATTTAGGGAGAATGTGTTCACTAAGAATATCTTTGTGAAGTTTTTGATCCATTTTCCCAACAATTTTAACAATTGCACCCTTTCCAGATCTATAAAAGCAGCGCTAAACCATGATGTTGCGTCCACCGTGCTCAACTGTTGGCAACTGATACTTTTTGTCGAATCTTGAGTTAAGTCGATTTTATCACTTAAAAAATGTTGCTCTTCAACATCACGGAGCGGCATAAGTCAGTTCTTAAAAGCTTCAAAGTTATAGAAAAATAAAAATTAAATTTCACGAGGGAGCTTAACTCAAGTTACGCCAATTTTGTGAAATTATGAAATAGACGTTATATATATTTTACAGCGTATGGCTTATCTAAGTTAAACCAGTTCGTAAAATTGTGGTTTTAATTTTGTCAATATACGCACTGTAACTTATCTGTCTTTTTGACTTCACCTTCAGCACGAAATTAATTTAAAAGATATTCCCTAGAAGTTCTGAGTGCAGAGCCAAAAAAAATTACTACAAAAAAATATATGGATTTGAAGTAGCTGTGTGAAGGAGATGTAACGGTAGTTCGTTTACAAGAATACCAAAGATTCGATTTATATCTTCCTCATGAGTAATAGATGAAATACTAATTATTATTTTGTTCGTGTTGTTATATCATTATTATTTGAGTGAGTCTTTTTTTTTGTGCTGCCATATTTAACTTGTATAGGCAGTTAGACAGTTTTAGATACTGCTACTACTACTATTTCCCTTTTTGTAACAATTTTGTCTTCTACTAAAACTAAATATTTATTCTATAAATTACGACCCTTAAATATCACAAAATGACGTATCTACTTTTTTTGGAAATTTTGAACACACAAAATGAAAAATGGGTTAATCGTTGCTCATTTTTGAAAAGATTGTAAACATGAGCAGATATACCCACAAATTCAATTATGTAGCAATAATACCTTTTTGTCAGCAACAACTCAAATCTCGTGAAAACATTTTAAAACGCTCTCCTGTAAAATTGGAAATAATGAGATACGCCAACGCCACTTCGTGTTATGGACGACGATATGCCGTACCGTCAGATCCAAACAAGTTAAATTTGCTTTCATCGCTCCATAAAACTGTTTTACATTGTTGTTATGTCCAAGTTAGAGTTTAGAGTTTTAGCAAATCCAAGCCGAGCAACACGATTTTTTTGTTTTGAAAGGAGAGGCCTTTGCACTGGACACCTACCAAAAAACCCAAAATCCACCAAGCGCCTCTGCACTGTTCTGACAGAAAGATTCTCGGCACCCCCTTCTGCGATTCTTTTGAAAATCTGTGTGGCTGGCATTCGAGGATCTTCATGGGACAAACGTTTAATGTAGCGATCCAAAACCTAATCGGTTTTTTCGGTCTTCCGCACCTGGGTCGCGTTGCTGTTGATCCGTATTCTTGGTATTTACTAATAATTTACTAAATCGTCCCTTTGTCCATTTTTAATCTTTGAGAAATGTCAACATTTCTGACACCACTTTTGCCATTCTCACTGATGTTAAGATTTATCGCACGCAATATCAGAGTATCGCAGAATGAATAAATATGGCAAAACTGTTTCCATACTTTTGTCGTTACAAAAGCTGTGGTATTTAAAAAAAAAACGCGTGTTTTTTATTTTCAGAGAAGTTGAATATTAATAAAATAAGCCTTGCATTAAACGTGAGCCAAAGGTAGACCTTAATATTTATATTATCAGTTCCTTCGCAATTTTAATTGAGGTAGATGAAATAGTTCGAAATAATGTTAATATTTGTTTCCAAACCTTTGTCCGCTACTGTAGATACTAAGACATACATGTTTGGAGGGTAACGAGACAGCTGGCACTCTGTCAAACTGTGGGGCTAGCAGAGCCTTTATAGGGCCAAACCCTAGTGATCGGGATCGCGTACATTGCCGCTAAACAAATAATCTCTGTAGATCTCTACATTTTCCATATGGGAGGAAAGAAAGCTGGACCAATACTGGAAGGCATTAACAGGGTTAGCCCAGGCTAAGGCACTATACCAATCGTAGCAAGCAGGATAACAGACGTACTGCTGTGACTAAACTGGAATACCTTCAAAGCTTTCGTTTGACTGTACACTTGCGTCACTACATAACCAGGCTGGGCTTGGCGGAAGATGCTGAGAGCAGACCGTTCATGAAGGGAGACGAAACGGTTACGGATGTGTAATGCAGATGCACTGCAATTGAGAAAGTCAAATACAGTACACTTGGAGAGTAGTATTCCAAGTAGAAGACCTGCAGGATATTTCTACAAAAAGGTTGATCGACTTCTTCAGAAGGTCGTAATTACTGGGAGAAATTATAAATAAATGTGAGCCAGAATAGAACAGTGAGTCACAGTGGAGGATCGTGATTTACCTGCTCACAAAGAACCTAATCTAACCTAGAAACTGCTTTGTTTTATCGAGGAAACAATATTCCGGACTCAATTCCGTGATGTGATAAATCAGTCGTAAGTTTGACCTCACGTCGGATTGTGTCTTCAAAATATCCACAAATAATTTATTTAAGTCGCATACCTTATTATTTAGAACAGTTTTATGTTGACTACTTTGTATTATTGATTTTAGAATAGACAAAAGGTAAAAAATTAATTGAGAAGTTTCCGATCATTAATGTTAACCAACAAGACGTGTTTACAAAGACAAGGAGATGGATCTAAGCTCATTTTGGAATGAAATGTGAGACATTCAACGTGGGAATGAATCCATCAAATAGTTTTTGATATAACAGTCCACTAAGCAATCGCATATGTTGTGAATGTCTTTTTGAGTTCTCTACCGCCAACCATTTGGAATTTCCCGCATACCTATGGTTGCTAATCACTCTTTCGTGACATTTTTAAAACGTATCCCGCAAAGATTTCACCAAAAAAATATACAAATAAATAATCAGTCATTTCTGCGTGTTCCGGATCACGTAACTTTCAATCATTAATTTTGAACCAGTCACGTCGCAAAAACCTGGTAAGAGGTTGGACTCACATGTACTAAAAAATTGTCTTTACATATTTTACAAATATCGAACAAATAATGTTGCGTTTGTCCAGAGTTCCTTCGCCATCGAATTTCAAAATCTTGAAAACGGACTGCTCTAATTGTATGCAAAAATCGTAGGATCTTGGCCAGAATTTCGCGAGCTGAGTTCGTTCTGAATGCAAGTTGTTAATTCCCGATTTTCGTAAACCTAAAAATTGCATCTCTGTTTTTTTACAGTATTAAAAAATACTCAACAGATATGCGATGAATTTGTACAATTCTTTACTGACATAGGCGAAAATTTAGCAAGTAATATACAAGCAAATGTACAAAATACTCAGCCTCCAAAAAGAACTTTGAACTCATTTATTTTGGATAAAGTCGAACAATGTGAAGTATACACCACTGTTATGTCCTTAAAAAATCGGAAAAGTCCTGGGTTCGATGGTATTAAAAGCGAGCATTTGAAAATTATAGCCGAGGACATAACAGAACCACTCACTTACCTAATCAACAAATGCTTTGAATCTGGCATATATCCCTCAATTTTAAGAAAAGGTAATATAATACCGATACATAAATCAGGAACAAAAACAGATGTTAACAACTATAGACCAATATCAATAATATCCAGTGTAGCAAAGGTTTTTGAAAAAGTTTTATCTACTAGAATGATTCGATACCTCACAAAATTCAAAATTTTAAGTGAAAATCAATATGGAAGGGAAGGCTACATCGGACGCAATAACTAAAATTGTAAATCAAATATATCAAAATATTGATAACAGAATCCCTTCAATCTGCATTTTTGTTGATTTAAAGAAAGCTTTCGACACAGTTAATCACAAATTATTATTAGAAGCATTGGAGAGAATTGGTTTCAGAGGAAACGCGTACTCACTGATCGAAAGTTATTTGTCAAATCGCCCACAATCTGTACAGATATCAGGATCGTTTAGTAAAGAAATGTATATTAAGTGTGGTGTCCCACAAGGAACTGTCTTAGGTCCGCTGTTATTCAATATACAGGGTGACTTTGAAGTTGAGTCATTAATTTTCAGATAATGATTGTAGAAGGAAGATAAACCAAAATATGTGTGTAAAAATAAAAAAAAAAATACCTTGTTTTATAAAGTATCCTCCCGACAAGTATTTCAGTGCGGACCTGTATTTGATCGTGAGGTCCCCTGTGAGGTCTTAAGTCACCTGATTCACGAGCCCGTTGTACTACATTAACAAAGGCACGAGGGGTTGGTTGCACTCGATTGGGAAACCGATCCGCATAAACATGTGCCATTTTTTATTTCGTTTGAGCCACGCAACAGACACTATTCACACGCGACTGAAACTGACTGTATGTATAACTGAACTGAATTGTAATCGTAAAAACATCGTTCCAAATTCTTTCGCTTTTTTGTTTCCGATGCGATGAACCGTTGTTGCCAAACACGAACACATGGTATTATTGAGACAGGGCGGTACTCAAACTTCCAAAGGGCTATAACTTTGTTACTTTAATTTTACCAGAAAAATGGTAAAGGAAAAAACATTTCTTTTGATCAGATCTACACACTGTTAAAATAAATGACTCAACTTCGAAGTCACCCTGTATATTTAAATAATATTTTCCAAATTAATTCTGTTGGCAAAATAACTAGTTTTGCAGATGATACTGCAATATTATATGAAGGCACTGATTGGACTGATCTGAAAAATGTAATTGAAAATGGTTTTATCAAAATTATTCGGTCGTTTAACAGTAGAAAATTAAGCATTAACTACTCTAAAACACATTTTTTACCAGTTGGATCTTATGCTAGACATCTGCCAAATTACACAAATTTCTCCTTCAATATTAATGATCAGAAAATGCAAATCAATAGAGTGCCGAACATAAAATACCTTGGAGTGGTCTTGGATCCTCACTTACGATGGGACATCCATGTCAATTATATTTTAAAGAAAGTTAGATTTGTATCCTACAAAATTAAATACCTTGGGAATATATTGACAGAAAAATATCTTCGAACATTATACCATGCACTGATTGAGCCTCATCTCACATATGGTATATTAGCATGGGGAGCTGCATGTTCCTCACATATCTATAATTTAGATGTTTTTCAAAAAAGTATTCTAAAAATGATATTTAAAAAACCGAAACTTTATCCCACTGAAAAATTATATGCAGATGTTCGAATGTATGATATAAGACAGCTTTATTTCTTACACAGTATCACTCACTACCATAAATTTGTAAACACCGACCAAAAAATTAAACATAATCATTATACCAGGTACAAAATTCGTGGCACAGTAGTTCCTCAACCGCATAAATCTATAATGCAGCGATCATATCTCTATTTAGCGCCTAAATTTTATGAAATTATACCTAAAGACTTAAAAGATTTACGTTTCGGAAATTGTTTCAAAAGAAAGTGGCTACATTCTATATCTAGGACTGAAATTCATAAACTCATAAATACGAACATCAACTAAATACATAATCTACTGTAGCTAATTTTTGTCCTTTTTTGTCATTTGCATTCTACAGTTTCAACTTAAATTATTGGTCCATGTACAGGCGATGCCTTCTATTGGGCCTGTTTTGATTTTATATTTATTTACTCATATTGTTTGTTATCTTTGTACATTGAGTAAATAAATATTATTATTATTATTACTTCTGACGCGACTGACAGGGAAGTATTGTAATCGCGAAAATTTTCGAAGATGAAGTTTTTAGATGTTATGTAGGGTGTTTCACAAGTCGTGACCAAAAATGCAACATCATACATAGGACCACATTTTAATGGGAGTCTTCTATGTAACATTTTTTCATCGAGGTCTTCATTAAAAAGTTTAAAAATAAAAAAATATTATATCTTCAAAACCGTCAACTGAAATTAACTAACGTACACCAGTGGCGGAGATACAGGGCATTAGTGACATTATTGTTCCAAATAAAAATAGTACGCCATTGTTTTTTCTCGAAACGTACATTTTTCGAAATCCACTTCAATTTGATACAAATAATTTATTACTCTTGTGTTTTTTGCCTAGAGTGTATTGTTTTCGTAAAAACTCTTACGCGTCTATGATCGAGATGGGAGTTTTTTTCTGGGTAAATCGGGTGCGTAGATTCCAAATTCGATGTCGATACATTGCTAGAATTTACGGCTAGTCCGGAAAAATAGTTTCTTGTCAACTTTTCACCCTAAATCCAGTCTGATAACACTTTAGCATTTTTTCACTATGATATTCATATTCAGCGCCACAAATTACCTCATTGTCCAATACTACGCTCCCATGCAGCCATCGATAGTAAAAATGGATTTTTAGCACCTTAAAGTTGCAAAAAACGCATAGTTTTGCAATTTTTCGCTAAATAACTAGATCTACATGATAAACGGGATCACATACATGTAATACGCCCTTGGATTCGGTATTGCAACCCAAAATACGTGGAATAATGGTCATGTGAACCGCATTTAAAGCATTTTAACATATAATTACCATGTATTGTTACCAAAAAGGCACAAAATGGGTCAGTCGAGAACGTGAACGCTGGATGTATTTTTGGGTCGCTGAAACCGAATCCATGGCCCGTTCCGTCCGAAAATGCCTCGTTTTCAAGATACTGGCAAGAATTCAACTTTGACAAAGACGACTAATAAAAAATTTCTAAAAACTCTTGCGCGTTTATGATCGAGATGGGAGTTTTATTTTCTGGGTAAATCGGGTGCGTAGATTTCAAATTCGATGTCGATACATCGCTAGAATTTACGGCTAGCCCGGAAAAATAGTTTCTTGTCAACTTTTCACCCTAAACCAGTCTGATAACACTTTAGAATTGTTTCACTGTGATATTCATATTCAACGCCCCAAATTCCCTCACAGTGCAAAGCTTCGCTCTCATGTAGCCATCGATAGTAAAAATGGATTTTTAGCACCTTTTAGTCGCAAAAAACGTTTTGTATTGTATTGTATTTTGTATTGTTTTCGTAAAAACTCTTACGCGTCTATGATCGAGATGGGAGTTTGTTTTCTGGGTAAATCGGGTGCGTAGATTCCAAATTCGATGTCGATACATTGCTAGAATTTACGGCTAGCCCGGAAAAATAGTTTCTTGTCAACTTTTCACCCTAAATCCAGTCTGATAACACTTTAGATTTGTTTCACTGTGATATTCATATTCAGCGCCCCAAATTCCCTTATTGTGCAAAGCTTCGCTCTCATGTAGCCATCGATAGTAAAAATGGATTTTTAGCACCTTTTAGTCGCAAAAAACGGATAGTTTTGAAATTTTTCGCTAAATAATTAGATCTAAATGATGAACGGGATAACATACATGTGAAACGACCTCGGATTCGGTATTGGCAACACAAAATACGTGGAATAAATTTCATGTGAACCGCATTTAAAGCATTTTAACATATAATTACCATGTATAGGGGTATTGTTAAAAAAAAGGCACAAAATGGGTCAGTTGGGAACGTGAACGCAGCATGTCTTTTTGGGTCGCTGAAACAGAATCCATGGCCCGTTCCGTCCGAAAATGCCTCGTTTTCAAAATACTGGCAAGATTTCAATTTTGTCAAAAACGACTAATAAAATAATAATAAATTTCTAAAAACTCTTGCGCGTCTATGATCGGGATGGAAGTTTATTTTCTGGGTAAATCGGGTGCGTAGATTTTAAATTCTATGTCGATACATTGCTAGAGTTTACGGCTAGCCCGGAAAAATAGTTTCTTGTCAACTGTTCACCCTAAATCCAGTCTGATAAAACTTTTGAATTGTTTCACTGTGATGTTCATATTCAGCGTCCCAAGTCACGTCACCTCATTGTGGAAAGCTTGGCTCTCTTGTAGCCATCCATAGTAGAAATGGATTTTTAGCACCTTGTAGTCGCAAAAACGCATGGTTTTGCAATATTTCGCTAAGTAATTAGATCTACATGATAAATGGGATCACCTACATCTAAAACGCCCCCGGATTCGGTATTGGCAACCCAAAATACGTGGAATAAAGGTTATTTGAACCGCATTTAAAGCACTTTAACATATACATAATTACCATGTAAGGGGTATTGTTACCAAAAAGGCACAAAATGGGTCAGTTGGGAACGTGAACGCAACAGTCTTATACTACGCTTTTTGGGTCGCTGGAACCGGATCCACAGCCCATTCCGTCCGAAAATGCCTCGTTTACAAGACACTGGCAAGAATTCAACTTTGACAAAAAACGACTAGTAAAAATTTTCTAAAAATCCTTGCGCGTCTATGATCGAGATGGGAGTTTGTTTTCTAGGTAAATCGGGTGCGTAGATTCCAAATTCGATGTTGATATATTGCTATAATTTATGGCTAGCCCAGAATAATATTTTGTTGTCAAGATTTCACCCTAAATCCAGCGTGATAACACTTTAGAATTTTTTCACTGTGATATTCATATTCAGCGCCACAAATTGCCTCATTGTGCAACGCTTCGCTCTCATGTAGCCATCCATAGTAAAAATGGATTTTTAGCATCTTAAAGTCGCAAAAACGAATAGTTTTGCAATTTTTCGCTAAATAAGTAGATCTACATGATAAACGGGATCACATAAATGTAAAACGATCTAATTAAATAAACAAAGTTTTATTACAATATAGCAAATGTTCAAAAAGATCACCATTCTGACGGATACAAGTGCAGAATCCTTTTCGTAAAGAAAAACGTACTTCCACAAAATTTGTTGTGACTTGAATTCGATGAAGCGCATTATCTATTCTTTCCTGTAACTGATCAACAGTATCAGGAGACCTCGCAGGCCAATGTCCGGGTCCGTTTCTGCCAATCCATCGTTGTCTAAAAGGAT
Organism: Acanthoscelides obtectus; assembly: GCA_963669975.1. Classification (NCBI taxonomy): domain Eukaryota; kingdom Metazoa; phylum Arthropoda; class Insecta; order Coleoptera; family Chrysomelidae; genus Acanthoscelides; species Acanthoscelides obtectus. The sequence continues at coordinate 88,620,173 of CAVLJG010000006.1, read as the reverse complement.
TATTTAACCATGCGGTTATCTCACGACGAACATGAGATGGGGCACCGTCGTGCTTATACCACTTTCGTACTCTCGCTGCTAACTAAACATCATGTAAATGCGCAATTCCACTGAGGCAACATGTAGCATACGGCATTGACGCATGCGGCACACTGTCTTTCTATAGAGGCAACACAAAGCGACAAAAAAAGAATGTCTCCTTGCCGCATGCCACAATTTGCCCGTTGTTGAATCTCGAGGGCGCCGTCAGCGACCTGAATCCACGTGTTGATCAGTGTCGCCGGCGATCCAAACCCGTTCGGATCGGTGCGGCTTGTAGCAGGCGACAAAATGGAATGGACTAATGAAAAAACATTATCTTTAATTGAAGATTACCATAATTCGGATGAATGATGTAATAACAAATGGGAAAGATATGACGATGCCCGACTAACGCAGGATAAATTACAGGAAGTGTCAGGCAAATATAATTATTCCACGCTCTATGCGATGATGAGGCAAAAATAGTTGGTGGCTACGGCCACTTGCTAGCGTACAGTACCTTCAGTCTTTTAGACGTATACGATTGTTTGCTTCTTGTCTCCTTAACTTACCAGTAGTAGACGAACAGACCTACACCGTACTGACGAGGGCTAATCAGTCCGAAACAGTAGTGTGCGGTTGGTTATGGTTTCAAGGGGACATGAAGCAAACATCTTCTCATTTTCTATCCATAGTTGGCTTATTTATTAATGGTTGATTTATTTAAATAGGAAAATACAACTGTTCGGTATTTGAAATTAAAGAAAAAGATTAACAATTTGCGTTCGGCTTTCCATCGGGAACGAAAAAAATTACGTGAAAAAAAGAGCAGATCATCGCCCTGCAAGAAGGGAAAGTGGTTTTGTTATTTGGATGTGGATGAGCCCAGATCCACACTGTCACCAGCTCTAAGTGACAAAGAGGACATTGAGGTCTTTTTAAATATAAATACAAAACTTTGTCATTAGTAGGTATATTGAAAAATATATCCAAACAGCATAATTATGAGAGTAAAAAGTAAGGCCTTCGAAATGAAAAGTTGCCTAAGTGGAATTGCGCCTTAATACATCTTTTGTGTAATTCTCGAGAAAAGCTAAGTATGAGTGTGCATTCAAACGTTGTAGCAATACGTGCATAAACAGTTGGCCACTGAAAATGCCGCACCAGTCATTTCTAGAAAGTATGTGTTGAAACGAGTGTATTCTTACACAACGGCGATTTTCTAACGACCAAATATACTAAGTGACATATAAATCCGAACACCCAGTTTAAATGGTTTTATTTTAATAATATTTTGTATAAGTACTTAATGAAGCATAATAATTAAATGATAAAAATTTCAAAATGATTGCACTGCTTTAAAGCCCTTTGACCTTTAATAATGTGTGGATGCACCCTGATGTGCTACACATTCTCCAACGCGCCTAGGCATGCTTCTGATCAGGTGGTCAATGTCCTCCTGTGGTATCTCATTCCAGGCAACCACTAACTCCTCTCGAAGTGCTTCTAGAGTCTGAGGAGGACGTTGCAAATCTAGCAATTTCCTACCCATCATATCCCACACGTGCTCAATTGGGGATAAGTCGGGAGATCTTGGTGGCCATGGTAACAATGTGACATCATTATGTTGAAAGAAGTCTATTGTGACTCTTACAACATGTGGTCGGGCATTTTCTTGTTGGAACGTTGGATCTGCCAGGGTGTCAAGATAGGGTAAAAGATGGGGTTCTAGAACTTCGTGGATATAACGCTACGCGTTCATGTTACCTCTGATGAAGATTAAACGTGACCTGGAACCATAAGCTATAGCACCCCAAACCATAACTCCAACAGTGTGATGAACATGTCTTTCAACAAAAAACTGTGGATTCCTCCTTTCACCACGTCGGCTTCTAACCCTGGCACGACCATCGTGCATGCCTAAAGAAAATCGAGACTCGTCAGTAAGAGAATACTGTTCCATTCCTGATCCCAGAGTGACCGTTGTCTGCACCACTCAAGGCGATTACGTCGGTGTTCTCGAGTTAAAGGGAGGACCCAGTGTGGCTGGTATGAAAACACGCCAAAACTTCTCATTCGTCGGTAAACACTTCGCATACCAATAGGTCTTCCGTGTTCTGCAAACCATTCATTTGCAATGGACCTGGTAGTGGAGAAACGGTCCCTTAAGGCCAATAATCTTAGGCGGCGATCTTCACGGTCTGTTGTTCTACGGCGGCGTCCAGTGCCCCTTGCTCTTTGCGTATGGCCTTCTCGAAGCCATGCCTGACAACACCTAACCACAGTGTCTACACTTCTTTGCACTCTAACTGCAATTGCCCGAAAAGATAGTCCAGCTTCCCGAAGTCCCACTATACGGCCCCTGTCAAACTCACTAAGTTGACGAAATCGTACAGGTCTCCCTACTCTAGGCATTGTAATCGATCGTAAAGGATGTCAAGAACCAAAATCCGCCAACGTTGATTCTTTACTGCGGCTGAAATATTCATTTTTAGAGCGTTAGTGAATTAAAAAAAAGCAGTATAAAAACCGGAATGTCCAACTGATAAGGCTGAAAATATTTTCACTTGTTATTTATAGTAAGATAAATACATTCGCCAACTTTTATTAAAATAAAACCATTTAAACTGGGTGTTCGGATTTATATGTCACTTAGTATATGTTCGTTATGTGAGTTAAAGGTTCCACTCGTGAAAAGCGATTCATCTGACCACAAAATCAAATCAATAAAATCTGCATTTTGATTATGCACTTGCCGTAATCACAAACAAAAATTTCGCAGTTGCATTTCTTCGCCGGATTGCAGACATTGCACATTTTGCCGATGGTAAGGATGTAAAACTTCCCGATTTAAAATTCTCCACGCCAGGCTGCGACATGGTAACTGGACTGCAATCCGCTCAGTCCTTGTAGTGTGTGTAGCTAGGTAGGACGGAAAATCTATGCTGCTACTCCCAAGAAGCCGCTAGAGAATTTCCATTATAGAACCCGTACACAAAAATCATGTCGACGTACTCATCATTGCTAAATTCCAGCTTTTGACTTACCAAAAAAAAAAAAATAGTAGTAACTTTAACAAACTATCTCCCAGGAAACGTCAAGTTGGTATCAAGGCCTCCTATTTTATTTTGATACTAATTGTATCTCGGCTCTTTATGATTGATAGAATTTGTTTTATTTTTATTTTTACTGAAAGAGTGCACTGAAACAATTTGTAGCAAATTGATGGCAAAATTCGAAAAAATGCGCATTTCGAAAAAAAACGTACTATTTTTATTTAGAAAAGTAATGCCACTAATCCCCTGTATCTCCACCACTGTTGTACGTTAATTTTGAGTGAAGACTTCTGAATGTAGGTAATATTTAGGTAAATCCACATACCAAATTTTGAGTCATTCCAGGTGACGGTTTTGAAGATATAAAAAAAATGTTTTTAACGAAACCCTCGAGGAAAAAATGTTACATAGAAGACCCTCCCCCCTTAAAACCCTGATGTCACGGCTTGGGAATCACCCTGTATAACATCTAAAAAAAGTATGTTATTCATTTCCCTCGGTCTATTTGTCTGTCGGTCTGTCCGCTGATTCTTGGGCCATCTATAACTTGGAAGGTACTGTTTGGATTTTGATGAAATTTCCACACAACTTTGCTTTTGCCTACGACGAAATATCCTTACAGCTTTCGATCCAATGGCTTCAGAGCTAAGAGGAAAAATAAAGACCACTCTAACTTCATTTTGCGACGTTTTAGAGGCTGCAGATTATTTTCAGAAAATGTTTTTATGGGTTAAAAATTGTTCATGAAAAGTATTGCGTTCATAATACTGTTAACAATAAAGAAGTACCAGTAGGAAAATTTTACACTAACCGTCTTCTAGAAGTCACCTTACTCGAATGTCTACTTAGCTGAATTTGTGTCTTTTAAAATAATATGACAGATGTGTCGTACACGAAGCACGTGTCCTCCTGGAGTATAATAGAATTTAGGTTACTCACAATATCCCTCACGCACTGTTTTATAATTGGAGATTCGGATGAAAAGCTACTGAATATTCTGTATGCTTTAAAGTTAGGAACGGTCTTTTTTCCCAATTTCTTAAAGTATAAAGCTCAACTTTCGCTCTAACGACCATTACAAATTACCCTATATTTCAAATTCAAGGTAGCGTGTGAAGAACAAAGCCGTGCTGTACTATCTCCAAACTTACCTAATTTTAGTTGTCTCAGAAGTTGTATGACTTTCAGATTACTTTCAGACCGTGGAATAAGCCGCAACTCGACCCGCTGTACATTGTTTTCCAGTTTTATACGAAGTTCCTTTACTTTTCTTGTTATTATCTATTTTTAAACAACGTATATAGCATTAATAATTTTTTCACGATGAAAAAAACCTCTATAATACTTGGGCGTCTAAATCCGCTCGCTATTTGAAATGGCATCGCTATCAAGCTTTTTCCATCAAAAATATAAATTTTCTTTTACGTAATGAGGCTAATTCCACTCTTCAACAGACATCTCTAAGGCAAGTTTCGATAAAGGGGCAGAACTATTCTATAAGCAAGTGATTAAAATGATTATTATTATTATTATTATTAGTATTATTATTATTAATTTAGCAAAAATTGAAATTACTGACCTTAAATTATCACTCACTTTCTGACAGGTTTACTATTGGTTGGCCACAGAAACGCTTATAGCTAGTCATGTAATATACAGTGCTTTTCTTTAATGTCCCCCTCCCTTTTGATTTTTAATTAAAAACATGAAAACGTGAGGTATTGAAATTGAGGCGTGGTTACCATATTTTAGAGTAAAGTTGACAGATGAAAATGTCAAGATGGCCGCTGGGCGCCATCTTGAAAAAACGTTATATAAAAACGGGGGTCTTGTGGCACATCATTTTGAATCCTAGAATATAAAGTCAATACCTTTGCCTACTACAAAATGGTGGTACATTTAATAATTACCTGAATACAATGACATTTCACCTGATAACTCGAATAAATACGTTGAGTTCAGTTTAGAAGATGCTGAAAATGGTTGCCTTGAACTTCTTGACAAAATAGCAGCCGGTCCGTAATTTCGCGTCGAAGATTTTCAAACATAGAAACATCGATATTTCTCCAAATATTTGTTATTCTCAGCCGTATCTCCAATATTGACGCAGATTCAGTTTCGTACACCTTGTGCTTCCAATAGCCTCATAAAAAAGTCTAGAGGTGTCAAATCTGGCGAGCGAACTGGCCATTCCACGGGACCTCGACGGACAATCCAACGACCAGGGAAATTGTTATCTAAATAATTCCTAGCTTGTCTGTAGTTGTGCGGTGGAGCACCATCTTGCTTGAATACAATATCAGTATCGAATTCATTAGGATTCGCTTCGACGATTTCGGTGGTTGAGGGTCAGTGGTATTTTCCAGCATATCCAAGTACAGTTCCCCGCTTGAAGTTTGTTCGATGAACAGAGGCCCCACAATATCCCAGCCCAAACGTTAATTTTTTTGGATATTGAGTATCCCGGAAGACGTGAGGATTGGTGTCACTCCAATAACGACAATTTTGTCTATGCACATTACCGTTGAGAAAAAATGTACATTCATCACTAAAACAAATATTTTGGATGTAGGTGGATAGGTTGCCGTGCAATGGTTTCCGTCATAGTTTCGCAGAATTCATTTTAAAAATGGTTCCAACAGTATCTAGCACGAAAACCGAAAACTAAATAAAAATATTTTAAATGTGCAATGACGTTTGCTTTCGTACTGATATTCTTGTCACTGTCAACAAAAAATAACAAAACAAGTTTTTATCGCTGTTGCTGAGGATACGGCAGGGAATTACAATTATTTGTAGAGATATGCATGTTAGTGGGTGTGTGTTCAAGTAATTATAAAATGTACCACCATTTTGTAGTAGGTAAATTTTATATTCTAGGGTTGTTAAGTGCTCGTCAAGAGCTTCAAAATGATGTGCCACAAAACCCCCGTTTTCATATAATTTTTTTTCCAAGATGACGCTCAGCGGCCATGACATTTTCATCTGTCAATTATACTCTAAAATATGGTATCCACGCATCAATCTCATTACCTCAAGGAAATTAAACAAAAGCTGTATGAATATGATTATTAAAACTTGTGATTTTTTTTTAAGTGATTGAAGACCGCTTTCGTTCGCTTTGAGATTATTGACTTGAGGAAAAAGTACTAAAAATAGATTAAATTCTTCATTCCACAAAGTATCTTCATATTCACAGAATACTTGCAAACATCTATTGGTTATTTCACACCTGAATAACTACAGCCCCAATGTCACCTTACTTGATTATTTATATCTGATAAACGATATTGTTAGTCAAGATTGAGCGGGCAGCAGCTTGGAAACAAATACTAGCATTATTATGAACTATTTCATATACCTAAATGAAAATTGTGAAGGAACAGAAAATATAAATATTAAAGTCTACCTTTGGCCCCCGTACTAACACAAGGTTTACCTTATAAATATTCAAATTCCCTGAAAATAAATACATGCGTTTTTTTAAATACCGCAGTTTTTGTAACGACAAAAGTATGGAACATTTCAGTTTTGCCGTATTTATTCGTTCTGCGATACTCTGATATTGCGATATCATGAGAATGGCAAAAGTAAAAGGATTTTCAAAAGATTCAATAGACAAAGTAATTTAATTATCTAGAAGTGGTGTTGACATTTCTCAAAGATAAAAAATGGACGAAGGGACCATTACGAAAATTATTAGTAAATATCAAGAATACGGATCAACGGCAACGCGGCTCAGGTGCGGGAGACCTAAAAACACCCATTTTGTTTTGGATCGCTACATTAACCGTTTGAAGATCCTCGAATGCCAGCCACAAAAATTTGCAAAAGAATCGTAGAAGAGCTGGGAATTTTTCTGTCAGAACAGTGCAGAGACGCTTGGTGGATTTTGTTCTTTTTTGTAGGTGTGCAGTGCAAAAGCCTCTCATTTAAAAAAAAATCGTATTGCTGTGCTTGAATTTGTTAAAACTCATCTATCTTGGACAGAACATCAATGGAATACAGTTCTATGGAGCGATGAAAGCAAATTTAACTTGTTTGGATCTGACGGTACGGCATATGTGAGACGCTCAGTACGAAAAAGATTCGACAAAAAGTATCAGTTGCCAACAGTTAAGCACGGTGGACGCAACATCATGGCTTTCTTCTAATTCTGGAACGAGGGTTTTTCTTCTAATTCTGGAATGGGTCCAATTGTTAGAATTGTTGGGAAAATGGTTCAAAAACGGTACAACGATGTTCTTACTGAACATATGCTCCCTTTTGCTGAATAAGAACTGCCTTTACGATGGACTATCCAGCAAGATAATGACCCCAAGCATACCTCAGTATCCCTAAAGGACTTGAGACTTGAGAGAAAAATGTTAACGTTCTTACATGGCCTTCGCAACCTCCGAACCTAAACCCTATAGAACATCTCTGGGAGCATGTTAAAAGACAACTAACAGGAAAAACTAAAAAAAAATTAGAACGATTTATTTGATTATGTAAAAAATATTTGGCAAAATATTCCAACAGACGTCTGTAAAAATATGGCGTCTTCTATGAGCAGCATATTTCAGGCAATGTTGAATGCTAAATAAAGGTTGTTTTACTAAACATTAGCTAGAAAGTATCTTTTAAATCTTTTTATAGAGGTATTGTATTTAATTTTGCAATAGAAAATATGTTTCCATACTTTTGTCGTCTCATTCTCGGTCATAAAATAATGTGAAGGTATCTTAATTCTAGTCTGTAGTACCACAGCAAACACAAATTGTCATTTGTATCCTCAAAACTGTAAGCAAACTATATGAGAAAAGAATAGTCCTTAATAATCAACAATAAAAAATTAGCACACTTTTTAACAACTACTGAGAATGTTTCCATGCTTTTGTGCGGTACTGTACCTTTAATATTGTTTTGGCAGTTCTATATTCTTTTAAATAGAGCTTTGGTTCATTGTTTTTTTCTTTTTCCTCATGTTCTAGATGCTGTATAATAAATTTCCTGTTAAAACATTAACAATTCTCATATTAGAACAGATCGTAAAAGCTAAGATAGGCATCTTGCTGGTTAATCATCCCTTACATTTTACAGGGTGTCGCATATGACGAAAGGCTCAGTTCTAACCTCAATATCTCAAATAACAAATAAAGTTACATTTAGGCATGGACTCTTAATACATAAAAAATATTTAAGGAGAATCTCAAAATACAAAAATTAAAAGGATTTTCCATTATTAAAATGTTTGGTCTGCTTTCACTTTTGAGCTACCCTGTATATCAAAAAACTGTATATCAAAAAAAATATTTATAATTTAACTTTTTTTCAATTCCTTATAATAACGAATCTATGATACTCCGTTAGATCTTTGAAAAACCCTGCTCGTACCACGAGTCTACTAGTTTACAAAATTTTAAATTCACTTTTCACGAAACGTACCTTCTGTGATATGCATCTTTTTTCCCCTGTACCCTTCATTTATTACCCTGGTCTAAACACGCGACATGCCCATAGCAAATGATTTGGCAGTAATGAAACCAACAATATTCCCTACCCATTAACCACCACAACAATATATTACGAAACATGTAGGTTCAGCTACAAAAATGCATACTACCACCTTTTAGCGGAGACCATAAAGCTGCAGCTATCCAGCTCCATTTTCCTATTTTATCCATTTTAGCTACTGCGATGTAGCTGGCATACGACCCACCTGGCGGACTTTCCTGGATAAACCCCAATTAAATGTGCACAAAGGACAGCTCGCCCCCGGTGAAACGTTAACGTTTATTAAATGAAACCGTGCGTTGTGTAGTGCTGCCAAAGGCGGCTAGAATGGCTCAAACAGTTACTTTGTACCGAGAATCATAGTACATTTAATTTACCTACATCAAACATCCCTTTGTATAAAAGCTGTTGTGGCAAAATAGAGTAACAATAGGCTACTTAGGAAAACGAAATGTAATGATCTCAATTTTTAAAAGCGCGAGATATACAGGGTGACACATCCATGTGTGGACGGAATATTACTCATAAACAGATACATTTTGAGAAAATCTATTTATGGGATGTCATACATGACATTTGAGGGCACATTTCTAAAATATTGGCCATTATACAGGGTGTCCCAATTTTGACCTACATATCAAAGTTGTGATTTTTCAAGTAGAATGCCTCAAATTTGATCGCATATTTGGATAAACTTATTCACAAGAAGAGGATTGATATAACACACTGTGCGGTTTTGGTAATTAGCTACTGAAATATGAGGTGTTTTGTCTAGAAAAACCCCTCACTTCGGCAACCCCTCAGTCCGCCATTTTGAAATTTGGAGTGCTCAAAAAAAACTGACGCACCTCAGCTTTTATCCTATTTGTTACTTTTTCGAATTTTAATGTTTGCTCATACAGGGTGGTCAAAAACGCAAATTGTAGTTTTTCTCAAAAATTTCAAATGCATCACCATGTATATTTGTGCAGGTTTGGATCCAACTTCTTATAAGCTTTTTTTTTATGAGGTTTGATTCCGATGAAATCACTAGGTTTTGAGTTATTAAGCTTTTAATAGAACCACAGACCAAAATTAAGGGAAAAAATCATATCATCCATGGAATCAAAAGACAAACAGTGGGCTAGTTCCATATTGGCACTAAGAGTACAGATTTGACGTAAAAACTAATAACAATCAGAACAGTGTAAGTCAGCTTCATGCGTAAAAGAGAAAAACAACTATAACAACAACAGAAACAAACAACTATCACTATTCAAGTCCAAATTTCAAAATGGCCAACTGAGGGGTTGCCGAAGTGGACGGTTTTTCTGGACAAAAAAAACACCTTACATCTCAGTAGCTAATTACCAAAACCCCATAGTATATTATATTATATTAATCTTCTTCTTTTGAATTGGTTTATCCAAACATGCAATAAAATTTGAGACATTCAATTTAAAAAATCACAACTTTGATATGTAGGTCAAAATTAGGACACCCTGTATAATTTCCAATATTTTAGAAATGTGCCTTCAAATGTCGTGTATAACATGTCATAAATAGATTTTCCCAAAATGTATTTGTTTATGAGTAATATTCCGTCTACACATGGATGGGCCACCCTATATACAGGGTGACTTTGAAGTTGAGCCATTAATTTTCAGATAATGATTGTAGAAGGGAGATAAATCAAAATATGTGTGTAAAAATAAAAAAGAAATTAAAAAAAAATGTTACCTTGTTTTATAAAGTATCCTCCCGACAAGTATTTCAGTGCGGACCTGTATTTGATCGTGCGGTCTTGGAGCACCGGCATGCCTGTGAGGTCTTAAGTCACCTGATTCACGAGCCCTTTGTATTACATTAACAAAGGCACGAGGGGTTGGTTGCACTCGATTGGGAAACCGATTCGCACAAATCTGTGATGCCGCGGCAGCATTTTGTAAAGACTCCCCCCCCCCGTAAATAAGAATCATGTCCACAAGTTCAGCATTTTCGTAAACATGTGCCATTTTTTATTTCGTTTGCCGTTGTCGCCAAACACGAGCACATAATATTATTATTGAGACAGGGCGGTACTCAAACTTCTAAAGGGCTATAACTTTGTTACTTTAATTTTACCAGAAAAATGTTAAAGGAAAAAAACATTTCTTTTGATCAGATCTACTCACTGTTAAAATAAATGACTCAACTTCGAAGTCACCCTGTATATTGGTCCGATTTTAAAAAACCACGATAACATCAGCAAATTAGAATGAAAAATATGTCCAAGCAATACAAAGTTGTGCGTATATTTATTTCTTGGAGCACTCTAATTCACAGCTTTCCTGGAGTCTTCATCGTTATATTTTTACATTCTCGAACGATACAATAGCGATACTTACCATTTTCTCCATGTAAACTAGTCATATTTACATATATTTCTAAAAATTTGAGAGGTTATGCTGCTGTCGACTACTGTTTATAAATGGTATGACGTAAGAACAATGTGGGCCAAACAAGGCTGAGAAAAATATATTTTTGCATCAAAGTCTTACGGTCTTTTAGCTCTGAAAAAATATGTGTGTAGAACTTTTTTTACTGTTTCAATAGAGCAAATATTAACTATTGAAGAACAACTTAAAAAAGTGTCAATTAGCCTTATACTTGAAATCAAGAATGAGTTTGACGATGCATAGTGTTTAAAAATAACATAAAACAACCTTATTTGTCTGGCGACGTGTGCTCAATGTACCTACTAAATTAGAGGGTCCCAGAATATGTCGGGACTCTTGCGAATTAGAAATAAAAACGTGGAAGGGTATGCACTGTTCTTTCAGTCGCCCACCTTTCAACTGAAAACAGGCAGGCAATAGACAAAAACTGGTGTTTTTCATGTCAGATTCAATTTTGAACAAATAAAAATACGGAAATATGGAAATATTATTTATTTTTTACAAAAAATAAATTACATGACATACAAAAATAAATTTCAATAAATTACTATAATATATAATTTTGCACTATTTCAAATTTCCCTTCCAAAATGGTAATTGGCTATAATGGTAATTACAATGTTGTGAGAAAAAGTGTTACGGTATGTTCCAATAACTAGGAAAGTAATACAAGGTATGGTTGAAAGCTAACTCGGATACTTCGTGTTGACGGATTGACTGTTGTGGAAACCTCCAAAATATGTTGTACAAAAGAAAAAAATATCAATCTGACTACTGTTCTACTTTAAATCACAAAGGAATATTCTGTACAGCAATGAAATGGGACAAACACACACAATATATACAATAATCCTCTCATACGTTTTGTTCTGGCCTCTGTTTCGCCTACACGTCTAATCTTGTTCGTGAAAATTGGCGTTGATCATCAGGTTGCTCCTCCAATAGCTCTGTTGATCCAATCTACAGTATGCGCAACGCGATGGTAGATGCCTGGTTGACCGGGTTGAGCACAGGAGTACCTGTGAGCAAATGAGACGCAAGTACTACGTGATAAATGAGGTTTGCAAGAAATAACACCAGTATTGAAGAACCCAAAGATATGAAAAAGACGAAAGAGAGAGAAAATATAAAAAGTACGGAGCAGATGGAGATGACAGCAAAGATGGAGAGGACTGAAGAGACTGGAAAGGCTAAGAACAAGGAGAAGTCGGTGAAAATGGAGAAGATAGCGAAGACGGACAAGATGGAACAGACGGAGAAGACGAAGTCTGAGGAGAAGACTAAGAAGACGGAGGCGATGAAGAAGACCTACGACGGAGAAGGCATATGAGGAAGACGGGCAGAGAGGGCAGACGCAGAAGGCAGGAGGAAAAGAAAAGCGGAAAATGAAAAGGGTCAAGATACATTAAAATGATGGAAGACAGACCGAAAAGACAGCAAACAGATAAAGAAGAAGACAGGAGTAGGACCTGCGTATAGAATTAGGGCCGACATAATCAGGTGGAGAGAAGATAGGCGAAGAAGACAGGCGGAAAAGTCGGAGGAGGGCAGAGGAGCGGAAGGCAGACGGAGGATTGCAGAAAAGGGCAGCGAAGGGACAGATGGTAAAATGAAAATGGAGGTCAAAAAGAGGTCAAAAGGAGGACAAAAAGAGGACAAAAAGAGGACAAAAGGAGGTCAAAAGAGGACAAAAAGAGGACAAAAAGAGGTCAAAAGGAGGACAAAAAGAGGACAAAAAGAGGACAAAAAGAGGTCAAAAGGAGCACAAAAAGAGGTCAAAAAGAGGACAAAAGGAGGACAAAAGGAGGACAAAAAGAGGCCCAAAAGGAGGACAAAAAGAGGACAAAAAGAGGTCAAAAAGAGGACAAAAGGAGGACAAAAGGAGGACAAAAGGAGGACAAAAAGAGGCCCAAAAGGAGGACAAAAAGAGGACAAAAAGAGGTCAAAAGGAGGACAAAAGGAGGACAAAAAGAGGTCAAAAAGAAGACAAAAGGAGGACAAAAGGAGGACAAAAGGAGGCCCAAAAGGAGGCCCAAAAGGAGGACAAAAAGAGGTCAAAAAGAGGACAAAAGGAGGACAAAAGGAGGACAAAAGGAGGACAAAAAGAGGCCCAAAAGGAGGACAACAAGAGGTCAAAAAGAGGTCAAAAAGAGGACAAAAGGAGGACAAAAAGAGGACAAAAAGAGGTCAAAAGGAGGACCAAAAGGAGGACAAAAAGAGGACAAAAAGAGGACAAAAGGAGGACCAAAAGAGGACAAAAAGAGGACAAAAGGAGGACAAAAAGAGGACAAAAAGAGGACAAAAAGAGGTCAAAAGGAGGACCAAAAGGAGGACAAAAAGAGGACAAAAGGAGGACAAAAAGAGGACAAAAAGAGGACCAAAAGGAGGACAAAAAGAGGACAAAAAGAGGACAAAAGGAGGACAAAAAGAGGACAAAAAGAGGACAAAAAGAGGACAAAAGGAGGACAAAAAGAGGACAAAAAGAGGACCAAAAGGAGGACAAAAAGAGGACAAAAAGAGGACAAAAAGAGGACAAAAGGAGGACAAAAAGAGGACAAAAGGAGGACAAAAAGAGGACAAAAAGAGGTCAAAAAGAGGACAAAAGGAGGACAAAAAGAGGACAAAAGGAGGACAAAAAGAGGTCAAAAGGAGGACCAAAAAGAGGACAAAAGGAGGACAAAAAGAGGACAAAAAGAGGTCAAAAGGAGGACCAAAAGGAGGACAAAAAGAGGACAAAAAGAGGACAAAAAGAGGTCAAAAGGAGGACCAAAAAGAGGACAAAAAGAGGACAAAAGGATGACAAAAGGATGACAAAAAGAGGACAAAAAGAGGACAAAAAGAGGACAAAAAGAGGACAAAAGGAGGACAAAAAGAGGACAAAAAGAGGACAAAAGGAGGACAAAAGGAGGACAAAAAGAGGACAAAAAGAGGACAAAAAGAGGACAAAAGGAGGACAAAAGGAGGACAAAAAGAGGACAAAAAGAGGACAAAAAGAGGACAAAAGGATGACAAAAGGATGACAAAAAGAGGACAAAAAGAGGACAAAAAGAGGACAAAAAGAGGACAAAAGGAGGACAAAAAGAGGACAAAAAGAGGACAAAAGGAGGACAAAAGGAGGACAAAAAGAGGACAAAAAGAGGACAAAAAGAGGACAAAAGGATGACAAAAAGAGGACAAAAAGAGGACAAAAAGAGGACAAAAAGAGGACAAAAGGAGGACCAAAAGAGGACAAAAAGAGGTCAAAATGAGGACAAAAAGAGGTCAAAAGTAGGCCAATAAAGGAGGACAAAAGGAGGACATGACAAAAGGAGGGCAAAAGAAGGACAATAAAGGAGGGCAAAAGAAGGACAAAAAGAGAAGAGGACAAAAGGAGGACAAAAGGAGGACAAAAGAAGAACGATAAAGGACAGAATTAGGCAGATAAATAAGAATAAGGGCAGGGAAGACAAAGGAGGTGAATGGAGTCTTTCTTTGCCGGGCTTGCTTTGTCGGTCTGTCTTTGTCGTCTTTGTCGCCTGTGTCGTCTTTGTCGACTGTGTCGTCTTTGTCGCCTTTGTCTTTGTTGAATCCGAATTTCGGTCATCCACACCACAGGAATGGAATGCAGCATCAACGTGAAACTTTGCGATTGTACAGATTTCATCAATAGGATCCCTTCGCCTCACATTTAAAGGTGATTTATGGGGTGGGCCAGATGAAAGTATTTATATATATATATATATACATTTTTGTTACAAGATGTGTGACGTTTCTTGCTCCACCCACATGCTCGTGCTACATGTGATTGTATTTGTACTGCGAATTTCCAAATGTGTCCTGAGTCATCAGCATTTCGCGACTGCTCCCTACAGATCTCGGAAATCAGTCGCTCAGTTGCTAGTGGCGGCCTAACAATGTTGACTATGAGTGTTCTTGATTTTCCTAATATATTTTATAAGTAATACAAAACAAAAACATATATTGTGGTATAACCGTCACTCATCAGAAGTAGGTCAAACTTGCCTCCGGGTTTGATTTTAACAAGTAACAAGCGTTGACCAAAACATCAACAATGAAAGATGCAACGTTATCTACGTCGCGCGATGCCCGGCTGATGACTCGTAATACTTTCTTAAATTTTTGAAGTAGCTTACCCTGCAGAGACGATGCCGATTAGAAACCATCTGCCGCCCTTGTGCAGCATCAAAGGTCCACCCGAGTCGCCTTGGCAGCTGTCTCTGCCACCCGTCTTGTACCCGGCGCACAGCATCTCGTCGTGGATGGTCACCTGGATTCCTTTCGACCTGCAACACGTCAAGTCACAGCGAAAAAGAAATTGTCTTCGCTAGGGATTTTGCTGCTGTTCAAAAAAATACCAGTTTGCAGCAACATTATATTTTACATTAGCTGACTTTGTAGTAGTTATCAAAGCCTAGACATCAATAAAATAATTTGTTTATTACTTGTTCTTTCATTTATCGGCCTATTTTAACGTTACCAATTACAGCATCATCCTAATTAGAGAGCTACGGGATACGTCTCTAGGGTTGCCGGTATGGCTCTTGACAAAAAATATTCTTTTAAGAAAAGATTCTTACGAGGCAAAAGATGGGGCACTGGGGATTAAGATAATCTACAAATTTAATAACAGTGACGTAACCGCACTGTGATTCAACTGCTTCACAAGAGTGTTCCTTAGCGTCTGCGGCTTTAAAATGTCGCACTATGATGTCTATACTTTCGTACCATATGACTTATTTGATGGCTCTCTCAAAATGTAAACAGTCATGTCAACTGGCGTCCAAAATACAAGGTTAATAGATGGTCGTGCCTCAATCTGCGGGCTTACATTCTAGCCGAGTTCGGCAGCTAGGATAACGGATATAGTCATTCCTGTGTAATGACTTATGCCAAAACTTGCAACTGCATTAAGCGAAGTTTCTCGACAGGTAGGAGATCGGGCCTTTAGATCACATTGCATTTTTGCAGTTTAGCGTCCGATGGGCGCCTACAGACAGCGCATCTGTTGCCAAACAGTTGAGGAGTGCTCATTTGTAATTTGCACATGATCTGTCATTAGATTTGATGTCTGTCAATCACAAATCAGTATTATCTCAACTGAGCAATACTAACTTCACATAGGCTCATACCCCGAATGTTGATACATACGTTATTTCATCTAAGGAGATGAGATCTTATATGCCTTAACCGCCTGACAGTCGGGAGTGACAGGAGCGCAGTGGTTGACTCCAAGGCTGACCTCTTTATTAGGAAATTTGAAACGTTGATCTACCAAACTTGAATTACTCGAGAGCAAGAAGATATTTTACAGCTATCGTGTCACCCCAACTGTCAAGGCTGTCAAGACAAGTGCGATATCGGTCTTTTTTCATGGTCAGGGCTTCCTCAGCTCTTTATTGACAACCGATCACTGTTGCTCTACCAAGTCTCAATTTCTCGAGAGCAACGAGATATTTGACAATACTCGTGTCACCCCAACTGTCAAAACTGTCAAGAAAAATACTAAATATCACTTATTGTTCGTAGCAAGATAAATCGATATGTAAAAGATTCTTGAATTCTAATAAACATACGCAGGTGTTTTTTTGTCAGTCACTATATTTAAACCCCTTTCTTAACGACTCAGCCAGTCCTTTCCAACAAGGAATTTCTGACTTCAGATACTGTCATCCAAACATATCATTATGTTTCCTATGCTAAATACGCGTCGAGCTAATCTGTTGCACTATCAATGACTGTTCAGTAGGGTTATTACGTTTAAAACATATACATGGTGTTCTTCAATGATATGCGAATATTTAAGGGTGTAAATCTACATGAAAAGTTGATGTTAGTTTGCTTTATAAACTATGGTCCAAAAATGTTTCCTTACAAAAACTCGGGGTGTTGAAGTTTTAGGAAAAAATCGTAATTAATTAATATTTTCAGAACCGATACTCAGTACTTAGTGAAAGTTAATAAAGTTGCATATTTTTCATTGCAAAAATAATTTTTAGCTTTAACACTGGCATGCGTAAGAAAAAAATGGTACACCTTTTTTTGCAAAATAGAAATTATTTTTGAATTCCCCGTTCACTTTAAAGCAAATAATTTCCCTTGAGTTACTTTCTTTTGATGCGCCATTTTTGAGTAAAAAAATAAAAACCGTTCTATTATCTAACTTGCAAAATTATTGTTAATTTAATTGGAAAAATTAAACACATTAGGGGTAATGAACAACAACAACTGACAACATAAACGTAACGTTAAAACCAACGAAACGATTACAAAAATGGTTGAAAATGGCCACCTTCACTTAGTATGCATGCTTCCGCCCTCCTTCTCATGGACTTGCGCACTCGTTGAAATATCCCTGGAGTGTTTTCTATTCTATCACAAGCTGCAACTATTCTTTCTCTTAATTCCTCTACAGTGTTAATGAGACTTGTGTACACTAGTGTCTTAAGATAGCCCCACAAAAAGAAATCTAAACTGTTGAGGTCTGGGGACCTTGGTGGCCATTCTTTGGGCCCACCGGGGCCAATCCAATGATTTGGATAAACAGTTTGTGAATAATACGAACCGCTACACTGAAATGCTCTGGTGAATCATCATGCATGTACCACATATTGTTTCTTATTACTAACGGAACGCTATCAAGCAGCAAAGGCAACTTTTGTTGAAGAAAATTGAGGTAAGTCTGTCCGTCAAGTCGTCCTAGCAAGAAGAATGGGCCAATAAAGTGGTTGCCAATAATTCCTGCCCATACGTTAACCGAAAATTAGTGTTGGAAATGGGTTTCGGTTACGGCATTTTCTTCTGCCCACAAATGATGTGGAAATTCTGAATGGCATTTCGAGAAAAACTATAAAACTAGCTTCGTCCGTGAACCATTGATTCAAATTGCGGATTTTGTGTAATTTTTTGAAAATACCACTAACAAAAGGTCACACGCCTTGGAAAATAAATGAGAAGTAATGCATGTACTCTTAAAATATGGTAAGGATATAACAAAAAATCGACTAAAATTCTCCAAACAATTTGATGGCAAATATTTAAGTGTCTAGCGATCTTCCTCATACTCGATTCAGGATGTTCTTCGACTTCGTGCAGCACTGGTTCCTCAAGTTCAGGTATTCTCACGCTTAGAGATCTACTTTCAGATGTTCCTTTTCGGACAGAACCAGTTTCAACAAGACGACGATGAATATTAGAAAAGGTTCGGCTATCTGGCAAAGCACGATCGAGATATCTCTGGTGATAAATCCGTCTGGCTTGCTCACCATTACCGTCGCCAAGGCCATATAACATACGTAATGCATTTCCGCCATTTCTGCATTTGAATATTTCACCATTATTAACTAGATTGTAAAAACTAAATAATGAAAAGGATGTCACAGCGAACAGATTTGAATAACAGAGACTTGTCAGATGTCAAAAGCCAGCGACATATTCCTGAGCAACTAGATATTTATTGCTAAATTGCATTATTCAATTATTACGTTAATTTTAACAATAGAATGGTTTTTATTTTTTAACTCAAAAATGGCGCATCCAAGGAAAACAATTCAAGAGAGATCATTTGTCTTAAATTCAAAAATAATTATTATTCGGCAAAGAACCATTGGCGTACCATTTTTTCTCAAAAAAGATCGAAGTCAATAACCGTACGCACGCCACTGTTAAAGCTAAAAGTTGGTTTTGCATTGAAAAATATGCAGCTTTGTTAACTGTCACTACTTACTAAATATCAGTGAAATATCTGAAGCGGTTCTGAAAATATTAATTAATTTCCATTTTTTTCCTAAAACCTCAACACCCAGAGTTTTTGTGAGGAAACGTTTTTGGACCATAGCTTATAAACATTAATTATTCATGTAGATTCACACCCTTAAATATTCGCATATCATTAAGGAACATACCGTATAATGTCAAAAGACGACATAATGTCACTTTTCAAGATACGCTAACCCCTGCTGGACTGCAAGAAATTCATTGTTGGAAAGACCTTACTGATACACCTAACTAAACACCGACCTGTGCCACCGTTCACACTGCCGGTTGTCGATCACCGGCACCCTGACAGCCTGCAGCGTCTGCGGCCGCAACCTGGACCCAGGACTCAACGCCCCCCATCCTGCCGCCACAGCTGCTTCGCCCACCAAGCCCCCCACGGACGTTGGCGCCCCTGTGATGGTCGCCCCGGCAGTGCTGCCTCCTGGCAGGCAAATGGGCGCCACGTGAGGCAGATCGCGTGCCGCTCGGTCCAGACGGAGTACGGCCACGTCGAATCGGTCTGCTTGAGGGGTGAATTTGAACAGGGGGTGAACCTGCATATAGAAAATGGCATAAAGTATACCTACACGGTTTCCCAACGAAAATGGAAAGTAGTTTCATGAGCAAACTGGAAAATCAAAAATCGTTTTCGTAGCAACCTTGATATGTTACTACTGCATATGGCAAAATTACTGAAATATATACAGGGTGTTCCATAACTTCGTATAGCAAGCAACATTTTAAATAGATTACACTGTATTTTATTTCATATTTGAATAGGGCTTCTAAGAACAAGAAATTTGATATCACATAGCATATGTTTTCGATCATCAATTATTTGTTGGTGAAATTTTTGGGAGCCAAGATTCATCTAAATATCTTCAAAAACTGGAGAGCCGCGAGCTGTCAAAGCGGGGCATTCTTCTTCTAGCCGTTTGACCAAGTATCGAAATAACTGATAATCGGAAACATGTATCATGTGATATGAAATTTCTTGTTTTTAGAAGCTCTTTTCAAATCCGCAATAAAATAGAGTGTTCTATTTAAAGAAAATATGTTTCCTATGGTACGAAGTTATGAGACACCTTGTATATATCAAAATAATTTTAAAATATGCACTAGATAAGTTGCTTATAGAAGTATTTTATTAAAATATCGTCATCTATACAATAAACATAAAATACTCAAAGGATTTTGACTGTATGCTTGGGTTCACATCAAAATGAAAAAAAGACACAAATGGGTAAGTACACCAACGTTAAATAATGCACGTGTCACGATAAATTTATATTTTTCTAGGTGTAAGATTTGGCAAAATTATTCAAACAATTTTTAGATATTAAACTGGTAGTGCGTAGAATATTTCACCATCAATGAAGTTCAAAAATAAATACGCGCATAATACACATAAACTGCTTTGAGTGCAATATTGATTTTTAATGTTCTGAAGTTTCTGGGTTGAATTCGCTTGGTTGCTGTATAATCCATGACTTGATTTTTTTTTAAAATCGTTTTGATGCTTTACTAACCTTTATTAATGCCGTAAAATTATTGAAAAATTTTGGGCCTAAAAAAAGAAGAGATCTTTGGCTACTGATGTTTTGTAAATTTTCGCTCAAATACCGATTGATACGATTCAGATGCACCATAGCGGTAGAGAATATATAGGCTTGCACAAAAAAAAATCACTAAAATCCTTGTGCGCGCTCCACTTTAAGTTTTTGTCTAGTATTAAGGCCAAGTATACTAAGTGACATATTATAAATCCGAACAACCAGTTTAAATGGTTTTATTTTAATAAAATTTTGTATAAGTACTTAATGAAGCATAATAAGTAAATGATAAAAATTTCAAAATGATTGCACTGCTTTAAAGTCCTTTGACCTTTAATAATGTGTGGATGCACCCTGATGTGCTACGCATTCTCAAACGCGCCTAGGCATGCTTCTGATCAGGTGGTCAATGTCCTCCTGTGGTATCTCATTCCAGGCAACCACGAACTCCTCTCGAAGTGCTTTTAGAGTCTGAGGAGGACGTTGCAAATTGAGCAATCTCCTACCCATCATATCCCACACGTGCTCAATTGGGGATAAGTCGGGAGATCTTGGTGGCCATGGTAACAATGTGACATCATTATGTTGAAAGAAGTCTATTGTGACTCTTGCAACATGTGGTCGGGCATTATCTTGTTGGAAAGGACCCAGTGTGGCCGGTATGAAAAGAAGCCAAAACTTCTC
This sequence comes from Acanthoscelides obtectus, assembly GCA_963669975.1. NCBI lineage: Eukaryota > Metazoa > Arthropoda > Insecta > Coleoptera > Chrysomelidae > Acanthoscelides > Acanthoscelides obtectus. Next base: position 88,599,191 of record CAVLJG010000006.1, on the reverse strand, counting down.
ATTCGTCGGTAAACACTAGCCAATAGGTCTTCCGTGTTCTGCAAACCATTCATTTGCAATGGACCTGGTAGTGTAGAAACGGTCCCTTAAGGCCAATAATCTTAGGCGGCGATCTTCACGGTCTGTTGTTCTACGGCGGCGTCCCAGTGCCCCTTGCTCTTTGCGTACGGCCTTCTCGATGCCATGCCTGACAACACTTAACCACAGTGTCTACACTTCTTTACACTCTAACTGCAATTGCCCGAAAATAAAGTCCAGCTTCCCGAAGTCCCACTATACGGCCCCTATCAAACTCACTAAGTTGACGAAATCGTACAGGTCTCCGTACTCTAGGCATCGTAACCGATCGTAAAGGATGTCAAGAACCAAAATCCGGCAACGTTGATTCTTTACTGCGGCTGAAATATTCATTTTTAGAGCGTTAGTGAATTAAAAAAAAGCAGTATAAAAACCGGAATGTCCAACTGATAAGGCTGAAAATTTTTTCACTTGTTATTTACAGTAAGATAAATACATTCACCATCTTTTATTAAAATAAAACCATTTAAACTGGGTGTTCGGATTTATATGTCACTTAGTATATTTGATTTTGTGACACGTAACACGAGTATGAAGTATGTCCTTTTCTAATTTAAAGTGATAGTTCTGTCTGAATAAAATATTATAACTGTTGTAAAATCGTGTTTTATTTTAGATTTTAATTATTACTTGTATAGATAACTGCTGTGTCGTCAGCGATACCGATAATTTCGTCTTCACTATCTTAATTAAAAACATCGTTGATAAATTGAAAAGCTACTTTTCCCCTAAAGTTTTTGATCACTATATCGTATCACATAATAGTTGACTAAACCTAGCGCATTTTTGCTGATGATGCATAGAGGGTAACATTGTACAGTCACCCAGAACATCGAAAATCTGGCAATAAATACAATTTCTGTGGTATTTATGCGATAGAGCAGGGTTTTTTGGGTAGCTGATTTCAAATCCGAAATTAGTTTGTATTATGAGATTAAAGAAGTTGAGGAATTGAGTCCAGACGGAGTACGGCCACGTCGAAGCGGTCTGCTCATGGGGTGAATTTGAACAGGGGGTGCACCTGGCTATGGAAAATGAACTTAAGATTTTTTTTAATCGATGTCTCACTAACCTTTATTAATGCCGTAAAATTATTGAAAAGTTTAGCGCCTTCCACTTTAAAATATGTACAGTATTAAACCCAAGTATTTAATTTTGTTGTTTTTACTGGTTTTACTGTAAATTGGAGTTTTTCGCCACAAGAGTGGTATGTTTTTTATAATTTAAAGTCATAGTTCTATCTGAGTAAAATTATATAAGTGCTGTGAAATCGTGTTTTATTTTAGATTTTAAGGTGGACCAATTATTACTTGTATATATGACTGCTGTGTCGTCAGCGAAACCGATAATTTTGCATTCACTATTTAAATTGAAAACATCGTTGATACATAAATTGAAAATCTACTTTTCCCCTAAAGTTTTTGCTCACTATATCGTATCATATAATAACTGTATCATAAACCTAGCGCATTTTTGCTGATGATGCATAAAAGGTAACAGTACAGTCGCCCAGAACATCGAAAATCTCGCAATAAATACAATTTATATGGTATTTAAACGATAGAGCAGGGTTTTTTGGGTCGCTGATTTCAAATCCGAAATTAGTTGGTGCTATGACATTAAGGAAGTTAAGGAATTGAGTCCAACCACTCGTCATTGTCCCAAGGTCCTAAGGCTGCCATAACGTATTTTCTGAGACTTGGAACATTGAGTAGTGGACCAAGAGCCCAGTGCAAAAAAAACTAGCCGATTGAGCAACTGGATGAAATCTGCTTTGCACGTATAGCAACTATTCAGGAAATCATTTAGTGCCACGACGAAACTAGTCTGTCCTCCTTGCTTTTTTTGGACTTCGGAATTCAAGTTCAGTCAGTACTGTTTTTACTTAATTCCCTCACGTGGTACCGGTAAATTGGCATTCTGTCTAACGTTCAACTATCAATAGGGAGTTTTCGCATGCCACTTAACGTGCTGCGGCATTTTATAGGCACGTTATTTTGACAGATACGCATGCTCAGTTGTGGGTTTCATGATAGCGGGCACTAATTACGTTACCGCCTAGCGTAATTTGAGAACACTTAGCGCGAGGCGCTATATGATCGTTTCGTGGATACCCGGAACCAATCGGGCGATGATCTTTATGATTTGAGGTTAGGTGCCGTTAATGGGTGATTTGTATAATTTGAAAAAAAAATCGGTTGGCCTGTGGAAATTTTTTTTTTCATTTTTATTCATAAAGTTTGTATTATGTGTACTGCGAAAGAAGTCAAGCGAACGGGAAACTTGTCTGTTGAGAATGCTGTGCAAAATCCCAGTCTCCAGCTCCTCGTTGTTCACTGCCCCTATAGCGGCCAAATCAAGAAGTTCTTGTACATCCATTTCATCAAAGACACCTTTACAGCCAAAGTATTGAGGTTGTAGCGTTGTAGGGTACAGCTTTAAGGTCACAAATTTAAGGTTATGTCAACGTTATTTCTCATGCTATTGCGAAAAGTATCCACAACCGATTAACATAACGTATACGTAATGTGCTTTACCGGATAGCGTTTGCGCCTACGTTGCTTCTCTAACATCTTTACGGTGAATTAAAAAGTAGTTGCACGATTGCACTTGAATTTTTGTTGTATTCTAAAATGATATTGAGAAGTTTCGGCCGTATCTCCGATTCAAGACCAATACAGGGTGTTCAAAAAACGGACGGGAGTATGTATACGGTGATTTCTTGTCAAAAAAATATGAAAAAAAGATTTTATAAACGTGGGCCCGGAAATGCAGTTTATTTTAAGATACAGGGTGATGAAAAAAATATTTCTTTTTTTCATTAATATCTTAAAAACATATAAAAACATATACATATACTCGATTCTGTTGAAATTTGGCAATATTATTTTCGTGATGTATTTAGCCCTAAATACGAGGGATGTCTTTTAAGTTTTGCATATGGAAATAAAACAACACGGTAGGTAGTTTTAAATGACTTTATTGTTTTTTGAAGTATTCTCCAGGAAGATTAATACGCATCTGCATGCGCTCGAACCAATTTTCGAAACACTTATTCCACTTGTTTGCTGGCAGATCCAAAACGGCATTTTTGAATGCGTCACCTGCTTCTTTTGGTGACTGGAACCTTTGACTACGCAGTCTGTTTTTAATTTTCGGGAAAGTGAAGAAATCGTTAGAACTTAGATCGGGACTATATGGAGGATGGTCCAATAATTCCACGTTTTCTTCCGTTAAATACTGCCTTGCTTTTTGGGCTGTGTGCGAGCTTGGATTCTCTTGGTGGAGGATGATTCTTCTTTCGGGGTTGATTTTTAGAACCTTGCTGATGACTTTTGGCAAACAAATGGTGGTATAAAAATCCGCAGTAACAGTTCTTTGCTCATTAACAGGAATTGTTGCAATATGACCCGCTTTTGACACGAATGTCGCGACCATCTTTTCCGAACCACTTCGAGAACGGATGACTTTTGTTGGCTTTTCTTTACCTTGGAACACCCGACTGTCATTTATTTTCCGGTTCATAACAGTAAGTCCACGATTCATCACAACTAACAATGCTGTACGCATTTTTTGAGTTTCCCGAATTGAAACGGTCAACCGTTTTTTGACGCCAATTAACCCTGGCTGCTTTCTGCTCTTCAGTCAACAGGTGGGGTATCCAACGAGAAACTAATTTTCTTACTCCTAATTCTTCATGTAAAATTTTTTGAATTGAGGTCTTTGAGGTCTTCAAGGACGCCTCAATCTCGCGGTATGTGACATGTCTATCTTCAATGATGAGTTTGCGCACAGCATCGACGTTTTTATGGGTGACTGCCGTTTTTGGTGCACCCACGCTGGAATCGTTGCTAAGACTCACCTCCACCATATCAACGGGAAATTGTCGACTGATGTGGCGCTCCGTTGCCGAAAACGGACAGTAACTCAGCAAGGCATTCTTGTTGCGATAATTGTCTCTGAAAGTTGTAATAAATTATTGCGCAAAAATGTTCTCGGTTGAGTTCCTTTTTTCTAATGACTTGGTGACACTTAAAAATTCACTGTAGTGAGAACACTGCACGTATTGTTATGAAACTTTGAATTTAAGTTTACTAAAGAGTGTGGTTAAGATTCAGTACTGACGTTCGATCCGCGCGGCCTACTATGTTTCTATATGCAAAACTTAAATGACATCCCTCGTAGATTAAAATTATTAGTAGCGTCCCGAGGCACCTTAGCGAGTATAATTGGCAAAAAATGTACGCCACTGCTTTTTTGTAACTTTAATATTTGTTGTTTGATTAAGAATCTGAAAACACAACTTCTTTGTCTTTTATCTTTCGTATCTAACTTCGTTTTCCAGAAAAAAATAACCGTTTTGTTGCATGACACCGGACAAGATTAGTTTATTAATTTTGCTAAAAAATATCACTAGTGCATCGAAAAACAATTATAATTAAAATAGTAAAAGAAAAAATTGTTTAAATTTTTGCCCTGTATATAAAAACTTTTTTTCATATTTTTCATCAAGGAATCACTCTCTAAAATATCTCCGTCTATTTTTGAGCACTCTGTATACCTACGTGACGAACTTTTTTTCATACAATAGAGCGCTAATTATTGAGGTTGAAATGTTACCAACTACTCACCGTCAGATCCAATTTAAACAAACTAATAAGTGAATACTGAAATTTACCTTGAAGCATTATCTACTACGATGGTAGGTAGCATGGATGTGAGATAATTACGATTATAATGCAAACAGCTCATTCAAACATGATGCTATGATCTAGTTGTTTGTATAGCGTTGCATCTGCAAGCATCAGAGGTAAGTGATTCCTTAGACCGCAAACGCTCTGCTGATTAACAGCCGGAGGCTGGATGTATCCCACACGTTTGGCCAGTGGGAATTCACCAGACGGATAACTTCAAAAGAGTGTGTGGGCGAATTACCCTCACGTTTATCTTACAAGCAGAGCAACATGGTTTTCGTAGTCCTGGCATTTTAGGTAAAAAGAACTTGGTTGACAATGTATCTCAATAATTTTTATGAATAAACGGTTTGCGTCTATGGCATGAAGGAGATGTGTATTAAGACTACCGTTCATGAGATATAAAACGATAAAAAAACAATAAAGTGCCATCTTACATACTAGGTAGTTTTTAGGATGCAAATAGTTAATTCCACGTTTGCTCGCTATGACCGCTGAGAACGTCCATCTATGGAGGAATGACTCAAATGTACGTATTGTTGGTTGCATATATTTTGTGAAGCCGAGTAGTCTGTTTTCATCTTTGAGAAGAGAGTTGGTTGATTACCAAGATTGCATCTAGATGATTATGTGTATTGGTCTGCATACGTATAAAGTCAGTGATATTTGCTGTGTGAGGAAATTTAATTTATGTCTTTAAAAACTTTGAGGCGTACTAGGAAAAATCACCACCGGGCCAGCGTTGTGTGCAGTTAAGCCACGTGCATCTGCTCCAAAGAAGACGAAGACGGTCCTATCGTCCGGAAAGGTTATGCCGACGATTTTTTGGGATGCGAATGGCGTCATCCTCGTGGATTGTTTAGAAAAAGGAAGAACGATCACTGGACAATACTGCAAAATTGAAGGAGACGCGGCAACACTTGACGAAAAAAAGGTGCTGGTTCATCACGATAACGGACCAGCACATTCATCCGGAGTTGACGCGGAAAAACTGCATGAATTGCGTTATGAAGTGCTACTGCACCCCCCGTATTTACCCGATCTGGCCCCCTGCGACTTCTTCTTGTTTCCTGGCATGAAGAAATGGCTCGCGGGGAAAAAAATAGCCAAAACGAGGAAGTCATCGCCGAGGCAGAGGCGTATTTTGGAGAGTTCGACAAATCCTATTTTTTGGGGGGGTTAAAGAAATGGCAGGAACGTTGGAAAAACTGTACCTTTCTAAAAGGAAATTATGTTGAAAACTATAAGGAATTTTTTTGGAAAAAATGGTGTCTTCATTTCTGGCACGGGTACTTATTGAACCACCCTCGTATTTAATACAAGGATCCAATGGAATTATCATCAACACATATTATTAGTATACAAATTCTCACTATTCAGCTATGCATTGCCGTTTCCTGCGTATACAACTTACAGCTTTGATCTCCAGTAATGCCATCTCCGAAGCAGATTTTACATCAGAGCTAAACATTCATAACTGAAGCATGATGACGTTTAGGCAACACGTACAACTACAAAACGAGTTCACCACGTGTCCATCAGCTAGAGCTAAGTTAACATCTTGTTACAAAAAACCAATACAATCTCAAAGAAAAATCGACAAAATGTCACTTTTCAAGATACGTAATACCCGTGCGGGACACTTTGCGAACGATACTTCAAACATAGACAAAACAGAAGAGTTCTACAAAGAAATAATGTTCAAATATGATATGATTGTTTTTATTACTCCCTAGGGTGATGATGTGTATGTCAAATAATAACAGGAAACGCTTTTACGACACAAGTTTAATGTAACATATTTTTGGTGAATATTTCTCTCATATATAAAAAATGCCATAAGAGCTGCTGAATTATCGCAAAATCTCGCGATCGCGATCTCCCACGGAAAATTTTCAGAGAAAATGATCCAGTAGGTACCGAAAATTTCTCTATAGACCGTATCTATAGTTACGATTGATGAAATGTGCTTTCGCCATCGTGACATACGTAAATATCCAATTTTAAAGCCCTGTTCGTACAGCTATCGCCAACCTGACAGTGATCGTGTCCAAGACTCAACACAAATTCCATTTATTCTGCTACACTATACAGGGTGTTTCACAACTTATTAATTTTAACCACGTATGCACTGTTACAAAAGAAGTTGATTTCTAAAAAAAAAATGTAACAAAAGTCCTCCAGAAATTAAGTTATAAGCCTGAGCTTCAATAATAAATCGAAACACAAATATCTGTATTTTGCGTTCATCGTCGTGATATTAGAACACGCATTAATAATTTATTGTAGCAAATGTTTTACCAAACAACTGACGAAAACAAAATAAGGTTTAATCTGTATCGTGGGTGATATGAATAAAGAACGGTCGATTTTTGTGAAGTTAAATAAGAAAGTGTTTTGCGAGTTCATATGTTTAGTTATTTATTATTAAAAATGGCACATGTGTACACTCATAAGGAGTTAGTGGGCATTGTTTTCGCGAATGGATAAGCAGGGCAAAATTCGCGAGCGGCTTCCCGTTCGTAGGCAAATCGATTTCGGAATAGGCGCATACCACATCACGAATCATTTAGTTCAACTGCTTTACGTGAACGAATGGAGATTTGCGCTACAGACGTGGAGTGTATGGGGGTCGGGGTCGCCCACAATGCGTTTTAAATGCCAAAGACGAAATTTTGGATATTGTAGAAGAAAATCCGAGAATAAGCACAATGCAGTTAGCCCAACAGGTCCCACAAGTGTCACAAGCAACAGCGTGGCGCATATTACATGAGGCCCAAAGGTACCCTTATCACGCCCAGAGAGTCGAGGCGTTGCTACCTACAGTCTACCCCTTTAGAGTAAGTTTTTGTGAGTGGTTGTTGTAAGAAAATGCTCGAAATGCCCGTTTTACAGATGAAATTTTGGCCACACCAATGAAGCTATTTTTACTCCTAATGGGATAATAACCAATCCTCACACACACACACAGACACACCTACAACATCATTTTTCTTCAAATGTGTGGGCAGGTATTGTCGATAGACGTCTAATTGGACCGTTCATATTGCCAGATCGGATGGATGGTCACCAGTATTTGGAATTTCTTCGGAATGATTTGCCGGGCCTTCTTGAAGATGTGCCTTTGGCGGTACGAGATGTGGTTTGTGCACGATGGGGCACCTCCGCATTTTCGTTTAGATGTTCGTGATTTTTTTAATCAGACATTCCAGATACGCTGGATCTGAAGGGGTGGACCAATTGCATAGCCTCCACGGTCTCCCGGTCTAAGTCCTGTTGACTTCTTTTTATGAGGATACTTGGAAAATGAGGTATACCGTACTCCAGTTCAGAATATTGAAGAATCACAGTAGCTGCCGATAATTTGAGCCTTCAGGCATAGCAGGAAGGAGGTTTATTTGAATTAGTGCGCCGAAATTGGATTAAACGCGCCCATGCCTGCATTGCAGTCAACGGCAACAATTTTGAACAGCTTTCATAAGTACCTAAGTGAACTCTTAAACTGTATTATCTTATTATCTCGATTTCTGTAGGACTTTTATTACATTTGTTTTTTGAGAAATCAACTTCTTTCATAACAGTGCATATGTGTGTGCTGTAAAACACCCTGTATAGACAGAATTTACAAGGCTGGATCCCAGACACTGTCACTGACCACTATAAGAACAAACCGATACGGTTGTAATGTCACGTTTCGTAAACGATACTTTGAGTTTAATTCAAAAGTAAATCTAAAAATAAAATACTGAACTATCAGTATATATGGAGAATTTTACCAGAGGCAAATATTCCCTACAACATGAAAAAGAAAAACGGTGAGGATTATAAAGACTGTGAAGACTGTGTGGAATCTAACTTAATGTAAATTTAAATAGTATTTCGAACTTAATACATACTTTTACTCTTTCAACTCGGGAAATGTTCTTCCGAATTACACTTGTGCCTCAAAATAAACTCGATAAACCATTCAAACATGTTGCCAGTAAAGAGATCCTGTTCTCATTCACAAGATACGTACTTGCCACAGTTTTTAGCATTATGGTCATGCTCTCCGCAGGCAGATGTTTTAAGCTACTTTTACATATTTTCCAAATTGTTTCAGTGTATTATTTATTTGATGGATACTGTTCTATGAATCGTCGATCTAGTTCCTCTCAAAGAAAATTGAAGATTCGGAAAACTGAACTGGGAGCTCCGCGGTCTGGAATGTGATTTCCTGTTGTTTTTTGGACACATAATTCTTTCACATCGTGAATGAGTGTTACTGTTTGATTTCTTGATTATATAACGAATCGTGTTCCTGTACGCCCTCTCCCCGCGAGAATATCTTGGTGAACAGGAATTTTGTGATGCCCCTTTCCTTTAATAATTCTGTCAATCCTACGCAATAGAGAGACGACATCGATCAAATGTGATCTGACGACCATTACAGAACCGGGTATCTGTTTCACAAATAGGACAAATATATTCATAACTAGAAAATTTGAGTATAAATTTATTATTACTGGGTGTTATTTTTTCTGTCAGTATAATTATCGACCAAGTATCCGGAAACGGTGGTGTAAGTGGTTGATCGTCCGTATATGTGACATCATTCATCAAACAGCCATTCGTTTTGGCTGATCGGAGCCCAGATCACCGAGGACTGGATCGGGCACGAACACATTCCGTCAATAGAAAAAGCTGCTGACAAAAAGCTAAGCTATTTGTTTAGGGCTGAGAAGTACTTTTTTCCACATAACTTCCTTACTCTGTAAGAGGCCCAGATAAAACAGCTTCTGGTACTCCTCACATGTTTGGGGTACTGCCGCCCAGACTACATTCATGCTCGATGCTGTGCAGAGGCGGGCTGTCCAAATGATCGATGACTCGTCTCCAACGGACAGTCTCGGGACCCTTTCCTGTCGGTGGGCTGTCGAAAATCTACCTCTTTTCTACCGCTGCGCTAACGGGCTTTTGTGCCTGCCAGACAGACCAGCTAGACTTCATCCTTCCATCATCGTCGTACATCCAAAACTGGCCGATACGACCGCACCTTTGTCCCTAGGGTACCGGGATTGTAGAACAATCTACACAGAGGCTTTTCCCAGTTCTACTAACCTTAGACAGTTCAAAAATCGGATAGAGAAAGTTTCATTAAGCTCCTCATCGCAGCCGCGGTGTCTGGGACTCTACCTGTCCGACTGCTTCGTTGTAAAAAAATATACATACGGTCAAGGCAAAGCAGGACGGATCCAAAATCTTAATTTTTCTGCCGCATAGATCCAGCTGAATCTGTGAGGTGGCTTGTGTTACGTTAGACTTGATAGGATCAGAGCTATGGATTTTTTTTGCAAAAAATAACAAGGGCTACAGATCGGTGATGAATAAGTTTTTTAGATCAACATGAACGATGTGTGCATACGGCTCCAGCAGAACAGAGCTACGTATCGCACAGATAAGTCCCAATGGACATACTGCATAAAGCCATCGATGATAGCGATAACGGGCAAGAGCGTGAGGTCGGATCCCGTAATAGACATTTTCTTTTAAGTTTTTTTTTTAAGTCGCAAATCTGTGTCTAAAAGCCACAACAATGGATGCTTTTAGAGTCAGCATTACCCATTTCATTGCTCGACTTTAGTGAAATTCCTGCGGGAGACTTATTGGAAGTTTGGACTTCTGTATCGTTACTGTTGCAGCGGTAAACATTTGAATAATCCCGCATGTTTGTCTAGCCAATGAAACCACATATTATATTTGAAATTCTTCTTCAGTGTAGTAAATATTTCAAAAACAAAAGTGACATTTTTAAGTACAATGAGATATATTTTGTCATTGAAATATATATATATATATATATATATATATATACAGGGTGACTTCGAAGTTGAGTCATTTATTTTAACAGTGAGTAGATCTGATCAAAAGAAATGTTTTTCCCTTTAACATTTTTCTGGTAAAATTAAAGTACCAAAGTTATAGCCCTTTAGAAGTTTGAGTACCGTCCTGTCTCAATAATAATATTATGTGCTCGTGTTTGGCAACAACGGATATAATCCGCCTTATCCGTTTATCGCATCGGAAACAAAAAAGCGAAAAAATTTGAAACGATGTTTTTACTACAACGTACAATTTTATTCAGTTGTATTTAGTCAATGTGTCAGTCGGTAACGCGTGACTGAATAGTGGTGTTTGTTGCGTGGCTCAAACGAAATAAAAAATGGCACATGTTTACGAAAATACTGAATGTAGTACAAAGGGCTCGTGAATCAGGTGACTTAAGACCTCACAGGGGAGGGCATGCCGGTGCTCGAAGACCACACGATCAAATAGGTCCGCACTGAAATACTTGTCGGGAGGATACTTTATAAAACAAGGTAACATTTTTTTTTATTTATTTTTTATTTTTACACACATATTTTGGTTTATCGTCCTTCTACAATCATTATCTGAAAATTAATGACTCAACTTCAAAGTCACCCTGTATATATATATGGTTTCATTGGCCAGATAAACATGGGTGATTATCGACATAAAAGCCACAAGATTAGTTTCACAAGTTAAATTAATCGCATATACCCTGCACTCAGTACTAGTATCATTCCGTCTTAACATGGATTCATGAGTAAAAGATCTACAGAAACTAATATGGTACTTTTTACAAAAGCAGAATCGGATCAGCGTGGTCAAGTAGATGTAATCTACACTGACTTTTCGAAAGCTTTTGGTAGAGTGGATCATGAAATTCTCCTTAAAAAACTTGGTAATTCCGGTTTTTCGATGGATTTGATATAATTTTGTAAATCTCAGTTATGCAAAAGATCACAGTATGTATACTATAGTGGGTACAATTCTCACACAAATAGCGTAAACTCAGGTGTTCCGCAAGGATCAAACTTATGCCCACTACCACTTAATATGCTAATTAATGATTTAGATAATATAAATGAAACCAGAACATTGCTTTATGCTAATGGACTTGAAGTACATGTAATATAACTGCTATAGAAGATTGTAGTATGTTACAGGTCATGCTGAACAAGGTCTACTTAGGATGTGCTACGAGTAATATAGGATTGTCACTGAATGTTGCCAAATGTAGTCACTTTCTCTAGGAAGAAAAGCAACAATCTTATTTGATTACAACGGTATTTTTAGGGGCGTCATTTAACGACTAAAGACCTAGGAGCATTATTCGATTCGCAAATGAGTTTCATTAATCATATTGATAACAAGACTGCCTAAACATACAAAATCGATTCGTGGTTAAAAATTGTCTATCCCTCAATAGTGAAGCAGCATTGAAATGTCTATTTTTATGGATGCTTTTGAAATATACAGTGCTTAAAAAGCATCAGATATATCCAGAACAACCTTTTTGGCATTGACTGTTTGGAGCTCAGACGGACACTGTCATCCCTTTTATTCCTTTATAAATTGTTGTTATTGATTGTCCAGGTCTCTTGTCGCGTATTAGTGCACCTACCGCAGTTTAACTCTAGACAATCATTAACACTTCATTCTACTGCTGTTAGGACAAATCTAATGTTGAAATCACCATTATCAGTAATGTGTCCACATTATAATATACAAAATACCTGTGGATAGTATAGTATTTATTTCATATTGCTCTGTAAAGGAATTCTGTATCTAATTAGTACACGTAGATCTTCACGGCCGGTTTCAATGCTCTTTGTTGCTTCTTTCGGGCTTAAAGCCGTGAGCTGGAGTTTACATTTCCAAAGCTTTCTGCTACAACTGCGGGAGTCATCGTCTGCGGCGCTCCAGTCGAGGTAAAAACGTTCGACGCGGTGGCTCGTTGGCGACTCAGACCTCGATTGTAGCGCTACTGAAGATGGCTACCGCAGTTGTAGCCAGAAGCTTTAGGAATGTAAACTCCAGCCCACGGCTTTTGAACCTAAAAGAAGCAATAGAGATCAATTCTGTACCTTTTGGGCAATCAGCGCTACTTTTATTATATAAAATTGCATATTTGGGCAATTCAACTAGGACATGATTGCGCCTCAGAAAAGAAAAAAAGCTCGAAACACTACCTGCTATCAGTAATTAATCATACCAAAGAGCAGTTATTAGAAGAGAGGACACTGTCTGGAATGTCTTTGAAATGGGTTTACAACAAGAACACAGCGGTTTATAGGTGAACCGCCCTTGGTTTGGCGAATTTTCATAAAACAATACATTCGTGTTTACTAGGATTGTTGCTCTACTCGTGCATTTTATTTACCTGTATGCTGGAAACTCCAAACGTATACGCCGGCAATGGTTCCACTGCAGAGTTGATGACGTAATCTCCAAGGGTAACGTGGACCTGCCGAGGAGACGCTCGCGCCACACAGTGACCTGCGGTCACAACATGCCGTCGACTAACTAGGGAGCCGCCGCACCTATAAGTGTAAAGGTACCTGTATAAACTACTGAAAATATTGATCTCACCCTAGAAGCATCTATTACAAAATCACTCTAAAGTGATTCGACAATATGTATGGAATTTTTTGATTCTCCTCAAAAGTATCTCCAATTACCCGTACTTTTCGATAGTCTAGGAGCAACCACTGAGGTTACGTGTTCCCTTATGCTTCCTATAGTTTGAATGGCACCTCCGGAATAAAGCACATACGAAATCAGGTCACCCGATATAAATCGTGGTCGCCTGGTCGCTATTTTGATACAGCTGAAACCAGTGTGGAACAGTTAAAAGTATTATATTTACTAATCCTAAAGATAGTATATTTTTTCAAAGACTAAAGGATGTATGATTATATGTGCACTGATATGTGCTTCAGTTCATAAAATGTATCATTCAAGTTCTCAAAATGTATACAGAAGTGCTTAAAAAAATGTTCACAAATCGTAAAATATTTCTTTATGCATATAGAACATTGAATAATTGAATTTGGTCAAAACCGATCCAGTGGTTACGAAGAACTGTTGTCAACTGTTGTACAACTTGAGGGCCATTCTTGAATATGATGTTCAAACAACCATGATTTCTATCACGTGATCTGGGTTTTGATATATTGCCTTATGAGCTTAAATGATGATCTGTATTCAAACACGTAAACTTAAAGGCTGGTCGTCAACCTTAAGATGCACAACGTTATTCCAATGTTGTTTCAAGATTAGCGAAGATTGTCTTAATTATTTGCAAACATAATTCTTTTAACTGTTCGAAACGGGTTTTTACTCAAGCATTTTCCCTTTTAAAGTAGTAGTTTTTCAATATATGTACAAAGTGATAAGCGTTGGACAGCTTAGTATATCTGAAAACTACTGGGTTATTTAAAAACTTGTAATTATAAAAAATATGAATCTCGTTAATAAAGAAGTAAAATGAGCTTTAATAAGTTAGATTCGCCCAGTGGTTACGAGGATATGTTGAATAACCGTTTTACTACTTGACGGACTTTTTCAAATATGGCGGCCAAACGATCAAGATTTGGATTGCGTGATCTGATTTTTCATGTACTCCTATAGGTGGCTAATAATGTCCCTTGTTCAAGCTGACGGAAAATATAAGGACAGACGTAAGCTCTGCACCTGCCCCTCGACTACGGGTAGAAAAGCCCCTATGATTTATCATACATCATCATCATTTATCAACAATTTCTCCACATGCCGGCCATAAGCATTTTATAATCTTCGATATGCGGTGATCTACACTTGGTGAAACATAAGGAATCCATCACCGTTTAACAGCACACCAATAATATCTAATATCTGACTATTATTTATCAATAGTACAGGTTTGGCACACTGCATGTGTAACTCACTAGAACGTTATCGTATGAACTTATGATTCAAACCGAGAACAATGTTATACGATAGGGTCTAACATGATCATACCGTTGACAGTTGTTTCTCGGACTTGCGTTGTCTATAAAGTTTTTTGCTTCACGACGTTTCCATTGATGTGATCCTCAATCGTCATCAGGTGAACTGGTGAACATGCTCCTTCCGTGACTATTTATACCGTTTAATGCAAGCGTAATCTGCTATTTCCGATTTAGTTGTTTCTCCCCGTACCGTGTTGGATTTATCCTCTTTTATTCTTAATGAGAGTGATTATTTTGTTTATCCTATGTATATCTCTTCGCATTAACATGGTTCTTCGTATACACAATCCTTGGTGTTTTCGTTTTTGTTCATAAGTTTTGTCTTTGTGAGGATACTGCAAAGTGAGTTGATTTCGTACCTCAATGAAGGAATCGGTGACGCAATTAGCAGAATAGGAAGACGAAATCAAATCGAAACTAGATTTTCAAGAATCACCACATTTTGCACTTATCCTCACAAAGACAAATCCTGTAAACAACAACCAAAAAACCAAGGATTATATATACCAGGCACCATGTGAATGCGGAGAAATTGACATAGGAGAAACCAAATAACCACTCTTAGGAAGAATAAAAGACAATAAATTCAACACGGAACAGGGAGAAACGAATAAATCTGGAATAGCAGATCACGCTAGGACAAAACAACGCATAATCACAAAGAAACACTCTGGCATCAGAGCAAATTCAGAGAAGCGGTCTTCATAATAACGAATGAAAATGCTTATGGTAATCTAAGTGTAGAAATTAAATCATTATGACAACCGATTATAAGAAACCTCAAATAACTACAACTCAACCAACCGGGGACACGTCTCAGCCAACCACCAGCTACATCATCAAACGGTATAAATAGTCAAGAAATGAGCATGTTCGCCAGTTCACCTGATGAAGATTAAAGATCACATCACTCTTAACGTCGCCGTCGTGAAACAAAAAGCTTATACACAATGAAAGCCCGAAAAACACATCCACATTGTGATCAAATTTCAAACAGCTCTAGTATAACCCTCGGGTGTTTTAAAAATGGTGAATGGGTCGTCTATTTTAAGCATGCAACTGCGTCTCACATTCACCATTTTTTATAATGAGTTGACGCCGGAGAATACTTGAATATATTGCTTATGACAACCTGACAAATCGTCGTTTTGGAATTTGATACCATTAGATGGAAAGTGAAAAATTGTCGATTTGAGCGTAATATTTTATTGTATGCGGCAATAAACTAGTATATTTTCTGGTAAGCGCAAGTATAACCACGAGCTTGCAATCTTACATAAAATTGAATTGGGATGCACTCTGTTTTTTTTTTCTGACCCCAACATTTTATGAACTACGTGCTAAAAGGAACAGAAACTTGAAAGTACCTACAGTACTGTACCAGCAACAATTTTCGATTATATAGCCTTCATACCACAGTGAGTTCTTTTTGACTACGGAAGAAACAGGAACTCGAAAAACATACTTTTTCACCAGCTTCATTTCAAAGTTATTATTCTGATTGCATGACTTGTTTAAAATACTTTTAAAGCGCAATGGGAAACCTGATATTCACCCTATCAAGTGTAACAAGTTTAAGCTACACTACAAGGCACAATTTGGTTTATGTTTCTGAAACTGTTCTTGCGTCTTTGTTACACACCTCTAATATAACCTAGATAATGACCTTTGAAGGTTAACTTCGTAAGGTCAAATAGCAGACACTTTTGGCAACAGGTCCGTAATCAGCTACAAATACTACATTACGTTCATACATGAGATCAGGTTGTCAAAAGTAGTCAAACCATTATGTCGCGCTGTACATTTGAAAAGTACTCAAATGCTCCGAAAACTTGAAAAACCACTTATCGTTTTGAAAATAATACTCTTAGGGAAGTACGACCTAGGTAATAACCCCAGATGTTATTCATAGGTCAACCTCATTAATTCAAACTACAACTGCCGTTTTTGACAACAGATTCCTAGTATGCTCAAAATCCTAATCAGAATTGGGCAAACTCGTAGATCAATCTACGAGCATTCCGAAAACTTGACTGAAGCGCATTTGCCTTTCAAGAGTGGTCCAAGCAGAAGCTTCAGGGAATAAGAAAGAATAGATATTCTCAGGTATGGCCTGACCTTACCTCAGGCATCATTTGGAGGTCAACTTTGTGAACAGCAACTACGATCTTTAATAACACATTCTGATTTGTGTATATGACCACCTGACCCCATATGCGAAATTTGAGTCCTGTGTAGAATCTCGTACTGATTGCTGATTTTTGGGGATTCAGATAATATACTCTTCACTATATTACGCGCCAGTTCGATTCACTAGTTCAAAAACTGAAACACTACGTACCAAACATAATCTTGACAGAAATCTCGGTTACATAGTAAATGTGGGAACAATGTATAAGACACCATTAGTTTGTGTAGGCTCATAGGCAGTCTATTGACAATGACAAACAAACCTGTATTTAGGTAAATGTGCTTTCTGACCTTGACGATCCTATCCTAATATAGGCTTGCCATGGAAACGTCCCAAACCCCGCTTCTTCTCCGCCAACGATTCTTCTTTGGGCTGCCTGGTTCTGGGTGGACGATATCCCACATCCTACAAAAAAGGAAATATTTCAAGTACCTAATGCAGTAAGTCTTAATGGTAAATTTACGAAGAAACCTATGTATGAAATATGTCTGACTGGTGCGGGAAAATAACCAGAGTTGAAAGTTTACCCATATATTAGCGCCAAAAATTGAAATATCCCCTCCCCACACCATATAACCCCAACCACTTATTTTATTTTCAATAATTATTACTGTTAATATTATTATTGAATGCGAAGTCGAGAGATTTTTATTTTTTGCCCCTAGATTTAGAAGTAAGCCTCTATGTGAAAATTCCACCAAAATCTGAGCATGATTTTTCGTTATGACTCTAATATCTCATTTTCAAAGTATGTGCCTAGTACAGTGGTCGCCTACCCGTCGATCGCTAGCTACCAGTAGCTCGCAAAGGCAATTATTCTGGCGGCACACGCCATATTTTAAAACGGTGTAAAAGTCATATAAGCTTCCGTAAATTTAGTAAATTCTCTTAATAAACACAAGCAGCGGCAACCCTGCGGTAATCGATCTGTTCGAGAACGGTCTCGATTAGTTTAAACGTAGGAATGATCTCTAACTTGAAGAATAACTTAAAAAAATTGTTTCAAAGATATCAACGAAATTGCTTTAGTGCACAATTTATTGTTTTACCCTTCATAGAAATTGATATCCAACAGTTTGCACTTCTGTTACGCAGAATTTTAGCGAAGACATCGCTGCGACAGGAATGGAAGTGATTGTGTTTCAAAGTAAGTAAAAATAAATGTTCAGTTTTATGTTGTGTTGCCTTGAAAGTGAAAGCGTTATTTAGTGCGACCGATTTGTGTGAATCTTCTTTTTCAAATATGAAGTGTGTTAAAGACAGATACCGTAATCGACTTATAGATGAACATTTGGATAAATGAATTCGAATGGCGGTATCAAATTATACTCCAAACATTAAAAAAATTGTCAGTGAGTCTGAGCGTCAGGCTTCTCATTGAACACGCATTTTTCATCTGGACACGTTTTTGTTTAAAATAGTGCTTTGCTTTTTTTTATTTTTAGTTACCGTTATTCAATCGTATGTGACATGGCTTACATTGCGTACGACTAGGTAGCTCACGGTTTATTCCAAAATTATCAAAGTAGCTCAACACACTGACAAGGTTAGCGACAAGTGGTCTAGTGTTAGAGCAGCAAAATTTAAAAAATGGCGAATGTGACGTTTAACATACACTTCCACCAAATTTTGTAATGATTGTGATCAAATTACCTCAAATTACCTATCATCAAAGTAAGGATATTTCTGCATTCCCAGCTTTTTTTCACTTTTCCGTGCCACAACTACTCAATGTAAAAATGAAAATTATCAAAAAGAGAATATCATATCTTCAAAAATATCTGAGATTTTTAATTAAACTGTGTGTGAGTTAGACGGGACTTTCCAAATTCACCGACTTCTCCTTCTCGTTTTTCGGGTCACAAGTAATTTTGGAAAACAATCTTTCAAACTTTTTTGAAAGATTCATTATCGCTACTGAAACTATTCCAAACCACGCATGTCTCCTTATAAAACGTTCAGAATTACTGTAAGTATACGAGTAGATATGTCACTCGAAAATGCTTGAAAAATGGCTTGTCATAAAAGCTTCTTAGTCTCATTGTCTCAAATTTCAAAATATTTTGTTAACTTTTGGAACTCAGATACGCATAACACAAAAAATAATGTGACAAAGTAGGTGGGTTGGTAAGGGTCATTTTTCGTCCATAACACATTCAAAAATAAAAAGTTCGGTTCCAGACTATTATTGAATTTATTTGACGTGTATTTTGTCATTATTTAATATTTACGGTATAAATAATGTAGTATGTTTAACAAAATATTGCCAATACATAGATTATTTAGCGCTTTTTGTGCATTTTTGTTGTTTCTCGATCTTTGAATCATGTTTCCCTACGAAGCGATCCATGAACCACATTAACTCTAATGCTCAGTGTGTCTATTTATTATAAGCTTGTATATGAGTATTTATTTGTCTATTAAATGTTTAGAAACTGTGCTGTACTGTCGCGTTCAACGTTTATAGAAAAGATTGATAAAACAATAATGCCTGGATAAACAGTGACTTCCGTAGCTGCTCGAACAAAAACAGCGTAGCAATACTTAGAAAATATAAAAACTGTGATCTGCAGATTGGTTCTCAGTTGTCTCCTAAATGCAGATCATATGCATTCCGCGTGGCTCAATCTCAAAACACTCCCACTTCATGTTCTGTAAGGACAAGAGTGCTTACATCAAAAAGTACCTCTGATGATACTACGGATAAGGGCCCTAATATACATCTATCAGTACCTCCTTGTCACAACTCGAATTCATGTTGTGTATCACATACATACATATCATATACATATCAATGTAAAAGTAAAAGAAGCCTCATAACTGTACCAAAGGCAGCTCAAACTCAAGCATTTATAGAAACTGGAATCTATATTTCCTGATATTACGCAATCGACATTCAGCGAATTGGTACTGCAAGCTTTACGCCCTGTAAGTGACAATAAATTAATGTTTAAAAAAGATATTGAAAGTACTTTAAATAATATAAGAAAGGTCGCTAAGAAGAAAGGTGTCATTTTTATACTCCGCTACAACTCAACTGAAGTAAAAAGACCAAGCCGTGAATATGTTTATGCATTACAACATGCAGCCGCTGAAGGATGAATGAAGAAGACAAGGAAGAAGGTTAGTAAAAAATATATTAATTGTATGAAAACTGATTATCTTTTATTATTGTTTAATAAACATATATAACACTCAGATAATTATTTAATTCGCATATGTATACCACGAATCTCAGTTTTCATTTGAAATAAGTATATTTTCTTTGTTATGGAGTATACTCTTCATAAATATATATGTCATATCTAATCGCTGATGGGCGAAAAATGGCTCTTATCAGCCCACCCCCTTTCTATGAAAAGTCTTGGTTAGTTCGTTTTTCTTATATGATTCCTGTAATTAAACTAAGTTTTAGACACGACACTTATTAATGAGGATCTCACACAATGGTGTTCATAGAAAGCAATTATTTCTTCCGAGAGGACCTAGTCCCACTGGCAATCTAAAAAGAGAGATATAAAGGAATGAAAAGCCCACCCCTGCCTCAAGCGGCATGAAAAGCAAATTACTCCTCAATTATATTGAAGGCCATTTAATTGCCGTAGTTAGCCTCAAATCTAATTTCAGTCAGGGGCAACAATACTTCAGAGAGACGGTCGTTTCTGTACTCCTATCGATTCACAGTGCATCGCGTCTACATCAAGTTGGACAAAACTCTGAAACTTGACTAACTAGTGCCCCTAAAGCGGCATAATGCATTTAGCGTGGCAAGCACCAACCGAATGACTTCAAAACTAAATTAGTATGCTGATAAAAATCTGTAAGATTGACACCTTCACAAGTTTTGTTTAATAGTGATACGATATTTTTAATACTGATACTACACAGCCCTACCATATTTATACACGGAACCAATTTTGCCGCGGATTTCATACATTTTGAGTAAGATCCTTTGAATTGTCGTCGGTGATGCTTGATAGCCGTAGTATCACAATTCTTAGAGATGCACCGAAGCAAGATTGTTTTTCTCAGATACAATCCGGTGACAATTTGTATTTGATTTAAAATTTGCGAGTAAAATATACAGGGTATCCTGAAAGTTGGTATTTTATTTTTCAGAAACAGCAGCATTTAAAATGACAGAGCTGATGTGCGGTAAAACAGCAGCGAAAACGTGAAAAGGGATTTGAAAAAAGGTATTCACAATTCATAATAAATTACAAGTAGTGCCTTATCACATATTTTTCTTGAATAATTTTTGAAAAGGTTGTCAGCAATCGACTCAAAAAGAGAACTTCGCTAACTTCTTCCTAAATTTTCAACACTTGGAGTCCCAAGTCTAGTCTCTCACTGTATCGACTTCGACAGATTTTGCACGATTTCGCAGCTCGGAATGGAAACATCGAAGGAAAAGATTTGGATACACTCGTGAAGTATAAAAAGTAAATTGAAGGTGCTCGTCGTGAACTAATATCAATTCAAAAATTTCATACAGGAATGTGCTCGTTTCGTTTATTCAGGTTCAATTAGTAAATAAACATCACACACCGCGTGGCACTCAATTTGGATACCGACACATGTCGCGCCTTTTTACGCTGGATGCTAGGTCGTGCTGACTCATCCAGATTTTTTCGAAACTTCGTACCTCGGTTATCTTGAAGCTTTGTATTCCTACGAAAATATAAGTCCGTTTCATTTCGATGAAAAGTACGTACTTGACGAATTTACTGATTTCCGTTGTTCGTCAAATTCCAGTTTCTCGCTGACTTGTTCATCGTTCACTTTCCAGGCAACGCTATCAGTCCGGGCAATATTTTCGCATCTGATAGGAAAAATATTCAGATCTTAATCTTTTGCATAAACTTATTCAAAGACCCCTTTTGATGAACTTGCATGCTGCAAGGCCCAAATTGCGTCAAAAGGTTTTTACAATTTTTTTTATGGCCGAATTCCATAAACTGTCTTTTCACTCTGGTCAAAATGCTTTTAGGTTTTTTGGGCATTCTCAACAAAACAATCTCTCTTCTAGCTTTTCTCCAAAGAGGACAGTTTCCGAGATACAAGTGATGTAATAAATTTAAAAAAGTGCAGAATATGCTATTTTCGACCACGAAAAATAATTCTGAACAAAAAAGATCTTATACAGCTTTTCTCCAAAGATGATAGTTTTCGAAAAAAAAAATATGTGAAAACTAAAATTTTAGTATATAACTAGACTCCGCGGAATCGAGGAGATGTTGGTTTGTATCTCGTCATCGCCCAGTTTTCCTTTCTCTCAAGCTTTTGCTTACTAAGCATACTCGTTGCTCATCCGCAAAATCGAATACAGAAGACTTTAATGTTGCGAATATTCCTTAATATCCCTCAAACATCCACAAGCATTTCAGGGGGTATTGTTATTGTAGACCTTATGATTTTTAATTGTCAACCGAACGCGCCCCTTTTGGTGCTGCGCTCCTACATGTTGCATCTCTCTCGCAATCATGCAGAGTATTTAATGCCGTTGGTTAACAATTAAAAAAAAAGGTTTACAGTGA
The DNA here is from genome assembly GCA_963669975.1 of Acanthoscelides obtectus. Classification (NCBI taxonomy): domain Eukaryota; kingdom Metazoa; phylum Arthropoda; class Insecta; order Coleoptera; family Chrysomelidae; genus Acanthoscelides; species Acanthoscelides obtectus. The sequence goes on along the minus strand of CAVLJG010000006.1, from coordinate 88,576,855 downwards.
CACTAACGCCTCAAATATCTTGGGATTTTGTTAATGGATGTTCGTTGTTTGCATACTGTCTTTGTGGGTCAAAAATGGCATTTTTCCTGCATTTTAAAATACTAATCATCTGTGTTGATGATAATTCCATTGGTTTCTTGTCTCAAATACACTTACTTGAGATGCATGCAAAGCTAAAGGTTAGTTGAACATCCGCTGTTTCTTATTAAGCCCCTAGTTGATGACGTAAATTAAAACAGGTGAGAATGATTGGTACATACAGGAATATTTATGAAACCAACATACTTATTACATTCCAGATTAATCTTTATTCCCAGTCATTCAAATTTTATAGAAATTTATATTACGATGTCGAGTAGAAAATACGAATCAGCGCCTAGTTGTGAGGCAATGCAAAAATGTTTTTTGTGTGATGTCATTTCTAATTTTTTTGTGATGTGGCTTAATTACACACAACGCGGATGTGGTGCTGATTTCCCGTAATGCGTCTCAAAGTTTTTGAAAACGCAAAAAACGGGTCAAATCGTAATTTAAAACTTTGAACATAACCTTCATAAAGTACAACACAACTAAGCTTGATAGCTAATAGATATATTTCATGGGCACAATATTCAGCAATAATTTTATCACATAGCAAATATTCTAGACACAACGATGGGGAACTGACTTGCCTCTTGCAGCATGGTCATGGAGCGTGTCGTGTCGTTTAGTCATTCCTACATAGATGGACGCTCACAGCGCTCATAGCGAGCAAACACGGTAAGTACTATTTGCACACTAGGAACTATTTAGGCAACAATTTTACATTTTGTCGTTTTTTTTTCACGTCAGTAGTAAACCAACCCTTCCAGCAAGTTTTAATGACCCTACCAAAATAAATGATTATTTTATGTCTGTTTATAACGAAAAACCTGTTGATTCACTAGTTTGCGAGAACTATTTCAAAAATAAATTAAGCTCTGAATATATTTTTTCATTAAATAAAATTAGTTCAAATGACGTACTACAGGCAGTAGGGAGCCTAAAATCTGATGCGAAGGGAATTGACGATGTATCCCTGTCAATGATCCAGCTTTGCCTGCCAGTTATTCTCCGTCATATTGTCCACATCTTTAACGGCTGTTTGGAAAAGGCTACTTTCCAAACACATAGAAAAAAACTCTAATTATTCCAAATCCTAAAAAAACGAGACCCACTAAGTATAATGACCTCAGGCCTAACAGTTTATTACCAATTACCAAAAAATAGCCAAATCTTGCAAATGTCTTATTCTGCAAAAATTCTTGGTGCTGTTTTTGATACAAAATTAAGGTATATATTGAATATGTTAAAAGTGTTTCCCAGAAAACCTACCTACGGCTGCGTACCCTTATAGCAAACAGGTATTTACTAAATTTTAAGTTGCGGAAAATCTATGTGAAGCCTTGGTCATATCTATACTAAATTATTGTAATATCGTATACTATACTTGTTTAGACAATTTCACTAAAAACGTTATTCAAGTTATTCAAAACAATTGTATACGTTTCATCTTTGGCTTATGTAAATTTGATCATGTATCAGCGAAATATCCCGTTCTAAACTGCTTAAATTTAATGACATGGTCAAGTATCACTATTCAATTTTTGTTCACAAATTGCTGCTCACGTCTAAACCTTATTACTTGAAGGAAAAAATTTCATTTAATAATGATGTTCACTGTAGAACTCACATAGAAAATAATATTAGAATACCCCAGCATACGTCTACACTTTTTGCACGCAGTTTTATTTACAATGTTGCTATCATTTATAATGACCTTCCTAAAGTATATAAAGAATTTTCATTACCCCTCTGTCGACAAAAAGTTAAAACATGATTACTCAACCCTCCAAACATATAATTTATGTAATCATTCATTTCTTTTTTATTCCGTCTTTAATTCAGGTTAATAATTTTTTGGTGTATTTGGATTTGGAAAGTATGCCTTTTTCTTTTTTTTAATTTTTACTTTCGATGTAATGAACCAAATCGGTTTGTGGATAGTGTATTCATTTGAATATCTGCTAGAGACTATATGGTTAAGTGTAAGAGTAGCAGCATGCTAAACTTCGCCATGTAAGTCTGACATTTGGCTATCCTACAATGTTATTGTGGATAAATAAAGACGTATATTATTATTATTATTTAGGTTTTTTACCAAATATACCTGCGGGAGCGAAAAAAACAAATTCAGGGATCTGTTTTTAAAAAATAGTTTAAATGTTTTTGACACAAATTTGCGTCTGACAACATGCAGATTCGTTGAATGAGATTATGTAAAAAATGTGAAACAAAATGCTTTTCCTATCAGCTGCGAAGATATTTCCCGGACTATATCGCGATGTAAACAAACATATTGAGAAGAAGCGGTGGCGTTAATTTCACTTTTCACCAAAAACGAGTCCGAACGAGGGAGAGTGAAAATTCGCTTTCGCGTGCTGCAGCAATTAGCCACTCGGCTCGCCAGTGCCTTCTTGATGATGAATCATGCGTGTTTGCCCAAGGCAGATGTTAGGTAATCGCTCAGCTTAGCGCCGCATTTTGAGACAGACAACTCGGGCAATTAATTATGCGATTTTCTTATTGTGCACGTGCTGTATTTTTACAAAAAGAGATGGCGTTAAGTAGATTGACTGTACTTTCCATGCAATTGTACGTTAGATCGATAGACTTCATTGGGGTAGGTTTATAATCTTCTTCAGTATGATTCAAATGTACAGGGTTTGACGTTAAGTTGACATTGTTAGCAGTGTGAGATTACTAGATTAAAATCAAAATTTTTATTAGATCGAATTAAAATGCCAAGATTTACAGACAAAGGACTGACTGACATGCATTTTGTGTACGGGTTTTGCAATGGCAGTTCATTGGCAGCCGTAAGAGAATATCAAAGAAGATTTCCCAATCACATAGTACCTGGACGTCGAATGTTTACTGACATTCACCGGAATTTGTCAAACCATGGAAGTTTTCAGCGCATGCAGGGCTCAGGAAGGCCACTGGGAAATCATCGTATGGATATTGCTTTAAATATGTTTGAAAATAATCCGCAAATAAGCATACGAAATTATGGATATACCTCGATCAATAGTAAGAAAAAATTATGAATACCTATTTGATAGTTATCCTAAAAATAGTAATTTTAGGTAGAAAGAATGACAAGAATGCAAGGATTACATCCTTAACATTTTAAACGGGTGCAGCATGTAACGGCGGCAGATTTTTTACCACGAATCGAGTTTTGCCAGTGGATATTAGCAAATGAAAACACTATTCCTGGAATATTATGGTCGGATGAGTCAATATTTACTAGGAAAAGTTGTTCGCCGTACAAATTTCCAACATAGATTTTCATTGAACTTATGGGCAGGAGTAATTGGGGATCAAGTAAGTGGGCCTATTGTACTTCCCAATCGTCTTAATTCAGACGTGTATCTGAACTTTCTTCAGAATGAGATCATGGATATAATACCATTGGATGTGCGCCAGCAGTTTCAAGAAAATATGTTTTTTCAACATGATGGCGCCCCTGCACATTTTGGACGCAATGTTCGAAATTGGTTGAATGTCAACTTTCCAGTTAGGCCGAGGAGGTCCTATAGCGTTGCCGCCACGTTCACCTGACCTAAATCCATTGGATTTCTATTTTTGGGGGTCATTAAAAGACCTAGTTCACTCGACTGAGGTAAATACTCAAGAAGAAAAGGTTTTCCACTTTTCGTGCTACGCAATCATTAGTTCGTCGAGCGAGACTATGTATCCAACAAAATGGGAGTTTATTTGAACACTTATTGTAAAGCTAGTTTTAAGTATATCCAACTGTATGTCTTCTTTTTTAAACAAATTTCAATTTCGTTCGTAGAAAAAATTGATTTCTTTTGTTTTTGACTAAATGTTAGCTGTTTTGCAATAGAAATATGTATTTATGTAATATTTACCAATTATTAAATTAGTTTTTTCGTTGCCATGGTTAGTTATTCAACAATTCATTTAAATTCGCAGTACGTTTCCTATCATGTGACAAATCCTTTAGTTTGATTTCATTCAAAAATGGTACAATTTATCGATATTCAATAAGAGTACCTTTTTTATGTAGAAAACCCTACATTTTCAAATTCTAAAATTGAATTTCAAGAATAGAATCACACAACAATTTTGGGGCTAAGATAACCTGAGTCCGTCCCTGTTACATACGCTTCCAAATAAAACTGTCTAAAATTGTTAATATTCTTAAATCCAGCGTAAAAAACTAGGCTAGAATACCAAATTTGATGTCTTTATCTCAACAATTTTCGGAAACATTAAGGAAAAACCATCCTCAGGGGAGTCCCTTTAAAAGACTGTAGCGCCCTTAGGGGACGTTTGTCGACCTATGTTTATATAAACTTTTCTTCCTATTTTAAGCTCTAGAAACCGCTGGTAGAATATTGCACACTTATTTCGGGACACCCTGTACAGCCAATACACACAAAACTGTTCGTGCCTGAGACTTCACAGAAGGAGTAAGAAAAGTAGTTTCTACAACTTTAGATCCTTTGAAATGTCTATTGCATTTTTAAATTGAGTTTTCGATTTCACATGAATCGGCTTTCTTGATAATTTTCGTCTGACTACGCCTTTTGGAGGTAAAATTTCTGTGCTTGAGACTCCTGTACAAAATTAAACAATTATCTTTCTAGTAATTTTGTGGACTGTGACCCAATTTGCTTGAATATCCTTGAAGGAAAGATATAACTGGTATTCTCCATCCTAACAAATCGACCATAAGCTTTTTATCCAGGTTTTTTCTCATGGTTTGATGTTCTGCTTTGCCGTCTCAAGGCCAAACTTTTATTTTCTCACAGGACAAACGACATGATCCCTTTGGATGTTCAAGTCGTATTTCTCACGTTTCGGATGCGTAACTTGCTATATTTTAGTCGAATATTGGATAGCAATGAAAAGGTGTGTTGCGACAATAATTCTGGCTAGATTTTCGCGTATTTTGCACGACTTATGGTGTTTTCGGGACGACAGAGGGGGGTGACGTATCTGGTATATTAAAAAATGACAGACAGCCTCATATTCGCTTGCCGTTTCGGAGGGCTGGACGTCTTTTTGTCGCAACGGGGATGCTAACTCCAGGTGGTCCTGAGCTACCTGATTTTGCGTGGTGTGATCTTAAAATTAGGAATTTTGACTTCGAGCAATCTCAGCATGTTACGGGAGTTTCAGACTTTTATAACACACTCTATAGAAAAGTGATAATGGAAAGAAAAACAAGCCTTGAAGACAGATAAATAAAATATACTGTTTTTGAACTGAAGAATATCACCTTTTTTGATTGAAACGTAAATACATGTGGTTTTACTGGCCAAAAAGGCATATAGTCTAATCATATTAGCAAATTTGCCTGAAATAATTGTAAATAATGATTATGACGGGCAAGTTGATGTAGTCTATACTGACTTTTCGAAAGCTTTCGACCGTTTGGATTACGGGGTTCTACTGCAGAAGTTGTCTAAGTACGGTTTAACATCTAGATTCTTAGCTTTCTTTCGTTCATACATCAGTGATAGACAATTATGTGTGGACTTCCGTGGATATAAGTCTGGTGCGGTTTTAGCTACATCAGGGCTGCCCCAAGGTTCTGTTCTGGGTCATCTGTTATTTTTAATTTTTATCAATGATATCACAACAGACTTGCGTTGCTATATTCTGATGACCTCAAAATCTTTAATAGCGTGTGCTGCTTAGAAGACAGTTTAAGCTTACGAGCTGATTTGAAAGTCATTGATCACTGGTGTAAGGTAAATAACATGCGCTTGAATGTCAATAAATGTACTACTATGATCTTTACACGCAGGCTGGAACCGACATGTTTTAATTTTGAAATCGGTAGCAATGTTCTTTGTCGTGTTAATATCGTCAAGGATTTGGGCGTATTATACGATCTAAAGCTTTCTTTTATTGATCACATTAGTACAATAATAGCAAAAGCCTTTAAAAATCTTGGTTTTGTTATAAGAAACAGTAGACATTTCAATAATACTAATACATTAATTTTACTTTTTAATGTTTTTGGCAGATATATTTTAGAATACTGTTCGATTATATGGTACCCGGCTTATGATATACACTGTTAGAAGATCGAGATAATAAAAGTTTTGTGAAATACTTATGGTTTAAAGATGATAGAGCGTACCCTGAAAGGGGTATATGCAATGACCTTCTCTTAAGTAGATATAATTTACATAGTTTAGTCAAACGTATGAATCTGTTAGCTGCTAAATTTTTATGTAATTTGTTGAATGGAACAATTGATTTCCCTTTTCTTCTAGACAGGATCTCTCTGTATTGCGTACTCGTCATGGTGATAACAATTCATTTTATTTACCTGTTCCGCGGACAAATTTATTGTTTTTTTATGTTATGTGTAATGTCTGTGCCAGTGTAAGTGGACTTGATATTTTTAGTTCCACCAAAATCGATCTCAAGAGATGTTTTTAACAATTGGATAATTTATATTTATGTTTTTTTTATCATGTACTGTTTAGAGTTTTGTTTTTGTATCATTTTTTTGTTTTTTCCCTGTCTGTTAATTGGATCACTCTGTTCAGGCAGTGTATGGATTATTATTATAAAAAACCTGGCTTTATTGGTGCAAGTTGTTCAAGGGGGTATTTAAAACATAGACGCATAAGATGGGTAGACCAATTTTAGACTAAATGATATCACACGTAAAAAGATTCGACTAATAGCAAAAATGTTATGCCCGAAAAACGAGACAAAATGCAGGCTTTAGCACTTATTGGTAATGCGATGATAATTTCTCGCAACTACTTGAAATTCTTCAACTCCATAGGATTCGTACTTGTAAATAACAACAACAAAATTTGATCATATTGGTCAAGTAGTTTTTTGAGGATTTGTTATTGTTTTTTTCCCAAAACACCTGTCTTCCCGCCATCATTACTGTTTGATAAATATACATGGTCCGTTCAAAGATCATCTGATAGCAAAATACATGTGTTTATCTTGCTGATGTGAATCACAAGCCATTCCGAAAGATAAATGTTACTTTTATGTGAAAAACAAAGGTTACCTTTTTTCTTCTAAACAAATTCAAGCATTTCGTATTTGTGAGTAACTGAACAAATGCGCTACGATATTCGAAAAACACACGTTACTATACACATTTTAAGACAAAGCGGATGTGCCTATCAACTTTTGTTGCGAATTACTCTCAAATACGAGATGCTTGAATTTGTTTAGAAGAAAAAACGTAAACCATCCTTTTTTACATAAAAATAACATTTATTTTCTGCAATGATTTGCGATTCATATAGGCAAGGTAAACTAGTGTACTTTGCTATAAAAAGCCTCTTAAATTAACCCTGTATATTGCTCAATAAACTATGATGTTGTGCTGTAACCACCATGTAAACTATAAACTGCTTTTTGCTCTGTAAATGGTAATTACTGTCGGGTAATAAACGCATTATTATACAGGGTGTTTCAGTTTATTGATGCATAACTTCAAGATTCGATAGAACTTTTGAAAATTGATGCATAAAGTCTATATAAACATGGGTCAAAAAATGCGTGGCTTCCGAAATACAGGGTGTTTAAATTTACTTTCTAAAATAGTTTTTTCTAAATATTTCGAACAATATTTGATGTATAACAGTGAAAATTGGTATACACGGGTTTTTTGGTACGACAAAACGAACCATGGGCATAGTTTTACTGTAGTCGCTAGAGGGCGCTCTCTACTGTACCTGTAGTGTATTAAAATGACCAACATTTTTTTCTTAGTGCAATTTTTTGCTTTTTGAATAAAAAAACTGATTCTTCGCACTTTTCAACATAATAAAGCTCTCTCGTGAATTTTCGTTATAGTTAGCCGTTTTTGAGATATTTCGATTTTAAGGTTCGATGAATTTTTTATTATTTATGATAAAATAACGTCAAAAAGTCAGTATCTCGATAATTTTTAGAAGTAGGCTGTGCCTGCAAATATTTTTGCAATTGAAAGCAGAATAAGGTTAAACGTCAATTAGTTGACAGGTAGTTTTGTTGTCTGTTGAAACCTGAAACGTTTTTTTGCAATTGTGAATGCACGAAATATAGTTTCTTTTACCTTTTTTTTTTTTGTAAGTTTTATAAAAATGCCATTTTTATTCTCCAATCAAGAGTTAGCGGATATTCATTTTGTGTATGGCTTTGTAAAAATGGAAACGCAGCAGAAGCAGCCAGAGAATACGCACGAAGATTTCCAAACAGACGACATCCAACTCGCTCAGTATTTGTAAGAGTGCATCGCCAAATAATTGAAAATGGTTTTGGAAATCTCCAAAGGGATCAAAACATAAATTTTCGTCAGCGCAGATTTAGCCGTATGATTCTGCGTGAGTTTGTTAGAGATCCGACCACAAGAGTTTCTGGTGCCTTGGGAATTTCAGCAAGCCATGTTCACCGTGTTCTCAGAAATGACCATAGGCGTCCTTACCATTTGCAACCTGTGCAAGGACTACAGCCAGGGGACGGAGAACGAAGAATCACATTTTGTCAGTAGATTCTTGATAGAACTGATAATAATAGGGAGTTTTTAAGTAACGTTTTATGGACCGATGAGTCATGCTTCACTAGATGTGGAGTGGTAAATTTTCATAATCAACATATTTGGTCGCATGAAAATCTGCATGCAGTTCGGGAAAGAAATTTTCAGCATGAATTTAGTGTGAACGTGTGGATTGGTATCTACCGTAATCGACTATTTGGACCCTACCTTTTGCCTGCAAGGTTAAACGCTGCGACCTTCTTGGAATTTCTAAAGGCTGAACATGCAAATATATGGGATGATGTTATGTTAGATTTAAGAAGATTGGCCTGGTTCCAGCTTGATGGTTGTCCAGCTCATTATTCGAGAATAGTTAGAAACTGGCTGGACGAAAATTATCCAGAAAGATGGATCGGCCGTGGAGGACCAGTCGGCTGGCCTCCACGATCCCCTGACCTAAATCCATTAGATTTCTTTGTGTGGGGATTTCTAAAAGAAAAAGTGTACCAGACTCCCGTAACTACAAGAGATATGCTAATAGACAGAATTAGGAATGCATGTGATGAAATAAGACCTTATTTGAATAATGCTATACCACGTTCGATCATTTGTAGATGAGAATTGTGTATTGAACAATTGGGTTTACATTCCGAGCAACTACTTTAGATTTTGTATGTTTGTCCTAACTATCCAATAGCATTTTAGTTGTAAATAATTAATTTAATTTGTTAAAAATAATATTGGAAAATTAAACAAATTAATATTCTGTTTTTTTGTGTTTGTTTGGAGTTAGGAATTATTGGTGTGTTTAAAAACACAATCTAAACGATCATCTTAATTACTTGTAATGCCCAAATCGAAAATGTAAAAAAAAATATTATTTTCCCATAAATAATTAAAAATGCATCCAACCTTAAAAATTGAAATATCTCAAAAACGGCTAACTATAACGAAAACTCATAGGAGAGCTTTTTTATGTTGAAAAGTGCGAAGAATCAGTTTTTTTATTCAAAAAGCAAAAAATTGGACTAAGAAAATTTTTTCGGTCATTTTAATACACTACAGGTACAATAGAGAGCGCCATCTAGCGGCTACAATAAAACTATGCCCAGGGTTCGTTTCGTCGTACCAAAAAACCTTTGTATACCAATTTTCACTATTATACATCAAACATTGTTCGAAATATTTAAAAAAAACTATTTTAGAAAGTAAATTTACACACCCTGTATTTCGGAAGCCACGCATTTTTCGACCCATGTTTATATAGACTTTATGCATTAATCTTAGAAGTTCTATCGAATCTTAAAGTTATGCAACAATAAACTGAAACACCCTGTATAAGTAACTTATAAAAATGAGCTTCACCAAATCTTGGAAATTTATTTAACTTCGCTTTGAAGTTATCAGAAACCAGAAAATCGCGAAGAAAATCAAAATTTGTGAATGATTCAATACTCTCCCTGCATAGTCCTTTGCATGACCGTAATGTTATTTTAACTGTGGCGTAGAAAAATCATAGTTTTGTATGATGCCTAATGTCTCTTCCTACTTTCTTTTCACATGTAATCGTCAGTATGTCTAATTGAAGCGAAATTGATATATCTTTATTTCACCTTTCACCTTCTAAAATGTAAAAATAAAGACGAATGCCATTGACTCTCCTTCAGGCCGTTCGAAAATGAAATGGTCTCGACGGGCAACGATAATATATCCTATTAGCAACGTGAAGGTGAAGGTTGTCCGTTCGTAAGCGGAGAGTTGGGCTAGGTCAGTTACATGTTTAGCCCGCAGCTAAGAAACAAAATCGAAAGCAACTTTTACTATAATGGGGCGTATAACTAATCGAAAAACGAATTTTGTGTTTTGATATGCGATCAGGCTTCTGTAATTGAAATGGTATACGGGTGTCCTAGAATCCGACGTGAAGCCGGAAACGGGGGATAATACCTATCAGAAAAATATAAAAAAATCTAAGTCGTGTACTTTTCAAATTATAGGCTTTAGAAATAGGTAAGCTTCGCAAAATCAGAAAAATGTACACCCTGGGATGTAAAAATCAACACCGTCTTGGTACTGTTAGATTTCACGAAAGCCTTTGATATGGTCAATCACCAGATACTACTGAGTAAGTTATCTCATTATGGAATGTCAGATATAGTTCTAAGGTTCTTTGAGTCATACTTGCTAAATCGTCAACAAACAGTGAAAACTGATCAGGGAATTTCCTCCTCTGAGCCAGTTCCTTCAGGAGTTCCTCAGGGCTCAGTATTAGGTCCCTTACTATATCTGATTTATACGATCGATCTGCAAGACTGTTTAGTCGACTGTAGTATGCAAACTTATGCAGATGATACTCAGTTGGTGTTTGCTTTCGATCCATCAAAGGTTGATGAAGTTTCTTTTAAAGTTAATTTAGATTTGGCTAACATCGGTGATTACTGTAACAAACACTGCTTGAAGATCAATCCTAATAAAACTACTGCAATGTTGTACTGTTCGAAGAACTCCTACCGTGAAATGAAGCAGAGGATTTGTGTTTTTTTTGGATGAGACACTCATCCCTTTTGTGGATTACGCCAAGAATCTCGGTGTTACCCTTGACTTAAATATGAGATTCGATCGGCATGTCTCTTTCTTATCTAGAGTAACGGATATGCATTTGAAACTCCTCTATTCTAATCGATACATCTTGAATTTTAAAACTCGAAAAAAGCTCGCTGAAAGTCTTGTGTTGTCTGTCATTTCTTACTCTCTTGTTCTTTATTACCCATGTTTAGACTACGTCTACAAAAGGAAACTCCAGAAAATTGAGAACAGCTGTTGTAGGTTTATTTTTGGATTGCGCAAGTTTAGTCGCGTCTCAGATAAAATCAAAGAACTCAACTGGTTGCGAATTGATAAGTTATTTTTATATCTTTTGACCGTCTTCACGCATAAAGTTCTATTATCTAACAGACCAGCTTACCTCGCTAGCAAATTATTTCACTGAGGAAGTTTTGTTACCAGAGCTCTTAGATTTAATGCTAATTTTAACATGCCTCCTCACAATACCTCGGTTTTTGAAAGAAGTTACACCTATAATGCTGTCAAGCATTACAATGCATTCAACAGTGGCTATCGATCCAAACAGGTTGTTTCTTTTAAGAAATTAATGAAAAGTCAGCTGCTGGAGTCCATTTAGTTCAGTTTCTCTTGTGTTCATGTGATTTTTTTTTGTTTGACTATTTTCTACTATTTTTGTTTCAAATTTAAAACTCTCGCAATACTATTTGCATTTGTCTCGTGCAATCAATGTTGTCATTCTTATGAATTGCATTTTTTTTTGGTATGTTATTGTTTTGTTTATGTGTTTAAGTATTCTATTTTCCAGTTTCTCAGATCGTCGTTTTGGTGGTGAACAGTCGTAACCCACAAAAAGGGAAAAATTCAGTTATTTCTATTAAACAACACTAAAAAGTATAAACTTTGATTCCTAAAAGGGTCATAACCCAGAACCTTCTGAAAGTCTCCAAAACACAAGATTTGCTAAAAGAATTATGACACATTTTGTTGTGGTGAATAACTGCAAGCCGCTTAGCACTTTTGTCAAATAATTTTTAAAACGGTGTGATCTAATATCCTGTTAAAGCGAATAGTCCTAGTCCACAGATTGAGCGTTTGTTTGTTCGCTTGCACTGACTTGTCTTAGTTTCTGGGTTAAACATGTTATCAAGAGACGAAAGAATAGTGCAAATAGCACTAGAAATGGGATTGCACAAAACTATCAAAAATTCTTTTATGCTACTAATACTATACTCCAAAATTGAAAACCTTCAACTATCAACCGCCCAAGCTGATAACTTCATGTAGCATGATGGTGTGGGTACTAAGGGTTCCTCAGAAATTGCAACTTGTTTGTGAAAACTTCTAAGCGGTCTTGGCAATGAAGTCACGTATGTCCTGAAAGTTTTGGAACAAAATATTTATCGCAATTTATTATTATAATTTATTTAAACACTAACTAGTTATCATAAATTACAACTTAATACTTAACTAAACTATACTACCGAATTATGAGCGGCACATTCTGCTCTAACTGTCTTCAAATGTCTCTCATGAGGTCCTGGACGGAATTCAGATCAATTTCTCTCAAATTTTCATAAAGTCACAGTCTTAATTGTTATCTAATAAACCTTCCTAGACAGTTAAGTCCAAAATTTGAGGAAGTTTGGAGGATTATTGTTTTTGGGAACAAAAGGAATGTTGTGTTCTCGAAGCCAGTTTTGGGTATCTCTTGAGTAATGGCTTGATGCTAAGTCTGGCCAAAACATAATATATGGTCATTAGCATGATGTGCGTGGACCAACTGAAGCAATTTGGAAAGGTAGTTATCAATACAGCTCTGACTTTTCAAAGCTTCACCCCTCACCCTTCCCACAAAAGGTAGGGAGACACCCGTGCTAGAAATTGCGCACCAGACAAGGATTTTATCTGCAAATCTCGCTGTACGTTTCTAAAACTCTCTGTTAAAGAGAACCGTGGTAATAAAGGAAATATATATACCCTCGAAGGTTGGTACATTGTAGCTCCAACTGCAAAGCGTAAGCCATCGTTTTACAACGTTATCGAAATGGATTACTAAGATTTCTTGAATTTTAAAGAGTTTTCCAAGTGTGCAATTGTAAACAAAAAGAAATTTGAAGACGGCGATACCTTAAATTGGTAAAAGTATAATGGATTCAATATATACTAAGTGACATATAAATCCGAACACCCAATTTAAATGGTTTTATTTTAATAAAAGTTGGTGAAGGCATTTATCTTACTGTAAATAACAAGTGAAAAAATTTTCAGCCGTATCAGTTGGACATTCCGGTTTTTATACTGCTTTTTTTTAATTCACTAACGCTCTAAAAATGAATATTTCAGCCGCAGTAAATAATCAACGTTGGCGGATTTTGGTTCTTGACATCCATTACGATCGGTTACGATGCCTAGAGTACGGAGACCTGTACGATTTCGTCAACTTAGTGAGTTTGATAGGGGTGGTATAGTGGGACTTCGGGAAGCTGGACTTTCTTTACGGGCAATTGCAGTTAGAATGCAAAGAAGTGTAGACACTGTGGTTAGGTGTTGTCAGGCTGGCTTCGAGAAGGCCGTACGCAAAGAGCAAGGGGCATTGGACGCCGCCGTAGAACAAGAGACCGTGAAGATCGCCGCCTAAGATTACTGGCCTTAAGGGACCGTTTCTCCACTACCAGGTCCATTGCAAATGAATGGTTTGCAGAACACGGAAGACCTATTGGCATGCGAAGTGTTTACCGACGAATGAGAAGTTTTGGCTTGTCTTCATACCGGCCACACTGGGTCCTCCCTTTAACTCGAGAACACCGACGAAATCGCCTTCAGTGGTGCAGACAACGGTCACTCTGGAATCAGGAATGGAACAGTATTGTCTTTAGTGACGAGTCTCGATTTTGTTTAGGCATGCACGATGGTCCTGCCAAGGTTAGAAGGCGACGTGGTGAAAGGAGGAATCCACAGTTTTTTGTTGAAAGACATGTTCATCACACTGTTGGAGTTATGGTTTGGGGTGCTATAGCTTATGGTTCCAGGTCACCTTTAATCTTCTTCAGAGGTAACATGAACGCGCAGCGTTATATCCACGAAGTTCTAGAACCCCATCTTTTACCCTATCTTGAATCCCTGGTAGATCCAACTTTCCAACAAGATAATGCCCGACCACATGTTGCAAGAGTCACAATAGACTTCTTTTAACATAATGATGTCACATTGTTACCATGGCCACCAAGATCTCCCGACTTATCCCCAATTGAGCACGTGTGGGATATGATGGGTAGGAGATTGCTCAATTTGCAACGTCCTCCTCAGACTCTAGGAGCACTTCGAGAGGAGTTGGTGGTTGCCTGGAATGAGATACCACAGGAGGACATTGACCACCTGATCAGAAGCATGCCTAGGCGCGTTGGAGAATGCGTAGCACATCAGGGTGCATCCACACATTATTAAAGGTCAAAGGGCTTTAAAGCAGTGCAATCATTTTGAAATTTTCATCATTTACTTATTATGCTTCATTAAGTACTTATACAAAATTTTATTAAAATAAAACCATTTAAACTGGGTGTTCGGATTTATATGTCACTTAGTATAGGAGAGACCAACCTAACTGAATATTCTTCAAGGAAAGTTCGAGTGATTCCGAGTTCCGTTCCATTTTGGTTAAAAATGAATGCACGAGAAATAGTACAACTTCAGTAAATCAAACTGTATCCAAACTGTACACTAACAATTTACCAATTGAAAAACGAAAAATGCTTGGTTTGCCTAAACTTTGTTACTCTGATGCCATAAAGTCGCCTTATCATGGATTTTATGAGGCACTAAGAACCACTGATGCAGTTCAAGATAAAGCCAATTCTGACGAAAACTGATTGTTTGGATAATTTGTTCTATGTTATTACTGATAATATATAATAAAAATATTTTTTGGAGAATGCTGAATATGCATTATATTTAGACATTGAAATAAACTGATATATCTACTCACATCTTAAACCTAATAGTTATATAGAAAATTTTTTTGTTTTCCACTGATATGGTAAAGCATAATCCTAAAATGAAACTGGCCAAAAAGATTTTTGTTTCTTCTATTAATTATTATTCTAGCGAAAACACAACGATTTTCAGGGTACATACTTTAAAAGTCGCGCTAGCTCGGAAGTTTGTCTATGTCGGTTAGAACCCTTCTCGCCCAAGACGACGAGATATAGTGACGAACAGTATCATTCCACGAAGTGGCAGCAAGACATAGCAGCGAAACTTTTATTAAGTTGTGGATGTATCAGTTAACCAAATAAGTTCGTGCGCTTTTAAGTAGAAAAATATAAATTTTTATTGAGAAACAATAAGACACTATTTATTCGTCCAAGTAATTAACCATCACATTCAATTACCTGTTGCCAACGTGGAAACAATTTTTGTATGCCGGTATTGTAGAACTCCCTGGATTTGGAGTCCAAGAAATTGGCGGACTGCATTTATTACACCATCTCAAGTTGTGAACACTTTCTTCCGATTGATCAAAGATGGCTGTTTCTGGATGAGTGCTGCTTGTACTCGTTGACGCCGCTCACAATACAAGTTAGCAGTGATGGTTCGACCACTTTCCAAAAACTCTTAATGACAATTCCAGTTGCTGTCCACCAAATACACAACAATACCTTGTTTGGGTGCAAGGAAGCCTTGGGCGTGAGTGGTACCGAATCACTAGACGACAAGCAATGATTCGAACGCGTACAATTTGAATACAAGATCCATTTTTCGTCGTAGGTTAATAACCGATTAAGAAATGGTTCGTTTGCGTTGCGTTTGATGAACAAATGGTAAGACGATTTAATTTGTTATCATTTGTCAGTTCATGTGGGACCCATTTGCTTAACTTCCACGTCTTTCCTAGCTGATGAGGATACAATCAAATAGTTTCAGGACTCACTCTGAACAATTCTGCAAGTTCTTGGCACGTTGTCCTGAAATTTGCGACCACAACGTGTCGAAGATCCTCGTTGTTCATGATCTTTGGTCTCCGTGAGCGCGGTTTATCGCTCAAACTGAGATCTCCCGAAGAAAATTTGTTAAACCACTTCTGTGCTGTTCGATCACTAACGGCATCATCTCCGAATGCGGTACATATTTTTCGCGCTGCCGCTGCAGCTTTTGTACCAAGTTTGTACCCATACAGTAAACAACTTCGAATTACTGTTTTATTCGTCGCCATTTTCAGTTATTGAAACTAGGTATGTAACAATTTTCAGCAACTTTCATGGTTTGATGGGCACCAACCTCATGCATCTATACCGTCTGTCGCGCAGCAATCTACGCGGACACAGCTTCAAACTGCATAAGGAGCCATTTAAAACAACAGTCCGACAGTGGTTTCTTCCCAACCGCATATTCAACACCTGGAATAGTTTACCTGAAAGTGTGGTTGGTGCTTCTTCAGTTAATAGCTTCAAAGTGCAGTATGATAGCTGGAGGAGTGTACAAACTTTATAGCTATGAACTGTCTTTTCTATTTTTTCCTATTTGATGTATTTGTGTTACGTGTCCGTACACTATATTTACTGCATGAGCTTATAGTACTATGTACTCTGCTCATCTCAATTATCATAATAATAATAATAATAATAATAATAATAATAATAATAATAATAACTTTTTACGTGTTTGATAAAAGAAGGATTCATACCAAAGTGACAACAGGTAACAAGCAATTGCTATCGTTCAACAACATCCATGGCAATGGTTCACAATAAATGTTCAAACTACCTTCTTCAGCATCAGCGCAAGCTTAGTGCACGGGGCAGCCATCTTGCTGGTACCACACGGTTCTGTAAATGCATAGCGGTACGTCTTCCAATAAATTTGGTGAATGATTTTGTAAAAAGTCTAAATGAATTTCGCCATTTAAGAACTCTGGCAGCTCAAAGTGTACAATGATCCTCTCATTTAGAATACCGGTCCAAATGTTAACTTTCTGTCTCTGTAACACTGTTAGACAAAACTCAACTTTCGGAAGATGATTCCGGTGTTGTAGAGACTGTACTCGCTGTACGTGATACGGGTAGAGCTCCTTCTTTCGCGAGATTCGATGGGCTCTGCGTGAGGCACCTCCGTGCTTGCTTCTATTTGACGTACTGAAGTACTCGGCGCTTCTTCAACTGCTTGTAGTAAAATGTGCTCATAAGGAAATAAAATTTCTATCTAGAGCCTAGCTGCAGCACTAGCTTTGCATCTGCATTCCCCATAAATGATGTGCATGTTAGCCTATTCCTGTACAGTGAACACGGACATGGTGGCACTACACAGTCATTAATGATTAATAAAAATCTCGTTAGTATCTGTCTTGCTGTCACTACGCGGAATGATACTGCCCAACTATTCGTCATTTCTTTGTCTGGGCGGTCCGTAGGACCTTTGCCCATTAGTCACTGTCTAATGTACGTTAGTCGAATCTGTCAGTCCTGGTTGCCCAGAAACCAGACAAGTCAAGGAAAAAGAGAAAGGGAAAGAGAAGAAAAATGGAGAAGAGCAAAGAAAAACAAGTGTTTAGTTTAAAAAGAGACACCTAGGCTTTTTGTCTTGGTATACGGATTAGTTTTGAGGTTAACCAAACAAATTTTGATTCGGTTTTGTTAGAGTGTAATTTTAAGTTTACTTGGCCTTGAATGTTTACCAACTTGCTCCACGGTGTAGTCCACTGAGTCGCGCAACAGAGGGCTGCTGTGCGATTCCGCTTGACTATAACGTCGCTGCTCCTGAAGTTTGACATAATCCCTCAAGTAAGGAATGTCAAGGTCTCTGTGTAGTGTCTCGTTTGAGACATACCATGGAGCGTTGCAAATTGTTCGCAAAGTTCCACTTTGCAGTACTTGAAGACTTTGCATATGTGTCTTGGCAAGAAAACACCAAGCAGCACATGCATAAGTAATGGCTGGTCTAATAATCATTTTATATAGGCGAACTTTGTTTATCAAACTCAATTTGGAGGATCTACATAACAAAGGATATACTCGTAGTTGCCGAAACGCAATTTGGAATTTTGTTTTCAAGGCTGCTGTATGTTTCTGCTAGGCCATGCTTTTGTCAAGGGTGACAACCACGTACTTGGCAGAATTTATCCATGGTACACGATTGCCGTCTACAGAGACCTCTGCTGGGAGACCTCTGCTGGGGCAAGGGACATCATCATGGATAAAAGGCAAATAAAGGATTGGTCCTAGGACCGAACCCTGAGGAACACCGACCCGTACTGGCCGTGTTGTTTACAAAACATTGTTAATTTTGATCCAAAACTTCCTTCCTTCAAGAAAGGATTTCAGTAATTTTAGAAGCAAAAAAGGAAAACCCTTTTAAATTAGTTTATAAAGGAGGCCCGCGTGCCACACCTTGTCAAAGGTTTTTGAGACATCCAAGATGCCAGTACTGATACTGAGGGTGAACCCTCTGGTTACACGTTCCATCAGCCTGACTGCCTGTAGCTCGGTGCTATGCTCGGAATGATACTACCCGTCACTAGAAGAAAAAATTGGTATTGGCAGTAATGGGTACTAAAAAATCACCACTGGGTGTAGATTTTCCCTATTTTTCAGAAGTTTCTTCTAAAACCTATTATTAGAAAATGTTTAATTTTTTTATAATTTTCTGATAGCTATTATAACTTGGCCTATCCCCCTTTACGGCTTGGAAAAGTTGACACGTTAAGGTAGATGCATGGTATGACGATTTTAGAACCCTCTCTCTCCGGGATGACTTGTATACGGTTTCGGCACAGAGTACTACCAGAGGCGACAAAAATCAGGTTCTATCAACGACAACTTGAGTTCTATGCGTTTGGAGGGATTAGTGTTGCTGTGGCATTTAGGGGTTATCTGCGAAATATTTTGACACGTGTCCACAAAACAGTTTTATCAGTACAAATCAATTATACTTTGGGTCCAGTCCGAAGACATCACTTTGTTTATTCACTATGTAGTCCGCCCCTGGAGTACGATCCGCGCACCAAGTTGAAAGACGAGAATCCCCACCTCCTCGCCGCGCCCTGGCCACTCGCGTTGAATCATTCGCTTTTTGGTGCGCGATCCGTGCAGTCGCCCGGCCTGCTTCAGTTCAGAAAACGCGTGCGATTTCTCTTTTCGGTACATAGTGCTCAGTGAGTAGGTAGGTAAGTTCACAACAAGGCTATTCTTTTTGATACCACTTAGCAGTCTGTTACATAATTGATTGGCGTATTCAACCAGATTGAATACGTTAACCAATGGTTATACTTGTTTAACAGAAACCATGGAAAAATCAGGAATTTCGGAGGCCAATTCACCCAGCTCCTTGAGAGACATGATTCGGGCCATTTTACAGGAGGAGCTCGAGGCAAGGTCAGGTGGTTATCGTTCTCGCACTAATTCGAGAAGTTTATCCCGAAAGAGTCGACACAGCAGATCCATGTCTCGTACCAATTCACCTCATCATTTTAGACGCTCCCGCTCTCGCATCAGCCGTAGGCGTTCAAGGTCACGTTCTAGGAGTAGTAACAGTCGCAGTCGATCACCGAGCGTGTCGAGGCGACGTAGAGAGAGACGGGAATATTTGCGTCAAGAGAAAAACTCAGGCAGCCCATCTGATAAGGTACAGCGTCAGGTAGACTCGGCTGGCCGTTCTCCGTGCGAGGCGGAAGCTCAGATTCTGACAGGGCCGGACTTGGGAACGGTACCAACTGAGAAAAATGATATGGAGGATGTTTTGATGCTTAGTGAAGGTGAGTGTCTCCCATTATCGGAAGACATATTAAATATCCTGGGTGTAGATCCAAAAAAAAAAAAAAAAAAAGCCAATAGGTCTAACTTCCAACTACACGGTGCCTTAGCTTCTCGATGGTCCCACATTTTGGCCAACGGACTTTCCACCGAGGACACCACCATCATTAGAGAAAAACACATTGTGCCTTCTAACTGTGCCTCTTTACACCCTCCGAAGATAAACCCCGAAGTGAAAGCCATTCTCTCTTCTACTCATTTAACGAGAGATGCCACCCATTCCGGGTACCAATTGAACATTGGTACCGGACTGACCGCCATGGGGAAAGCTTTTAACGTCATTTTGGAAGAAGAAACCCAGATTCCCAAGGATACCAAGGAAAAGATTTTATCGAATTTGACAGATTCTGCGCGAATCTTGGCGGCACTCTTTCACGACATCTCTAAAACTAGAAAGTACCTGATCAGCCCAGTACTCAACAAATCAGTTAAAGAACTGACTGAAAACACCTTACCAGGGGAGTTCTTATTCGGGCCAGATTTAGGTGAGCGGGCGAAAAATTTGAAATCTTTGGAGAAGGCCGGACAGGACCTACGTTTGTCCTCTATCCCCTCACGCAGTAGCTCTCAAGTGACTCGGTCTTTCAGTAATCCTGAAAGAAGAGGGGGGGGAGGCAACTCGTCAAAGAATGTAGGCGCTTTAAACAGGTATCGCCCGTCTTACCGCAAGAGGGAGGTGAGGCAGCACAAGGGCAATTCCTCAAAACAGTTTGCTCCGAACAGACAACAGCAGTCCAGAAAACGTTGAAGGTAAAACAAGTTCTATTTGCTGGTCGGCTACAATTTTACCTCAACTCTTGGTCAAAACTAACTTCAAATCCGATAGTCTTATCCTGGATTCAAGGTTACCGGATTCCCTTTAAATGCACACCTCCATTACGTCAACCTTTGGGCACAAATAATTTTTCTTCGACAGAAACATCGCTAGTTCGAGTAGCTATACGCGACTTGCAGAAGTCCGGGGCCATAATCAAATCTGAGTCAAGGCCCGATCAATTTATCTCTCCATATTTTCTTGCAGATAAATCCAACGGGGGAAAAAGATTTATATTAAACCTGAAACAGTTAAATGAATATGTGGAATGCCCGCATTTCAAAATGGAGGACCTTCGTACGGCTATAAAATTGACTCATAAAAACGTGTACATGTGCACAATCGACTTGAGAGATGCGTATTTTTTAGTACCTGTCCACAGCGACCATCAACAATTTCTAAAATTCTACTTTGATGGCCAATTGTATCAATTCACTTGCCTACCGTTTGGGTTATGTACAGCTCCGTTATGTTTCACAAAGCTTATGAAGCCAGTCGTCTCTTTTCTCCGCAATTTAGGCATCTCTACAGTCAATTATTTAGACGATTTTCTAATCTTTGGAGTTGCCTATGAATCCTGCCTTAATAATGTTAGCACAACCATTCGGTTTTTAAGCTCATTGGGTCTTATCATCAATAACAGCAAAAGCATTCTGGTACCCACTACTCGTATAAGATTCCTCGGCTTTCTGATAGATAGTGTTAATTTAACAATTGAACTTCCTGCCGAAAAGAAAAATCACATCCTCAGGTTAGCCTCATATTATTTGAACCAATCGAGATGTAGAATTCGCGACTGGGCAAGGTTCATTGGCACCTTGGTGTCGGCTTGTCCTGGTGTGAAATACGGGTTTCTTTATTGCAAATCTCTAGAAAGGGAAAAATTCTTAGCTTTAGAGAAAAACAATGGAAATTATAACGCAAGTATGGCTATTCCTGAAAACATAAAGAGCGATATTTCATGGTGGAAAGATCACATTTCAACAGCTTTCAATGACATAAGGTATGATTTCTTTCATATCACCATCTTTACCGACGCATCGCTAACAGGATGGGGGGCTTGCTCTGGCCAGGATAGAACCCACGGTTTCTGGTCCGACTCCCAAAAACTATTGCATATAAATAATTTGGAATTATGGGCTATATTTTACGGCATCCAGTGTTATGCAAAACTTTTAAAAAATTGCAATATTCTAATTCGATGCGACAATACAACAGCCGTTTCTTACATTAACAGAATGGGGAGTGTTCGGTTTCCAGAGCTATGTTCTCTGGCTAAACAAATTTGGCAATGGTGTGAGGAAAGAAATCTCTGGCTTTTTGCATCATACATCCCATCTAAAGATAACGCTATAGCAGACGATGAGTCCAGGAGCTTGAATTTTGAAACGGAATGGTCATTATCTCAAACTGCCTTCGACCATTTAACCGACATCTTCGAAAAACCAGAGATCGATCTTTTTGCCTCTCATACCAATGCGAAATGCGAGGTATACGCTTCCTGGCATAGAGATCCAGGATCTACATATATCGATGCGTTTACAATTCGCTGGAACAGTTTTTATTTTTATGCATTCCCCCCTTTTACCTTAATTCTCCGAGTTTTACAAAAAATAATTCAGGATAAGGCTGTCGGAATTTTGGTGGTTCCTTGGTGGCCTTCACAACCTTGGTACCCACTTTTCCGTCAGTTATTGATCGACCAAGAAATTCATTTTCCCCCTTCACCTGATTTACTATCTTGTGCGGTTTCCAGGTCACATCCGCTGTCGAAAACCCTTACCCTGGTAGCAGCGAAGTTATCAGGCAAGCGTTTTTGAGTAGAGAGGTGCCGGAATCTGCTATTTCTACAATCATCGCCTCAGTCTCCAGATCCACATTGCAGCAATATAACAGCTCCTACAAATTGTGGTGGGAATTTTGCTTTAGTAATGACATTTCGATCTTTAAACCCACAATCAAAGACGTGGTGTCATTCTTGCAAGAGTTGACAAAGAAGAAAAACCTCACGTCTGGCACTTTTAATTCTCATACATCTGCTCTTTCACTAATTTGCTCAACTGATTTAGCATCCAATCCTATAATTAGACGCTTCAAAAAAGGCATTCATCGTTTACGGCCTTCTCGGCCAAAATATTCGGCCACCTGGGATCCTATACCTCTCCTAAGTTATCTAGAAAAGTTACCATCTCCACTTAGCCTCCAAAGTCTGTCACAAAAATTGACAACGTTATTAGCTCTAATAACAGGAGAAAGACTCCAGACAATTTCTCTTATTCGTCTTTCACATACCTCCCATGGTCCCAGCGAAACTACCATTAATATTTCAGACCCAATTAAAACCAGTCGAATTGGGAAACCTCAACCAACCTTGCATATACCGGTTTTTCAACAAAACCCTTTCCTGTGCGTAGCCACCATCCTGAAGGAATATATTGACAGAACAGCTAGCTTGAGAGAACCCGACAACGATTTTCTATTCGTGACATATAAAAAACCACATACCAGGGCGTCCAAAGACACTTTAAGCAGATGGGTAAAACAGACTCTTGCATCGGCGGGTGTCAACACAACACTTTTTACGCCTCATTCAGTCAGGCATGCGGCTACCTCAACGGCGTTAAGAAAAGGCGTTTCCGTAGATAGTATATGTAAAACAGTTGGTTGGACGCAACATTCCACATTTGCAAAGTTTTATAATCGTCCTTTACAAACCAACAATGAGTTTGCAAATGCCATTTTGGACATAAATGCCTGATTAGTTAGAACAGTTTAAGAGTTTGTGACGTACTTTAGGTACTCTAGTTGTTTTTTGAAAAAATATTACTATTAGGGTAAATGTTAAAAATTGACCCCTTGTTTTTTGCTTTTGTTTATGAGAATGCAGAATATATGTTTTTGCCTTTTTGTGTTTGTATACTTGTATTTTTTATATCATCAACTCGCTCGCAACTCTATCTCATCTTTAAACATCTACATAGTGAATAAACAAAGTGATGTCTTCGGACTGGACCCAAAGTATAATTGATCGATCAAACGAACTTACCTGAAGTGAAGTTCGATC
This sequence comes from Acanthoscelides obtectus, assembly GCA_963669975.1. Taxonomy (NCBI): domain Eukaryota; kingdom Metazoa; phylum Arthropoda; class Insecta; order Coleoptera; family Chrysomelidae; genus Acanthoscelides; species Acanthoscelides obtectus. Next base: position 88,553,048 of record CAVLJG010000006.1, on the reverse strand, counting down.
GTAATTATACGAGGGTCCAGTCCGAAGACATCACCCCCACCCTATATGCAACCCTCCCAAGTTGCGAGCAAGTACCATTTCTTTAAACAAATGATTCAACGCGAGTGGCCAGGGCGCGGCGAGGAGGTGGGGATTCTCGTCTTTCAACTTGGTGCGCGGATCGTACTCCAGGGGCGGACTACATAGTGAATAAACAAAGTGATGTCTTCGGACTGGACCCTCGTATAATTACGATCGAACTTCACTTCAGGTAAGTTCGTTTGATCGATCAATTATCTGTCCTAAATGCATTTAGGGAAATAATAAACACAAACACCTAATGGACATAAACCGGAATGTGGTAAGCAGTTGGGGGACACGAAGATCAAAGGGACCGACGGCTGGGGTTGTGTATTATCTGTGCTTTGGGGGTTATGGTCGCTAGTTAGAGCATCCGCTACCGTATTGGAATATACAGGGTGTTACTTAAAAATTTGCCGTAATTAGAAAGGCGCCTTGCCGAACCAAATTTAAGTAGACAAGTTTTATAAACATGTTTCGTTTTCAAGACACTGGATGTGAAAATTAAAAAAAAAATGTTTTCTATTAATAACCTAAAGATCCTTGTGTAAATTATGTTGAATTTTCGAAGTACTGTTTACTGAAATAAAACGTAAACTTGGCACTAACTAGAGATAGATAGGTAGATGATAATGAGTTACAGTGGCGCTTCGGGCAGTAGAATCGCGAACGATATTGACAAAAGAATTTACGATGCTGACTTTGTTAAGAAATATATTTTTTCAAATCAATTTGTAATAAAGTAGGCGACAGAGAAAAATAACCGTATAAGTTTGAATTTTGAAGATATTGTCATCCTGTATAACTTCTTTGGACAACTTACAATTCAGAGTGACAAGCCGAACTCTGCTGGTATAGTTTGAAGCTTGCAAAATACAGTACTGTACATTAGCTAGCAAGTAGCGACCTAGCGCTCATCCGGTTTCGATAGATGGACGAGTTCTACCAAAGAGCCGAGGACTGGATCTGGCACGAACACATCTCGTCAATAGCAGCAGCTGCTGGGCAAAAGCTAGGCTATTTGTTTAGGGCTAAAAAGTACTCCATATCATCTCCTGACTCTGTACAAGGACTAGATAGGACTTGGCCTCGAGTACTGCTCACATTTTTGGGATGCTGCCGCCCCGACTACATTATCCATGCTCGATGCTGTTCAGATTAGGGCTGTCGAACTGATCGATGACTCTTCTCTCGACGATCTAACTTTCTTCTACCCCTACGTCAACGGACTTTGCTCCTCAGACCTTTCCGCCAGGCGATGTCTCTGCCAGACAGACTCGCCCGACTCCAACCCCCACACACATACAGAACTGACCGATACGACCGCTCCTTTCTCACTGGAGTATCGAGATTGTGGAACAATCTACAAAAGGAGGTTTTTCCCAGTTCTACTAAACTTAGGCAGTTCATAAATCGAATGAACGTTTCTTTAAGCTCCTCATAGCAGCCGCGGTGTCCTGGCATTTAGGATGCTGCCTGCGCGGCTGTTCAAGTCAAAACTTTTTAAACAGTCGCGTTGTAAAACAGGTTATTACTTTAGACTAGTTAGCTTGGTCTAACAGTGGTATGGTAAGACTGTCCAGTGCTCCATCGAACAAATTAGTCGGTCATAGCCAACACGATGGCCTGATCGGCTGTCAAAATAATAATAATAAACGTCTTTCTTGGCCAAACATCAACAAATAAACTTACATCTACATAAAAAAGAGAGTTTGGCGAATGGCGAAGTTCAGATGTCCGCCACTGATGTGAGACACATCTCGTCGCCAATAACACGGATCCCAGAGTATGTGAAGATTGAGTTAAGTCGATTTTATTACTCAAAAAATGATGTTCTTCAATATCACGAAGTGGCATAAGTCAGTTTCTAAAACTTTCAGATTATAGAAAAATGATATTTGACTTATTTCATTTTGAATAGGAAATTAAATTTCACGAGGGAGCTTAACTCAAGTTGCGCCAATTTTGTGAAATTATAAAATATGTATACATATCATTTATATTTTTGTTCAGTGTAAGGTTTATCTAAGTTACGCCAGTTCGTAAAATTGTAGTTTAAATTTTATCTCTATACGCACTGTGACGTATATGTCTTTTTGACTTCACCTTCATCACATCTTTTAAGATTAAAAAGGAAAAAAACGCTGTGTGAAGGAGATACACCGGTAGTTCGTTTACAAGAATATCAAGGATTCGATTTAAATCTTCCCCATGAGTAATAGATGAAATACTAATTATTATTTTGTTCATCTTATTATATCATTATTATTTAGGTGAGTCTTATGTTTGTGCTGCCATATTTAACTTGTCTCGCGAGTTACAGTTGTTTATTTTTAGATACTGCGGGTACTTATTTTGCCGTAATACTCACTGTTCCTCGTTTTGTAACCATAATCCAGATTTTTGCTACGTTTCTATATGCACCGATACATTTAACAACTGCTAATCGCGTTTAGGCGAAATCCTAGCGTATTGACAGTTTAATCCGAAAATTGACGGATTGAGGTTCTAACCTTATTTCGAGTTGTTGATGTCTTTGCGAAAAAGTGCTGTTTTGTAAAAGTAATGCAGATCAAAGATGAGATTTTCCTTGACGTTGATGGTGACATCCTAGATATTATTCGTTTCGGATTTCCAAGACACTATTATGAACGTACAGATTTTTTTAAGGAGATGGACGACCTGTCGTTTTTCAGGAGATTTCGGCTGAAAAAAACACTGTTCTCAGATAGGTAGAACAAATAAAGCATTAACTCGAGTTTGATAACAATTTGTAAGTATCTTTTACGAAATATTAACTTAAGATAATCAATTTCCTTGGCCAGAATTGAATTTTAGACAAGAACGTCTTTAAAAACCTTTTCCTCTGGCTGTGGATCTGAATCACATTAGGTATTTCCATGATTTCAGTCACTATAAAATTTTTGTTTTTCCAGTAATAATCGTGTGTTGCCCATTAATCAGCTCCTTACATGCCTACGATTTTATGCCTGCAATGCACATTAAAATTGTATTGGAAAATTTATTAGCATGCATTCAAGAGCAATAGCAGGTTTAACAAATCAATATATCGGAATGCCCAATGAAGAAGATGAAATAATAGGAGTTCAGAATGGCTTCTATAGGATCTGTAGATTTCCACGAGTTGTTGGATGCATTGACGGGACGCACATAAAGATGCAATCACCAGGAGCTCAAGATGGAGAACTTTTTCGTAATAGAAAGTCATATTTTTCTATAAATACTCAAATAGTTGCTGGACCAGATTTGAAAATATTTGATGTTGTTGCTCGATGGCCAGGATCTACCCATGATTTAACTAATTTCGATGCATCCCACCTAAGAACACGCATTGAAGGGAGACAATTTCAGAACGCGGTGCTCTTGGGAGATAGTGGTTATCAGCTGAAAGTCTACCTAATGACACCTCTACAAAATCCAGGCAATGTTGTCGAAAATCTTTATAATGAAGCTCATGTGCAATGTAGTAGAAACATTAGCTGGTGTTTGGAAACGTCGGTTCCCTGTATTAGCCTATGGTAGTCGGTGTCGATTAGATTACGCTTTAACTACAATTAATTGTTCTCAATGCTGTGCTAGCAAAATATCGTCGTGAATATGCCAGAGGATTTGCCTCCCTATCGAAAAGAACTCAATGGTCAAGAGCTGGATTACCTAATTTTACAAGGAGATATTCCTCATGAACATGCAGCGAATGTTGGTCAAGCCCCATTTAATTTTCGCCAAAATCTGATAGATAACTAACTTAGTTATTTATAAAACATCTGGATAATAAACACACCATTTGTGGAAAAACTACATACTTTTTAAAACTTTGCTGCAGTACCTTTATTGCATTGAAAAAAAAGTAACATAGTATCTTAACACAAAGTAATAATTCAATAATTCTCATTGTAAAGGCATTGGAAATTGAATTTAGTTTTTGATTGGAAATGTTTAACTGAAGCAAATCTATTTTAAGTTTTCTTTCCATTTCTATGAATTCTTGCTCTTCATCTGTAGCTTTTGTTTTTCCAATAACGTCAGTATTTTGTCTAAGAGTAGATTGTATTTAGAGGCAATATCAGAAGATGTTGAAGCAGTCACAACTTGCTTCGGTCTTGAGGCCCCCACTTCACAACAGGCATCGCTCAACCTCCAGCTAAAAATCTTTGGTTTTCCTCCTCACCTATTTCCCCTCTTAATTCTTTTTTGTTATATTCATACAACATTAACAATGACTCGGCTTTTCTGTATGAGGTAGAATGAGAAGAAGAGTTAAATTCTTTTCCAATTTGGGTCCAAGCATTGCTTTAGAGGCTCTGCCGGCCTTCTTGTCCTCTAATGTTTTCGCATCTTTTCAGTAGCAGTAAAATTCGGTTCTTATTTCTTCTAATTCCTTTCCATTTTGATAAGCCTCTTGAACATATAGAAACTGTCACATTTCACAAATTTTTGACATAATCTACAAATTTGCAATAGTGCCACGTTTTGTTCAACGATTAGGTAATTGCGATTAGAAAGTGGTCCGCGCATCATATTCTAATCTGCCGTTCCTGATCCGGTTTCCCCAATCTGGATTAAGGTGTCAAACGATCCATGCGGGCATTAACCCTGCAGACGCCAATTTCATTTCATCCCTCAACATCTATAGCCTGGTATTTTTACTCGCTGGACACAGTGGATATACCGCTATATCCTCTGGCTATGAATGCTTATAGTGAGCTGAAATGATGCCGACAGATGCAGAATTTTTCTCATCAGTGGAAAAAATAGTTTTCGATATCCTGTTCATGCAATCTCCGGTACGCCCTATCAAAAGCGAATAAGCCGTCTTTTAAAGCCACTTTGCTTGAAAGAAACGTATGACAATACAATGTATTGTTTCTGGGTTATGTGAACTTTTCAAATTAACAGCGTCGTAAATGCGCCTAATGAGCTAATCAGTCTGCTTGAAAGCTCAACTATTCAGCTAGGCTTAAGTCCCCGGATCTAATGAAATACAGCCATTGTACAAAATGCGTTAATGACTAAAAGACTGACCTTTGCATATATCTGCAATATTGCCATAAACAAAGGCAGATTTGTTACGCTCCAATTAGAAAAGTAATATTTATATGGGGACAATAAAGACATAATGAGTCTATTTTTACAGAAATATTTGTAGTTGATGGTGTTAAATTATAAAAACTATACCATTTACAATAAATGGAACGTACAGTTCAACTGTAGGTTTATGGAATCAACAGTATCATTTGTAAGCTTACGAAATATCTCAAACACATTTTTTTGCATGCGAGTCCAACTCTGTAGCACACAAAACCTTTCCAGGAGGTTCACAAGGCTGCTTAGTGTCACTCAGCGCGACAGCCCTTACGCTTGTTTACATTATACATTCCATTCCTTCTCTGGGTACTTGTTCCCAGGATAGACTTTGTTAAAGATACGGGCGTGGACGGCGATGCAGTTCAATTATTTCGTGGAGGAGATCGCTTGTCAGACCAAGTAGCGTGAACTTGATAACAGTGTTGATGTACTATTGGGTGTAGTGTTTTGGTTACCTGAAAGGTAACAATCGTTAAACTCGGCACGTCTGACCATACACCTAGCGACCAAAGAGTTAGAGTTAGTCTGTGTGACAACTCCGAGTTAGTCTGTGTGACGACTCGTAGTCAGTCTGTGTGACGACTTAATGATCAGTCTGTGTGACGATCCGGTGATTCAGTCGATGACGAATCCGTAGTAGTAGTTGGGGTATATTAATGTAATGGTAAATAGTAGATTTGTGCATGTGATGTCATGAGTCAGTTGAATAAGGGAGATACTCATTAGTCTTTTTTTTTCTAAAAATAGGCGATGGCCCCAATCCGATCATATCGCCCTTATCGCTTGCCAGAGGAGGATAACTCGTTGTCGTTTCGTCACCAAGTAAGTGGCCTAATATTACCCTGACATTGTTGTCCATATCGAATTGTTTACGTAATGCCCATGTAGTAAAAATGAAAGGGTACGGGGCGGTACTTCGGAATCTTCTAAGATGAGATGTTTTCACGTTTATCGTTATATTGCTATTCTCATATTACGGTTCGTATCCTACACATTTTTGTCTTCTTTTGTTAAGTCATTCATGTTGATTAATCGATTGGTATAAATTGTTCACCACAAGGAATCTGACATAACTTTACAAATGCATCGAGTAAGTCTATTGCGGTTTCGTTTTATGCAAAAATATAATAAATATAATAATACAAAAACTATACAAAATTTCCAAATACCGAAGTCACCTCTTTTTATGTTTTTTATAAACTTCCACAAATGGCTTTTTGTGAATACTTTTTTTATGCAAAACATCATTTCCAGGTTAAGAGGAATACAGTATATTCAGATAAGAGATAGACCGGATGTAAACAAAAGGTTCGGGTGATTTTCACGCTAAGGCCGCCGTCTCGACGTAAAACAGGAGCCCTCATTGGTCAATTCGCAATTAAATGCCTATGCCGAGCGGCAGAGCAGTCGTATCAAGGCAGAGTCACATTCAGGTTCAGACGTGTTACGTATGTCGTGTGCATCATTGCAATTTGATATTTCTTTGGACGTTTTCGTTTGTTATCTTATTAAGTTGTTGAGTTTGTCGTTGTTATTGTTATACCTTGTTATTGATTGTTATTGTTATCAACTGCTTGCGCAAAATGCCCAGTAGTACACATACTGCCGATGAAGTTGTAAACTCCTGTAGTCCACCTAGGAAACGCTCTAAAAAAAGACACCTGAGTGCAGAAATGAAAGAGGTCATTTTGAATATATATAAGATCGAGCGCGAGGAGAACGAGGCATCAACCATCAAAGAAATTGTTGTGAAGGTTTCTCATAAAGTTGGGGTGTGTGGCGCATCAGTGTTTAATGTGTTAAGACAATACAAAAAAAATCACACCTTTTCTGAGCCAATGACCAGTAAACATCGCAAAAGTATTGTTAAACCATTGGATGAAGCTGATAAGCACGCGATTAGGAGGAAAGTGCATGAATTCTTCTTTAGGAATGAAATACCTACTATAGATAAAGTACTGCAGGAGGTAAATGGAGATACAACATTGCCAAATTTCAAACGATCAACTTTCCATGCGTTACTGAAGCATTTAAATTTCAAATGGAAAAAACGGGGTCGTAATAGTTTACTACTGGATAGAGAAGAAATTGTGCTATGGAGGAGGGATTATTTAACAAAAATTGGGAAATATAGAAATCAAAACAGGAAGATTTATTACCTTGATGAAACGTGGGTGAACGCAGGACACACTACAAGTAAAGTATGGGTTGATGATTCTGTAAGTTCTTCATCCAGGAGGGCCTTTCTAGATGGACTGCCCACCGGATTAAAAAATCCAGCAGGTAAATACGAGTAATAGACAACAATCGGATGTTTTTCAAACCTTGGGAACAAGGTTCTAAACATTAATTCCAGGGGGCAGATAAAACATATTACAAGTAACAAAACTTTTATAACTTTCGATAAAATGCGTGGATGTTTTATTGTCATTTTCATTTGTTAGAACTTTTTTAAGCCATGTTTTTATGTGTTTTCGATATTTCAATAATGTTTTAATATAATCTTAAAATATGTCGAATATTATAAACTTAAAAAAAGTTACTAAGTTTTATATTGTGTACCGTTCCTAATATTTCTAATCATTTTAATTCATACTTTAAGCTTTATAAAGTTATAATTTGTTAATATTAATATTTGCGCGTATTTCAGGTTCCTGATCATTCATTTTTTAAAGGTTTATAACTTTAAATTAAATTGTGAAGCGCTGAGTAATCATACGACGTTCAATATTCTTTCTTTCAATATAACTAAATAATCCCAATTATAGCAATCTGATACTCATGTCTCAATGTTTTTTCGCTGAATGTGATGAAAACATTTGAAAAAGGTTCGCTTGAAATAAATCTACACCAGTTAGTACTTCGATTTCCAGGTAAAGGGAAACGGCTCATTATCTTCCATATTGGCAGTGAGGATGGATTTGTTGTTGACGGTCTGTGGTGCTTTGGGTCTAAGAAAACTGGAGCTTACCACGAGGAAATGAATGGCGAATCGTTTGAACAGTGGTTTTCAAAAATTTTACCGAACTTAGAGGAAAACGCAGTAATTGTGTTGGATAATGCGCCTTATCATTCTCGAAGAATGGAGAAGGTCCCAACAACGGCTTCAAGGAAAGTTGATGTTCAAAATTGGCTCCGCTCGAAAAATATCAACTTTAAAGAAGCAATGCTGAAAGTACAATTATTAAGAATTGTCAAGGATCACAAGGCGGAATATCAAAAATACGCCATTGACGAAATGGCAGCAAGTCAAAATAAAACTGTGCTCCGTTTACATCCATACCATTGCGAGCTCAATCCCATTGAGCTCATATGGGCAGAGGTTAAAAATTATATAGCTAAGCACAATACAACTTTTAAATTTTGTGACCTCAAAGGACTTTTCAAAGAAGCACTAGAATTAATAACAGCGCAAAAATGGGAAAACTGTATTAAGCACGTGAAAGACAAAGTTGAAAAGAGAATGTGGGAACTGGACAATATTTTAGAGGAACAAGTCGAGCCATTCATTATTGACGTTGGTGCTTCAGGCAGTAGCGATGATGAAAGCTCATCAAGCTCATCTTTCCAATAAAAGATGTCGTTCATCAAATTCGGTAAGTTATAAGTAATTATAAAGCTACTGTATTTTTTAATTAATTATTGACATTTTTGAACCCATTTTGGCAAAACCTACTCAAGAATCTACTTTCTGACAATGTTCAACCATGCACATTTTTTTACGTTTTGAACGTTTTAATTTGGTTACATATTTACCTAGAAATCAAAAAATATACTAATCAATATTCTAAAAGCAATTTTAAGAGATATACGATTATTTTTAATTTAGGCTAATTTAAACGCCATTTTGAGATTATATTCGACTGTATTTCACCAAACATCAGGCGGCATCCAAAGCTGGAAATCGAAGCGAAAATTTTGAAACCCTTATGTATATTTACATCATTATATATTTCTTACCCCACCCCCACATGATCCTATATCCATCACCAATCGTATACACATCGAATTGTGCTAATTTACTACAAAGTTACGCAAAGCAGCATCTACTATCTAAAATATGTACTGCGTGACTCTTAATACGTCCCTGCCGAATGTTACAGCGTTCGATGATCACGTGGTCTTGTTTATGTCCGGTCTATCTCTTATCTGAATATACTGTAGTTCGTCGTACGAGATAGTACCACCATGTAGATTCTGATAGTGGTAAACCCATGCGCAAGTGCCACTCAGAAACTATTAATTTTTTGAGGGCCATGTAATGTTCAATCGACCGTGTAGAGAAACTAGGAGAACATTCGTTACTCTGCATTCGTTTTCACTTAACAGTAAGAATGAACTAAATATAATTTTCACTACAATAAGATCAAATAGTTCATCAGAAATCGAGAAGGATTTCGAATCAATTTCACAGTACAAAGAATCATTCAAGCTCCAAAACCGCACTTGTAGGCCATATTTCTACTCTCCATTACATAGAAGATATAAGTGCGACCTGACAATGAACACTATTAATTCAACAGCAAATGAAGAAAGTAAAACTGCTCGAGTGGGTACAGATGGTCGGATCATCTTCGCTATTGTTATAGTCCAGTGCAATTAGGTTTTCTCCGTTAAGAAATACATTTCCAAATTATTTCAGGACACAGTTTCACGTATGCTATATTTCTGACTGTCTCGATACACCACGTTCACCCATTGTCAAAATAGTATGAATATGATTTCTAAGTTTATATTGTGTAGCACAACGCTGTTCCAAAATGTCTTGAAGTAATCAGATAAAGTATCTCACTGTCTGTATAATAAAGGGATTGATAAATTTATTATCGAACAGGCAGCCGAAGGTAGGCAAAATTAATGCGACAGCCAAACATACACTCGCTCAGTTGTCACGAAATGGAACTGCACTTGTTTTTTCCAAGCCGTAAAATAGGATAAGAGCTACGGAGTATCAAGCTGAGTATTTCGAAACCAAGACGGTGAACTTTCCTCAAACTCTGGTCTAAATATAGTTATTCTAGCTATAAGCAACAAAAAATATATAAAAAAATCAGACAAAGTAAAATTAAATCTAATAATAATCACTTGCGCAGGCACTTCTGCACAATATTTGCTGAAGCTTGAGACGATATGCGTCAATATTTTCAACTCTTGGAGACATTCAAAATATTCCTCTAAATTGATAAACGCAAGTAGTACCTTAAAACTCGATAGTACTCATATTTCTACGCAAATATGCGTCTGTAAGTCCATCACAAGACATCCTTGTTTTTTCAAATAATGAAAAATAAAGCATGTACCATTTTTGTGTAAAAAATTATAGAGCTTTCGGGAAGAAACTCAACAAAGAATTAGGGTCTATAAGGAAGCCCTTGAAGTAACCCAAATTGTGTGTTTTATTATAAAACATAGGACAGTGTTTCGGTCATGCGATCATACAAAAATGCTTAACGTATTAGAAAATGGGTGAATTTTAAGAAAAAATGGCAAAATTACAAATTTTGGGACTTAAGGAACAATCAAATACTAAAAGAAAAACAATATTGGCGAGAGCTTGAAATATATAAATGTTCAATTCCGAGAACTCAACATGCTTTAGAAATACGAAAGTGAAGGGTGACTTTTGTTGGTTTATTGCTATACTTTATTTGTAAAATCTGTTTATTCGATTCATATTTCTTCACGAATTTATTTAGATCGACCTTTTCAAGGTATCTCTCAGTATACAGTACTACTGACCACAGAATAAATTCTTGCTAGAAGCGTTTTGAGTTTCTATGTGTATTGTGGTTTTTATTCTGAGGCCATATCGTTGAATAGTGTTAGTCCTATACTTGAGATGTAAGTTTGTTCAAGATATTGGAAAAGAAAACAGGTTTGACAACATGAAATTTGACCTCTAGCTTGGTGAAGAGTAGAAGAAATTCTAATTTCGTGAAGAAATCCACGTAAAGCTTCATGGATTTATGTGACGTCAAATTCCTGTTTCACTTTCAAAATTAGTTAATTCATGGAGGCATCCGTGGATTTGCCAATATAAAACGGGTATAAGCATCTGACTGACATCGAAATTAGGGAAATGTTAAACAACCCATGGAGTTGGAAATTAGCACTGACATTTATTTATCTTCCCGTCTTTCTGTCCTAATTTAAATTCTTTGGCTAACATACTACTATGGTCTATGACTAGTATCACATGTCACATGGTAAAGTGCTCCTGCATCTGAGATGTAATAACAAAACATAAGAAAAACTTCAAGGAGGTTGTGCAAGAGATCCAAAGCCTAGACATTGCTGAGGAGTAGCCAAAAAGCACAAAACAGTAGTCCATTTTTGGCTGTCTTTGGTCCGACATACGAAAGCAGAGCACATTTATTCTGAAGCAAAAATCATGGTTAAACAGTTGGTTGGAAAAAAATTGGTTAGATGTGTGCTCGGAGGGTTTCAACTCGATGACAATCTATCGAGGAATTTAAAAGACAATCGCCACTTCAACTTTATATACCTAGTCAAATTATTTCACGTTTTCCTTGTAATAACGCATTAGACAAAGTTCAGCTGACCCCCGTCTGTGATGCACACTTTTATTGCGTAGGTGTTCAGATAGCACGCGAACAACTTTTATATGGACCGAGACTAGGTAATCAGGTCTCAGCTGTTTGTGTTTATGCCACGAGGATGGATGTATAACAAACTATTTGTGCTACCTACAGGTTTATACCTTACACTATATCCCAGCCTTCGAAAACACGTACCTCCAAGGGACTTTTTTCCATCTATTCGAATGCTACTTGGAGTCCATTGCATAAATAAAAAGGTCTGTGTTAAACTCTTCGGTTTCCATTTCAATATCGTCAGGTAGAAACCAAAGTTTTGGAAAAGAGAGCAGGTATGTCGACTCAATGCGACGGAAGGGAAGCGTCAACTGAACAGGCAATAGGAACGTATATTTATCGAAGAAAAAACTAAACCCAAATATTTTATAATATAGTAATACTAGTAGTATTTATATAAAATATGCACTATATTAAAAAAACTATATCGAGACAAATGAATGAAAAACCCGCAGAAGAGTGACTCTTGTGCGCGGGAAAAAATGCAAAATACTCTTATACTAACGACAACGCAACACGATAGGTTTTCTAATGTAATATTATGCAGTGTCTCAATTCAGATGAAACTGGCAGATATGGAAATATTCTTTAGTCCTTTTTTTTTGTTTATTATGGTATCTTCTATTCATCATTGTCTGTCAAGGCCTGTAAGACCCGTTGTGTCAATATAGTATCTCTAGTGTCTCAGTTCGGTTGAAAGTTACATATACGGGAATATTGTCTAATATAGCTCCTTTTTATTTACTTTGGTCTTTCAATTACTTTTTAGATAAATAATTCGGTGTGTATTTTCACGGATACGTGATCGGACTTCAGAACCCCAAGCACATTACAGTGCCAGCTGCATTCACCGCCATCTTGTCTGCCATTCCACCTTCCTAGTTTGGCATTGGTCCTGCAGATGGATCGACCGATTCTGTCCAATAATTGTTATGATCCCCTTTTTTTTGAAATATATCAAAGTGCTGATCATACACTGAATACGCACTGGTTATTGTTTTGATTTAACGTCTTTCTTGGATAAATAGATTTCAGTATTGAATGCGTATTGAGATGTCCATGCTTAACATTTTCTGGCGTGCGCTTCCATGTGACCAGCTAGTATCAATTGTAGTTTCAAAGCGAGCGACAAACGAACGCGCGTCGTCTGAATTGAGCCTTACAGTACAAACAAAATCTACTATCACAATAATAATCCTGCACTATAAGCGTATTCATGAAATGCATGCGCGGCGTTGATGGGACTTTCACTTTTTCAAGGTTCTGTTGCCGTGAGGAAATAGAGTAGAAATCGCAGTGAATCGCCAAAATACATAATGCCAATCCACACCGCGTAAGTCTCGGCGCCGGAACCGAAAGTTAATAATAAACAGGCGGTTCTTAAACGATTTTTTTCCTATTTTTCTTGACGGTGGTTTCTAATTATGGGGTCTTTGAGTGAGATTTGATGCTCTGGTTCTGCTGGTATACTGACTGTCAAGGACTCACTATTTTATGTTTACTTATGTATGTCAAGGGCATTTGCACCTTCAAACTCAAGACAAGGATACATCAAAAGAAAATGCACAGTATAATATCGAATCTTCTGTAAGAAATACGTAGTTCGCTAATATCTTGGCCAATAATTATAAATCGCAACAATATATTGCAACTTACTGACTTTTTAAAGTGTAATATCAAACTGTGAAGTTTTGACTATTTCAACGGCTAATTGACTTAGAGTAAAAGTCAATGGGTGCATATTCCCAACCCTTCATGTTCTCGGAAAAATAGCAATAACAGCTGATATTCTTGAACACAAAAAAAGCCGAAAACGCTAAAAACGTCACTGATACTTCCGCAGCGTTAGAACAAAATAATCATGAAAATATATGCACTAAATTATTATTATATTGAGAAGGAATTTTTAAGAACGAAGGAGTAGAGTGTCCATTAAATACAATGTGCTTCTATTACTTTTGGAGGCTTCAACTAACAGTTTCTTTATCCGATGCGCTTGTGAATAAGTCTATACTAAGTGACATATAAATCCGAACACCCAGTTTAAATGGTTTTATTTTAATAAAATTTTGTATAAGTAGTTAATGAAGCATAATAAGTAAATGATAAAAATTTCAAAATGATTGCACTGCTTTAAAGCCCTTTGACCTTTAATAATGTGTGGATGCACCCTGATGTGCTACGCATTCTCCAACGCGCCTAGGCATGCTTCTGATCAGGTGGTCAATGTCCTCCTGTGGTATCTCATTCCAGGCAACCACCAACTCCCCTCGAAGTGCTTCTAGAGTCTGAGGAGGACGTTGCTTGCAAATTGAGCAATCTCCTACCCATCATATCCCACACGTGCTCAATTGGGGATAAGTCGGGAGATCTTGGTGGCCATGGTAACAATGTGACATCATTATGTTGAAAGAAGTCTATTGTGACTCTTGCAACATGTGGTCGGGCATTATCTTGTTGGAAAGTTGGATCTGCCAGGGTGTCAAGATAGGGTGATGAACATGTCTTTCAACAAAAAACTGTGGATTCCTCCTTTCACCACGTCGCCTTCTAACCCTGGCACGACCATCGTACATGCCTAAACAAAATCTAGACTCGTCACTAAAGACAATACTGTTCCATTCCGGATCCCAGAGTGACCATTGTCTGCACCACTCAAGGCGATTACGTCGGTGTTCTCGAGTTAAAGGGAGGACCCAGTGTGGCCGGTATGAAAACAAGCCAAAACTTCTCATTCGTCGGTAAACACTTCGCATGCCAATAGGTCTTCCGTGTTCTGCAAACCATTCATTTGCAATGGACCTGGTAGTGGAGAAACGGTCCCTTAAGGCCTGTAATCTTAGGCGGCGATCTTCACGGTCTGTTGTTCTACGGCGGCGTCCAGTGCCCCTTGCTCTTTGCGTACGGCCTTCTCGAAGCCATGCCTGACAACACCTAACCACCGTATCTACACTTCTTTGCACTCTAACTGCAATTGCCCGAAAAGAAAGTCCAGCTTCCCGAAGTCCCACTATACGGCCCCTATCAAACTCACTAAGTTGACGAAATCGTACAGGTCTCCGTACTCTAGGCATCGTAACCGATCGTAAAGGATGTCAAGAACCAAAATCGGCCAACGTTGATTCTTTACTGCGGCTGAAATATTCATTTTTAGAGCGTTAGTGAATTAAAAAAAAGCAGTATAAGCTGGGTTTTACACAACAAATTTGTTATCACAAAATTAACTCCACCAGAAGGATAATTCTTGAAAACAAAGGATTATAAGAATAACCAATATTGCAGAGTACCTATTGGAGGATATTTACCATTCAACATTCCGATGTAACAATAAAGCAACTTCAATATGTATTTCGCTTTTTTTATATTTTCGACAAAAGGTAACGGATTTACTTGAAAATCTATCTGATCTTTAAATGACCTTGAATGGGTCAGGTTCATTGACAAAGATATACTTGAACTTAAAATTGTCTGCAATTTCATTGCAGGAATTAAAAATAGATGTTTCTCGGTAAAAATGCATTTTATCTTCGAACGACCTTGATGGTCATAGTCAAGATCATGTACATGCTCTTTATATTGTCGGTGTCAATTAATCATTAAGGAAAACTGTATCGACCTTCAAGGTCACCGTTAGATGAACCTTTCAAACCTTACAACTTTATTACACAACATTTACCTTGAACATGGCCTTGATCAGGTACATTGAAAATAATATACTTGCTACCTCAGATTGTCTGCAATTTGAATGCAGGCATTAAAAATGTATGTTTCCCATTAAATATTCTTTTAATACTCAGACGACCTTGATTGCCATGGTCAAGGTCACGAACATATTTGAACTTCCTTACTTTTTTTATTTCTGGTGTTAGTTTATCATTTAAGAAGACTGTCCTGACCTTCAAATCAGCCATAACATTATATCCAATGTCACGATTAGACTAGACTCAAACCTTCCAACTTTCTTATACAATATTTTTCTCTATGAAACGTATTTTTCTGTCATCTACTCTAACCATAGTGAGCTCCATCCAAACTTACTAACAGCATCGAAAGGTCCATCGTCGCTCTTGGCACGTTCTGGAGGTGCGTGCAGTGTCCCGATAGCCAATCCGCCGCTCTCGTCCCTTTTCGAGACGCCACTGCGGTGACAGCAGCCACGGAGAAGGCCACAGGGTTCGTCCAGCAGGCCTCCGGACATCCAGCAGCTGAGGAAGAACTCGCACGAGGCGCCAAGCAGGCACTGGGCGCGGTAGACTGAGGAGCGAGATTTGTGTTTTCAAGCGGATGTAGTTTCCAGGAGGATATTCCATGGATCCAAGCGAATTTGTATTGAAATTACTTCAAATAGCGGAGCACCCAAGACACAAAAATATCAAGACATTGAAAACCGGTTTCACTGAACGGATTTTCGTTGTCATTGTTAGAGCCTTGAACAAAGTGTTACCCACCAAAATTTGGCACTCTTTGATTTAACAATTCATAACAACAATTTATTAAAAATAAAAAAATAAACGTGAAAATAAATGGCTTCAAGTAGGTTGAACATGCACTCCCTACAAACGCTGTCCATCTCTCTTACAAAAGACTTGTCTAAGAACATGTATTACAAAGGAATTAAATGAATCTTGTCGATCAAACACGCTAATAAAATTACACCATAGTCTCACAGATTTGACAACACAGCAATCTACCCTTCCGCCCTACCGATAGCATCTGGGTAACTCAGCACGGGGATGCACATAAGAGAATACACGTATGATCATTCAGTTTTAATTCAGCATTCGGAACAGGCACGTGTATGAAGCGCATATCTCTGTCATTCAAGTTTTAAGGGTGAATGAATGGAAACGTATAAATTGCTAGTAGAAAAAAAAATGGCACCCTTACAACCCCAACATCCAATTTTTAAATCCTGCAAAAATTTGTCAGAAAATGATCAGGATCCTCCGATACAAAATTTGAGCGACCTCAATTTTTTTTTTTAGTTTTTAACTTATTTCTTCGCAGCAATTGAGCCGATTTTCTGAAACTACAAAGCCTTCCCGTCCTTGGCATGGTAGTGACCTTGTGTGAACGAGCGGTACCCAAGTTATAGACGGTATTAGCGGAAAGCAGACCGAAAGCCAAGTGTTGAAAATTAATTTCGAAATCGAAAGAGCATAGGTTTGTTGTATCGAGATGTTGAATTCAGATTTTGTTTATGTAGTAGCGTAGCCAACATATCCATTAAATTTTATGCCAGAGATCATTATTGGGACAGACATTGGGAGAATTTGACCCTAGATCTCAGTAACGAAGCTGTCAAATTAAGTTCATATGAACTTTTTTTTAACCCTGTAATGCTTAGTGGGGTTTCGCATTACCCCAAAGAAAATTTAAATGTTAATTTTTTGTGCATAAATTGGCAACATCGGAGATCCGGCTATGTTCATTTGAGGTTAAAGTGTGTGTGTTGTTGGTCGCACATTTTTGTTCAATGCAGTAGTTTATATGATATTTTGTGTTTGGGGTGACGAGTAACCCCAGGTAAGCTTAAACTGGTATTTTTATTTTATTCCACACACTTGATTACGTAATTTATTTAGATGGCTGTCCGACCAGATGATCCCAAATTTGAGGAAACTCTGTTACGATGGAATGAAGAACTCGACAATGAACCTGATTCAGATAATGACGGCACTGACTATGACGACCATGTTTCAATTCAGTCCGACAGGGAGAGCACCTACTCAACGGATGATAGTGAAGTAGAGAGTGACAGAACAACAACTTCCTGGCAAAGTAATAAAAGAAAAAAATGGACATATTTGGAGCACTGAGCTTCCATGTCGTACTCGAACACCTAAGCGAAACACTGTTTTTTAGCGCGAATGTTATAGATATTATAGTGGTGCATACAAATATGGAAATAGAACGACAAAGAGGGAAATATGTTGCTAATTGTGGCTTTGTTAACGAGACAGACGTTGAAGAGATCTTGGCTTTGATAGGACTGCTTTATATGACAGGTTGTAGAAAAGACAATCATCTAACTACAGCAGAAATGTGGTCAAAGCATGGACCAGAAGTGTATCGATGCGTAATGAGTGAAACAAGATTTAGATTTTTGATATCTTACCTCAGATTTGACGACAAAACCATGAGAGACCGAGAAGATAAACTTTCTCCAGTACGTAATATATGAGAAATGTTTATATCTAACTGTACAAAATACTATACTCCTCACAGTTATTCTACCATCGACGAACAGTTATTGGGATTTCGAGGCAATTGCCCTTTTAGAGTATATATTTCATCAAAACCTGACAAATATGGAATCAAAGTTGTAACGATGTGTGATTCACGCACATATTATATGGTTACTGCTATTCCATATATCGGCAAAGAAAATAGGCCAGATAAAGAACCTCTCCCAGCTTATTACGTCAGAAAACTGACAGAACTCATTCACGGAACCGGACGCAATTTGACGATGGACAATTGGTTTACTTCCATCCCACTGGCTGACAAAATGCTTGTTGACTACAATTTGACCATTGTGGGTACTCTCAGAAAGAACAAGAGGGAAATTCCTCCATCATTTCTCCCAAACAAACGAAAAGAAACTATGTCTTCTCAATTTGGATTCGACAACCAAAAAACCTTGGTGTCCTTCACACCCAAGAAGTCTAAATCTGTGCTACTTTTATCGACAATGCATTCTGGTAGTACAATAGATGAAAATAAAAAACCCGAGATAATAAATTTTTACAATTCTACCAAGGGAGGTGTCGATACCTTTGACCAGATGGTGCACACATATTCGGTATCCCGCAAAAGACGCAGGTGGCCATTACGCTTTTTTTGAACTTGGACTACAACTGGTCAGGCCTCATATGGAAAGACGTTTGACAAACCCAATACCTCGAAAATTGAAAGAATCAATAATGAATATTCTAGATATGAAAACAGAAGAAAAAGTTGATCCACCTCCAGCAAAATTGCTAAAACAGACTCGCTGCATTTTATGTCCAAGAACAAATGACCGAAAAACAAAAACTGCCAGTGCGAAATGTTTCAAGGCTGTTTGCAGTAATCATCGAGCTGAAATATGTACCGAGTGTTTGAAATAAATGTTTTATTATTGAAACAAAAGTGTCTATCTTTTATATTTTGTTCATTAAATAGGAATATATCACTGGGGTTATTGGTAACCCCGCCTAAGCAACTATAGCCGTGCTATTCGCCTAAGCGCTCCAGGGTTAAGTTTGCTAAGGTTTATCAGATGGCGTATTATAAACTTGGATAACAGGATAGGGTAAAGTTGCGTGTATTGTACCATTTAGTATGTTTTGTAAAATGTCTTCTTATCATTTTTTTGTCAAAATGCACAACAAAAAACGTATATAAATACTAAAGACTAAAGAATAATAAACCTTTTGAAAAAATATTGCAAACGTATCGAACAGGCTCTTTTAATAATTATACTACAGTAGATTTTTATTGTTTATTGAACGATTTGTTCAACCAAATTGCAGAAAGAGATCATAAATTAACTTGAGATATCCGGATATATCGAAATGTTTCATATATAGAACTAAAAACAGAATAACCACCCATTTTGGAGCACATTTATAAAACTCATAGATATCATAAAAAATAACTGAGAATATTTGTTTAAGCACACACTGTTGGTACCAAACCATACCCCCTATAAGAAATTCAGGTACAGTTTAACAGACCACGCGGTGCCAAATCGGTTTGATTAACATAAATCGTTTATTGTTAGAAACTTGAGGTTACTTTAAATTTTATTTGCCAAAGATCTTGTAAAATAATCAAGTAGCAAACAATTATTATTTGGACATAAAAGCCCATATTGTATGCTGCATAAACAGGCTTTTTAGAAACCAGCAAAGTTTAAGTTCACCAATGCGGGTTACAAGTTTAGTGTTCATCAGTCACGCTTTGGCGCACAATCTTAAAAGCAGTAAAATATACCGCACTTTCCCCTAGATAAAAACCAAATGTTTAAGAACAGGTAAAAATGGAAGGCGTCCAAAATTGACGGGTAAACTTTTGAACGTAATGCATTTCAAGGGCATTCCACTAAAGATCTCAAAGATTCATTCGGTGAAACCAGGCTACTGTTGAAAGGTATGTTCGGCCATAGTTCAGAGTACGCTCGTTATAGCTGTGCTTCAATCCAGCAGGATTGGTTTTAGACAGAAAATTCCACAAAAAATGACCGACATTCCAGTCCAACGATTTTTCGAAGTTGAGTCATTTATTTTAACAGTGAGTAGAGCTGATCAAAAGAAATATTTTTTCCTTTAACATTTTTGGGGTAAAATTAAAGTAACAAAGTTATAGCCCTTTAGAAGTTTGAGTACCGCCCTGTCTCAGTAATAATATTATGTGCTCGTGTTTCGCAACAACGGATATAATCCGCCTTATCGGTTCATCGCATCGGAAACAAAAAAGCGAAAGAATTTGAAACGCTGATCACGATGTTTTTATTCAGTCAATGTGTCAGTCGGTAACGCGTGAGTGAATAGTGGTGTTTGCTGCGTGGCTTAAACGAAATAAAAAATGGCACATGTTTATGCGGATCGGTTTCCCAATCGAGTGCAACCAACCCCTCGTGCCTTTGTTAATGTAGTACAACGGGCTCGTGGATCAGGTGACTTAAGACCTCACAGGTGAGGGCATCTTGAAGTAATCTCAATACAAATCCCTTCAGTTTAGAAAATACCGACAAACCTAATTCGACTGACGCAGAGAGTGTTCCTGATAGATACTTTACTGACTGATATAACTCGGGACGCACCCACATTTCAGCATCCGGATACAATTTTTTTAATAGTTATTGTTAAATGGTATCACAATGTGTTATGCAAATCGTATCAATGGAGAAAGATGGGCTTTTGAAATTCAGCTTTGCTTATGAAGGGTCATATTTGATCGTCTTCCATATTTCAATTAATTTTCCTAATTGTAATCAAAATAAGACAAATTGAACACAAATTTTGACGAATAAGTGATACATTCCCATATGTTGCCGGTTAATGATTGGATACCAGGATGATAATGACAGAGTCTTCCTTAATGTTACGTGAGTAGGCCCCTTTATGAACATTTCTGTTATTTGAACTAAGCTGGTATTAGATATAATATAGCTTACGTACAGTGTAAAATAAATAAGACTCACATTACAGCAAGCCTGAAAAAGAGGGATCCAACTATAAGTCAGTAAAATACCATCAGAAATTCTATGTATACGTTGAACAGAGAGGGCATAAGTCAATTAACTTTTTTATGTCCTATTATTTATTACAAAAATAAAGAAATGCTTGGAGTCTTTTTAGTACAAACCACTGCTGAAACTGGACAGTATATAAGGAATCAGGTCTAACGACTGTAGTGATTGATGTTAACATCATTATATAGACCCAATGAAACAATTCTGCTTCTGCTTTTCGAAGATTATTTGTTAAGATCATTATGAAAGTATATTTTTCATGTTTGTTGCCCATTATGACGTCATGACTTATTCATTGTCAATTTTATTTTGATGCTAAATGTAATAAATGCCCTTCACATACTTATAATATACATAAAGTTTCTTTTTACAATAATGAATTTGGTAACAGGTAGAGATACATCGATCCTGTATCGTAGATGACTCAGATGATTTCAAATCGAGTGTCAGCATAGTCTGTTGAAAAAAGGCACTCCCAAACACAACATACACATGCAAAAATATATATACACAACTTCAGGGTACAATCTTTACAGTTTCGGATCCCTCTTTTTATGGCTTGCATGCTTGGAAATACATGTTTGGTTATGAAGCTCACAATATATATGTATGTACATTTAGCTTTATAATACCTTATATAATTATTACTATCATTCAAGAATATACAAACATATTCATGCCTAATCAAAGTAACATCTTCATCCGCAATAATTATATGTTTAAAGGATTTTTAGAGTACTTCCTGTAACACCTTGTATTTTAGTTTCCAGTATCGTTTATATTATACCCGTGACAATCAGCTATGATACTTTCTTGTTACCGTCAAAAACGGCTGCCATTTCGACGGTGAAAATTGCATGTATAGTCAACGCCAAACAAAGTGGCGTGCACGTCATCACGATAAAAATTCCCCGACCTAATGCCTAGGTTTCTATCACAAACAATTGCTCTATTGCAGTTTCATATTAATGTGATATATAAATTGTAAAATGGTCATTACTCTCTTATTATGGTTAATAGTCATATAAACATTGTTATTAAAATATCACATAAGTTGCTTTCTGATAAATTTAGACGCATTATGCGAAATAAAATGTTTTGCAAACGCTCCAATCACTTATCGACATGTAAACGCACTAAACCGATTTCGCAGCGTTGACACATTGTCACCTTGAAACTTATTTAAACTGGGAACTGACATTTGTATTAATTTTGACACTGAATCAATTTGTGGCATTTCAAATCTTTATAAATCCTTTGGCCCCGCATACTGTAAATCAACAACTGTTTGTTTCAAAACAAAATTATTCATTTTACGAGTAGATAAAGGCAATTTTGGTATATAAAGATGCCCAAACAGTTAAATAGTCGGTGTAAGGAACTCGTGGCCTCGTTAATGCACTACTTTGAGCAAGAAAGGGACAACAACGGGCCTTTGTTGCCTTTAAATGCTGTTCAAGAGGTAGGTTACTAATAATTATATGTAATGTATATTAATAATAGTGAAATTTTATTTCATTTTTTGTAGCGTGTTGCTGCTGCTTTAAAAATTAGTTTAAGGACAGTTAGTCGTATTTCCGAGGGTGTGAAAAGTGATGCAAATTTAGAATCGCCCAAGAAAAAGCGGAGTTATATTAAACGTGTAACCAACACAGCGACATTGGATACAAGTGCCATTCGAGAAGTGATCTATAATATGTATCACAAAAGTAAGATCTTATTATAATAACTTATCAGAAATTTGCATTAATTTGTTAACTAAATTATAATGTCATATTACACATGGTTTCAGAAGAACAAGTTACGATACAAACTTTATGGTCTCGATTAAGAGATAGGGCATTATTTGATGGTAGTGCCACGTCTTTAAGGCGGTTGCTTCTCTAAGCATCTTGGATTTAAGTGGCTTAAGGACAATCCGCGACGAGGGCTCATGGAACTACCAAGTATAGCTTTGAAAAGGGTGGAATTTCTAAGGCAATACAATCAAGCCAAGGTTGAGGCCTTATACCAGTTTGTCTTCCTCGATGAAACTTGGATATTTCAAAATGGGACCATAGGTCGCTCTTGGCAAAATGGAAACCAAAAAAGCGTGAAAGCTATTAAAACAGATGGTAAAAGGTATGTACTTTTACACAATTTGCACTATAAAATTTAAAACTAATATATTTTAGATACATTATATTACATGCTGGAAATGAAAATGGGTTTATTGAGGGTAGTGAAGCGATATTTTCTTCGAAAACAAAATTGAGCGATTACCATGGAGAGATGAACCAGGACAATTTTTTGAAATGGTTTCAACATCAGTTATTAGAAAAATTGGAGAGTCCATCTATGATTATACTGGATAACGCCCCTTATCACAGCATGATATTGAACAAAGTGCCCAACAATGCATGGACAAAAAAAAATATCCAAGACTGGTTGACAAATCAAAACATACCATTTTTAAACACAATGTTTAAAACAGAGCTATTGAGTATTGTTGCTCGGTACATAATGCTTCTTAATTATATATATTTTGGTCGACAGTTTATATTTCTTTTGTTTATTCCTATTCTTAAAATAACTGCTTTTTTAGAAACAAACCACCTAAAATATACGTGATTGATGAATTGGCGGAACAACATGGGCACAAAATTCTTCGACTGCCTCCTTACCATTGTATATTTAACCCTATTGAGTTAATTTGGGGCATAGCAGAAGGTTACTATAACAGACATATTGGTAGAGATGGTAACAGTGAAAAAGACTGTTTGGATATGTGGAACGAGGCTCTACAAACGGTTACCCCAGACATGTGGAAAAATAGTGTTCGACATACTGAGCAAGAAATTTTTAAATGGTATGAAAGAGAACGAATTTTTGATCGACCAGACATCGAACCTTTAATAATCAACTTTGAGAGTGATGAAGATTCAGATTCAGACAGCGCTGAAGAAAGAAACTCCGACTAACTTTATTGTACAGAAAAAGCTTACACCAGTAGCTTACCTAATTTTAGAATGCATTTTTCTGTATGAATTCTGTAAAATAAATACCATGCATAAAATTAGGACCCGATTTGGATTTTTATTCAGTACCTTTAAGCTATCAATTAAATATGGTAGTTTCATAGTGTCATCTGATCAATAATTGTCATACTTAATGATTAGGCAAGTACAGATCTATAATTTTATTATACTATTATTTTTGTTCTCATTTGAGGTTAATATTGCTTATAAACCTAGATATGTAAATAATAAATTTTATTATTTTACAAAAAGTTTGGCAACAATGTAGATTTTTCAACACACCCACCTTGATGACGTGCACGCCACTTTGTTTGGCGTTGACTATAGATACCCCTAGCACAACCATTAAAGAGATTCTAGTGTTCTGTGTTGGGCAATTCTAGCCGGTGTTGCCAGTGGCCGCAGATATTCTTTGCAGTCATAAGAGCTTTAATATTCAGCTACGATCTAGCGTGTATGTGTTATCGAAAAGAAAAACGGGGGCAAACCACCAGCAAAGTGACAACCAACCTAATCTAACCTGACACTTCTGACGACGAATTCTCAATTAGCATGCTTGAGTTGTGAATCACCTTGTAGAAAGATGCATGTTTCCGATATAACTAACTTATTTGGACTTGGAATATCGGCACGGGTATCATGTAAAAAACGTCAAAAAAACCTATAATCCGTCCGTCGTCCCTACAATTGTAGGGCGCGTTTATGGCCTCCTTGATTGTCATACTCCTTCCTATCCTTCAAAAATTTCTAGATTACACTTGTCCCGTGTCAGCGTCAGCGCTCTCCTATTGTGAAGATATGTTTTCCTTTTAAGATTGTAGGAAATTTCAGGCTGATAAAACATGATATACAGGGTTATCCAAATTAAGTGTCCACCATTAGTAACTTTGTTATTAGTGAAAATACAAAGTTGTTTGAATTAGCAAACTAGTAGCATTTTTAACGCTGGTAAAAATGAGAAATAAAAAAAAAATTGAGAGTCGTTATTTTGATTATTTTCAGTAAAATAACATTTTTTTAAATGGAAACCCCTGTATATTATATTTTTTTCTGTTAAAGCATCAAATTTTAAACAAAAAAGTTCATAATGACTTTTCCGCTAAAGTCAAAAATAAAGTCAAAATAACGATAAATATTTTTAATTATTTGCAGTATTATAATATTAAGACGGCTATGAAAACAACATGGCGTTCGCGATTTGACAGCATTAAGATAAGCGACAAATTGTTAAACTGGACATACTCGCAACTAGAAGGCTTTGGAAAACAATGATAAAATCAAATAATGTCAAACATTAGTGTAAATACTTGTTTATAAGCTTTATTGTGTCATTAATTTAAAGAAAAATGTTCTCCCATGAAGAAAAGTGTGATATGTTAGAATGCTATTTAGTGTGCAGAAAATCCTCCTTGAGAGCAAGACAATACTACAGTGAATTATATCCCGCTCGCATTCAACCGTATGAACGATATTTTCTGAGACTTTATCGAAAATTTGGGGGAACGAAAATGTTTTTGCTAAAACAAGGGCAAAAAAAGAATTCATAATAAGCGAGGCCACGGAAATTGCAGTTATTGGATATTTTGAAGCTTATCGTGAGAATTCAATAGCAGATATTCTCAAGGACTCTAATTTCAGTTATGGTACTGTTCAAAGGATTTTAAAAAAATACAAATTTATTCCGTATAAGTACCGACCAGTTCAAACGCTTTTGGCAGGGGATCCAGAGAGAAGACTTGTTTTTTGCCATTGGTATCTTAGCTTCTGTCGCCAAAATGTAAATAACTTTCGTTACCTTTTATGGACAGATGGATAAAATTTTTCAAATTCTGGAATGTTTAATAGAAAAAACCACCATTATTGGTCAAGAGAAAATCTTTTGTTAGTACATCCAAGAGGCCCACAAGTCCGTTTCAGTTTCAACGTTTGGTGCGGTATAATTGGTTCAAAAATTGTTGGCCCGTTCTTTTATGAGGGAACCCTAACTGGTGAAAGATATGTGGAATTTATGTCAGAAATTCTGACTAATTTCTTAGACGAATTGGATCTTATAAGTAGACATCATCTGCATTTTCAGCAAGATGGCGCACCTGCCCACAACTCCAGAGGTACTTATCATTTTCTAAGTACTACTTTTAATGATCAGTGGATAGGAACAAATGGCCCAATACAGTGGCCTCCCAGATCACCAGATCTAAACCCACTTGATTACTTCTTGTGGGGTTACTTAAAGAACCAAATTTACAAGCGAAGGTACGATAACCTTGACGCGTTAAAGACTGCAGTTAGGGAAAAGATAACCCAGATAGATGGTAGGACCATACTTAAGACAGTTCGAGCAGTTGAAAAACGTGCCCAAAAATGTATTGAAGAACAAGGTGGTGTTTTCGAGCATCTTCTTTAAAAAAAATTGTTATTGTATTTTGTAAGATTATAAGTTGATGTTGAAAATAAAGTTTGTCGATACAATTTAATTGTTTCAGATTGGAGGCCATAACTTCAACAATTTGTAACCTAGGAGAAAAGTTATTGTAAGCTTTTTTGTTTAAAATTTGATGCTTTAACAGAAAAAAATATAATATACAGGGGTTTCTATTTAAAAAAATGTTATTTTACTGAAAAAAATCAAAATAACGACTCTCAATTGTTTTTTTTTATTTCTCATTTTTACCAGCGTTAAAAATGCTACTAGTTTGCTAATTCAAACAACTTTGTATTTTCACTAATAACAAAGTTACTAATGGTGGACACTTAATTTGGATAACCCTGTATACATGTATATATACATATACATGTATAACTCAAAAGCAAGCACAATTTGATGCAAATAGATGTTTGTGACATAACCTCAAAATAGAGCACTGACATGGAAAAATAGAAAACTATGACAATCAAGGCGGCCATAAAGGCGCCCTACAATTGTAGGGACGACTGACGATACGGGCCTAAGATGTCAACTTGCAGACTAGGTAGTTTTTAGGGCGCAAACAGTCGTTTCACGTTTGCTCCCTAGGATCGTTGTGAACGTCCATCTATGGAGGAATCCCTCAACTAAATAAACTACACGCATTATTGGTTGCATAGCTTTGTAACGCTGACTGATCCGTGTCTGTAGTTTTTATCTCTGAGAAGAAGGTTGAATAGCAAGATCGGATCTGGATGATTATATGTATTGATCTGCATGTCTATAAAATCAGTGATATTTGGTGGGTGAGAAAGTCATTACTGAATATGTTGAATATGACGGGTTATTTATATGTTGTGGTTTCTGAAGAGAGGTTATGTTCAAAGTTATAAATTACGAAAAACTGAGGAGAATTAAGGGAAGTAATCACCGCGCCCGCGTTGTGTGTAATTACTGTTAGCAAGTATATGGCTACTTCGTCAGTCTACAGTGAATATAATTATTTCTGATCTCTCTTATTTTTGAAATTCAGCAACTTTGTATATATGTAATTTCCAGAATGTATAAGAAAAAGTGGCTGCGCAATTAATTTCTAGCTTTGAATCTCGATTAAGTGTATTTGAGACAAGAATCCAATGGAATTATCATTAACAAATACAACTTACAGCTTAGACCTCCAGTAATGCCATCTCTCAGCAGATTTTACATAAAATCAGAGCCAAACCTTGATACCTAAAGCCTAATTACGTTCAGGCAACACGTACAACTAAGTGCTAAGTTAACATCTTGTAGAAAAACCTACATAATGTAAAAAAAATCGGCATAATGTCACTTTTCAAGATACGTGATACCCGTGCCGAACTATCAACCGATTATACAATAAAAGCTCGCCCAGTATGTAGAAGAACCCTAGTTGAGAGCTCGATGTCAGAATTGACGGATTAGATAGCGTTGGTTGTCACTTTGCTGGTGGTTGGTCCCGTTTTTTCCGAGACAGATACGGAATTTTTTGTGATTCAGTTGGCGTTGTGGGTTCCTGGTGTTCCTGACACTGCTTACTTCAAGAATTCAAGATATGGAGAATAGCAGAAGGAAGAATACATAGAAAAGGTAAATATTATTCCGTCCATTTGTATATTGTGAGTACTGATAGCCTTTCACCATTATAACTTTAGTCCGAAGCTTTTTCTAGTCGGACAAACATAGCTCTCTTTATTATTGGTTTCCACTAAACACACTAAATCATGTCGGAATATTAATAGTTTAATGTTCTCAAAGAATATCTGGGGCCGCTGACATGGTACGCGGCAACACCGACTAGAACTGGTAAACACGGAACACTAAAACCTCTGTCATCGTTGTACCAGGAGAATCTACATGCGATTTTCTCCACCGAAATGGTAGCCGTTTTTGATGCTGACAGAATTTTATCTAAGCAATGGCCTAAGATAACAATCAGCATGCCCATGGTATGACAGACAACCAAGTTCTATACAAGGACCTTGCTTTGAATGTAATCTAATCTTGATGTCATAGAATTCAAAATGCAAGTTTCTGAAAACGGCTCTATACAAATAGATGTAAAGGTATAATATCTTTCGATTCTTCAGACTCAATCATCGAGGCTGCTCGATTGAGAGTATCGGTACATCAAAATGCTTTCTCGAGTTGGTTGTAGCAAATTAATTTTTATGTTACTGCATATCCATGTGTAATGGCACCAGTACCGCTGATAATTTATGCACACTTACAGGCCTCCATTGACCTGCTCTAAAGTTAATAAGGAGATAAACCCAGCTTTCATGAGAAATTTCAATTCAAACTACATATTCATAATTGAGTAGTCGTACTTTCTGCGAAAAGTTAAAGCATAAAGTAGACCAGCTCTCATCGTGTTTGAGATGATTTAGAGTGATCTACGAAGTCAATAAAGAATATCCTGAATTTTATATTAGTTTATAATGAACACTAATTTGTTACGTTAGTGAGCTATACACGGTGCAAACGTTACGATAGTCAATATTTGAATGGGCGATAGAGGGGTTTAAATGAATCAAAAAGTTTTATACAACATGGGGGTCAAAACGGCAATTTTTTTAGAAAAAAGCGACTTTTAAGTAAAATAAAATCTGACAACGCCGCAATGGCAGACGAAAATTACGACGGAACGCAGCGTAAATAAAGATGGAGTTTGTTATTTTTGGCTCTTAGGTATTATTCCATTATTTGATATGTACTCGTAAAATTCAAACAATTAAAAAACAACGGACTTACCTCTAACTGTCTCAGCGCTTCACCTGGTGTGTGAAAGTTTATTGGTCGTATTAAAAAAATCCACTTATAAATAGGGAACGCAATTTTGATACATACACTGTTTTTCTTTTAAAAACCCACACTGCACTTTTTTGTATTTAAAGGTGTTCAAAATGTCGTCCTCTACTTTCCACACAAGCTTCATTACGACCTCCACGAATGGTTTGAGGATTTTCTTGGACCCACGTGTGAGTATTATGGAAATTTTATATCCCGTCTCGCGTAAAAGTACATTTGTCCGCCGCTAGAATGTTTTTAAAAAAATCCGGGTTTTCAATGTTTTTGTGCAAAAACCACTAACACAATGTTAGTCTGCGAGGATAGTCTTCTGGCAACAGGGCCTGCACTTACATGGTAGGGATAAAGCAAATTTTCCCGTAGGATTCTATGGCCTATGGTTTGCGATAGTCCCACGCGGTGGCCTAATTCTCGAGTGCTGATGTCTGCATTGATTTCCACGATATTTAAAATTTGTTTCTCCTGCTCTACAGTAACCTGTCTTTCACGAATGCGAATATTAGTGGGCTGAACACTTCCTGTATCTCGAAGTCTTTGGTATACTTGCATAAATGTCCTGTCTGGGTGTACCAGTTGGCGAAATTTGTCGCGATACATTTGAGCTTTACCGTAAACTAACAACATGTCGGCGAACTCTTGATTCGAGAACATTGTAAATCAACACGACGACGTACGCGAATAAAAACAAAACAACATACTAAGCACTGTTACCGTTTGCGATCGATTGCCGGTTCGATAAGGGTGATGATGACCGACGCGCTGTTGTCATGTGTGTTTTAAATATTCGATTTAATGAAACTTACTTACTGACTACAAATTTTGGCTTAACTTAATGCCATTTATTTGTTAATTACCCAATTTAAAAACGTTTTAGATTAGATTATGAGAATTAGTAAGACTGTGGTGATTGTGGTCGATATAAAGCACTTAAAGTTGTAAACTATAAAGCCATTTAGAAAAAAATGATTTATTTTGATCCTCCCTATTACCCATTTCAATAATGACTACCATAACGTTTGCACCCTATATTCTAGTATGACCACCAATGTCATAGTCAATTCACTTGACTTCTAATAGTATTCTGACTGATTTAAACTTTTTATCGGCAATGAAATCATAGCCAACAAAACAGCTCAGCTGGTGGGAATAGCAGGTGTTATATGCGACATTGTATCAAGCACAACAAAGGTTGTTTTGCTGAATTGTATCAAAATAATGGCAACAAGTAGATTGATTCTGCACTTCCCACGAATATCGAAATAATACATGGACCTTATTTCCTGGATTGAGGATAGTTGCTATGCTGTTGTTCATTATCCAAGAGATCAAGCCTAGATCATGCTGATGAAGTGCCAATAAAGCGCGAGACACTGCCCATGGATAACTGTCTTTGGACGGACAGACGAAAGCATCAGCATGTTTAAATTAGGCCCTTTGAGAAAAAAGTTAGTTACGAACATGTATAACAGAGAAGCTAAAGGGATCAAGTCCGTCAAACAGGTCCACACAATTAGTTCATAGCGCCGGTCGTTGAAGCCAGAGAGTAGATGCACGGGCGCGTGTTGAAAGCATTTCTCTATCATTCATAAATTTTTAAGGACAGGAATTACCGGTGTTGGAAATATATTAATATACTAACATAAAAAATTGTTCAGCGATTGTAATACTTTTAGCTGCTCACTTATTTGAGGCCGCTAACAATGCAATCATAATTAATTTTTTATCTCGCTGTTTTATAAGTGTAAATGAAAAATGACAAGTTTTCATTTTTGCCATATGTGTCTCAGAAGTCGACGTCAAGCCGAAACCGGGTGATAGGCAAAGTCATAACAGCTATCAGAAAAATATTTAAAAAAATTGTATGTATGTGTTTTGAAAATTATAGGTCTTTGAAAAAAATAGAGAAATTTCACACCCTACGGCAGTCTGTCAACTCCTGTTACTACAAACATTAACTTTTTTTGGATTTTATTTTTACAATGTAATGATGAATAATGCATCTTCAAACTGGTGTCTCAACCTTACTGCCAACTTTTCTCGTTCAGGAAAAATTGCCACTTATTGCCCAACCAAGTATTCCAAAGTAAAACTTTGCTCAACTTTAACTGGCTGTAGTGGAAAAAAGTGTACTACGAGAGTTTTGCAAGTAACCTTAAAAGTTGGCGCATTTAATAAGGATTCCAAAATGGTATAACACTTAGAAGATTACTCGTTAACTTATGCACAATTTTTATTTGAAAAAAAACTGATCAAATTTTTTCAAAATTTACTAATTAAACAGCGATTATGAAAACCCGCAAGGACCCTTAAGGATAACTGTTTGCACAACAGTGGGCATCAAAATGCTGCTGATGATGATTTACCTTTACAGCAAATGCTCAAACTGTTTTCCTTCAGCCGCAATACACGCTCGACATCTTAAAAAAGATCGGGTTATTAAACGAGCGAATCCACGGTTATTAAAAAACTCAGCTGCTTCCAATAGTCTTTGCCGTAGCTCAGCTACATTTTGAATCGGCTTGGAATACACTTTTTATTTTACAGTTCCCCAGTAAAAAAATCTAACGGATTAAAATCAGGTGATCGGGCTGGCCACGGTATTGTACCAGACCGCCCTATCCATCTGCCTGGAAAGTTTTGATCGAGATACTCTCTCACTGAGATTGCATAGTGCGCTGGGCAGCCATCATGCTGAAACCACATGTCCCTGTAAATACTCAGTGGCACGTCCACCAATAAATTTTGTACATGATTTTTCAAAAAACCTAAGTAAACCTCAGCAGTCAAAGCCTCTGGGAACTCAAATGGACCGATTATTTTACCATTTAAAATTCCTGTCCAATGGTTTATCTTGAGATTTATCTTCTCTCATCAAATGTGGGTTTGCTACGTGCCACTCGTGTAAGTTATGCAGGTCCATGTACCCATCTTTCTTAAATGTGGTCTCATCCGACCATAAAATTTTTTCAAAGAACTGTGGATCTTTCCTGTGTCTTTCTAACATTGTGCGACAAAAAGCAACTAGGGGCTCATAATCCCGGGGCAGGAGAGGTTGAACACGCTGTACGTGGTATGGATGGAGCACGTTTTTTTGCAAGATTCTATGGGCTGTACTTTTGGGCACACCTGTTTTTAGTTCTATTGCACGCACTGAAGTACTCGGGTCTTCTTCGACAGCTCCTAGCACCACGTCTTCGTAAGGAAGGAAAGATTTTTTAAATATTTTTCTGATAGCTGTTATGACATTGCCTATCACCCGGTTTCGGCTTGACGTCGACTTCTGGGAATATGAATATGAATAATCGATAGTTTATATTATCGTCCAGGGTAACTACCATACGTATATAGTATGCGACAACGAGTACTACGAGTACACAGCTGGGGCATCACATGGAGGGTATATGTCAGGATCCGCTTAGTGTTACCTGATGATACCTTAAACATTGCCGCTAAGGGTTCGAATGCCGTTGTCTGTCAATTTTGAAATTTTGATCTGCCACGTTTACGCAAAAATGTAGTACTCATGCATCAACTTTTTGCCTCTGAATTTCAGCTTTCTAATTTGGCCTGTCCAGAAAAACATAAGTAGGGGTAGATAATAATAATAATAGACGTCTTTATTTATCCACAATTATATTGTAGTATAGCCAAATGTTAGACTTACATGGCGAAGTTTAGCATGCTACTACTCTTACACTTAACCATATAGTCTCTAGCAGATGTTCAAAAGTATACACTATCCACAAACCGATTTGGTTCATTACATCGAAAGTAAAATTTAAAAAAAGAGAAAAAGGCATACTTTCAAAACCCAAGTACACCAAAAAATTATTAATCTGAATTAAAGATGTAATAAAAAAAAAACGAATGATTACGTAAATTATATGTTTGGAGGGTTGAGTAATAATGTTTTAACTTTTTGTCGAAAGACAGGTAATGAAAATTGTTTATATACTTTAGGAAGGTCATTATAAGTAATAGCAAGATTGTAAGAAAAACTGCGTTTAAAAAGTGTAGACGTATGCAGGGTTATTCTAATATTATTTTCTCTGAGGGTTCTACAGAGAACATCATTATTAAATGAAATTTTTTCCCTCAAGTAATAAGGTTTATACGTGAGCAGCAATTTGTGAACAAAAACTGAATAGTCATACTTGACCATGTCATTTTAACCAGTTTAGAATGAGATATTTCGCTGATACATGATCAAATTTACGTAAGATAGTAGTAAATGCATCGTATAAATCGATGAACTGTTTGTAACAGAAAGTAAAGCAGGTATTGCACGTATGTCAAGCTAACGTTTTTTAATTCTTATTGCAGTCCAAAGGAACTCACATGAATGGAGACTCCGTAGGAAAATATAAATCAGAAGATACATCTGTAGTAAGATAGAAATAATCCAGTTCAATAGTTGAGTACAGTATATGCCTAGCTAAGTCACTAGATTATTAGAAAATAAGTGTGAAGAAGACCGAACCGTCTTCTTTTGTCACATCTTTTCACAGTTAATCATCTCTCATCTGAGCCGGTAAATTGTTCTAGAATAGAGTATTGTAAACAATTTGGGAAATTAGACCGCTTCGTTTCGCGTGAGAAGCTGCTTTCGAAACGAGCACTGTTCACAGAAAAACGTAGCAATGTCATAGAAATATAATCCAGGTAATCTAGCAGTAGTTGGATCAAATTCAGAGGTAAGGACATTTGATGCATCAGAATGTTTGGCCTTTATTCTTTAGCAAAAAAATGATGTCAGGACTCTGCACTTCACAC
This sequence comes from Acanthoscelides obtectus, assembly GCA_963669975.1. NCBI lineage: Eukaryota > Metazoa > Arthropoda > Insecta > Coleoptera > Chrysomelidae > Acanthoscelides > Acanthoscelides obtectus. Next base: position 88,519,001 of record CAVLJG010000006.1, on the reverse strand, counting down.
GCAACGCCGTCATCAATGCATAAAGGACTATTATTATAAATAGTCAATTACGAACATGCATAACACAAAAAAAAAGCAATAAGTGGATCAAGTGAGCCAAACAGGTCCATAGTCCCACCCATTCTGGCAACGTCAGCCGTCCTATGCTGTCCAGCTCGAGCAGTGTGGTGATGAGAGGTTAGGCGGCAGTTGCAGACAGAGTTTTGTGGGCACCGGGGTAAGTGCGAAGCGTTCGACAGGCACGACCTACACGCCAAACGTCCATTTGATATTTCTCCACGTTTTGAGAGCAAACCTACGGGTGTCGTAAGCGCAAGCGCATGAATTTACTACGAACAAAAAATTGAGGTATACTCTCGCTCACCCCCTATGGCCCCAGCCCCTACACTTTTTTGAAAATAACTAGGAGCCCCTAAATGGTCAAAAAACTATGTATGAATGATTTTTGACATTTTTTCCTGTAGCTCCGCCTAGAATTATCAGACGGAAATGGATTAGCATACTAATATCAAAAAATTGTAATACAATGAACTACTTCAATGCAATTTCAACTGTAAAATGATGTCATATGCAGACGATACTGTTTTAGTTTGCACTGGTCATTCATGGGATGACGCAATTCGGAATGCCGAGTTGACATTAAATAAAGTCAAATGCTGTTTGGATAACAATTTGCTTAAACTTAATATCTCTAAAACTAAGTATGTAACGTTTTCTCCAACCAAAGCAGGCAGGCCATTACACCAACGAACATTAATTATAAATGATAGTGCTGACACTGTCGAAAGAGTTGGAGTTATTAGATACTTAGGAATCACCGTTGACAGTAATTTAAAATGGCAGAGTCATGCCGAGCTTTTAGCATCGAAATTAAGGAGAATTATTCATAAGTTTTTCATTCTTAGTAATATTTTAAGCAGAAAGAGTCTTCTCTCAATATATAACTTGTTTGTGGGGTCTCTACTAACTTACGGGATAAGTATATGGGGAGCCGCATACACTAGTACTTTAAAAGTACTACAAACCACACAAAATTATATTGTCAGGACTATTTTTCGTATCGCATGTAGGTCAAGTAGCAGATTTGTTTACATTGAAAATGATCTTTTGAATATTAAGAGGTTTATACATTTTTGCTGCTCTGAAATTTGTTCACTCCAGAAACATTGTTCCAACCAGCCACGCTTATGAAACAAGAACTAAAATAAATATAAGTTAAACTTATAAAAGAGTGAATGAATCTGTTTGCCAAAAATGCATAAAGTTTGATGGTATTAGGTTGTATAATAAATTACCCCTACAATATAAAATCCTCTCGAAGTATAGTTTCAAAAAAAGAATTAAGAAGTTCATCTTAAATAACTTTGACATGCTTACATCGACTGTAGCTTGACTCAACTCAGTCATTTCGTTTCTATCTAATGTTTTTTTTTATATACATTTGCTCATAATATACTTTATGACCATTAGCCATGGATTGAATTTGTATATTGTATGACACACACAAGCTTATAGCTTAGGTGTCTATTCTTTTGTAGTAAATTCTAGTACTCTTGTTTCTCTGCTTAACCTTTAGGCAAAATTTTTATTGTTTAATCAACATAGTTTGACCTTACTCGAAATATCCCTATATTATCATATTTCAGATATTCATATTTTATGTATTCTATGTTTATACTTCTGAGTGTTTTTAGTAGGCTTCTGTGCTATTGTTATGCATTTTAGATTTGTTTATTCAGACACGTAATTTAGGATTTGTGACGACAAGATTAGAAAGTATACAGAATTTTTCACAATTCATATACCGTTACTTGTTGGTTCTAGATCTGATGCTAGTATCTTTGCTTAGATTTCTGTTGCAATCTTGGTTATTCGGGGTAGCAAGAGCATACAAGCTCATGTATTTTTGGAACTGTTTTTTATTTAAATTGTACTGAAGGTTGTTTTTAATTTGTAAGTTATATTGGTTTTTGAATTTGAATAAACTTTGAAAACTCTCACCCATCCCTCATTTTTTACCCGTAAACAAATTTTCAAAAATTATCAGGATTTTCTGAAAGGTCAAAGACAAAGTTAGAGCCATTTTTATTTGTTTCGTTTTTGCCTTTTTCTTCGCCACCACTCGACCGATTACCAAATCTACAAACCTGTTTCGTCCTTGACATACTAGTGAAATCCAAACAGTACCTTCGAAGTTATCGATGGGCCAAGGATTTGAGGACAGACCTCAAACAGACCGACGGAAATGAGTAACATGGTGTCATATAGCATGTAAAAATCTTAGAGGTTTTTCGAGATTACAATACTTCCTCGACAGACGGCGCAGCGTGGGAAATATAAATAGACCGGAAACTCCTTTTTCTTTCATGAAGAATCTTATTTATGAGAGGATGCAAGCCCGCTCCATTTTCCGAAGCACAGATGCCACCAATTTGATGCTTCAATTGGTAGCCAGTAAAATATGAAAATTGCTTAGCCAGAGAACCGCAGGATGAGGTTTAGGAGTTACATTTAACAATATTCTTCCAGTTGAGAAAAAAAAAGGTAAATGAACGAACTCTCACTATCACTGGTTGCAGAAAATAATTAGTCCATTAATTGATCGCCAAAGTTATTTGTATCATTTTGCACATTTCAAGCAGCCTAAAGTTATCTAAAAAAATGCCTGCGCACAAAGGACAAAATAGCCTCGTAGGTGTTGAATATCACTCCAGTGTCAGTGGCGACAGAAATGTGAACGAAATTTGAAAAAATTCAGAACGCCCCTATAATCCGTCTTTGATATTTTATGATAATGCGATAACAATAGCGTGTAGTTAAAAAGTTTTTAGGATTGGCCACTTTCTGAAAAACCCCAAGTTTTGGTATTCGACGTTTTTCTTGTCACTTTAATGACGCTCATAGATGCTGTGTATCTGAATTGTTTCAGGTTTACACCTTATAACAATGCGTGGAAAGTACAAAGTTAATACATTCGACTTCATCATTGTGTATACGTTATACAGGGTTATCCAAATTAAGTGTCCACCTTTAGTAACTTTGTTATTAGTGAAAATACAAAGTTGTTTGAATTAGCAAACTAGTAGCATTTTTAACACTGGTAAAAATGAGAAATAAAAAAAAACAATTAAGAGTCGTTATTTTGATTTTTTTCAGTAAAATAACATTTTTTTAAATGGAAACCCCTGTATATTATATTTTTTTCTGTTAAAGCATCAAATTTTAAACAAAAAAGTTCATAATGACTTTTCCGCTAAAGTCAAAAATAAAGTCAAAATAACGATAAATATTTTTAATTATTTGCAGTATTATAATATTAAGACGGCTATGAGAACAACATGGCGTTCGCGATTTTACAGCATTAAGATAAGCGACAAATTGTTAAACTGGACATACTCGCAACTAGAAGGCTTTGGAAAACAATGATAAAATCAAATAATGTCAAACATTAGTGTAAATACTTGTTTATAAGCTTTATTGTGTCATTAATTTAAAGAAAAATGTTCTCCCATGAAGAAAAGTGTGATATGTTAGAATGCTATTTAGTGTGGAGAAAATCCTCCTTGAGAGCAAGAGAATACTACAGTGAATTATATCCCGCTCGCATTCAACCGTATGAACAATATTTTCTGAGACTTTATCGAAAATTTAGGGGCAACGAAAATGTTTTTGCTAAAACAAGGGCAAAAAAAGAATTCATAATAAGCGAGGCCACGGAAATTGCAGTTATTGGATATTTTGAAGCTTATCGTGAGAATTCAATAGCCGATATTCTCAAGGACTCTAATTTCAGTTATGGTACTGTTCAAAGGATTTTAAAAAAATACAAATTTATTCCGTATAAGTACCGACCAGTTCAAACGCTTTTGGCAGGGGATCCAGAGAGAAGACTTGTTTTTTGCCATTGGTATCTTAGCTTCTGTCGCCAAAATGTAAATAACTTTCGTTACCTTTTATGGACAGATGAATCAAATTTTTCAAATTCTGGAATGTTTAATAGAAAAAACCACCATTATTGGTCAAGAGAAAATCTTTTGTTAGTACATCCAAGAGGCCCACAAGTCCGTTTCAGTTTCAACGTTTGGTGTGGTATAATTGGTTCAAAAATTGTTGGCCCGTTCTTTTATGAGGGAACCCTAACTGGTGAAAGATATGTGGAATTTATGTCAGAAATTCTGACTAATTTCTTAGACGAATTGGATCTTATAAGTAGACATCATCTGCATTTTCAGCAAGATGGCGCACAACTCCAGAGGTACTTATCATTTTCTAAGTACTACTTTTAATGATCAGTGGATAGGAACAAATGGCCCAATACAGTGGCCTCCCAGATCACCAGATCTAAACCCACTTGATTACTTAAAGAACCAAATTTACAAGCGAAGGTACGATAACCTTGACGCGTTAAAGACTGCAGTTAGGGAAAAGATAACCCAGATAGATGGTAGGACCATACATAACACAGTTCGAGCAGTTGAAAAACGTGCCCAAAAATGTATTGAAGAACAAGGTGGTGTTTTCGAGCATCTTCTTTAAAAAAAATTGTTATTGTATTTTGTAAGTTATATAAGTTGATGTTGAAAATAAAGTTTGTCGATACAATTTAATTGTTTCAGATTGGAGGCCATAACTTCAACAATTTGTAACCTAGGAGAAAAGTTATTGTGAGCTTTTTTGTTTAAAATTTGATGCTTTAACAGAAAAAAATATAATATACAGGGGTTTCCATTTAAAAAAATGTTATTTTACTGAAAAAAATCAAAATAACGACTCTCAATTGTTTTTTTTTATTTCTCATTTTTACCAGCGTTAAAAATGCTACTAGTTTGCTAATTCAAACAACTTTGTATTTTCACTAATAACAAAGTTACTAATGGTGGACACTTAATTTGGATAACCCTGTATTCCATTTGCATAAGAGTGTAATACTTTGTAAATAAAATAAGTACAAGAAAAACAAAAATGTGATTCAAAATTAAATGATAACGTTGACCAAGTAATGGACAGCTTATTTTTACCGCTTTTTTTTTGGCATCACTTATTTGTCTGATTTTGATGTTTCAGAATGTAAACGAGCTGACATGCATTCTGCCAGCAATGAAATATCCTTTGAAAATACAAATAACTTGTCAATGGGCGGCTTCCGCTTGAGAGGTAAAGTAACCTGATAGGGAATAAGTAGTAGGTTCTCAATGCACCCGCAAAAATTACTATATATCAATCGTGGGGCCCATAAAGAAAGACATGTACATTTTTAAAAAATGCAAACAATCTGACCGAAGTAACTGAAACGAATGAGAAACCAATAAATTGTGCTACCACGACAAATCTAAGGTCACCTTAAATACAAAGTCCATCAAGCTGTTTGGGCTATAACTCATGACATAGAAGACATAGAAATCTGAAAGTTGAAGATTGCGTTTAAAATCCACCGCTTTTCTTTTATAAAATTTTAGTATACACAGTGCTACTCGCACATTCAAGTCAAATCTAGAGACACCCCCTTGTGTCAAAATGCATCAAGCCGTTTAATTTCTAGCCCATCATTAGGAACTTCATGTTTTTTTTTTATTAAATTGAATGTCTTTTGATTTTCAATATTCATGTATTCTGGGACCAAAAATCTACTCCCCTTGGATTTTGCTGTATGGGCGCCATTGTTCTTCTCATATCAAATTTCTATTCAATACAGGTGTCACCTTAGATTTTGTCCCAACGATTTTACTACGAGTATATTGCTTGGACTATCAACGGAAACTGGATGACTATTGTCTCGAAACACGTCGAAGATAGCTTCTGAATTCGCTACAGCCTTGGGAAACAGTCAAGTTCGCCGGTTGAAAAAATGAAAGTAGTGTCATTGGCGGAGCACATCTGTACCAAGGTTGGTTGCGTTTATAATTCCTAGCGTTCATTGCCATGGACAATAGGGAAGTGAATAGAATTCAAGTATACTGGCGGCAAATTCTTGACGAGGGAGTAGAATAACTATAACAGAAAGTGGACGTAGTTCCGTAACTTTTCGGGGGTATCCTTCTGCATTTCCTAGGGCGAAGCTAATTTTGTGTTGAAATATTTAATACTAAGAAAAGCGTATTCAATACTTCAACTTCATTAGGACTCTTCCTAGATATTTGGATGATTAAGTTTATTGTATAAATAAAATAATGTGAGGAGACACCAATATGTAGAAAACTAGGAATTCATAAAGTTTCAAGTCTACGATTTCGGTGGTGGATGATTGGTTTGTCAAAAAGTTTTATGAACTAGCCGTCACAAAAACTGAAATAACATGGGAAAATGTAAAGTTTGTCCTAATGTCAATGTTACAAGAGATATCTTAAGAAAAAATCGTTCTATAAGGTAACTTGATAAATTTACTTAATATTCGAGAACCTATGTATTTCAAGCTTTTATCAACATTGTTGCGTTTATTTCAGTGTTATTATTTGAGAGCGAAATTTTCTCATTTTTGTCCAAAATATACCTACCTATTTCCGAATGCTCAAGTTACTATTTTTTTGAGGAGAGCATGATCGCAACACTTGTTACTTGAAATCAATAATAAAGCACTCTAAGGCAGAGACCATTATATAATGAAAATCTCATTATATACTAAGTGACATATAAATCCGAACACCCAGTTTAAATGGTTTTATTTTAATAAAATTTTGTATAAGTACTTAATGAAGCATAATAAGTAAATGATAAAAATTTCAAAATGATTGCACTGCTTTAAAGCCCTTTGACCTTTAATAATGTGTGGATGCACCCTTATGTGCTACGCATTCTCCAACGCGACTAGGCATGCTTCTGATCAGGTGGTCAATGTCCTTCTGTGGTATCTCATTCCAGGCAACCACCAACTCCTCTCGAAGTGCTTCTAGAGTCTGAGGAGGACGTTGCAAATTGAGCAATCTCCTACCCATCATATCCCACACGTGCTCAATTGGGGATAAGTCGGGAGATCTTGGTGGCCATGGTAACAATGTGACATCATTATGTTGAAAGAAGTCTATTGTGACTCTTGCAACATGTGGTCGGGCATTATCTTGTTGGAAAGTTGGATCTGCCAGGGTGTCAAGATAGGGTAAAAGATGGGGTTCTAGAACTTCGTGGATATAACTCTGCGCGTTCATATTACCTCTGATGAAGATTAAATGTGACCTGGAACCATAAGCTATAGCACCCCAAACCATAACTCCAACAGTGTGATGAACATGTCTTTCAACAAAAAACTGTGGATTCCTCCTTTCACCATGTCGCCTTCTAACCCTGGCACGACCATCGTGCATGCCTAAACAAAATCGAGACTCGTCACTAATGACAATACTGTTCCATTCCTGATCCCAGAGTGACCGTTGTCTGCACCACTCAAGGCGATTACGTCGGTGTTCTCGAGTTAAAGCGAGGACCCAGTGTGGCCGGTATGAAAACAAGCCAAAACTTCTCATTCGTCGGTAAACACTTCGCATGCCAATAGGTCTTCCGTGTTCTGCAAACCATTCATTTGCAATGGACCTGGTAGTGGAGAAACGGTCCCTTAAGGCCAATAATCTTAGGCGGCGATCTTGACGGTCTGTTGTTCTACGGCGGCGTCCAGTGCCCCTTGCCCTTTGCGTACGGCCTTCTCGAAGCCATGCCTGACAACACCTAACCACAGTGTCTACACTTCTTTGCACTCTAACTGCAATTCCCCGAAAAGAAAGTCCAGCTTCCCGAAGTACCACTATACAGCCCCTATCAAACTCACTAAGTTGACGAAATCGTACAGGTCTCCGTACTCGGCATCGTAACCGATCGTAAAGGATGTCAAGAACCAAAATCCGCCAATGTTGATTCTTTACTGCGGCTGAAATATTCATTTTTAGAGCGTTAGTGAATTAAAAAAAAGCAGTATAAAAACCGGAATGTCCAACTGATAAGGCTGAAAATTTTTTCACTTGTTATTTACAGTAAGATAAATACATTCACCAACTTTTATTAAAATAAAACCATTTAAACTGGGTGTTCGGATTTATACGTCACTTAGTATAGATGCGAGTTCATTTGTTGCACCTTTTGTTTCTGTTGAGAGGGCAGTGAGGCAACACTTATTTTTATAGTCTTTCGGAAAGGTATCCGTTAATTATATTTTAAACTGGTCAAGCTAGCAAGATGCAATTCGGTGTGATGTGATTGACACAAGAATACTATATTTTAGCGGCTAGACCCATCATGAAATATTTTTTTTAACGGAATGGGGGGTCATGCGATATTATACTCTAAGCTCTATATGGGCAGTTTATAACCCCGGAATACATAATCTTCCAAAATGAGGGTCTTACGGGCGGTTTGTACATTTAATGGCTCATATTGTCGACAAATAATCATCAAACCGTTATAGTATGTCAATGTTCTTTTTTTGGTAGGGTATATCTGAGGTGCAATAAAATCAGGAGCATTCACATTAAAAAAAAATGAAGAATTTTGACAGTTTTTCGAATTAAATGTTCCATACACATATTCGGATAGACCCTTTCAAGAGAAGAAGATTGATGTAACATAACTGTTGAGTTATAAGTGCATCGATGTACAAAACGCTCAACTCTGACAACCTGCCAGTTCCCCATTTTAAAATACGACACCAAGCCGCCATCATGAAATTTCCCACTGCCACTTTAAGGCTTAAATAGAGTATTCATGCGTCAACTTCATTACCTCAAATTTCAGTTTGTTAAGCGGACTTGTACAGAAAATAAGTAAAGCGCAGAATACAAGCACTTCAGTTGATAACGATACGGTCATTTTGCAATCGTATTTATAAAAATAAACGATTTGTAACTCTGAAGCAATAACTCGGATATGTAAAACTGTGCGTGTTGTAACTCTCTTATTGAAGAGGATTAAGAATAAATACATTCACGACAAACAATTGTTGAAAACGAAACTGATAAATGTAGCAACAAAAGCTTAAAGTATAGGACAGGCTAGAAATGATGTTTGTTCCAAACCAAAATGTACACAAAGTGAAATATGTAGTTGTGTTATTCCATAAATCTATCGCTGTACTCACTTATTTCATGTTTTAGCCCGGCAGTCTATGAATAGGTTTCGAAATGGCGTCATTAAAGTGGGCTAACTCGCTTTGAGCAAAATTCACAAAAAAATTATTTGGCAGCTTTAGCGCTTTACCGTAATTAGGAACACACATTTAAACTACGAAAGTTAATGCCTATATTCCACCACTGACCCATTTGTGGTAAAGCTACGTTTAATTTATATGTTTTATTTGGCTACTCAATCAACAGCATTGCTTTTGTTTAGAGCATTGATTCCCAAAGTGGTCTATATCGACCCCTAGGGGTCTATGATAACCTGCAAGGGGTCTACGTCAGCGAAAAAAAATTTGGGGGTCCATGAAATGAATATGGGGGTCCACGATAGTGGATCTCAACACATACACTGATAGTACCTATTTACTTACATCATACTATCTTATAATATCAAAACATATACATTATTTATAAAAGTACCTATTAAGTAAAACATTTATTATATATGTTTATAAAATTGTGTAAGTTGTAGGATATTGGTATTCGCTTTGTAGTCGCAATACATTTTGAACTTGTAAAAACCTGAGAGTGGCAGTCTCAGAGCTTCGCTACCTTGCACTGACTTGTTCAATTCGTCACTCTGTAAATACGAATGTGGGACAAATACGTTTATTGCTAGTCAGAGCAATGCAGAGGATCCTTCAAAGGATATAATAATAATAATAATAATAATAATAAACCGTCTTTTATTTCCAAAGAAAATTCAGTATAATATAAAAAATATATATATGATACCTGTGGCGAAGTGTAGCTGACAGCTACTCTACTCAACCACTGGAGAGGAGCACCCAAATAATCGATTAATTGAATTTGTTATTAAATAATATGTAATTACATATGTCAAAATCGAAGAGGTAGACAGAAAAAGTATACATACAGGGTGGCGCATCGGAAACGAAACAGACGCATTTACTGGCAGCTTAGTTTTTTTTTTTTTTGGAAAAACGCTCAGACCCGTCGATTTTGTTTTCTAGGGGGACACAAGTTTGGAAAAAAATCACGTTAGCACGGGGGTGACACAACCCCCAAAATCTTAAATGGAAAGGGGGGTCTAGTGATACCTTATTTTAAAGGTCTTTCAATTCCCTTTATAATGATATAAAATTAATGTACTTCAGTGCAGTAGTTTTGAAGATTTATTGATTTGTAGCTTAAATAAAACTGATACATCATCATTAGTGGAGATCAATACGTTTGGCAGCAAAGTAATTTAAAAATGAAGAATGAACTGACCCGTTAGGCAAGTAAATGTTGAAAATGGACACAATGACGTTCCATGCAATAAAAACGATTTTGCTCAAATCGTTTCCACACATTTTGCAATATTTGAGGAGTAATTTGAAGGCACTCATTCACAATTCTTTGTCGCAGGTCTTCTAATAATGTTGGCTGAGTAGCATAGATTTTGCTTTTTAAATGAACTCACATAAGGAAATCCAAAGGTGATAAATCTGGCGATCTTGGGGGCCATTCAGTGGCACCTCTTCTACCAATCCATCGACCTGGAAACGCCTGATCTAAATATTGTCAAACACGTAATGCGTAATGTGGTGGGGCACCATCCTGTTGGAACATCAACCTATTCGCAATGTACCGCCGATCATTCTGATTTTCAATTATGACTGTTAATGCCGGATCTGTGGCATCTTCCAGTAATTCCAAATACATTTCACCGGTCAAATTTCCAGGTAATAAAAAAGGAGTAACTAAATGATCGCCAAAAATACCAGTCCAAACATTTAATTTTTGTGGCTGCTGCGTATGAACCTCATGATAAATTCTGGGATTAGAATGGGACCAATATCGGCAGTTATGACGATTTACTACGCCATTTAAGAAAAAGGAACATTCGTCGGAAAAGCAAGTGTTGAATAGAAAATGTTCAACGTTTATAATTTGTTCACTCATATTGTAATCGCCGATCAAAATCGTCTTCATTAAGTTCTTGTACCAGGTGAATTTTATACGGATAAAAACTATGGGTCTTTAGAATCCGTTGGACAGTACGTCGACTAATACCACACACAGTCTCCAATTTGCGGGTACTTAACGTAGGATCTACTTAAACTTGCCCTAAAACCCCCACTTCTATTGTTTCCTTCCTTATGGGATTTTCAATGTTGCGTTTTTTATTGACGACTGACCCAGTTTCCCGAAATTTAGCTACAAGTTCTAGAACATATTTTCGATGCACGTTACTGTTCTCATGTCGCTCATTAAATATTTCTGCTGTTCTACTAGCGCACTGATTATTTCCGAAAAATATTTCGATAATTTCAACTCTTTCTGCTGTGGAATATACCATGGTTAATTTATGTAATAAGGTGTTACAAGTTATTTTACCCAGAAAGTTTGGTCAAATCAATCGCAAACTATGTACTAAATTCCAATTTAAAATAAGTACGAGATATTTCCTTATCTTTCTTCAAGAAATAACTTTTTTGCCACAAAAACACGCTCCAATAGCTATTTTCGACAACAAAATGATAAACAAACCATGGTCGTAGTGGAGAAAAGCATTTACTTATTAAGTAAATTCTTTTAGTCAAATTTCTTCTGAAAGTAGTACAAACTAATCTGATGTACCTTCATTCAGCGTACGTTCTGCTGCAGTTGTCTTTCATGGAAAAGCTAAGGTAAACTTGAATATCGTCAGCGTACGATTGTACCTTGACGTTTTGTATCTTTCTTAGGATTTCTGATGTGTATATTATGTATAACAAAGGTCCAAGTATGGATCCTTGTGGCACCCGTGACAAGATATCTGTACTTGCCGAATAGGAACCATCAATATGAATTTTCTGGGAGCGTCTAAGTAAGTAGCTCCTTATTAAAAACAGTGAGGGGTCAGTAAAACCATAGTATTTGAGGTTTGAGCACAACAATTCATGATTGATGGTGTCAAAAGCCTTGGAAATATCCAAAAGGACAAGAGCGCTAGACAGACATTGATCATACGCCATTAAAATATCTGAGGTTATCGTAGCTTGTGATGTTTCTGTACTTCTTCCAGGTCTGAACCCAGACTGATAGTCAGGAAGTAGACCATGGACTGAAATGTATTCATAAATTTGTATACATAGATGTTTTTCAAAAAATTTTGAGACACCTAGGATTATTTATTTTAGGGGTAGGGATACCAATAGCAGATTTCCATAGGATTGGAAAATAAGACCTCTCTATGCAGCAGTTGATAATCTGCGCTATATATTTATCAATGAAAGGGCTGCACAATTTGAGCATTTTTGCATTAATGTCATCAGCACCAAACGCATCTGATTGTAAGCTATGCGAAATGGTTGTGCACTTCTTCGACAGTTACCATCCTGAACTTGAAGCTTGAATTAGCATTATGAACATTAGATAAATAATATTCGATTTCTTTGTCGGAAACAGATGTAACAACAGATGTAACACATTGTGAATACGATGCAAAGTGATTATTTAGATCATCAGGATTGCTTAAATGAGCTGGAATTGAGGTTTTACGTCGCGACCACACACTTAATTGTTTTAAGGCTTTCCAAGTACCTTTAATGCCGCTATTACCAGCGTAAATCAAGAAATTTTTTTTTCACGCCTAGTAGCAACCAAAGAATAGTTCCTCAACTCATCAACCGTAATAACGCAATAATGCTTCTAGTTAACTTCCCAGCCTTTTGCTTTATAAGCGCGTCGCAATTGATAGATTAGGCCTACACAGCAGGTCTCACTTTTTCAGTGTTTTCTCCAATTGATGCCGTTACAAGTGGCCTTTCCACATTTAAAATAGACCATTTGTTTGACTGTCAACAGCGTTTATCAAATAAGCATCTGCAAGCAGTTCAGGGATGGAGAATAGGTACTAAGCTCCGTTTTTCTGTTTTTCATTTTCAACAATCATGGTATAACGTGGGTGAAAGTATTCATTCAACCATTTATATTAACTGTCCCATAAATCAATCTTAAGTATATTGTGTTTATACGAGTACATCTGTTTCCTACATTCCAACAGTTAAATGGTTTATTATTGATCAGAATAACTCGAATAGGCATAACATAGTCCTAGGTTAGGTGAAAATATCAAAGTATACTTCCTATTCTTCACCAGCAAATAGTTGCTTCCTACATCCCGTATAATCAAATGCCCAGTTTTTTAATAACCATAAATCCTTCCTATTTGAAGAGATATCTACAAAAGGTGCTGAATTACTGTCATTAACCAACACGGCAAGTAGTCATATACGCGGAAATGGCATCTATGCATCCGTAACGCACCGATTCTTCTTCCGCAATTTCAGAAAAAGTTGACATATACATTGCGTGGACAACACCCATTAATATACACTTAATTACGCTACATTAACAATACATCTTTCAATTCTAAGCTGAACATTAAAACGCTTCTGTTGGCAATTACAGTTGTTTTATCGAAACTGAAAGTTAACTACAGGGGGGCCTTCGTATCAGTTTTGCACCAAAAAAGTTGTTCTTAGGGTTTTAATGCCATATCGTAAGACTCGAGATTTGAGTGATAGATTTTTCATACTATCTGTAAGCCCCAACATTTCCAATGTACTATGAATCTCTTTTTTATATACCAGTCCTAAGTGAAACCGGTAATCTGCCGGTGTGGGCAATAAGTTATTAATTGCATACCTAAATTCTGAAAAAACATCAGTTGTCCAATTTCATCACATCCAGAAGAAATGTGTGGCATTAGACATCGCTTTTAATGATGTGCCTTGAGACGCAAGTAAAATTCTTGGGCTTATATCTAGATACAGACCACTATGTAGATATTGCTTCAATGATAAACTCCCAACCACAGATGGCTTCTGTTTACTATTCTCAAGTTAAAACACGACTGCTTCTGTTTGCCCACAACCGTCCAGCAAGTATTTTTGGCACAGAAAAGAGTCAGCAGTAGGCGTATTTGTACAAATATTTTTAAGCATCTTAAGATCTTAACTCTACCATAATTATTTTTATACGAAATGTCTGCATATACGACCACTCCCAAAAATTGGTTTTTAAGCAGTTTTAACTCGTACTCGACCAGACAGGCTGTAGACTTAAATGTGTGTTTTGTTAAATACAAGATCGGTGTCGGATCTCCGGAAATACTGGTTCCATACATAATTGGCTAAACTTACAGAATTTCTTGTAAGTATATCTTATTATGCCGCCTGTTTATTATTTTATGCTTTATTTGTGGGTTTGCTTTGTTTGTTTTATACATGCAGGGTGTTAATAAAGTATGTACACAAACTTTAACCATCTAATCCTTGGTCAATTTGAAAACGTAATTTCCATATGAGCATGGGTCCGCAACGGCTTTATTTTTAAACTAGAGCATATTAGCACTGAAAGAAATGATATTGTTCTAAAAAATTATAAAAGAGTGGAACGTATTTAGTATGTCCTGTGGTGAATATCACATGATTTACAGTTGTTTTCAGACCCTACATGTACGTAGATACGGATACTGTTATCCAGTATTTTTTTAAAAAATAGCATGACATTGATTTGGGTTGCTCGCGATACTTTTAATATTTAAGCATTGTGCTTATAATAATAATATCGTCTTTATTTACAAAGATACAGAGTGCGATTTATTATGGCGAAGTTTAGCTGTGCTGTGCTTTAGTTGTGAAATAATCATTGATCAAGTGTGCATCATTGAGAGTATCAGGTATCAGAGGCCTCGAAGAAAAATTAAGATTGATACTCTCCAATGCAGCCCAGGTTTTTTTAGACTGCCTACATCTTTGCAGATGTGAGAAATAAGCTTCTTTTTCACCCCGCAAGGAAGCTAGACCGAAATTCCTCAACTCCTTATAATAGCAGAAGCTTTCCCGAGTTTTATTGGCTTTATGGTTAGACAGAGCAGCATCTCTTTCTTTAAATATTTGCGTAAGCCCATAAGTAAGCCATGGATCGTGAGGTTTATTGACTCGTGTAATTTTTGACGGAGAATGTTTATTGAAGAGTTCAGTTATCAAATTATTGAGGAACTCGTCTATTGACTGTAGATGGAATATATCATCAAATGGAAGATCATAAAGGTCCCGTAGAAACAATGCCTCATCGAAATTAGTGAAGTCACGTAACGATATGTACTTCTGCTTCATTTGATAAGGCGGAATCAGCATTGTGCACGAGACCATCTTGTGGTCAGATATATGATGAGCATCAAAAGTAAGGCAATTAGTAAATGATCCAGGTTGATTTACATATATTTTATCTAAGAGGCTTCTACTGCTAGCTGCCACCCTAGTTGGTGCTGAAACCAATTGTGCAAAGCCATGGGTCTCTAGACATAAAGATAAGGGATTGTCAGGTTGTTGACATTAACGTCACCCAATATAATAATGTTTTGAAAAATGCTTTAGTAGTGTGATACCGTGTCATCTAGTATAGCAATGCAGTCATTAAGGCTCTGGGATGGAGGTCGATATAATACACATACAACAAAAATTTATTTTTTATATGTAATCTTAATCCATAAGGGCTCCAAGCACCGAAGATCGTTAACTGCCACATCGAGAAGCTCTATATTTAAAAAAGGTTTGAATAATGTGCTTATCTTGACACCTATTTTCCAAAAATACAGGGTAATGCTATTTTCATCCACGTTCATATTGAGCCTCAGCAACTGGTAAAACATGCAAAATTTATCATAGTTATACCAACTGTTCAATAAATACGTTTCATTATTCATAGAAATATTTGGAACATTACTCGTATTACTTTAGTGATAGTGCTCTAGCTCGAAATGAAAGCCGTTGCGGACCCACGTTCATATGAACATTTAGTCTTCCAATTGATCAAGGATTCGATGGAAGTTTGTTTACATACTTTATTAACACCCTGAATATATTTATTTTGTGTTGTCTTAATAGCTCTTTCTCTAACGAATCCTGTACCATAATTTGTAATGTCTCTCAGGATAATAACGAATTTGAATTTGAAAGTATGTTTTTCGGATTAATAGAAACTAATAAAAAGGACATGCAGGATACAGCTCCAGTCTGTGATCTCAGTCTAATACCAAACTGATTGATTGTGTTATCACTTAAGATTATCTAGGTTTTAACCTATTGATTAGCTCTTTGTTAGACATATCGGTGTGATAACCCTTTCACTATATCGAACACCAAGCTCGTGGATCAGATGGTAGAGAGGGGTATGTCACTTTATTGGAAAGGTAGTATAGTGCACCCACGATCATTCTCTAGACCAGTGGTCGGCAACCCGTCGATCGCGAGCTACCAGTAGCTTGCAAAGGCAATTCTGGTGACTCACTGCACATTTTAAAAAGGTGTTAAAATCATAGAAGCTTCAGTAAATTTTGTAAATTCTCATAATAAACAAAGCAGCGACAACACTGCGGTGAGCGATCTGTTCGAGAACGATCTCGATTACTTTGAACGGAATAAATACGCAACGCAACGAGTATAAGTAATGAGCAATGATATAGTTTTACAGTTAAGAAATTACTTCGATAATTGTGCCTATTTCTCACTGCAACTGGCTGAATCCACAGATGTCGTTGACACCTCTCAGATGGCCGTGTTCGTCAGAATGGTTTTTAGTGATTTTACGATTAAAGAAGATCGTTTGAAGTTTATTCCACTAAAAGCACAGACTACTGGGCAGGACTTGTTGTCTTCTATGAAAAATATTATTTCTCCTGAGAAAATTCCAATATCGAAAATGGTAGGCTTGACAACCGATGACGCTCCAGCTATGGTGGGTCGTGATAAGGGTCTCGTGGGTTGTGTCGTGAAGATTAAAATACCACTGCATTGTACATCAGCAAGCATTATGTGGACATTTTCCAAAACTAAACAACGTTATGAAATTGGTAGTAAAAATTGTAAAGAAGATTAATATTAAAAACCTAGGCCGATGAAACTGACTGTCAATACGGCGAACTACTTCTTCACTCTAAAGTCCGATGGTTAAGTAAGGGACGAGTGCTGAAACGTTTGACTGATATCATATCTTCCATAGTTGAATTTTTCAAACGACGTTATAAACCGTTTCCGGAACTGAAAAATTCAGTCTGGCTTAGAGATTTTGGTTTTCTTGTGGATATTACAGCAACAAACTGTCGTTGGTATCCTACCAATAATCAACACCTCTTTGAGTTTGCTACTATTTGTTCCGTTTTTAAAATAAGCTTTCTGTCTAAATGTGGGATATGTAAATTGTTGATAGTTACTGAAGGACCGGTTTTTTTACTTATGTGTAATCAAGTTTTATTAGCCTTTATGCGTCATTTGTTTTGCCAGTCCTCAACTGAGGGTCTGAGAAGAATCAGCGAGACAACACAGACGATCAGTCTCAGAAGTTGGTCGTGTAGTCCAGTTTGTTGAAATCAAAATGAATAGAAACTAAGTTATGTTTATAAGATTTTGATTATTGCTTGCGAGTAGTTACCAATGAAATGAATATTTCAATATATTTCCATTTTATTTAGGCCAGTTATGTATAAGGCTTTGTCTCAGTACTGTCCCTTGGAGTACTTCCACTGATGGGAGTTTACGCGTATACTTTGTCTAAGTTTCTATACAGACAACGCGTAGACAATGTATGCAGTGCGCAGACAGTGTAAACGATACGTGTACAGTGTATACAATGGCGTAGATGGTGTATAAAATAGTATAAGCGAGGTTAGGCTGACTCGCAAATGTCAAAACATTGAACAACTGTAAAAACAATATGATTAGGTGCGCTAAAAATAAGAAAATTGAAGAATTAGGGTTTATATCGTCCAAAAAGAAATATTTGTTATCATAACTATGAAAAAAAGCTGTCTTATTCAGCCACATGTCACTTGAAATCGCTTAGGTAAGCAAATGTTCCTAATGTACTTAACTTTCTATATTAGACATGGGGCTGGATGGAATTGGGTGTGAAAAATGTAAGGTCCTTACTTTATGAGCGGGTATCAACTGAAAAAAGGTCAAAGAATAATAATCCGTATCCAGGCCACGTTGTATGCGATTTTTCTGATTAAATCTTTCTTGAACTGAATTAAGTTGAATTCTCTTAAATCGTTAGAAAAAAGTTTTTTCGCTCTGACAATTTTTTCTTGGTTTCTCAAATCATTCTAAGCAAGAAAGGTCCTTCGTATTCTTTTTCTTAAGTTAGTTGTTTTCGAGATATAAACCTTTTAATATCTGAAAACCCTTAAAAATGCCCATCTTCAATGAATAAGACTCAGGTTATAAATCAATATTTCTGAGGTTGAAAGGTATTAAAAATGAAGCTAATTTGCTAGTCATTGGTCCAACCATGTCAATGTTTATCCCTTTGTAAAAAAATGTCATGTAGTTGTAAAGAATCAAGTTTGTTGTTTTTTATTTATTACTATAGCATTAGCAACAATGTTTGTTTGGCTGCTTCATTCTACAACCTGTTATTTACTTAACTATAAAAATAAAAGCTAATTAAAATAACCATTCAAATCGCTCCATTGCATGTACTCCACATATTTTCTTTATACCTAAGACGGGGGAGGCATAATAGAAAATGGATCAAAGAGTAGGTCCGCAAGATGTGGATTATTATTCCTTGACCTCTTCTCATTTGATATCAGTGTGGTCCTCACATTTTACAAAGTTAGTTTCATCCAGCACCCGCCCAATATTTATAGTCTGCGAAAATCAAAAGATCGTCAACTTTGGTCAAACAAACTAACTTAAAAATCGCTGAAAAAGAAATTAATCTTGATGCTCCTCGGGGTCTTGTAGGGGGGAGGTTTCAGCTTCAATTTAGATACTTGACAACCCCAGAAATGATGATTCTGAACCGAGTTTTTAATCGCTGAAGATGAGCATCTCAAAGTTTTTTAAAAATTAAATGGCTTATAACTCGGAAACAACTAAATTTAATGAAGAGTTACTGACAACTTTTCTGAATATTAGAGCAAAAGGTGACCGGGCGAGATCCAGATTATTATTATTTGACCTTTTCTGAGTTGATATCTGTTTCAATTCCATCCAGCGTCTGCTTGGATATCTTGATATGCCTTTTTAATGTATGGTACCATGCAAATATGAAATTTGCATCATTGATACTATAAAAAAATCATTCTTTTAAACCTCCACAAACCTGTATCTCAACATTTTTTATATGTAGGCCACACATTTATTGAAGTTCCTGTTTAAAGGACCAAATCACCGCCAATAATCTGTGATATTTTGCAAATGAATCAGATTTGCAGAAGTAGTAAGGCACAATATGACTCAGCATGCACCCTTTAGGTGCTATATCAGGCCGAAAAAATAATGTTTCGTCGAACATTGCACATACTTCAGATATATCACCGTCTAGCCATTCGAAATTCGTGTACATTTCCTCACGAATTGTGTGTTGCGTAAACGATCGACTATCATCGATGACATGTTAACAACAGAAAAGAAAGCCTCAGCGCCCATAGAAAGTGAAATTGAAAGCCATAACAAGAGAGCTCCAAAAACCGTTGATCGTTGCTCGCGTGTTGAAGCGACTGAAACAGCTGTATCGTGTGTAACGTGTAGGTATTAACATAACAGTCTGGTTATATTTGGTAGAGAAACATCATCAACCAGAAAAAGTTGTTTATACAAAATGAGCATCATATCGTGTGCATTATGTATCAACGTGGTACTTACTGATGTTTGGTCGGAACTAATAGAAATGTTTAAAATTTCCATATGTTCAAAGTATTGTGACCATACAAGTTTTTGGGAAGTTTGTATGAAATCGGCTATTTTTACTTTCCAGGCCAACTGACGAAAAAGTACTGTTATCATAAAAAATTTCGAAATTGAGATATTATGATTTTTGGTTGCTGTATGCCTGTCTGTCGGCTGCTCCTTAATCACTCCCAAAATCACTGAAAACTTCGGTTTCTGATGTTTCAAGGACTTTCTGATCATTTTCAAAGAAAAACCTAGGTCGCAAGAATTGGGGGTTGGAGTTTTAGGACATAGTGGACAGTATACTCAATCGCTTGGCGGTAGTATGCACGGTGTTTAAAATTTTTCTCCTCTACAAGATGACATAATTAGAATTTTAATATGACGTTTCGTCTCTTGTCCTCCAGCATCAACTTTATTTTTTCTTGGTATTGAAATTCTAATTATGCCATCTTGTAGAGGAGAATAACCGGCAATAAAAATGTGCAACTTATTTTGACATCTCACTACAATTAAAGTCAGGAAAAAATTAAAACTATTTTGGGAAAATCCAATCTCCGGAAGTACTCTTATTTACGGAACTTTCTAAGCGGCATTTTGTTGATTACCTATAATATACGCAGCTGTGCTCTCATTTAAGCGACTTCGTATCTCTCAAAGTTCCCGAATTTGAAACATAGTTACGCTCCCAGCTCCGCTGATTCTACACACGTATCAGTTCATATACATCATAGATTTTCCCGTATGCTACGAACACACACCGGTATGTACATGAATCCTACCATCGCAGTATTATCAAATGGGTGGGGCTATGCGCTTATTGTATGCGCCTGTTTGGCTCACTTGATCCGTTGAATATTTTGTGTTATACATGTTCCTGGTAAACGTTTTCCTTATAATAACAACCCTTCATGAACCGTTAACAGCGTTGCGAGGGAAGTGCCGAGTCAACCTCCTTGACACCTTTTTTAGCCGAGATAATCTGTATTTACATGGGCTCTATTTATCATTGAAAACTTTTTTTTATAGAAATGTTTAAAAAAGCGATCATATGGAACTTGAAGGGTGTTACAGTTTGAAGATGATCCACTGTTCGCTTTTTGAAATATCCGACTAAAAAGTTATCCTATATTTCATGTTAGATGAATAAAAGTGGAGTAAAAGGTTTGTGTGCTTAAATGGTATCGGAATGTTATGTCTTTGGATTGTAATCAAAAAACAAACTAATATATGTCTGCATTAGTTCTTGAGCCCTTTTTTTCTGTCAATTTTTCAATGAATCTTAATGATCCCTGTAGCGTACTGTACACGGTCTTCTGGAATAACGCTACTATCTATGTATCTATAAGCCCTAATCAGGCGCGTATTCAAGGGGGGGAGGAGACCCTCGATATTGATTTGTACTTGCTAACAACGCTTTTATTTATAAAAGTTCATTTGCATACAAAAAACGCAACGATCAAGTCTTATTAGATTAACATCCGATTCATTATTGTCATCGTTACAGACTAATACAAAGATGTCACTTGCTGATCAGCTGTTCACCTCAGTAGACGTCAAAACATGACGGATACTCGTGAAATAGTAAAGTAAATCGTTTGAGTAAACACCGAATTATACTTTGGGTCCAGTCCGAAGACATCACTTTGTTTATTCACTATGTAGTCCGCCCCTGGAGTACGATCCGCGCACCAAGTTGAAAGACGAGAATCCCCACCTCCTCGCCGCGCCCTGGCCACTCGCGTTGAATCATTCGCTTTTTGGTGCGCGATCCGTGCAGTCGCCCGGCCTGCTTCAGTTCAGAAAACGCGTGCGATTTCTCTTTTCGGTACATAGTGCTCAGTGAGTAGGTAGGTAAGTTCACAACAAGGCTATTCTTTTTGATACCACTTAGCAGTCTGTTACATAATTGATTGGCGTATTCAACCAGATTGATTACGTTAACCAATGGTTATACTTGTTTAACAGAAACCATGGAAAAATCAGGAATTTCGGAGGCCAATTCACCCAGCTCCTTGAGAGACATGATTCGGGCCATTTTACAGGAGGAGCTCGAGGCAAGGTCAGGTGGTTATCGTTCTCGCACTAATTCGAGAAGTTTATCCCGAAAGAGTCGACACAGCAGATCCATGTCTCGTACCAATTCACCTCATCATTTTAGACGCTCCCGCTCTCGCATCAGCCGTAGGCGTTCAAGGTCACGTTCTAGGAGTAGTAACAGTCGCAGTCGATCACCGAGCGTGTCGAGGCGACGTAGAGAGAGACGGGAATATTTGCGTCAAGAGAAAAACTCAGGCAGCCCATCTGATAAGGTACAGCGTCAGGTAGACTCGGCTGGCCGTTCTCCGTGCGAGGCGGAAGCTCAGATTCTGACAGGGCCGGACTTGGGAACGGTACCAACTGAGAAAAATGATATGGAGGATGTTTTGATGCTTAGTGAAGGTGAGTGTCTCCCATTATCGGAAGACATATTAAATATCCTGGGTGTAGATCCTAAAAAAGCCAATAGGTCTAACTTCCAACTACACGGTGCCTTAGCTTCTCGATGGTCCCACATTTTGGCCAACGGACTTTCCACCGAGGACACCACCATCATTAGAGAAAAACACATTGTGCCTTCTAACTGTGCCTCTTTACACCCTCCGAAGATAAACCCCGAAGTGAAAGCCATTCTCTCTTCTACTCATTTAACGAGAGATGCCACCCATTCCGGGTACCAATTGAACATTGGTACCGGACTGACCGCCATGGGGAAAGCTTTTAACGTCATTTTGGAAGAAGAAACCCAGATTCCCAAGGATACCAAGGAAAAGATTTTATCGAATTTGACAGATTCTGCGCGAATCTTGGCGGCACTCTTTCACGACATCTCTAAAACTAGAAAGTACCTGATCAGCCCAGTACTCAACAAATCAGTTAAAGAACTGACTGAAAACACCTTACCAGGGGAGTTCTTATTCGGGCCAGATTTAGGTGAGCGGGCGAAAAATTTGAAATCTTTGGAGAAGGCCGGACAGGACCTACGTTTGTCCTCTATCCCCTCACGCAGTAGCTCTCAAGTGACTCGGTCTTTCAGTAATCCTGAAAGAAGAGGGGGGGGAGGCAACTCGTCAAAGAATGTAGGCGCTTTAAACAGGTATCGCCCGTCTTACCGCAAGAGGGAGGTGAGGCAGCACAAGGGCAATTCCTCAAAACAGTTTGCTCCGAACAGACAACAGCAGTCCAGAAAACGTTGAAGGTAAAACAAGTGCTATTTGCTGGTCGGCTACAATTTTACCTCAACTCTTGGTCAAAACTAACTTCAAATCCGATAGTCTTATCCTGGATTCAAGGTTACCGGATTCCCTTTAAATGCACACCTCCATTACGTCAACCTTTGGGCACAAATAATTTTTCTTCGACAGAAACATCGCTAGTTCGAGTAGCTATACGCGACTTGCAGAAGTCCGGGGCCATAATCAAATCTGAGTCAAGGCCCGATCAATTTATCTCTCCATATTTTCTTGCAGATAAATCCAACGGGGGAAAAAGATTTATATTAAACCTGAAACAGTTAAATGAATATGTGGAATGCCCGCATTTCAAAATGGAGGACCTTCGTACGGCTATAAAATTGACTCATAAAAACGTGTACATGTGCACAATCGACTTGAGAGATGCGTATTTTTTAGTACCTGTCCACAGCGACCATCAACAATTTCTAAAATTCTACTTTGATGGCCAATTGTATCAATTCACTTGCCTACCGTTTGGGTTATGTACAGCTCCGTTATGTTTCACAAAGCTTATGAAGCCAGTCGTCTCTTTTCTCCGCAATTTAGGCATCTCTACAGTCAATTATTTAGACGATTTTCTAATCTTTGGAGTTGCCTATGAATCCTGCCTTAATAATGTTAGCACAACCATTCGGTTTTTAAGCTCATTGGGTCTTATCATCAATAACAGCAAAAGCATTCTGGTACCCACTACTCGTATAAGATTCCTCGGCTTTCTGATAGATAGTGTTAATTTAACAATTGAACTTCCTGCCGAAAAGAAAAATCACATCCTCAGGTTAGCCTCATATTATTTGAACCAATCGAGATGTAGAATTCGCGACTGGGCAAGGTTCATTGGCACCTTGGTGTCGGCTTGTCCTGGTGTGAAATACGGGTTTCTTTATTGCAAATCTCTAGAAAGGGAAAAATTCTTAGCTTTAGAGAAAAACAATGGAAATTATAACGCAAGTATGGCTATTCCTGAAAACATAAAGAGCGATATTTCATGGTGGAAAGATCACATTTCAACAGCTTTCAATGACATAAGGTATGATTTCTTTCATATCACCATCTTTACCGACGCATCGCTAACAGGATGGGGGGCTTGCTCTGGCCAGGATAGAACCCACGGTTTCTGGTCCGACTCCCAAAAACTATTGCATATAAATAATTTGGAATTATGGGCTATATTTTACGGCATCCAGTGTTATGCAAAACTTTTAAAAAATTGCAATATTCTAATTCGATGCGACAATACAACAGCCGTTTCTTACATTAACAGAATGGGGAGTGTTCGGTTTCCAGAGCTATGTTCTCTGGCTAAACAAATTTGGCAATGGTGTGAGGAAAGAAATCTCCGGCCTTTTTTGCATCATACATCCCATCTAAAGATAACGCTATAGCAGACGATGAGTCCAGGAGCTTGAATTTTGAAACGGAATGGTCATTATCTCAAACTGCCTTCGACCATTTAACCGACATCTTCGGAAAACCAGAGATCGATCTTTTTACCTCTCATACCAATGCGAAATGCGAGGTATACGCTTCCTGGCATAGAGATCCAGGATCTACATATATCGATGCGTTTACAATTCGCTGGAACAGTTTTTATTTTTATGCATTCCCCCCTTTTACCTTAATTCTCCGAGTTTTACAAAAAATAATTCAGGATAAGGCTGTCGGAATTTTGGTGGTTCCTTGGTGGCCTTCACAACCTTGGTACCCACTTTTCCGTCAGTTATTGATCGACCAAGAAATTCATTTTCCCCCTTCACCTGATTTACTATCTTGTGCGGTTTCCAGGTCACATCCGCTGTCGAAAACCCTTACCCTGGTAGCAGCGAAGTTATCAGGCAAGCGTTTTTGAGTAGAGAGGTGCCGGAATCTGCTATTTCTACAATCATCGCCTCAGTCTCCAGATCCACATTGCAGCAATATAACAGCTCCTACAAATTGTGGTGGGAATTTTGCTTTAGTAATGACATTTCGATCTTTAAACCCACAATCAAAGACGTGGTGTCATTCTTGCAAGAGTTGACAAAGAAGAAAAACCTCACGTCTGGCACTTTTAATTCTCATACATCTGCTCTTTCACTAATTTGCTCAACTGATTTAGCATCCAATCCTATAATTAGACGCTTCAAAAAAGGCATTCATCGTTTACGGCCTTCTCGGCCAAAATATTCGGCCACCTGGGATCCTATACCTCTCCTAAGTTATCTAGAAAAGTTACCATCTCCACTTAGCCTCCAAAGTCTGTCACAAAAATTGACAACGTTATTAGCTCTAATAACAGGAGAAAGACTCCAGACAATTTCTCTTATTCGTCTTTCACATACCTCCCATGGTCCCAGCGAAACTACCATTAATATTTCAGACCCAATTAAAACCAGTCGAATTGGGAAACCTCAACCAACCTTGCATATACCGGTTTTTCAACAAAACCCTTTCCTGTGCGTAGCCACCATCCTGAAGGAATATATTGACAGAACAGCTAGCTTGAGAGAACCCGACAACGATTTTCTATTCGTGACATATAAAAAACCACATACCAGGGCGTCCAAAGACACTTTAAGCAGATGGGTAAAACAGACTCTTGCATCGGCGGGTGTCAACACAACACTTTTTACGCCTCATTCAGTCAGGCATGCGGCTACCTCAACGGCGTTAAGAAAAGGCGTTTCCGTAGATAGTATATGTAAAACAGTTGGTTGGACGCAACATTCCACATTTGCAAAGTTTTATAATCGTCCTTTACAAACCAACAATGAGTTTGCAAATGCCATTTTGGACATAAATGCCTGATTAGTTAGAACAGTTTAAGAGTTTGTGACGTACTTTAGGTACTCTAGTTGTTTTTTGAAAAAATATTACTATTAGGGTAAATGTTAAAAATTGACCCCTTGTTTTTTGCTTTTGTTTATGAGAATGCAGAATATATGTTTTTGCCTTTTTGTGTTTGTATACTTGTATTTTTTATATCATCAACTCGCTCGCAACTCTATCTCATCTTTAAACATCTACATAGTGAATAAACAAAGTGATGTCTTCGGACTGGACCCAAAGTATAATTGATCGATCAAACGAACTTACCTGAAGTGAAGTTCGATCGTAATTATACGAGGGTCCAGTCCGAAGACATCACCCCCACCCTATATGCAACCCTCCCAAGTTGCGAGCAAGTACCATTTCTTTAAACAAATGATTCAACGCGAGTGGCCAGGGCGCGGCGAGGAGGTGGGGATTCTCGTCTTTCAACTTGGTGCGCGGATCGTACTCCAGGGGCGGACTACATAGTGAATAAACAAAGTGATGTCTTCGGACTGGACCCTCGTATAATTACGATCGAACTTCACTTCAGGTAAGTTCGTTTGATCGATCAATTATTCGAGATTCCAGAGCCACTTTAAATACCACATAACTCAGGCAATATTTAATCGATTCCAACGAAATTTTGCACAATAACAAAATCATCTAGGAGTAGCGTGAAACTAGCCAAATGGTAAAAAGATATAGGGCCACACTCGATTGTTTTTTGCCAGTATGTTAGCTTCTTTTTATCCAATAAAATGTTCTACATCTGTGTTTTGTTTGCTTACTATTAAAATATACCAAAATATAACAGTTGAAAAGATTTGACATATAGGTATGCAAAATACTGTATGTATAAATAATACTGCCTTATTATCATATAATACTAACTGCGTCCCTGGGCTAAGCACTTATAGGGAAACATGTCAAGAAAATATTATGAATAAAAATTCAGTTATCTGTTGATAGATAGGATAGGCAGCAGCGGTGGCCGCAGTGGTAGACTTTTCGGTCTCCTGATAAGTCGCCGTGCGCTGTGCGGTTTCGAATCCCGTCCCAGGAGAAACTTTTCTCTTGGCTATGGATGTTGTGATTGTCCGTAGGTGATAGACGGTCTCTGACTGTCGAACGCGGAGGTACCACCCGGCGGATCTCGTATGCGGGGCCAGAATGTGTGCATGTTGTGCTGAACGCGTTATAGTAGAATGATCCAAAAAGTATATATAAACAAGAGTCTATATTTTTATATTTTTGCAATCGGAAAAAAATATTTGCGGGGAGGATAATGATATCGACTCGAAATTTTGCACACGCATTAACAGTGTAACATATTACCTGTATACAAATATTTCTGCTCTAAACTACTACTATTGGGATGCTTTGAACTCCTACAAAAAAAATACTTTCACGTTACTGATTTTTTTGAAATCTTAAGTAAAAAAAACACTTAATCTCAGATGGATTTTTTTTGGTCGAGAAATTTTTTTTAAACCATTACATTTGGAGAAAAAATGGTTTGAATATTTGAGGTAAGTCATAAAAACCTCAAAACCGCTATACTTTGAGAATACTCTGAAACTAATTAATTTTAACATTAAAGATTTTATGTATGCATTTTAAGAATATTCATGGATTGCCCTCAATAAGTCTACCAACGGCGTAGAAATTTACAAAACCTAGCATCGTGGCTAGAAGAACAGAGACTCTTTATGTTATTTAATATCGTCATTGTTTTTTGAATCACTTTTTATGGTTACTATACGACTGCATGTAAACTATAAGGGGCTAACGAAGGTCCAGCTATTAGTAAATTAGCATTTCCCTTTGTAGTAGTATGTTAACTCGGTACTGTGCTAGCAATAATTAAAATATTTTTTCCAATTAAAGTGGGAGGTGAAACTTCATGGGGCAGAAAACGCTTAGCAGTAATAGAATTACACTGTATTTTGTTTTTATATCGAGCTATCGAACAAAATAAAAAATTCCTACTGAATATCTACAAAACTAGATGGCGGATCTTTTTAAATCTTGAAGTTACGTTTCAATACCTTCTTCCTCTTTCATTCGATCACTCTTTTAAACGATTTTCTATAGTTTCTTATGATGATTGAATTACCGTAGCAGAATATCACATTTTTCGTAAGGGCCCAAGTTGATGTTATAAGAACATACATCCAGAGATCGAACTATAATATTATTTGATACAAATCCTTTAACATTGGCATTTCTAGTATTTAGTGATTAGTGTTTGGTAACACTTATGATAAGCACCAAGCAAAATTTTTGACACCAGACAAAATAGGAACTTTCGAGATCTCTTAAACATTCTGTGAATTTGGACATTGGATACTCAGTATCTCTCAAATGATTAACGTGATTACTTGTATTTACTATTTTTACTGTACTATAATGATGAGTAGTGGAAGTGAGAACGAACGCGGGCCTTGACGCCGCATCGTTTTCTAATGCTTACAAAATCTATGAAACATTAATAAGATCATTAAGCGTTAGAAAATGTTTTATAATTTTTATATTAATAAGGCTGGTGTTATGCCAGTGATTTGGATGGACGCATCTCTGTGATTTCGAAATCCTCTTAACAGTTCATGGATAAACGTATACTATACGTCATAGTGCTGTCGGATGTGTATTAGTCATGATGTTGATTAGATCTTTGTATGTATAGGTTCTCTATGCACTATCAGTTGTAAAATACATCTACTAGCTGGTTTTATTTACAATTTATTCTAGGTAATTGATAGAGTGTCCCAGTTTCTGAGTGAGCTGCATCTCTATCAGCGTTGCGAAACTTCGGCATGCAAGAACTGATCCAGACGAAGGTGGTTTGGGTTATATGTATTCCAACATAAAATCGACTCTGTTTTACGAAAAATGGCGTCAAGTAGGTTGACTCTTGCACTCTGACGCTACGCTGCCATAGTTCATAATCGATCGAGTTCAGCGCCATTTAAGTTCTCTGAGAAAAAAAAATCAGTCACGAACATGTACAACAGAGAAATTAAATGGATCAAGTCAGTCAAACAGGCCCACACACTTAATCTGTAGACATTCTTTCCCTGCCCTACAGTAGTTACTGTCCACCTGGTAACTTTGCCCTTTCCATATCTTCGCGACATCGGTGCAGCGAGTTATAGTTAATTCCGTCAATGCTCCGTATATATACAGGGTACTTCGAAGTTGAGTCATTTATTTTAACAGTGAGTAGATCTGATCAAAAGAAATGTTTTTTTCATTTACCATTTTTCTGGTAAAATTAAAGTAACAAAGTTATAGCCCTTTGGAAGTTTGAGTACCGCCCTGCCTATTATATGCTCGTGTTTGGCGACAACGGATATAATCCGCCTGACCGGTTCATCGCATCGGAAACAAAAAAGCGAAAGAATTTGAAACGTTTATCACGATGTTTTTCGTCAGTCGATAAATCCTGAGTGAATAGTAGTGTGTTGCGTGGCTCAAACGAAATCAAAAATGGCACATGTTTACGAAAATGCTGAACTTGTGGACATGATTCTTATTTACGGGGGGGCAGTCTTTACAAAATGCTCCCGGATGCATCACGGATTTATGCGAATCGGTTTCCCAATCGAGTGCAACCAACCCCTCGTGCCTTTGTTAATGTAGTGCAAAGGGCTCGTGAATCAGGTGACTTAAGACCTCACAGGTGAGGGCATGCTGCTCCAAGACCGCACGATCAAATACAGGTCCGCACTGAAATACTTGTCGGGAGGATACTTTATTAAACAAGGTAACATTTTTTTTTATTTTTTTTTTATTTTTACACACATATTTTGGTTTATCTTCCTTCTACAATCATTATCTGAAAATTAATGACTCAACTTCAAAGTCACCCTGTATATATATATATCATTCGTAGACTTAAAGTCGAATTTAAGGGGAAATCTATGATGTGTAAGATAAGGCTAATAGGTGCATATAGTTATTGGGTCTGGGAGCGTATAAACAAACCGAAACTAAAAAAAATATTCATATACATTCCCTCACCGCCTACAACTCCCAATCCCAGAAATTTAAGGGACTTAAATTTTTTTTGTTTTTGCTTTTTTTTCTCTTCCGATAGTGAATCGGTTTTCAAAAACTACAAAGTTTTTTTGTCCTTGGCATAGTAGCAGCTTTGTAAGAAAATGTCGTCAAAATCAAAGCTGACAGTCAGACCGACAGACAAATAGACCGACAGAAATAAGTGACATGGTTTTTCGTGATGCACATGTCATGTAACATCCAAAAAACACAATATCTCATTTTCAAAAGTTCTTGCGATTACAATAATTGTTCGCCCAGTGGCGTAGTAAGTAAAAACGTAAATTTGGGTTTTACAATCTGTGCAACTTTGTTATTAAGCGACAAAGCTGAAAGCACATTTTCGCATATATCAAAAAAATTATGAATTATTCGTATATATGCTCAATTTGCTGTAGTGATTAATTTTCTATTACAAAAAAGTAATACATGTTAGAATTTATTTGTTACAGAATAATGAGTAAACCGGAAAAATGCTCAATAGTTTCTGTAAGTTTCTGATTCGCACTAATTTTCTGGGGAAAGTCTTTTTCCAGACACTTCTTAGTTAACCATGGAGTTAAAATAGATTCCAGATTTTTCTTAAATTAACCATTCAAGAAATGTCCTCACGAGCATATTCGTGGGGGGACGGTTGCAAAGGCCTCAGAAAAATCGCCGTAACGTTAATTCTATTCACATTAAAGACCGCAACTAAGTCCACATATATATTTGATGTTTTCAAACTGTTTTCTCAAAAACGACCATAAGGTCCTGTCGGAGTAGCTTTCATTTTTCACAAGAAACATCTTTTTGAATTTTATAATTTAGTAAAAGGATAAGTTTAAAGTATGTACGGAAAAGAAAAAAAAAATAGTAATCCAGTAAACTGCGATAGAACTCACCCAAAACTGATGAGCATTCTCAATAATACGAGGGATGTCTTTTAAGTTTTGCATGTGGAAATAAAACAACACGGTAGGTAGTTTTAAATGACTTTCTTGTTTTTCGAAGTATTCTCCACGAAGATTAATACACATCTGCATGCGCTCGAACCAATTTTCGAAGCACTTATTCCACTCGTTTGCTGGCAGATCCAAAACGGCATTTTTGAATGCGTCAACTGCTTCTTTTGGTGACTGGAACCTTTGACCACACAGTCTGTTTTTAATTTTCGGGAAGGTAAAGAAATCGATAGGACTTAGATCGGGACTATATGGAGGATGGTGCAATAATTCCACGTTTTGGGCTGTGTGCGAGCTTGCGTTGTCTTGGTGGAGGATGATTCTTCTTTCTGGGTTGATTTTTCGAAGCTCGGTGATGACTTTTGGCAAACAAATGGTGGTATACCAATCCGCAGTAACAGTTCTTTGCTCATTAAGAGGAATTGTTGCAATATGACCCGCTTTTGACACGAATGTCGCGACCATCTTTTTCGAAACACTTCGAGAACGGATGACTTTTGTTGGCTTTTCTTCACCTTGGAACACCCAAACAGCCGACTGTCGTTTATTTTCTGGTTCATAACAGTAAATCCACTATTCGTCACCACTAACAAAGCTGTACACATTTTTTAAGTTTCCGTTTTTTGACACCAATTAACCCTGGCTGCTTTCTGATCTTCAGTCAACAAGTGGGGTATCCAACGAGAAACTAATTCTCTTACTCCTAATTCTTCATGTAGAATTTTTTGAATTGAGGTCTTTGAGATCTTCAAGGACGCCTCAATCTCTGAAAGTTGTAATAGATTATGGCGCGAAAATGTTCTCGGTGGAGTTCCATTTTTCTAATGACTTGGTGACACTTAAAAATTCAGTATAGTAAGAACACTGCACGTATTGTTGTGAAACTTTGAATTTAAGTTTACTAAAGAGTGAGGTTAAGATTCAGTACTGACGTTCGGTCCGCCTACTATGTTTCTATATGTAAAACTTAAAAACATCCCTCGTAACAATGGAAATAGCGCTTATAATTTTTTTGGTACTGTGGTACAAAATATTCGGGTTGGAGCCCTTTCAAAAGTGAAATAGCACGATTGGAAAAAATATAATGGATCAGATTGACTCACAAGTTCAACACAATAATACAGCTTAGACTTTTTGGCGTGACACATGAACAAAATTGAGAAATCTCTGGTGCAAAATGAAACATTGAGAATGTTTAAAAATGCTAAGGCTTCTATAAATTTCCGGATGATGGTACGCCAATATCAATAAAAATTGGACCTCTTTAATCCATGCCACTGGATGTATCCCCGGTAGCTGGTTGTCCGATGTCATATTCCATATATAAAATACAACTCATGTGTCTTTCAAATGAAAAACATCATTAATACCCAACACACATAAACTATTCCAAAATTGCTTTCTGTAAATGGTGGCAGTCCGATCAGGAAATAGTGTCATGACATCAGCTGTTTCAGTCGCTTCTCACCCATCACCCGCTAAGCTTAACCCAAAACTCACCTCTGTCTCTAAGATCCGGCTCCTGAATATCTTGCAGATTATTATCTCCAGCCAACCAATCTGGCTCTTGCTCCTGATTCGCAGAATCCCTGAACGCCACTAAATCCGTTGGAAAGATCACTCGCGGTCTTCTGGCAGTCCACGCGTTATGGTACCTCGCGGAAGGGTCGAAGTACGGATGCGGTGGCCCCTCGGAGTACGATTCACGGTAGCCCCTGAACCTCCTAGGGGCTCGATACAATTCCTGCGGCGGGAGGTTGAGTCTTGGTACTCGGTGGTACCCGGCACCATCTGCTCCTTCGGATGAAGGAGCCGTGGGAAAGGTTACAGGAATCCGCGGTAACTCAGCGCGATCGTTGTAGTCGTACGATTTGCGCATCCGATAGTTCGCGGGGTTGAAAATTATATGATGGTACATCCTTCGATGAGTTTGAGGATAACTTTGCTGCGACTTTTTGAATTCTGGAGGTAGGATCTCACCTATATGTTCTTTATCGTTATTTTCCGATACATCCACATCGTCTCTACGGATTCCGTTAGTAGAACCACTATCTTCACTTGTAGAAGCGGTACTGTCATTATCATCCACCTTTCTCTTCCCGCTATCTTCGGGATCCAAGCTTTGGCTATCCTCAGCATCGTGCTTATGATTATTCTGGTACTTCTCTCCGCCGTACATAAGCATATCAAGCTCTTCCTTTGACAGTACCTTGAAATCTTCAACATAGTCTTCCTTCGAAATCCGACCGTTCAAAGTCCCGTTAGACGTTTCGTAACCAGCCTCATAGTGAATTTGCTTCTCATACAGCTTAAGCAACGGTCTGATTAATTCCTTGGCCAATAGTTTCTCGTACGATGATCTTTCCTCATCCGGTACTCCGCTTCTGTCTCCAATTTTCGTCAGGTAGTTATGCAACCTTCCTAAAGCGTCATAACGGTTTTGTTGCGCTTCTGGTACTTTCGATACGTCGAACTGTAGTCGTACCGGCGGGTACTGCGGAAGAGCCGACTCAGCAAACTTTTGATCTGGTACTGGAGTCGTTGGTGCATTCGGTATCGGTACCAACGGTGGATACAAAGGCAGATTCGAGCCCGATAGGAAGTTTGTGATAGTGCTCTTTTGTGGTACTAAGCTACTTGGGACGTAGTTTCCTGGAGTTGTACTCTGGACGGGCTTTTGACTACTATCTAAAGCATTGAATGATCCTATGCTCCTTGTGAACGAGTTGTCTCTAAAGATAACTTGAGTGTATTTGGGTTCGACATTGTCTATTCTGCGTTGTCTAACTGGATAAAACTGGATGAAAGATCCGCTTGGTTTTTCGTAAGGTGGATCAGTAGCTTGGATAAGAAACACGCTCATGACCACTGCTAGGACTGCCGACTGTATCTTGTTCATTGTAGTTGGTGAGGTGTTGCATCCGCATCACTCGCACGTTTTACCCTGATTTTGAAAGTGGTTAGAGGATTATTCTTTTGTTTGGTTGTTGGTCAAGCTCTGAAGAGATATGAACTAAATACAGTGTGACCAAGATAAGGGTCATATACATGGCGATGTTAATACTGTTGGAGATACAGCTTAGGTTAAATTGGGAAAAAGTTGCGCGCTTTTGAGGGAACTTACATGCCGTTCAGAAACTTTCATAGCTTACTGAGATGTTAGGGAAAAAGTAAAAGTTCACCAAACATTTTTTTTCTGACTTTATTCTGAGGAATATCAAGAAACTAATGGAAGTGTTTCATTGGTACTTTTTAGGCACTACATGATGGTGTTTTTGAATTTTGTGCCCAACGGTTCGTTTTCGAACGAACATGTATCTGAAAGGAGCCAATGAAAAAGATCTATTAGTTTTTCGATATTCCTCAAAATAAAGCCAGAAACAAATATAAACTTTGTGCCCAAACACCTCAGTAAGCCATGAAACTTTCACGGGTTTCTCATCGGCATGTAAATACGCTCCAATGAACTCAGCTTTTTCCTGATTTAGCCTAAGCTGTATATTCCACAGGTATTGGATTCTTATATTGGACGCAATGTATATACAAATTTCCATAGCTTGAAAGCTTCCAAAGTTTATTACTTACAAAGTTACATGTCAAGTTTTATTATAACCGCATTATCAAGTATAACATTGAAATCTTTCCTTTTCTTTTTTTGATTGCAGTTTTCCTATTGACATATCTCTGAGAGCATTCGATTCAATTGCATTTTGATACCACTAAGATTGGGAAAATATTGGAAAAAAGATATCAACAAAAGGCTATTATTGACACTAATAAACTTTAGTGAAACTGGAAGTAACACATCTTGACTATTATTTATAACTATTGTCTGTGTCTACCATGTTACTCAATTCATTTTAGTCCTTTGTCTTATTATGCGAAGCTGACATATTTTTTGAATTTTGAGCAGTATAGAGTGTTGACCAACTACCAAAAAAATAATGGAAAATATATACAGAGTGTTCGGTAATTAGTACGACAAAAAATGGGGAAAATATTCAAAAGGCAAATCTACAACATACCAAAAGATGATCCTAATAAAGGCTCCACTGTTTTTCAGATAATAATATTTTTTTGGTCTTTTTAGAAAAATTTCCTTGTTTGATCCACCTTTTGTTGCTGATTAAGCAGGTAATTTATCGCAGTACTTTGCAGTAGCAGTCTAGTACATTTTTATTCATTGCTGAATACCAAAGTTGAGTATAATAGGTTTCTAAAATAAAAATAAGGAAGAAGAAATTGGTTTGTCAATTTGTCAAGTTTACCTACTTGTATCGAAAATGATATAGCAGACCAACTATTTAAGAATATTTTGCAAAAAAAGCAAACAGATATCCCGTTATTTCTAGACACAGCAACAAAAGATAGATAAAAAGAAGAAATTTTTCGAAAAAGACAAAAAAATTAATATCTGAATAACAGTGTAAAACTAAAAGGGTCATTTTTTAGTATGTTGTAGATCCACCCTTTGCCTATCGTCCCTATTTTTGTCGTACTATTTACCGGACACCTTGTATAGTTCCGGTCAGCGCCAGTGGAGTGCATCAGTCTGATCTAAAAAAAAAACATTGAGGTGGGCTGATCGACCACAACATGACAAACATACGTATTATCGGCATGTTATTTGCTGTATATGTATCTAATAAATTGAAATTATATGCATGTTTTAGGTTCTTAGGTCTGCGTAAGCCAGAAATCTCTAGCATCTCTATCTCTATCAGTCGATTACTCGGCCTTGTTTGTATACAATCAATATGGTCGGCCTGTCTATAGCTGCTTTCCAGTGACCCTGTTGAGTTACTCTGAGTAACTCGGAGTAACTCAGCAGTGCTCTGTACCAATACCGTTCCACTGCACGTTGTATTCTCATGCATTGTTTCTGGAACAGTTCGGGAGCGTATCACTCTCAAACCAAACACCACTGGAAAGTAGTTGATAGATCGGTTATCTGCCGATATGGAATGTCAGTCTGCCTGTATGTCTCCTGTCAGTGAGCCGCTAAGAAGAAGCTGTTTCGAACTACTCTGTACCAAAAAGGCCTAGTTATGACCCAGGTTGGAATCACTGCCAACATGTCTGATGAGGTTCAGAAGAGCGGAATTTAACGCTTGGTGGCTTTTTGTTTGAAATCAAGGCTCCATTTTTTCCTTCATATGTCTTCTTTCTCCACCAATAAACAAGTGACTTGTGGGTTTTCACTCTTAATACATTAACAATTGGCTGGTATGATCGCTACCATAGCGGATCCAGGGGAGGGTGTCCTGAGGTCGCCCCTCCCAAAAAAATGTCCATGTTAAGAAAATGCAATCCCCCAAAATATTTTCTAAATCGGCCCCTGATCGTCCTTTGTTACAAGGGAGACAAAAACGTGGAACAGTTTACTAGATAACGTATTTTACCGGATTTACAAACCCCAGAAGGTTTCAAATCACATCAACAGAATCTATTACTTATTTGTAGCAATCTTGATGCCTTGCTGTTAAGGCACCCACAACGTAGCTTCTTCAGTATAGAAATATGTCAGTCGATTTGTCTTATCTATCAATTCGTAAATCCTTTGTTCTCACTGGTAGTCTTATGGTTGGTTAATTAGTCAATTTTTCAATCTGTTAATTCTGCCCATCAGTCTACCTGAGAGCCTATACAAGGTGATTAAAAAAACTTTTCAATATTTGTAAGGCATAAAGCAGATCAAAAATCAAATGAAAAGTTTCATAAAGATGAGTCCATAAATGCCCCCGTTTAACAAGATGCAGAGTGTTGAAATTATATTTTGAAATCGGAAAAAAGTATAATATCTTCCTAGTGGATTGGGATATTTATTTACAATTTTGTACATGTAGTACCGGTATTATAGCTGATACATAGAAAAATGTTTGTGCTTGAGACTAGAATGTTGGTTTATAAATTGTGAAATCCTGACCACTACGTAAGAGAAAATAAAATTATTTTCTTCACCACTGATCTTTTCAAAGCATCTGTCCCATTTTTGAATAAGGTAAATTTTTTACAAAAATAGCCACCTCTTTGAGAAGAATTAGTTTTATAATACTATATACTACCCCCTGCATTTTGATAATGGGACATTTATTTGAAGACTTATGCTTATAGGAACGTTTGTTGTCGATATAAAGGTGAGTCGTCGTAAACACGTGTGCATTGGCAGCGGAGAAACTGAAATGAAACTGGCGATTCTACGACATTTCCAAATAGTCTATGATCCGAATTAGACACGACCTTCACAAGTCGGTTAAATGGATGAAACGTATTTTATATCAAAATTGGTATGTTGAAAATATATCGACTGAAAAATTCCTGGCGGTACTATGATTAATTAAAAATTAAGAAATGAGTTTTTGTTAGACAAAATAATGATGATGCAACATCCTGTATACTGCGATAGGTCACAGCTGTGAGTTCCATCATGTACTGTCAAATAGTAGTTACATATTTCAACTGTTATGCTTACATATCTATGATCGCATCGTAGTGATGAAAAACGATTAAAAAGTATTTTTATGTGACTCTTATTCAATTTTAATGACAAAACTTTGAAAACTCGTATATTGAAGTTAGTGTTTCGTAAATCAAAGAACCTTAATAATCCAGTCGAATAATTCCTATTGCTTTCAGTTCATTTCAAACGATTGATAAAATGCACAAAGAACATGAGCCGTAGCAGTGGCTTAGATCCTATAGACCAAGGAAAGCATTAACACTGACTTACAAAAATGGAATTGGGCAAGTTTTATAGAGATTTGCATGCTCTACAATATTGGCATAAGCTGTTCTGTGGTTGTTTGTACCGTTTCAGGAAAAATGTAAAAAATGTCAATTTTGACATATAACCTCGAATATAACATATTGAAGGCATGAAACAATTTTCAAGTAAGTATGACTTTTTCCCTAAAATTCAATTTCCCTATTTGTTCATTCACTAGCAGTTTTTTTGACACACCATATATAAGTAGTATGTATTTTAGTATAAGTCGCAAACATCAACGCTTCCACATATGTATATGTTGATATAGACCGGTCGATGGCGTACACATAAGAGCCGAGGAGTGCCTGAAAGTCCACAGATCACTAGATCTCATAAATGACTGAAGGAATAAAAGTACTTGGACAATGTCAAGAATATGACAAAACCTGATATTCTTGACATTTCAACCCAAATAAAACAAGGAACCGCTTCAAGGATATATGAGAAGTTTTGAAATATTCATCATAATAGTGAATCTATGGTATGTACCAATTTTGAGCTTTGTAGAATTTTTGCAAACTTAAAATATTTCTTGCTGTATTTTGTCTGGGTTATGAATAAAATGAGATTGAGCTTACTAAAGCATCACTCGATTTTGTTGGTTACCATACCTCGTGTGATAACGACGTGACTGTTTAGAAAATAAATGCAAGACTCAAGCATTTTTTATACTTAGAATACAGTAAGTACATAATATATATATAATGTATTATATTTTTTATATACTGTTGATATAAAATAATTTTCATCCAACTGTTTTTCATAGTTTCGGACATAGACAATTTTGGGTGAAACAAGAAAGGAAACTCGAAGCATATCGCTTCAGTACTGCTTTCAGTTTCTAACCTTTCGTGAGTTTGGTTGAAAATAAACCAAGCCCTAAAATACTGTCAGGGGCCTTGTAGGTGAAGGTTTAAACTTTAACCCTTGGAAACGTCAAAAATAATAATTTTTAACCGAGCTGTTGAGCATTGAAGATGGCCAGACACTAAAGCGTTTATATCTCAAATACGGCCAACTCAACAAAAAAAACTTTGCCACTCTTTTCGTCGGGATGATTAAAAACTGTTCGGAACGATTTTTTTTGTATATTGCATTGGATTACCTCCCAGCAATGCCTCAATTAAGTGGCATCCAAGAAAATAGATTCGAATAATTTTACTCAGGATGCAAAGTTTTGCCCTTGTTTAAAGGTTAAAATATCAAATTCTCAATTCCTTATCTGTTGTGATATTGCGAAAATGATATATGTTTCAAGATACTGTCAAGATATTCGATCTCCAATCCCTACAAAAAAAACGAGCTCCACAACAATCCAAAGTACTTTATCCAAATCTCCTTCAATCCAAAATGCACTCCACTGCCCCTGGTCAAAGCCCTCTGTTTACCCTAATATCACAATGTGCCGCGTGTGTCGCGAAGATCCTTTTTTCCTCTCGCGGAGGCTACTTCAGCGCGATAAGGTGGTACCGCATCACGAGCGACTCCGCCGAAAAACAAAAGAATAACAGTCGAGCGGTGCACTGTCCGGGTATGACCGGCGACGACGGACTGATCAGCGGTACGGCTGCACGGCGCGGCGGTACGCGGTATCGTAGATGGCTGTCGGTAGAGAGTTAACTTTCACGCTACCACTTTCACTTGAGAGGAGCCGCGCGACGCTGGGACGTCACGAAGGGGTCCTTGCGGATGGTGGTACCGCTTGTACTCCGGATTTGGCGGCGCGGCGCTAGTGCCAGTGGTTACGTCATACCGGAAAGTCCACGCTTACAACTCGTTGTCCTCATGTTTCAGGAAAGCAATGGCGAAATGCTATGAGTAAAATACAATTGTTCCTAGCAAAAATATTCGGAACAGTCAGTAGCAAAAGCTGTAGGCAAATATACGCTACGTACCAGGAAAGAAGAGCGAGTATGTTTAGTAAGCAACTTTGGAGAAAGGAAAAATGGGCGCCGCCGGGATTCAAACCCGCATCTCCTCGATTCTATCGATCCGACCTAACCAATTGCCAACCATCTTTTAGGATCGACTGTTAGAGGCCTTATCTTCACTTGGACGCCGCCCGATGGAGCATCAAACAGCTTGAAAAAAACAAAGGAACAGTGGCGTCACGTGGGTGAGATTGAAATTGTCTCTAACAGTCGATTCAAAAAGCTGGTTGCCAGCAGGTGTTGTAGGCTAATTGGTATCGGCTCCACGGAGTGGAGGAGATACACGTGCGAAACCCACTGTCACTCATGTTTTCTGTCTCTCGAGTTGTTGTTTGCTAAATATTATGCTTTCTACAGGATGATTCATCATAACAACGTAGAAGCGCAAGCATATATGTGCATTTGAATTGAATACCATGTTTGGTCATAAAGAAACTTTGGTATACAAAGGATATTATAAAAGCTTTGCGATATGACTTAACAAACGGACGCAGGAGGTTGCATGTTACTGCATGTTGAGACATGTCCATGAGTGCATAGTAGCCGCCAGCAGCAGGTGTGTTGATTTAGTTGTTCATTCGTCATGACAATATAAAGTACGGACTGTGGCATCGTGGTCACGTAGCGAGATAAGCGCAGTTTTGCGGTATTACGCGTGGTTTAACCATAGACCAGTGCTTGGAAGAAATAACGCTTGCATTAAAGAATGATTGTCCTCATCGTAAGACTATATTCAGATGGAAGAGAATTCCAAAGGGGCAATTTCACTTTGGAGGACGCTGAGAGGGAAGGAAGACAGCGAACGTCAGTAACAGAGTAAAACGTTACTGCTCTGAGGAAAATGCTTGACGAAGACCGGAGAGTGACGTACCAACAGATAAAGAGACCTTACACCTTCATGCATCAGAAATTCATTCAATTCTGTACGACCATTTACACGTAATTAACCCTTGTTCTCTCTGGGTACCGCATAGTCTGACGGAAGAGCAAAAGACTCGTCGTACGACTTGGTGCTGAAAGATGCTGAAAATGTTTGATAAGGGGCAGTCTCCGTATGTGAACAGCATCGTGATAGGTGACGAGACTCTATTATTACGATATGCCGACCAAGGCTTAAAACAAGGTTTGGGTCTTTGATGATGAGGACACATCCGTAGCTGTCAGAAAATCCCGATCTGTTAAGAAAAAATGATAGCTGCATTTTTCAAATTGAGCGGGATTTTGGAGCGTGCGTAAATGAAAATCATGTGGCCAAAGTCAAGAATGTACACTTGGAACCTCCACCATTCCACATGGCACAATGAAGCTACAAAGGAAAAC
The DNA here is from genome assembly GCA_963669975.1 of Acanthoscelides obtectus. NCBI lineage: Eukaryota > Metazoa > Arthropoda > Insecta > Coleoptera > Chrysomelidae > Acanthoscelides > Acanthoscelides obtectus. The sequence continues at coordinate 88,478,145 of CAVLJG010000006.1, read as the reverse complement.
GACTTTTTAGAGATGAGGACCTTCAGAGGACTTATGAGAACGAATGGTGGTACTGAAATTTGGCAGAGCTGGCTTCAGGACTGATTTTGGAGGATGGAGAAGTGTATTAAACATGGTTGAAATTACTTTGAACGAAGTCAATAAATAAAGCTGTATTGCAAAACCTTTAGAGTATGCTTTTGTATCATATCATACAGTTTGGTTTGCTAGTTCAGGAGCTAAGGGATATTTTTTGTTCAAAAAAACACTCAACTTCAATAACTTTTAAAATAATCATCTCTGCAGATAGAGTAGCAAACTCTTCGTCAAAATGAGTTTCATATCCCATATTTTCTCATCGCCTGATCATTTGTTTTATTATTTTAAGTATTGTGCATTGTCTTCTCAGAGCATTAATAAACGCCAGATGTATGTTTATTTTCTCGAAAAATTCAAATATATATTTTAGGGTTTTGGTTTATCCTTTTTATAAGTTTCATTTAGGTATACAATTTTTGGGGATTTCATATTCAAACCGATGTAACTAATATTAATTTAGGCCTGAGGTGTTATGTACCGAGCCTCCGTTATGCTAAAAACAACGTTTCTTACAAATAGGAAAGGTATAAGCACGCTTCGTGACAACCGAAACAGTTATTATTCATCATGTAATCGAACTTGCAAGTAATAAGCAGAATTCGGAAGAAACGTTGCGAGGCCTTGGTTTTATTTGCCTTGAACTACTGTAGTATCCTATATTTTCCTGTTTGGACCATGTATTTCATAAATATGCAAAGTTGAGAGCAGACACATTTTCAGAATTCCGAAGGATGCAACAACTTTGTTCCAAGGAATTTTCTCAAATAATGTTGCAGCAATATATAATTCTTTTGACAGTATATTTAAAACCATGAGCTTACCACGTTTCCGTTATAATGTTATGTTGACTTTCTTAAACGTTTAACTTTTTCGTTAATATTTTATACAGATCTGTTTATAGTAGCCGTATGTGCAAATAAAACTTTTCATTTTTCACTTTTCATATACCCTGTAAGTGACTTGTTATTTTTGGTTTGTGTAAACTGTTAACAACAATATATTTAACTTAGAATAGTATTTTGTTAAACTTCGCCACTACAGTTACGCTTTATATATACATATATATATATATATATATATACAGGGTGACTTTGAAGTTTAGTCATTAATTTTCAGATAATGATTGTAGAAGGAAGATAAACCAAAATATGTGTGTATAAATAAAAAAAAAATAAAAAAAAATGTTACCTTGTTTTATATAGTATCCTCCCGACAAGTATTTCAGTGCGGACCTGTATTTGATCGTGCGGTTTTGGAGCACCGGCATGCCCTCCCCTGTGAAGTCTTAAGTCACCTGATTCACGAGCCCTTTGTACTACATTAACACAGCACGAGGGGTTGGTTGAACTCGATTGGGAAACTGATTCGCATAAATCCGTAATGCCGCGGCAGCATTTTGTAAAGACTCCCCCCCCCCCCGTAAATAAGAATCATGTCCACAAGTTCACCATTTTCGTAAACATGTGCCATTTTTTATTTCGTTTGAGCCACGCAACAAACACCACTATTCACTCACGCGTTACTGACTCATACATTGACTGAAATCGTGATAAACGTTTCAAATTCTTTCGCTTTTTTGTTTCCGATGCGATGAACAGATAAGGCGGATTATATCCGTTGTCGCCAAACATGAGCACATAATATTATTATTGAGACAGGGCGGTACTCAAACTTCCAAAGGGCTATAACTTTGTTACTTTAATTTTACCAGAAAAATGGTAAAGGAAAAAAACATTTCTTTTGATCAGATCTACTCACTGTTAAAATAAATGACTCAACTTCGAAGTCACCCTGTATATACACTTTTAGAAAGGCTTTGATTATTATTTTTATTATTATTATTAGCAAGGCCAGCTATGGAAATATTATTTTTCTTAACAACTCAGGTTGTGCAATACCAGTGTATGACATATTATACATTTTAGCAATGAGAATTATCTCTATCCACCTGTGTAAAAATTAAATAAGCCGTCCATGAGAAAAAAATAAAGTTGATGCTGGAGGAGAAGAAACGGAACTTCAAATTAAAAATCTAACTATGACAGGAAAAGTGGTAATATCAATATTTAAGCTATTATACTGAATTACTTTGAATGAAAATTGGGAATAAATAAAAACGACTTTGGGAATTTCGCTTTTTGCGATGTCCGGAAATGCTCTGTATTGCGAACCTCTATAAAGGCCACTGTCTAAGTTACCTAAAGGTAACCAACTTCATTTCTCTTGCCGTTTTCGGAATCCTAATGAGAAAAGTCGAATTTGAAACACCCAGTATATCATACCGGAATTTTGAGCTGAAACAGGATGTGCTACAACGCGTTTTGGAAATAGCACATTACATTGGTTTACATTCCTTTAAAAAACTCACCACTTGTGCGCAACAACTTTTTTGCGATTGTGATTACTTTTATTCGGTATGCAATTTTTGATATACCTTTCGTCGTCCCGTTTGTATGTAAAATGAATTATTAACATTACGCATATACTTAATGGTGATAGTATAATTCACTTAATAAACTTAATATCTCTTATTATGATGCTTTCATTAAATCCTTGCATAAACAATTTATTCCATGATAACATGAATCTGCATGGCATTTGCATTATTTAGAAAATTCGTGGGCGTATATAGCTTCATAAGCGTTTACGATGATTAATTATACTAAAACAACACCAGTGTAGTACGTACAATTAGGCATTGGTACGAAGACCTTCTGTGGCAGATCTTCAACAGCCATGGTTTATAATTTTGAATATGGGCCGTACAAATTGGATGCAATTCTTATAGGAGAATGAACATAGAAGAAGAACAAGCGTACAACATTTTCTGACAACATATTCGTATCTGTAGGCGAACACCTCTCGTTCGTGAAGGAAAATTTTCTGCTTGATTTTTTCCAAAATCGTGTTTGTTTGACGCTCCCTAACATAAAATCAAGTGGTTGTAGGAGATAACCCATGTTTAAACAGTTAAGTTTCTCGTCTATAAAATCATAAAAATGGCTATTTCAAATGCTTTAAAGATTGATTGAACATTCTTATTTTTGAGGTTGGAAAGTGTCCAAATTAAACTTCAAATCTTCTCCTACAAAATCTCAAGTATTTTAGCCTTAACTTATTTTCAAGCTATTGGTTAATAACAGGTTTGGATGCCGGCAGTATACACAATGACGATTTCTGCCGTTGAAAATTGCTACTTTTACGGTTTTTTATCGCTTATAACACTCGAATGCGATCAAGCTTGGAGGAAAGTTGCTCATGACAATATTTTTTCTTAAAATGATCACGAGCCTATGAATCGTCAAATAACGGAGATTGAGAGATTTTTGTTTCCTTTTTTTTTGGCTGCCTCGCTTCCACTTGATCAGTTTTCAAAAACTATAAGGCTATTTCGTCCTTGGCATACCAATGACCTTGTGTGAACACTTCATCAAAATTCGACCGGCAATTTCCAAGTTATAGCAGGACCAAGGACTAACGAATAGACAGACAGACTGGCCGAAATGAGTGACATGTCTTTCCATGATGTCCATGTCACATAACATCAAGATAACATAATGTCTCACTAGCGAAATCTTTCGCGATTACAATACTTTCTCACCGCTGTCATAGGAAGTAAATATATTGATCACAATTAGGTACATATGCTTTGAAATATCTAACCGTAATAATTTTATATATGCCATCAATCTGAAATTCAAGTTACTTTGAGGGTCGAAAAACCTGCTTATGGACCCTGATTCTTCGTAAAAAATGTATCTTTATTTTTAATAGCTTCAAGCTAAACAATACAATATATATATATATATATACTAAGTGACATATAAATCCGAACACCCAGTTTAAATGGTTTTATTTTAATAAAATTTTGTATAAGTACTTAATGAAGCATAATAAGTCAATGATAAAATTTCAAAATGATTGCACTGCTTTAAAGCTCTTTGACCTTTAATATTGTGTGGATGCACCCTGATGTACTACGCATTCTCCAACGCGCCTAGGCATGCTTCTGATCAGGTGGTCAATGTCCTCCTGTGGTATCTCATTCCAGGCAACCACCAACTCCTCTCGAAGTGCTTCTAGAGCCTGAGGAGGACGGTGCAAATTGAGCAATCTCCTACCCATCATATCCCACACGTGCTCAATTGGGGATAAGTCGGAAGATCTTGGTGGCCATGGTAACAATGTGACATCATTATGTTGACAGAAGTCTATTGTGACTCTTGCAACATGTGGTCGGGCATTATCTTGTTGGAAAGTTGGATCTGCCAGGGTGTCAAGATAGGGTAAAAGATGGGGTTCTAGAACTTCGTGGATATAACGCTGCGCGTTCATGTTTCCTCTGATGAAGATTAAAGGTGACCTGGAACCATAAGCTATAGCACCCCAAACCATAACTCCAACAGTGTGATGAACATGTCTCTCAACAAAAAACTGTGGATTCCTCCTTTCACCACGTCGCCTTCTAACCCTGGCACGACCATCGTGCATGCCTAAACAAAATCGAGACTCGTCACTAAAGACAATACTGTTCCATTCCTGATCCCAGAGTGACCGTTGTCTGCACCACTCAAGGCGATTAAGTCCGTGTTCTCGAGTTAAAGGGAGGACCCAGTGTGGCCGGTATGAAGACAAGCCAAAACTTCTCATTCGTCGGTAAACAGTTCGCATGCCAATAGGTCTTCCGTGTTCTGCAAACCATTCATTTGCAATGGACCTGGTAGTGGAGAAACGGTCCCTTAAGGCCAATAATCTTAGGCGGCGATCTTCACGGTCTGTTGTTCTACGGCGGCGTCCAGTGCCCCTTGCTCTTTGCGTACGGCCTTCTCGAAGCCATGCCTGACAACACCTAACCACAGTGTCTACACTTCTTTGCACTCTAACTGCAATTGCCCGAAAAGAAAGTCCAGCTTCCCGAAGTCCCACTATACGGCCCCTATCAACTCACTAAGTTGACGAAATCGTACAGGTCTCCGTACTCTAGGCATCGTAATCGATCGTAAAGGATGTCAAGAACCAAAATTCGCCAACGTTGATTCTTTACTGCGGCTGAAATATTCATTTTTAGAGCGTAAGTGAATTAAAACAAAGCAGTATAAAAACCGGAATGTCCAACTGATAAGGCTGAAAATTTTTTCACTTGTTATTTACAGTAAGATAAATACATTCACCAACTTTTATTAAAATAAAACCATTTAAACTGGGTGTTCGGATTTATATGTCACTTAGTATATATAATGTTATTATCTAAAACTAACACTGTTTTCAATTGTCTTTTGAATTTGACAAAATTTGTACATTTGACTTCACCTTGTAGCTTATTAAAATCTATAAGGCCTTTATGAAATAAACTGTTTTGCGCAAAAGCAGACCCCACAGCGGGAACATAAAAATCAAACCTGTTCCTTGTATTGTAACTATGAATGTCATAGATAAATTGCAAACCTTCCAATATGTGTTCGCGATACATTCCATTCTTTATTTTGTAGATGACTTTCATTGGATTGTAAAATATATTTTGTTTGATAGTTAATAAATTAGTTGCTTCTAGCATGTCTTTACTTCTTGTGCATCTATTACATCTTAATATACATCTAAGAGCCTGATTTTGTTTTCTCTGTACTGAATCTATATCACCTTTCTGAAACATAGGTATAACGTATAATATGGAGGAACAGTAGTTAACGTGAGGCATGACTATTTTTATATATATATATATAAAAAAAGGACCTTAGTTAATATATATATATATATATATATATATTAACTAAGGTCCTTTGTTACCCTACACATTAAATTAACTTTTTTATAAACTTTTTTTATAATATAATCTGCATGGCTATTGAATGTTAAATTTGAGTCTATCATAACACCTAAATATTTATACTTGTTAATCTGTTTAATCTTATTATTTTCAACCATAAATCCGTCGTGCATATAAGTACCCTAAACATTAAATTTAGATTTCAGTATCAGAAACTTCGTCTTTCAACATGAATTCTAAGACTATTGTAGCCTAACAAGGCATATAATGTCTTTAAGTCTTCATTAATCATTTGAACCAAGTTGTTTATGTTGTCACATTCCATGAACAAAATTGTATCGTCTGCAAACAACTGAGTTTTGCAATTTTTTACAGCGTTTACAATAACATTTATGTACTGCACCAATACCATTCTTCGTTCCTTCATTTGAACTGTTTTAAATGTACTAAAGCTATTTGTAGGAGTTGGTATATAATTCAAAGTATTTTCCATATGTATGTCATCTATATCAATTGCCAAATTATTCACGCTGTTCAGAAAAAAAAATCATTAAAACTCTCTACTATTGTCTCACTTTCTTTGTAAATAGTTCTATCGAAATCAATACCTTCCGTATTTCTACTTGCCAATCCATTGCCTATGATATCCTTCAAACTTTTCCACATAGCCTTTGAATCTCCTTTGGTATCATCTATTTTTTGTTGGTAATATACTTGCTTTTGTTGTCTTACTAATTGAACAACTTTAATTCTTTGTTGTCGAAAGCTTACAAAATGTTCTTCCTGCTGTGTTATCATAGCCCTCTTGTATAGCCTATCCCTTTCTAAAACATTGTCTTGTAAATCTGGTGACCAACAACTTTTCTTGCCCCATTTGACAGCTATCTTTCTTTTAACTATTGTTGCACAATAATCTAACTTTTCTGTTTCTGGTTAAAACAAATTTTCACCAGGTTAATGCCCGACAACCTCTTGATTCATGTTAAACAGCATCCAACTAACATGATTATAAAAAAAATCGGGTCGCAAAACTTGTACGACAAATCGTTTTAGCCTCATCTACTACTGTTCCAGTGTGGATGCCGCAAGTAGGGTCCACTCTGTATGAATGCAAATTGGCAATTGCCGGTTTATTGAATAAATATATGTATTGCATCTATGTTTTGTACCAAACCATGAAAGTTGATACTGCTAACAAAAAAATGAGGATTTTTGATAAATTTAGATGTCATATTATTTCTTGTAATACGTGATAGGGGCCGTTTAAGTATTACGTGAGCACTATGGGGGGGGCGGGAGATTTATTGCTTTGCTTATTTTGGATGACATGGGGGGGTAGGGTAGTCTAGATGATGATTACGTCATCGGTAGTTATTTACTTTTTTACACGAATGGCAACCCTCGGTGATGCCCGCAAATAATGCATACGGTTAGTGAACAGCGCGCGGTAATTCCCTTACTCGCTTTAGAACCGAGTAGGGGAATTACCGCGCGGTGTTCACTTGTCTAAGTGGATACTATAGCGAGTAGACGTATTGTAAGCATAGTAAGCAAGTTAACATTTGTGTTACCATTGATTCCATTAGCCAAAGTTTAATGATTAAATAAGATGTCGTTTCACATAGACAAATCCCAGTTATACCAAAAATTGTTTGAAAGTTTTAAAAAATCTCATACAAGTACGAAAGTACAAAATGTACAAAAGTTAGTTGACGAAGTGTGGCGAAATTACAAATTACAAGCAAAATCCGACAAGGAACTAGATATTATTGTATCTAACAGAATCGAAGAAGAATTGGAAGTGGCAACTAAGAATAAATCCAATCTACTAAATTTTCTTTCTAAGGTGAGTGACGAAACTATTTTAGGTACCTATGAGTACTACTAGAAATATTAGAAATCGCCAAAACGTTTCTCTTTACTGATTAGAAAATATTATGGCCTATCTCAAAGTATAGAGGTAATATTCATTATATTATAGATCTATTTATCATGATTGATTCCGTCAATTGGTCACAAAGTACAGGATGTTAGTGTTATACATATATACAGAAAACTAACACCCTGTATTTTGTGACCGGAACGACTTGCTCATTTAAACATATTAGATTTAAAGCCGTAGGGTTTTGTATTTACCATATATATTGCCATACTTTGTATTTATGTAGCTTAATAAGAGAATCTTTAGCAGAAGCCATAGAAAGTTTTTATTTTTAGACAACCTGTAAACCTGCAGAAAAAACACAAGTTATACAGTCAGCTTCAACTATTAAAAAAGAGGAAGAAGATAAAATAAAACCCGGTAATGAATCACAACAGCAATGCGAAATTAATGAAAATACAGATAAACAGAGAGCAAAACCTTCTCAGGAAGCTATGAAAAATAAGATTGCTATTAAGGTTTTTTGCATATCTCAAGTTGATAAAGCTTGAGTCCCTATTGGCGTAACTGCGGCAAATAAGCAAGCACCTCTTCTAATGCACATGGGATATAGAATCAAATTGCCTGATCACGATTGGGTAATCGCTGAGCGTCATAAATTAATACCATCTGTTTATGCTGGTATCAAAATCACTTCCAATATGCCAGGACAACGGCAAGCCGTTGGATATTCTGGACCAACATACATCGCTATTCGATGTGGAAAGCATGGTTCATCTACTGCTAATACTCATGCTCAGGATTTCGAGACGCTTATCGAAGAGTTTCGACCATTAGCTAAACACTGACCATGGACTAGTAAAACCAGTCGTAATCATGACGGTTGATGGAGGGCCAGATGAAAATCCACGTTATCAAAAAGTCATAGGGTTTGCTATACAACACTTTAAGCGACACGATCTCGATGCATTGTTTTTAGCTACCAATGCTCCTGGAAGAAGAGCGTATAACAGAGTAGAGCGCAGAATGGCTCCTCTTAGTCGGGAACTGGTTGGTTTAATATTGCCTCATGACCATTTTGGATCTCATTTGGATGAATGTGGTGTTACAGTTGATGAATATTTAGAAAGATCCAATTTCGAATTTGCAGGAAATGTATTAGCTGGAGTATGGAGTTCAATGTAAATTAATGGCTATAACGTTAATGCAAAATATGTTGGGGCAGGTGAACAAGATCTTTCTGATTTTCCAGACATCAAATGGTATTCAGAACATGTGCGTGAGAGCCAATACTTGCTTCAAATTGTAAAATGTAAAAATACATAATGCTGTCGTCCAAGAAGTGGCCTATTTAGATTACTAGACAATAGGTTTCTTCCATCACCTGTAAAACAAACAGTTGTAGACTTGGTTTTGGATGAAGGAGGGCAATTTCTTAATCTTCCACCCAATTTAATTCTACGCTTAAGTGCTTCACTCAAAGATTTCCTGCAAATGCCCTACGACTAGTTTTGTCCGATGGTAAAATTGAGGCTATCAAGTCGAACATGCAAAAAGTGTGGTCTTTATCATGCTTCTGTCAAGTCACTAAATCGTCACATCGAAAATATCCATAAAAAAGTAAACACGCACACTGATAAGAAAGTTAGACCTGTAAGAGTCGCTGCTCGTCGTGCTAATGAACTGATGTACATTATTCAAAATTTAGAGCACCATCATGTTGAATGGCTCGATGAGAACGACGTAGACATTCCAAAATCCGATGAAAGCGAGCAAACTCACAACACTGAGCAGCAATCGAAGCAATCCATTGTCATCGAAAACTTAGAATCATGGATTCGGGTTTCATGGACTGAAGACTTAATTTGAATTTAATATATGTACCAAAATTTAAAATAAGTTTGTTATGTTACTAGTAAGATATAATACTTGTGTACTTTACTCTATGTTGAATACCGTGTCCGTAAAATACAGGGTGGTCCATAAGTCCTTTGAAATTTCAAATTTGAATAAAATTTAGCGGGTGAGCGTGAGCGGCGCGGGCGAGGTGGGGGCAGAATCTTCAGTGTCTGGGAATTCAGTCGCCATGGAGTGTTTCACTGGAGCGGATCGTGCTTTTTGTGTGCACGCGTTTTATCAAAATAATGATTCGGCAACCATTGCGCGGCGTAAATATCGAGAATACCACAATTTACACAATTTTACAAAGTGTCCAACAGCTCAAACGATTAAGAACTGGATTGCTAAGTTCGAAGAGACTGGTTCGACGTTAGATAAACAGCGGTGGGGTCGACCAAGAACAACTCGTATTGAAGAAAACATCAACATTGTGGCACAGTCTGTTTGTCAAAATCCTACCCAGTCTACTCGTAAGCGTTCCAGTGCACTAAACGTACCCAGAACATCTTTACAGCGGATTTTAAGGAAAGATTTACGTCTGCACGCTTACAAAATTCAGTTAGTGCAGGAATTAAAAGATAATGACGCTATTCAGAGACTAAACTTTGCGAATCAAATGTTGAATCGATTTTCTTTGCTCAATAATGTGTTGTTCTCGGACGAGGCTCACTTCCATTTAAACGGGCATGTGAATAAACAAAATTGCCGTTATTGGAGCCCCGAAAATCCAAGGCGTAAGCATCAGAAGCCCTCACACAGCCCTAAAGTTACAGTTTGGGCTGCTATGTCAGCGCATGGCATCGTAGGCCCTTATTTTTTTGAGGACGACAGAGGTCACGCATTAACTGTTACTTCGGAGCGGTATGTAGCAACGATAGAAGAGTTTTTGACACCAGCGTTGCAGAATTTTCCAGGCTATAATACGCAGACCTGGTTTCAACAGGACGGAGCAACTGCCCACACCTCCAACACTTCTATGCCCGTCGTCTGTCAACTTTTTCCCAGCAAAGTAATTTCTCGAAGAGGAGACATTTCCTGGCCACCACGTAGTCCAGATTTGACCTCAATGAACTTCTTTTTATGGGGCTACCTCAAGAGTAAAGTGTACGACACCACTCCGCGATCAGTTGATGTCCTGAAAGAAAATATCCGAAGAGAAATTGCAAGCATTACAGTGTTGACTTGCCGCGCAGTCATCGACAATTTTAGACGTCGTTTATATGAGTGCCGTGATCGTAATGGATTGCATTTAGACGATGTAATTTTTAAAACATAATTCCCATTCAATAAAGATGATAACAATATATAATAATTCTTCATAATGTAACTAGTTTGGTTTTATTCCTTTTTCTCCAGCTCAAAGGACTTATGGGCCACCCTGTATAATCTCTAACCTAAATCTAGTTTCTTATTTTTTAAATTATAATTATAACGTTATAATTATAATATTAAAAAAAAAGCAATACATTAATTGACAAATGTTTACGTAAGCATGGGGGAGAGGGTAAGAGCTTTGCTTACTTTTGCTGACAAGGGGGATGGGAGGGTAAATAATTGTAATAAATCTGCTTACGTAATACTTGAACGGCCCCATAGACAGTCAATAATATCTGGAATCCTAGACTATAAAGCGTTTATGAATAATCCGTTTATCTTTCGAAGCAACACTTTCGTAGGTGTAATATGTCTTTTGTGAAATGCAGAATCCGAAAGCAGCGGACAAACGGAAAAATCCGAATCCGCGGAGCGTAAAGGTATCTGATGGACACAAAAATTGTTTTGCATTTATCACATTTTTAGGAAAGAAAGTTGTTCTACATAAAGTGATGGAATAGTGGGTTTTGGTTAATTGTTTCAGAACAATGGCTTTACAAAAAGAACCTTACACTGGCAGTGAGTCGGCTGCTTTTCATAGTGTCTCGCTGTGAATATAATATTGTTATAGTTAAACAACGTGCTCTCGAGGAAAGTATGACTGACGATAATAACAATTATTATTATAAAGTGGTTCTAGATGAAATTGATACTTTCAGTGCGTTTTACTTTTTTTATTGCCTAAGCGTTGTTGACAATTAAAAAAGCTTATCAGGTGTGCCATATTGTTCAAAACGTTACAAATAAAATCATTCGTCAACAACAATATTTTACCTCTTTGCATTATACAATGGATGGCAAAATCAACCTCTTACTACTTTTAAGTTGCTCCTGACCCTGCCTTTCGAACTACGAATGTAGCGTTGAGTCCAAATTTGACCAAGGTATTTGCTCTAGAACATGGATTCCCAAAGTGGTCTATATCGACCCCTAGGGATCTATGACAACCTGCAAGGGGTCTACGTCAGCGAAAAAAAATTTGGGGGTCCATGAAATGAATATGGGGGTCCACGATAGTGGATCTCAACACATACACTGATAGTACCTATTTACTTACATCATACTATCTTATAATATCAAAACATATACATTATTTATAAAAGTACCTAAAATATAATATAAGTAAAAAATTTATTATATATGTTTATAAAATTATGTAAGTTGTAGGATGTTGGTATTCGCTTTGTGGTCGCAATACATTTTAAACTTGTAAAAACCTGAGAGTCGCAGTCTCAGAGCTTCGCTACCTTGCACTGACTTGTTTAATTCGTCACTCTATAAATACGAATGTGGGACAAATACGTTTATTCGTTTCCTGAATCTTGAAAAGGAAAGTGCTAAGAAAATATTTTAAAAAATATAAACACACACAAATTATAGTGAGTCAGTGTTATTTTGTTTGAGAGTGCTGGAGAAAAATAAGTACATTATTTGTTATTAAATTTTAGTTTTGTACTCGTAGTTAGCAAAGATAGATAAATTACGCCAATCATGACTTTAGTTATTAGTACTTAAATATTCAATCATGCAAAATTACACGAGCACTCCTCAATAGTTTCTTTTTGAAAGCTTTAGCAATCGGTAATATAATTACAGTGCAATCTCCGTAATTCGAGCTAATTGTTGCAAAAAGATGTTCGAATTATGAAATGTTTTCGGAAAAATCAAAAAATATTTTTAATCTACAGCTGCTGGATTTTCTGTCTTATTTAAATAATTTAATTTTGCCCACAGATGACTGATGCCATGTCCGAATCTAATAAGAAATGTAGACAGTACAGTGTTGATTATTTGAAATTTGGCTTCATTCCATCATTGCCGGACAAACAATCGCCTATGTGCCGTTTATGCAACACAGTTTTGGGCAATGACGCTATGAAACCATCTAAACTGCAAGATCATCTAAGAAGATGCCACCCTGATAAAACAGAGAAAGATTTGAAATACTTTCAAACACTCAAAGATAAATTTCAGAAGAGACCTACACTGGACAGAATGTTCGCAAAGAAATGATGATGGTTTGCGGGCGTCTTACAATATCTTGTTACTTATAGCAAAATCTGGAAAACCGCATACTATCGGAGAGAAGTTAATTTTGCCAGCCGTTGAAGAGGTTTTAAAAACTGTTTTACACAAACCTGCATCTGATATCATTAAAAGAATTCCCTTAAGCAACAATACTGTTGAAAGACGTATTGATGAAATGAGTTCTGATATTGAAAGCTTCTTATGTAATTATTTGCAAACGACCCACTTCTCTATACAACTGGACGAGTCAACTTTACCTGATAATGCAGGATTATTATTGGCATATGTTCGTTTTATTATGAATCAAGAAATCTACGAAGAACTGCTCTTCGCAAGAACTTTGATAACCGTCACTAAAGGTGAATCAATATTTCATGTTTTGAAGGATTACTTCATTGAAAAAGCAATTCCTTTATCAAATATAATATCAGTAGCTACAGATGGAGCACCTGCCATGGTTGGACGTTATCGTGGATTTATAAGCTATTTAAAACAAAATGTGTCAAGGGTGTTAGCAATACATTGCGTCATCCATCGACAACATTTAGTTGCTAAAAATTTTAGTGTTAGATTGCATGAATCACTTCATTTAGTCATTGATGCAGTAAACCGAATCCGAAGCAACGCGTTGAATACGCGGTTATTTGCGCAGTTGTGTGAAGAAAATGACGAACACTTTCATCAATTACTCCTTCACACTGAAGTACGCGGGCTGTCGAAAGGCTTATGTTTGACAAGATTTTTTGCACTTTTCGAGACTATTTTAGAATTTCTGGATACTAAAGATAAAATTTTAAAAGAAAATTTAATGAAGAGGAAAACAGACATCGCCTATTTAACAGATTTGTTTACAAAATTTAATATGGGGTTAATTTTCAATTACAAGGCGACAGTTTAAATTTGATTAAAACAAAGTCCATCTTATCAGCGTTTCTTGCCAGAGTTAAACTAATGAAGCAAAATATTGGACGGGGCGAATTTTCTCAGTTCCCCAATTTGTCACAGACAAGCTGCCAGGAAGACGACGTTTCAACTTACGTTCAACATTTAAATGCCTGCATTGGAAATAAGTGCCCGCATTGATTTTTTTAAAGAACCCCCCTTTATAGAAAATATTTTTTTTTAAATTACTCTGAAAATTCAAGGATAGGTACACACTAAAATTCGTTAATTTTTTGCCTATTTTTAGATAACAACATATAAGAAGCGGAATTCAATCAAACCAACAGTGAAATTATTGTAGAACATATGTTTATGTTATAATTAATAAACGAACTCGCTTATTGTACTATTTTAAGTAAAAAACTTTTTTTTATTATTTTTCACTTTTTATTTATTTTATCCCTCTTATTTTTTTTTTCAATGCGGGCACTTATTCCCAATGCGGGCACTTATTGGTCAGACACCTGTTTATTTAATGTTACGTATATTTTACATAACAGATACAAAATTTTATTTTGAGTAGTTTTAATTTAAATTCAATTAATAAATCTATAAATTAACATGTATTTTTACTTTAAATTTTCAACACTAAACTTCACTACAGTTAGAAATTTACAGGAAATCAATCTCAGGTAAGTAGGGGGTCTACCTCACATGGAAAAACATGGCAAGGGGTCTACGACACAAAAAAGTCTGGGGAACTCTGCTCTAGAAGATCCCACAAAGACCATATGGGGATTGGGTTTCATTTTTTTTTAAAAGCTTAGTATGTTGGAGAGCTCAACAAGTAGAACAAAAATGCCCACGGGCCCACAGTTTTTCCACAAGTAGTTTCCGAGATGCAGTGCTTCCTAGTACCCTATAACAGCAGATTTCGGATTCGACACAAGATATGGAATACCTGTTTGATATTTATTTACGTTACTATCATTATCCCTTCTAGTCGAATCATATTAACAGATTTTCCCAGAATAACTGTTAGATTTGGTTTTATTGATGCGAGTTATTCAAGGGGGTATTCAAAACAGGATCGCATAACATGGGTACACCAATTTTTGTGGGAAAACTTTTTATCCTACAACAAAGAATGAAAATACGTGTTTTTTGGTATTCAATCGACAGTGTTGTCAGGAACCATACAACTCTTCAAATAAGTTTCTTAGATATTTATGAGACCTACAGAATGAGACCACACGTCAAAACATCCGAGTAATAGTAAAAAAGGTATGGCAAAATGCAGGTTATGGCTCTTGTTGCTAATGCGAAGATAATTTCACGCAGCTACTTGAAATTCTTCAAATCCTTAGGCTTCGTACTTTTAAATAACCACAACAAAATTTGAGTCGATTGGTTAAGTAGTTTTTGAGAATCTCTAATTACTTGTCCCAAAACATCTGTTTTCAGGCCATCACTATTAGTTTACTGAGCAATATACAAGGTTCGTTCAAAGAGCAAATACCCGAGTTTACCTTGCCGAGATGAATCACAAACCATTCCGAAAGATAATATTGATATTTTGAGAGAAGTTTGACGCTTACGAATTTGAAGAATTTCAAATATCTGCGTGAAACTATCGTCTCATTACCAACAAGTGCGAAAACCTGCATCTTGTCTCGGTTTTCGGCCATAACTTTTTTATTATTAGTCGGAACTTTTTACGTGTGGTTTCATTCTGTGGGTGGAGTATTGCCCCAACACATCAGCTGTTTTGAAAACTGTTTAGGATTATCTTGCACCGTAACTGTGGTAATAATAAAATATTCAGGATTATACAGTGTTCGATAATTCGATAA
Source organism: Acanthoscelides obtectus (assembly GCA_963669975.1). Lineage (NCBI taxonomy): Eukaryota > Metazoa > Arthropoda > Insecta > Coleoptera > Chrysomelidae > Acanthoscelides > Acanthoscelides obtectus. Next base: position 88,462,385 of record CAVLJG010000006.1, on the reverse strand, counting down.
TTGCCTAAAAAACGAACACCTACTTTCCTATAGATAGCTGTAGTATCTTACCTATTCAGATAGAGCTACATACCTTTGAGTTTTACTCCCGACGCCACTGGCGAGGAAGTGTTGTAATCGCAAAAAATTCAAAACAATATATTACGTTTTTTGGATGTTACAGGTATAACAAGTACAATCTGCGGAAATTTAAAGTTCGTCGCCTATTAGTCTACCGAGTAAGAATGAAAGTTGCTTTCAGATGAACTGAGCGTGCAATGTCCTTCTGGGTCTTGTAGGGTAAGGTATGAGGCCTACTTAAAATACCTCATGACCCCAACCTACAGGGTGTAAACAGTATGTCAGTCATTATTTAAATAAGTGATAGTGGGGGTTAAAAGAAGCTCAAAGTTTCATATAACATGGGGGTCAAAACGGCATTTTTTAGAGGAAAGCGACTTTAAAGTAAAATAAAATCTGACATCGCCGCAATGCCAGACGCAAATTACGACGGAACGCAGTGTAAATAAAGATGGAGTTTGTTATTTTTGGCTCTTAGGTATTATTTCATTATTTGATAATGTACTCGTAAAATGCAAACAATTAAAAAAACGGACTTACCACTAACTGTCTCAGCGCTTCACGTGGTGTGTGAAAGTTCATTGAACGTAAAAAAATCTAGCTATAAATAAGGAACACAATTTTGATACATACACTGTTTTTCTTTTTGAAACCCACACTGCACCTTTTTGTATTTAAAGAAGGTGTTCAAAATGTCGTCCTCCACTTTCCACACAAGCTTCATTACGACGAACCCAGTTTCTTCTTACTCTAGGTCCTCGAAGTTGTCCATTTATTATTTCAGCCGCATTAAATTTCGCGAAGTTGTGCTTCAGTTGTTATTGGACCAGCCCCATAAACCATCCCTTTAAGTTCTCCCCAATACCAGAAATCGATCGGATTGAGGTCAGGAGATCTTGCTGGCCATTTTCGAGGATCAGGAGCATTTCGACCGATTTGGATAATGTTCATTCAAATACTGTATGACGCCTCTAACAATGTGTGGTGGTGCCCGGTCATGAAGAATCCACAAATTCTGTCTCCGTTGTAATGGCATGTAGTCTAAGGTCTGTTCCAAAAGTTCGGGTAGGTTATTGGCTAGAATGTTAAGGTATCCTTCTCGTGACAACTTTGGGGGTAACTCGAAAGGGCCAATTACCTGTTCGTCAAGAATACCCGCCCAAATATTTATTTTAAAACGTCGTTGGAAACGACTTTCCCGAATGGCATGAGGATTTTCTTGGGCCCTCGTGTGAGTATTATGGAAATTTAATATCCAGCCTCACGTAAAAGTACATTCGTCTGTCGCTAGAATGTTTTTAAAAAAATGCTTGTGCAAAAACCACTGACAGAATGTTAGTCTGCGAGGATATTCTTCTGGTAACAAGGCCTGTGCTCGTTGTACACGGTAGAGATAAAGCAAATTTTCCCGTAGTGTTCTATGGACTATGGTATGCGATAGTCCTACCCGGCGACCTACTTCCCGAGTGCTGATATCTGCATTGATTTCCACGATACTTAAAATCTGTTCCTCCTGCTCTACAGTAACCTGTCTTTCACGAGTGCGAAATTAGTAGGCTGAACACTTCCTGTATCTTGAAGTCTTTGGTACACGTGCACAAATGTCCTTCTGTCTGGGTGTACCCGTTGGCGAAACCTGTCGCAATAAATTTGAGCTGCAAGATTTGAATTCTGACGAGCTTCACCGTAAACTAACAAGATGTCGGCGAACTCTTGATTCGAGAACATTGTAAACAAACTCCACGACGTACGCGAACAAAAACAAAACAACACGCCCCATGCCCGATAACTAACCACTGTTACCGTTTGCAATTGATTGCTGGTTCGATAAGAGTGATGAAAGACCGACGCGCTGATGTCATGTGTGTTTTAAATATTTAATTTGATGAAACTTACTGACTACAAAAAAAATTAAATTTTGGCTTAACTTAGAAAAACTTAATGACATTTATTTGCTAAATACCCATATAAAAACGTTTTAGATTAGACTATAAAAATTAGTAAGATTGTAGTGATTGTGGTCGATATAAAGCTCTTAAAGTTGTAAACTAATCTATTGACTTTTGGACCATGGGTCATATGAACTTTTTGACTTGTTTTGACCCCTCTTATTACCCATTCCAATAATGACTACCATAACGTTTACAGCCTGTATAATAATTTTGAAAATAGCCAATATAGCTATTTCTAGAGATCGGCAATTCTCTTGAATGGCAAGGATTTTTCTCAAATTTCAGTATGAATACAGGTAAGTAGTCCTCATGCATACTGTCCTTAGTAACGTTTCTCCAACGTTCACCCTTTTCGAGTTGTAAACAGTTTTTGGGGTTCTCAAGTGTCTAAAGTTCAAATCTTCGCTTATCGCTTACAAGACTCCGAACAGTATCTCAGGTTTAGTTAATTTTGAAGCAATTTTTATCCTTGCTTGGTAGGCTAACAATAGGTGAACTTTTGATTTTCGCACACTTTAGGCCCGTATCGTCAGTCGCGCGTTTATGGCCTCCTTGATTGTCATACTCCTTTCTCTCCTTCAAAAATTTCTAGATTACACTTGTCCCGTGTCAGCGTCGGCGCTCTCCTATTGTGAAGATTTGTTTTCCTTTTAAATTGTAGGAAATTCCAGGCTGATATAACATGATATAACTCAAAACCAAGCACAATTTGATGCAAATTGATGTTTGTGACATAACCTCAAAATAGAGCGCTGACACTGAGAAGTAGAAAACTATGACAATCAAGGAGGCCATAAAGGCGCCCTACAATTATTGTAGGGACGACTGACGATACTGGGCTGTCGGCCGATCTGTCCGCTAATCATTGCCCCATGTAGAGTAGCGCTTGGATTTTGATGAAAGTTTCACATGCCAAGGACGAAAAAGCTTTGCAGTTTTTAAAAATCAGTCAAAGTTCCTTTTTTTCACAATTCACGGGCTCTTGATACCTTCCATTTTTGAGGTGACTAAAAATTGTTGGAGGTTTTGGGTGGTGGGGAAGGGATATCTAACTTTTTTTGACGATATATTTACACGCTTACAAATCCGGTAACTCCACGAACATTGGATGAATAGTTCAAATACAGTCGTTCGACGCTACGTAGCTTAGTGATAGCAACGTTGCCTGATGGTCGATACAGTCAGAAGAATAGGGGAGGAATTTTGTGATAGCAACGTGTAAAATTTGTACAGGTCTGAATGACTGCTCTATTTATTTTTTTTATTATACATAATCGTAGCTAACGTTTGCCTGAGAGGGGCTACTTTAGGGAGTGCAGGGTCAACCTACTGGACACCATTTTTTTCATGTAGTAATAATTATGTATTTCGTAGAAAAACATAAAAGTCTAATCACTACATCGGCCTCTTCAATAAAAAGGACACTAAAATTTCTCTACTAAGATATCTTATAGTCTGCAGTTATATCTAGTTTACCCAGTCTTTGAATCGTTCGAGTTAGGTATAAAGAGTTCTAGAAATGCATGATTAACATTCCTTAAAATATTAAATGGTACACAGTTTAAAGTCGCACTATCAGATACCTAGTCAAGCGATCCTAGGAGACTCTGTTTAAAAATTTATTTTATTTGCTCTATTCAGTGGTTGTGACGCGGGTTGACACAGTACTTTCTTTAAAAACGAAGCAGCCGTGCAGGCAGAAGCCTAAATGCCAGGACACCGAGGCTGCTATGAGGATCCGAAAGAAACTTTATTAATCCTATGTTTGAACTGCCGAAGGTTAATAGAACTGGGACGAACCTCCTCTTGTAGATTGTTCCACAATTTTTGACACCCTAGGTCGAAGGGGTCATGAGACTGTCTGTTAGAGAAAAGTCATCGATCAGTCGGACAGCTCTCCTCTGGACAGCATCGAGCGTGGATAATGTAGTCGGGGCGGCAGCACCCCAAACGTATGAGCAATACTCTTCCGCCTTGTACAGGGTGACTTTGAAGTTGAGTCATTAATTTTCAGATAATGATTGTAGAAGGTAGATAAACCAAAATATGTGTGTAAAAATTAAAAAAAAAAATGTTACCTTGTTTTATAAAGTATCCTCCCGACAAGTATTTCAGTGCGGACCTGTATATGATCGTGTGGTCTTGGAGCACCGGCATGCCCTCCCCTGTGAGGTCTTAAGTCACCTGATTCACGAGCCCTTTGTACTACATTAACAAAGACACGAGGGGTTGGTTGCACTCGATTGGGAAACCGATCCGCATAAATCCGTGAGGCCGCGCCAGCATTTTGTAAAGACCCCCCCCTCCGTAAATAAGAATCATGTCAACAAGTTCAGCATTTTCGTTAACATGTGCCATTTTTTATTTCGTTGGAGACACGCAACAAACACCACTATTCACTCACGCGTTACCGACTGACACATTGGCTGAATACAACTGAATAAAATTGTAGTAAAAACATCGTGATAAGCGTTTCAAATTCTTTCGCTATTTTGTTTCCGATGCGATGAACCGATAAGGCGGATTATATCCGTTGTCGCCAAACACTAGCACATAATATTATTATTGAGACAGGGCGGTACTCAAACTTCTAAAGGGCTATAACTTTGTTGTATAGGTAAGATCAAATCTACATTTTAATATGCGTAACCTATGTTAAGAATGTGAAGTGAAGCTGAGTACTTGGGATGTATAAACTTACAATTAACTACATAAGGATGATGTCAATAATTATTCATTTATTGATATGTATTGTTACTTGCTTATCGTTTATTGTTGTTTTATATTACATTTTTCTATCACATATACAAATTTGTATCAAGTGGATATGAATAAGTAAAAACTCAATAAATATAAGGATGATTTAGAGCGTGTGAACTTAAACATGAACGCTCGCATTTATCTACAGTAATGCACAAAAGTATATAGACAAATATGAATATTTACCTAAATACCTTTAGAAACCGAATTCATACTTCATTGCTCCATAAACAAATGCGTTATTAGTAGAAAAACTAAATTCCTTGTTCTTACATTATCCGCAAAGAACACAGTACAAATCTGAATATAAGCACTTTTTTATGAGGGACAAAAATATATAGACAAATCCTTTTCAACATTAGTTTAGTACAGCTTCGTGTTAGAAGAGGATTAGTTTGTGTTCATCAAGTATTGTGGAATAAGTTGAGTGATTTTAAGACCATGCCGCGTGGTCCAGAAATTTCTTCCGATGTGAAAACTAAGATCATTGAGTTATACAGAAATGGTCAACGTCAAGTCGACATTGCCAAAAATTTGAAGCTGAAGCGTAATGCAGTCTGGGCAATATTGACCAAATATAAACAAAAAGGTATCTTGGAAGCCTTTAAGAAAAGTAATTTCGTCCAAAGATCCGTTTAAAACTCCAAGACAAATAAAAGCCGAAATCGAGACAAAAGGAATTGTCAGGGTTTCTACGAAAACTATAAGTTGAAGAATGAATGATTTGAAGTTATTTGCACGTCGCTCGAGTAAGAAGCCGCTAATCTCGAGGAAAAACCGTAAGTACCGATTACAATTTGCCCGGTTGCATCTTGATTGGAGCACCTGTGACTGGAAGAGGGTATGTTTCAGTGACAAATCCAAGTTCAATATGTTATGATCAGATGGTGTTCATTACGTTAGACGTCCTAGTGGACAAAGATTGAACCCCAAGTACACTTTGCCCACTGTCAAACATGGAGGCGGGTCTGTTATGGTTTGGGGGTGCTTTTCGGGGTTTGGGATGGGACCTTTACATATAATAGATGGCATTATGGATAAGTTTGTATGCACAGACATACTAAAGCATGTCATGTTACCCTATATGGAAGACAATATGCCCTTAAGATCAATCTTCCAGCAAGATAATGATCCGAACCATACTTCAAATCTCGCAAAGAAATTCTTTCTGGATGAAAAGATACCAGTTCTCAAATGGCCATCACAGTCTTCCGATATAAGCCCCATTGAAAATCTATGGAAATACTTAGATAAGCAAATACGAGATAGAAATTATTCAAACAAGGATGCACTTTTCGCCGCTTTAGAGCAAAATCTGGATACAGATTGATGAATCTTATATCAAGAAACTTCAAGAATCTGTGCCGAGACGATGCCAGGCGGTGATTGATAATAATGGTTATGCTACAAAATATTAACACTAACATGGTTGGTTTTCTATAATTCAATGAACTTTGCTTCTTTTTTCTATAACTGTTTTGCTTTGTTTAATATATTTTTGTCCTTCATAGTTCCAGTGTTTTTCAATTAATTTTTTCTTGAAGGGAGTCTAATGAATTTATTTATGTATAAGCGATTATTATGCTATAAAGGATTATGTTATACAGGTTGGTGTATTATTAAAACAAGTTAAAAAAGAAATACAGCACAATATTCATTTGTCTATATACTTTTGTCCATTACAGTACATTGGAGCACGGGTTGATGGTTGTTTCGCTTTCAAGATTCTTTTGAGGCTCACCAATTATGAAACTTTGTTAGCAGTGCGCCCTGTAGAACATTTGCGTAATAGTTATCTGTTTGCGATTAAGTTTTATCCAACAAATTATGATCAGCGTTCTCCACTTGACACAGTACTCTGTCTTACCAATGTGGTTCAGTGCGACATTGCCATCTTTATCTGTATATTCTCAGGCTTAAAAAAGTATTTTTCAAATTGTAATTTCATTTATTAATGTTCTTGTGAGCCTATATGTTTCACGCATATTCTATGTAATTTTATTTTCTGTTAGTAAATAAGTAAAATATAAAACATATCCCTTATCGAAATTTCTCACCAGTGGCGTGGAAAGTAGAGCGTTCTTCGAGAATATCAGCAATCGTGAGGCTTTCTTCCAGACTTCCTTGGCCCAAATCGTGGGGAGACAGCATTTGTGGTAACTACATCTTCTGTCTCAACAATAGATAAACATAAAATGTTGCCTTTTGAAGCATTGCCGTCTGTTATGAAAATTTTATTCATCAGATCGTCACAGAACAAACAATAGGTGAGCAATGGCAACATTCAAGATGAAACATCAACCAAACGCTAGTTTCTCGATTATTGCTAAATCGATTTACTATCTATAGGAAGCTTAATACACAATGACGAAACTAATATGCAAAACTAGGAATTGTATACACGCATTGGGAAATTTGATCGTACACTCAGATAACACTTTTATATAATATTTTGTGCAAATAGCATCTTCTTAGTCAGTATTTTGGTGGTTCTAGGAAATATAAACATCTCCGGATGCATTGTGTAATGTTCTCTAGCCACTTAACGTGCATTCATTTTATGGGTTACAGATATTTCTGTTATCTTTTTAATAATATCTAATTCGCCATAATTCTTGGTAATCTCAGTTATATAAACAACGCTTGTTAGTATGGTAGTTATAGTTTTTAGAACACATTACGGTCCGAGAACAATCATCATTTGCTTTCTTCCTGCTGTTGCGGAGCGAAGAAAACAATCATTACGTTTGTAGGGTGCTCGAATAGATGTTTACAATAGCGTAATCATAGGATGACTTGGCTGCGTTCCCCTGCCTATGATTAGTATCTACTAACTCACACTACCTGCGTATGCGTAGAATCATAAGTAACTGAATAAGTATATTTTAAAGTTAGATATCAATACCTATTTTCTGGGTCATACCGAGTGTTTCAAATTCGACCCTCATCATTGGGGTCTCGGAAACGGTAAGGTATACGAAGTCGCTTAAATGGGGGCAAAGTTGCGTATTTAGGTAACAAAATGCCGCTTGGAAAGTTCCGAGTGCTTCCGGAGAGAGACAGAAAAAGCCCAACTTGCCCAAAATCGTTTTAATTTTTTCCTGATTTTATTTGTAGCGGAACGTTAAAATAAATCGAACATTAGTTGCCACTTTTTCAGCTCTACAAGATGGCTTAATTAGAATTTCAGTATGACATTTCGTTTCTTGTCCTCCAGCATCAACTTCATTTTTTGTTGATGGCATATTGGATTTTTGCATAGATGCATAGTTTTTGATTTTGATTCCAAAATTGTATAGAATGTCATATAGTCACATCGACAAGCCTGTTATTTCATAAAAATAGATTTTCCTAGGTAGGCCTTGAAATTACGTATTATAGTCGTTTGTTTCGTATAGCAGACCAGACCTCAAATGGAACATAGTAGCAGAGTTTAGAAGACTGAGAAGAAGGGAAATAAATGGAACAGTTAAGAACGAGAATAGTCAACTTTGCCTACAAAATAACAGGCAACAGTTTGAGCATGTGCTATGCTAATTTGTCATCATTACTGTTATCATCAATAAACTTCAGCATTTTGTGTTCTGGTTTCACCATACCTTATTTCCTCATAGTTTTTGTTTCACCAACAAATTCATGGCCAACTAGGGAAATGGATCACTGAATTTAGGATTGAAAAGTCCATTTAAATGTAAAAAGTTCCAATATAGGGTTAATGAAGACAGGAAAAAATAAAAATGATTTTGGGATAAATCTAGTATGCCAACAAAATGACTGTCTGGTTTCAAGGCCTACCTAGGAAATTCTGTCTTTTTTTTCAAATAACTAAGGTTGAGTAATGTCAATGTATGGCGTATTGTTCATTTCTGGCATCCGAATTAAAAAAACTCTTTTTAGCTCTGCAAAAGTCCAATATCGCGTCTCTGAGGAGGAATAAAGTTGATACTGGAGGAGAAGGGACGAAGCGTCGTATTGAGATTCTCAGTTCGTCAAATTGTAGAAGCAAAAAGTTATAATGTCAATGTGCAATTTATTTTGAAATCCCACTACAAATAAGGTCAATAAAGATTTAAATGGATTCGAGGAAAAGTAATTTGAATTTCGAAGCTTTCCAAGCGGCAGTTTTTGTAAGTTACCTGAATACGCAACTTTGCCCTCACTGAGAGTCAAATTTGAAACACCCGGTATACCAGGTCTGTTCAAAAAATGGAGAAACCTCATTTTTTGGATCGGTATTTCTACTTTGCCCGTCAAATTGACGACGAAGTATTGTCATCACGAAAAATTTCGAAAATAAGATCTTACGTTTTTTATGTTATCTATTATGTAGCACTAAAAACCATGTCATTTCCATCGATCTGTCTGCCGATCTGTCTGTGTGTCGTTCTGTCTGTCAGCAACGGGTTCAAAATTGCTGCTGTAGGGTAGTATACGGAATGAAAAAGTAAGACCCTATTATACATAAGATCACAGAATACGAGGGATGTCTTTTAAGTTTGCATATGGAAATAAATCAACACGGTAGGTAGTTTTAAATGACTTTATTGTTTTTCGAAGTGTTCTCCACGAAGATTAATACACATCTGCATGTGCTCTAAACAATTTGCGAAGCACTTATTCCACTCGTTTGCTGGCAGATCCAAAACGGCATTTTTGAATGCGTCAACTGCTTCTTCTGGTGACTGGAACCTTTGACCATGCAGTTTTTAATTTTCGGGAAAGTAAAGAAATCGTTAGGACTTAGACCGGGACTATATGGAGGATAGTCCAATAATTAAACGTTTTCTTCCGTTAAATACTTCCTTGTTTTTTGGGCTGTGTGCGAGCTTGCATTGTCTTGGTGGAGGATGATTCTTCTTTCGGGGTGATTTTTCGAAGCTCGGTGATGACTTTTTGCAATCAAATAGTGGTATACCAATCCACAATAACAGTTCTTTGCTCATTAAGGGGAATTGTTGCAATATAACCCGCTTTTGACACAAATGTCGCGACCATCTTTTTCGAAACAATTCGAGAACGGATGACTTTTGTTGGCTTTTCTTTTCCTTGGAACATACAAACAGCTGACTGTCGTTTATTTTCTGAGTTCTGAGTTCTGAGTTTGCGCACAGCATCGACGTTTTCCTGGGTGACTGCCGTTTTTGGTGCATCCACCCTGGGATCGTCGCTAAGACTCACCCATCCACTTTTGAATTCTCCATAACAACCGGAAATTGTCGACTGATGTGGTGCTTCGTTGCCGAAAACAGACAGTAACTTAGCAAGGCATTCTTGTTGCGATAATTGTCTCTGAAGGTTGTAATAAATTATGGCGCGAAAATGTTCTCAGTTGAGTTCCAATTTTCTAATGACTTGGTGACACTTAAAAATTCGCTGTAGAGAGAACACTGCACGTATTGTTGTGAAACTTTGAATTTAATTTCACTAAAGAGTGAGGTTAAGTTTCAGTACTGACGTTCGATCCGCCCGGCCTACTATGTTTCTATATGCAAAACTTAAAGGACATCCCTCGAATGGCTTAATATGAAAGATATCAGACTCCCTCACTGAAACCTTCACCTGTGTAACTTTACGCATAAATTGGTCAACAATTCAAGTTCTCCAGGTCTGATTAAACGTTGCATACCTCGCAATGATCCTCACGATATACATGTTACATCAAAATTAAAGCACAAAACTCCTCAGCACAAAACCGCCGTCTTCCGAAGATCGTTCATATACAATACGATCAGGGTCTAATCAGCTTCCAATAGAATTCAAGCTCCTAAACGTGAATAAGTTCAAATTCAAATTAAAACGTTATAGATTAGGTAGTATGGTCAATGATATTAGTTTTAAATGCAATTTTATTTTAAATCTTTATTCTTGTTATAGCTTAATATCAAAAGTGGTTAGGTCTCTTTTGACTACTACAGGTATGCTTCTTTGCGAATGCCTGCGTTGCTCAACTCTTTTTGAAAAATTTGTTTTATACAGGGTGTTTTAGTTTATTGTTGCATAACTTTAAGAGTCGATAGAACTTTTAAAATTAATGCATAAAGTCTATATAAACACGGGTCGACAACTGCGTGGCTTCCGAAATACAGGGTGTTTAAATTTACTTTTTAAAATAATTTTTTTTAAATATTTCGAACAATATTTGATGTATAACAGTGAAAATTGGTATACAAGGGTTTTTTGGTACGACAAAACGAACCATGGGTATAGTTTTACTGTAGCCACTAGAGGACGCTCTCTACTATACCTGACGTGTATTAAAATGACCGAAAAATTTTTCTTAGTGCAATTTTTTGCTTTTTGAAGAATAAACTGATTCTTTGCACTTTTCGACATAAATAAGCTCTCCCGTGAGTTTTCGTTATAGTTAGCCGTTTTTGAGATATTTCGATTTTTAAGGTCGATGCATTTTTAATTATTTATGGGAAAATAATATTTTTTTTACATTTTCGATTTGGGCATTACAAGTAATTAAGATGACCGTTTAGATTGTGTTTCTAAATACAGCAATAATCCCTAACTCCAAATAAACACAAAAAACACAATATTAGTTTGTTTAATTTTCCAATATTATTTTTAACAAATTAAATTAATTATTTACAACTAAAATGCTATTGGATAGTTAGGACAAACATACAAAATCTAAAGTAGTTGCTCGAAATGTAAACTCAATTGTTCAATACACAATTCACATCTACGAATGATCGAACGTGGTATAGCATTATTCAAATAAGGCCTTATTTCATCACATGCATTCCTGATTCTGTCTATTAGCATATCTCTTGTGGTTACGGGAGTCTAGTACACTTTTTCTTTTAGAAATCCCCACACAAAGGGATCTAATTGATTTAGGTCAGGGGATCGTGGAAGCCAGGCGACTGGTCCTCCACGGCCGATCCATCTTTCTGGATAATTTTCGTCCAGCCAGTTTCTAACTATTCTCGAATAATGAGCTGGACAACCATCAAGCTGGAACCAGGCCAATCTTCTTAAGTCTAACATAACATCATCCCACATATTTGCATGTTCAGCCTTTAAAAATTCCAAGAAGGTCGCAGCATTTAACCTTGCAGGCAAAAGGTAGGGTCCAAATAGTCGATTACGGTAGATACCAATCCACACGATCACACTAAATTTATGCTGAAAATTTCTTTCCCGAACTGCTTGCGGATTTTCATGCGACCAAATATGTTGATTATGAAAATTTAGCACTCCACGTCTAGTGAAGCATGACTCATCGGTCCATAAAACGTTACTTAAAAACTCCCTATTATTATCAGTTCTATCAAGATCCACTGACAAAATGTGATTCTTCGTTCTCCGTCCCCTGGCTGTAGTCCTTGCACAGGTTGCAAATGGTAAGGACGTCTATGATCATTTCTAAAAACACGGTGAACATGGCTTGCTGCAATTCCCAAGGCACCAGAAACTCTCCTGACACTTGTGGTCGGATCTCTATCAAACTCACGCAGAATCATACGGGTAAATCTGCGCTGACGAACATTTATGTTTTGATCCCTTTGGAGATTTCCAAAACCATTTTCAATTATTTGGCGATGCACTGTTACAAATACTGAGCGAGTTGGATGTCGTCTGTTTCGAAATCTTCGTGCGTATTATCTGGCTGCTTCTGCTGCGTTTCCATTTACAAAGCCATACACAAAATGAATATCCGCTAACTCTTGATTGGAGAATAAAAATGGCATTTTTATAAAACTTACAACAAAAACAGGTAAAAGAATCTAAATTTCGTGCATTCACAATTGCAAAAAAACGTTTCAGGTTTCAACAGACAACAAAACTAACTGTTAACTAATTGACGTTTAACCTTATTCTGCTTTCAATTTCAAAAATATTTGCAATTTTTAACGTTATTTTATCATAAATAATTAAAAATGCATCGAACCTTAAAAATCGAAATATCTCAAAAACGGCTAACTATAAAGAAAATTCACAAGGGAGCTTTTTTATGTTAAAAAGTGCGAAGAATCAGTTTTTTCATTCAAAAAGCAAAAAATTGCACAAAAAAAAAATTTTCGGTCATTTCAATACACTACAGGTACAGTAGAGAGCGCCCTCTAGCGGCTACAGTAAAACTATGACCATGGTTCGTTTTGTCGTACCAAAAGACCCTTGTATATTCACTGTTATACATCTAATATTGTTCGAAATATTGAAAAAAAACGCCACGCATTTTTCGACCCATGTTTATATAGACTTTATGCATTAATTTTAAAAGTTCTATCGTATCTTAAAGTAATGCAGCAATAAACTGAAACACCCTGTATACACTTTTTGTCTACTTTTTTGGTTTAATTGAGTACTGATTAGGGCGCTGTCTTCTAGTGGATAAGTAGAATAGCTATTAGATTGACTTCGCCTTTTGTAGTGTATTTTTGATATCCAAATTTCTTTGTCTATAAAAATCAATGTTTATTATCATTATTATTATTATTACATGTCTATCATAATGCACCATCACGATCCTCAGCCAATTTCTCCACTCATAAACATTTTTCCTGAAGAGCATGCATTTCGTCAATTTCACTTGCGCTTTCAGTTCGTTGGCATGTTAGCATTTCGTACACGTATGGAATAATTGTCTTGATTTACCATCACAAATCGCAATGGCGTGGATGGAATCCTCATCGGAATTGTTTAACGTTGCGATTAAAACCCAGCGCTAGCAGTATTCTACTGATAATTGACAGTCATCAAGTAAACCGAGAGAACCTCTCCAGTGCGGACCGATCTCCAGTAGGGACGCTCACGTTTAACTAAATACCAAATACTAAAGCAGATGTCTTAATGTACAAATGTGATTAAACATGTCAAACGTCATACCATAAATTAAGGATTCAAATCAACTTGGTGAAACAAATGAAAAAAATGATAATCAGCATCTCTGATAATACTTTCCATACTTCAAATTGACGGTAGCTATCAAAACATTTCATCAACAATGGTTATTCGAAGTGTTTGATTAACAAGATCTTGTTCAGGTCTCCTTCCAGTATTATACCAAATTCTAATAATCCAAGTAATATTCTCACAACTCCTAATAACAGAACTGATATAATTCCCAACAACAACACCAATTCCAATAACAATATAACCGCCATACCAAATTCCAGATCTGGTTTTGCTGTCCTACCGTATATCAAAGAAATCACCCCTAAGCTGACCAGACTATGTCGCCCGTTGAACAGTCGAATTGCTTGCAAATCTGTGCTGTATTTTTTCAAAGATGAAAGTTAGAGTCCCGTTGCTTGACTTATCCAACACTGTTTACTCAATTTCAATAATTGCAACCAAATATACATAGGTCATACTCTCTAAAAAGAAGGATTTCGTCACACAAAAGTGATTCTAGGCTTCATCCCGAGAGAGGTGCTCTGGCATCTCATGTCAATACAACAGGGCACTCTATGAACTACACAACTATCAAAGTTATTGAAAAAGAAAAACACCTACCCAATCGCTTATTCCTGGAAATGTCCCACATTTTCATGAATGACAACTGTATGAATTAGAAGACAGATGTTAAGCAACTGAGCGTCATTTACCCATATTTGCTGCATCTCTCCAAATTTTGATTTTTCACAACCATTAATGGAATCTGGCTCTTTGGTCTATTCCACCCTTTCTCTCCAAAATTTCCATTCCATTCAAATTTGGGTAATTGTTTTGTCTCTCATAATAAAATAATACTTGTTTAATACAATTGTCCATCCCATCAACAATATAGTTTGTTCAACTGCCTCTGGTCTATTGACAGGTTCTTATTTAACATATCTTGATAAATCACACCATCTCAAGTGATTTGGCAACATAGCACACAGTTTACAAAAATTATCGTTCCATCCACCGACACTGACACCACCAACTTTCTGTCATCTGTCAAATGTTTCATCCAACATATGATCCTATGCCAGACGATTCTGTGCAGTATCAGGTGGTTCACGATGTAATTTTAACTTTCGTTCAAAATATTTTTATTCCGTTTGTTTTGTTCCTGGCTTACAGATGTGTGTATTTTATATTAATTTTAACGAATGTACCATGTATCCAGCTTTCACCAGGCTGCTAAATGTTTCCCTCAACTTAAACGTTAATAACATTTAGAAACAATCTCACATACTATTGTAAGTTAATTTAAAATCATTTTGCACAGTAGTTTCTATTTCTTCTCAATGTTATTATAGCTCCTGATGAAGATGGCAAAGTCCATTGAAAGCTAGATACTAATAAAGTATACAGAGTCTTCATTGCTTGAATTTTGTCGAAATAGCCAACTAAAGGCGGAAGCATTATTTTTCTCCTAACTGGTCTAGGCGACAATGATCACGTCTCAAAATATATATATATATACAGGGTGTTTCAGTTTATTGTTGCATAACTTTAAGATTCGATAGAACTTTTAAAATTAATGCATAAAGTCTAGATAAACATGGGTCGAAAAATGCGTGGCTTCCGAAATACAGGGTGTTTAAATTTACTTTTTAAAATAGTTTTTTTTAAATATTTCGAACAATATTTGATGTATAATAGCTTTATGGAAGCCGCTAGAGGGCGCTCTCTACTGTACCTGTAGTGTATTAGAATGACCGAAAATTTTTTCTTAGTGCAATTTTTTGCTTTTTGAATAAAAAAATTAATTCTTCGCACTTTTCACATATAAAAGCTCTCTTGTGAATTTTCGTTATAGTTAGCCGTTTTTGAGATATTTCGATTTTTAAGGTTCGATGCATTTTTAATTATTTATGATAAAATAACGTTAAAAAGTGAGTATCTCCATAATTTTTAGAAGTAGGCTGTGCCTGCAAATATTTTTGAAATTGAAAGCAGAATAAGGTTAAACGTCAATTAGTTGACAGTTAGTTTTGTTGTCTGTTGAAACCTGAAACGTTTTTTTGCAACTGTGAATGCACGAAATTTAGTTTCTTTTACCTGTTTTTTTTTTGTAAGTTTTATAAAAATGCCATTTTTATTCTCCAATCAAGAGTTAGCGGATATTCATCTTGTGTATGGCTTTGTAAATGGAAACGCAGCAGAAGCAGCCAGAGAATACGCATGAAGATTTCCAAACAGACGACATCCAACTCGCTCAGTATTTCTAAGAGTGCATCGCCAAATAATTGAAAATGGTTTTGGAAATCTCCAAAGGAATCAAAACATAACTGCTCGTCAGCGCAGATTTACCCGTATGATTCTGCGTGAGTTTGATAGAGATCCGACCACAAGTGTTGGGAGAGTTTCTGGTGCCTTGAGAATTTCAGCACGCCATGTTCACCGTGTTCTTAGAAATGACCATAGACGTTCTTACCATTTGCAACCTGTGCAAGGGCTACAGCCAGGGGACGGAGAACGAAGAATCATATTTTGTCAGTGGATTCTTGATAGAACTGATAATAATAGGGAGTTTTTAAGTAACGCTTTATGGACCGATGAGTCATGCTTCACTAGAGGTGGAGTGGTAAATTTTCATAATCAACATACTTGGTCGCATGAAAATCCGCATGCAGTTCGGGAAAGAAATTTTCAGCACGAATTTAGTGTGAACGTGTGGATTGGTATCTACCGTAATCGACTATTTGGACACTACCTTTTGCCTGCAAGGTTAAATGCTGCGACCTTCTTGGAATTTTTAAAGGCTGAACATGCAAGTATGTGGGATGATGTTATGTTAGATTTAAGAAGATTGGCCTGGTTCCATCTTGATGGTTGTCTAGCTCATTATTCGAGAATAGTTAGAAACTGGCTGGACGAAAATTATCCAGAAAGATGGATCGGCCGTGGAGGACCAGTCGCCTGGCCTCCACGATCCCCTGACCTAAATCCATTAGATTTCTTTGTGTGGGGATTTCTAAAAGAAAAAGTGTACCAGACTCCCGTAACCACAAGAGATATGCTAATAGACAGAATCAGGAATACATGTGATGAAATAAGGTCTTATTTGAATAATGCTATCCCACTTTCGATCATTCGTAAATGTGAATTGTGTATTGAACAATTGGGTTTACATTTCGAGCAACTACTATAGATTTTGTATGTTTGTCCTAATTATCCAATAGCATTTTAGTTGTAAAGAATTAATTTAATTTGTTAAAAATAATATTGGAAAATTAAACAAATTAATATTCTGTTTTTTGTGTTTATTTGGTGTTAGGAATTATTGCTGTGTTTAAAAACACAACCTAAACGATCATCTTAATTACTTATAATGTCCAAATCGAAAATGTAAAAAAAATATTATTTTCCCATAAATAATTAAAAATGCATCGAACCTTAAAAATCGAAATATCTCAAAAACGGCTAACTATAACGAAAACTCACAGGAGAGCTTTTTTATGCAGAAAACTGCGAAGAATCAGTTTTTATATATATATATATATATATACAGTGGTCTTTAAGAATTTGATATGCCTATCAGCCATTAGAACTTTTATTTGAATCCATAGGTTTCTTCTGGATGTCATAAAATTGAAGTTTTTTCAGAATTTTTGCAGTAAAACTTCTTTCTACAATCTCTCTCTAAGGTATATATTATACATATTCGATATCACCACTGAAGTATCATCTGTGTATAAAATAAATCTACCTTCAGAGGAACAGTACTCAAACTCATTTAATTATAGACTGAACAGCACTGGTCCTACAATTCGTACGAATGTAGGCAGATGTATTGCTTCAACAATTTGGTAGGCAATTCTACCCAAAATCACTGTAATTTTGACGACAATCACGCCCATGTAGACATGGAAGCTTGGCTCCTTCTAACATGCTCGAATTTGTTGGCAGTAGCAGTAATAAGGCAGAGTACTGCAAGCGATGGGCTTCAATTTCGACCAAATGTCATCCAATCCAAGCATTTTCAAACGGATGGAAAAACTAGGCAAGGAAACCTCATTCGGTCGAACATACCGGAACAACGGAAATGGGACAGCAAGAGTTAGCCCTAAAATGTTTCTGATAAAAGACTGGACCAAGAAAATATTTCTAGAGTAGGGCACATGCGAGAAAAGCTGTAAAATACGAAAAAATGGAAGCATTCATTTACAAAAGACCTTAGTTAGATGTAGAGTGATACTTCGGTGCAGCAATCATTGCGGCTCAAGTATAAAGGCGCTGGAGTTACCTTGGCATACCCATAGTAAATGACGACAAACCTCAAGATTCATGGGTGAGAAGACAATCGCGCAATAATAAGGTCTAGCATTGAATTAGGCTTGTGGTTTTTAACCACAGGCGAATTAACTCGATAATTTCCATCGCTTTTTCAGATTGAGGCCAAATGTTAAATGCCGATAATTTTTCTTCCATTCATAATATTTCAGCAATTGTCAAGTATTATATTACTCATCCCGAGAAGTGTTAATGAGCGAGATTTGTATTTGAGTTTGGTAATTTTTTTCTATATTGCTCGTTAAAATATATACTAAGTGACATATAAATCCAAACACCCAGTTTAAATTGTTTTATTTTAATAAAAGTTGGTGAATGTATTTATCTTACTGTAAATAACACGTGAAAAAATTTTCAGCCTTATCAGTTGGACATTCCGGTTTTTATACTGCTTTTTTTAATTCACTAACGCTCTAAAAATGAATATTTCAGCCGCAGTAAAGAATCAACGTTGGCGGATTTTGGTTCTTGACATCCTTTACGATCGGTTACGATGCCTAGAGTACGGAGACCTGTACGATTTCGTCAACTTAGTGAGTTTGATAGGGGCCGTATAGTGGGACTTCGGGAAGCTGGACTTTCTTTTCGGGCAATTGCAGTTAGAGTGCAGAGAAGTGTGGTCAGGTATTGTCAGGCATGGCTTCGAGAAGGCCGTACGCAAAGAGCAAGGGGCACTGGACGCCGCCATAGAACAACAGACTGTGAAGATCGCCGCCTAAGATTATTGGCATAAAGGGACCGTTTCTCCACTACCAGGTCCATTGCAAATGAATGGTTTGCAGAACACGGAAGACCTATTGGCATGCGAAGTGTTTACCGACGAATGCGAAGTTTTGGCTTGTTTTCATACAGGCCACACTGGGTCCTCCCTTTAACTCGAGAACACCGACGTAATCGCCTTGAGTGGTGCAGACAACGGTCACTCTGGGATCAGGAATGGAACAGTATTGTCTTTAGTGACGAGTCTCGATTTTGTTTAGGCATGCACGATGGTCGTGCCAGGGTTAGAAGGCGACGTGGTGAAAGGAGGAATCCACAGTTTTTTGTTGAAAGACATGTTCAACACACTGTTGGAGTTATGGTTTGGAGTGCTATAGCTTATGGTTCCAGGTCACCTTTAATCTTCATCAGAGGTAACATGAACGCGCAGCGTTATATCCACGAAGTTCTAGAACCCCATATTTTACCCTATCCTGACACCCTGGCAGATCCAACTTTCCAACAAGATAATGCCCGACCACATGTTGCAAGAGTCACAATAGACTTCTTTCAACATAATGATGTCACATTGTTACCATGGCCACCAAGATCTCCCGACTTATCCCCAATTGAGCACGTGTGGGATATGATGGGTAGGAGATTGCTCAATTTGCAACGTCCTCCTCAGACTCTAGAAGCACTTCGAGAGGAGTTGGTGGTTGCCTGGAATGAGATACCACAGGAGGACATTGACCACCTGATCAGAAGCATGCCTAGGCGCGTTGGAGAATGCGTAGCACATCAGGGTGCATCCACACATTATTAAAGGTCAAAGGGCTTTAAAGCAGTGCAATCATTTTGAAATTTTTATCATTTACTTATTATGCTTCATTAAGTACTTATACAAAATTTTATTAAAATAAAACCATTTAAACTGGGTGTTCGGATTTATATGTCACTTAGTATATGTATTCGTGGAATGACTATTCCTGACAGATATAGCTAACAAATTTCATAAAATAAATGTTATACCAGACGTCAGGCAAACGTCAAAACAATGAAGAACAAGAATTGAATGTATGTAGGAAATGGTGTTTGAGATATAAAAACATAAAATGATGAATTCAGATGTGCGTTTTAAAAGCATGAATCTTTAAATTTGATAAATACATTTCATAACTAAAAAAAAATCTATACTCCAACAGAACTATTTAAGAAAACATCGCAGCTGTGACAAAAATGTATGTATTATCTCCAAGATTTTATGCGTACAAATATTTTTCTATCACTTTAATTTGGACAAAGCGGTCAATATTTTGGCTTTGTTGACAAAATCTTCGATTTGCAAAACGATTGTGTGTTTTCTTTTCTATTTACACTACAATTACCTTGTATGCCCAACTGTATTCTATTCTACCAAACCTACTTTCATGATAGTCATTGTCAACAATTTCTGTACAAGTGTAACGGTTTCACCGTCCGATCGTATTTATTAAATCACTTCTCGATTATCATTTCATTAATCCCATCTCTAGCTTTTTTGCTTGGAAAATTTTCCGCTTGGAGCGCTTGATGCGGAGTTCCTGATCTGCGATCTTCCTCGCGCTTCCTTTTCACCTGAGCCGCCGATCGAACAACGGCTAGAAATTTCTTCTCAGTAGCACAAGGTTATATAGCACCATGTGCTAGATTTCTAGAATGTGTGTCCGTATAGGACAAAAATGGTGAGTTTTATAATACTATACAGTTTTATTGCTGGATCTGCCTGTAGTTTATAGATAATCGATATGTAACTGATTTATTTCTTGTACGATTTTAAAATATCCATCGAACGTCATTTTCGACTACTTCGATCATTCGCCATAACTTTAATCAAATCGAGGTGGAAATCGATCCACATCGATTTTACCTCTGTGCGCGTATATATATTCATAGTTCAGTGAAATTATAAGTACGTTGATTATGAATATTCGATGATTATGTTTTTATATCAGAAGCATGTGGAGAAATTTTTGATGACCACAATCTTGTTCTACGCTTTTTTTTTGCTATTTCATGATTTTATTTTATGAAAGGCATTTCCAATTTTCGGTTTGATTTTATCAAACTATATAATGTAATTCTAACCTAGAAAATCGTTGGTTCTCTTTTGAGGCAGACTGAGATTGGAAATGCCTTGGCCATTAGGGCACGTTGCTAATGCACACGGTTCTTTTTCAGATTGGGGCCACCCCCTTTCTCTTTCCCTTTCACTTTGCCTAGCCTTGGCCAATATTTTCACCCATGCATGTACCTTGGCAGCGCCATCGCCTTTAACTTCGCCTACAACTGGTTGTGAAGCCACTATATGGAGGTCACCCCTCATAACTGGGACCTCCCTTTCAAGCCCCTGGCCATCCTGGCTTCAGTCGAGTAAAAATGGACCAGCGAAAGATAAGTCGATAGCGTTATAGCAGCGCCAAAGATGTAAAACTTATTTTGTTATTTTTGTAAAATTGTAATGTAATGAAAATGCCTTTTTTTTCTGTTAAATAAAATCTGTTAAATTTTTGTGTTCTGTTTGTTCTTCTATCCTCTAGCCATGCCATGGTCGACACACAGCTACACGCCTGTAGATGTCTTCATGCCACCGACTGAGCTACCGAAAGCTAATGCTAACGCCCTTTCTGTGATTGTGCAGAAAAGTTGGAATCTTCATTGCATTCCATCTTTTCTGGACTTTTTGCGGAAAGGAAGCGTTACATAAATTGGCGCCCAACGTGGGGCTTCGATAGGTGTTTGGCTTTGTCGACAAGTGGTTTGCTAGTGGAAGATTGGCAGACAGAACATAGTTTTCAAAATTCTTTACAATCTTTGGCAGCATTTCTATTTTTAATTGCTTTTGGTACTCAAATTTCTAATTCCTTAATCATCCTTACTTTTTGCTCAATGTTTAAAATTTTTATCAAAAGATTAAAATTTTTCCACCTGTTTATTTCATAGGCATACTATTAACTTTTAAATTGTCTTGTTTAGTAGTCAGCGAGATCATTGCCAGAATTTTTTTGTCTCACATACTACTACAGTTTTTATTTACTGCTGGGGACAGTTATAACTTTTTTCTCATTGTACTTTTGAGATTGATGATATTTTGATATTTTTTTTGTTGTTGAATATTGATAGTCTGGGGACTTTAGGTTTCCCAGCATTTTTGTCGAATATCATCAAACTTTTGATTGAGGTTGTGACTATTGTTGTTGATAGTTTACATATTCTTATATGCTTTTCATTTTTGATCACTAACCTCTTAGTTTTTGAAAGTATTTCTTCATGTGCAGTTTTTTGATTTCTTGAGACTTTTCATGTACGCATATATAGCCTAATTGTTGGATCTCTGGTGTACTGATATAGCTCTCATGATGTTTGGTACGTAGGAAATTTACTTTCAAAATTATTTTTGCCTTCCCCAAATGTATTTACTTTTTGAATTTTTGACTGTACTTGAACTTTTGATCATTTGTTTTCATTCTGATGGCAATAATCTACTGACTAGAGTTATCTGGAGTAAATCATTTTGCGATTTATCCATTTTTCTGAATTATATGAAATTGATATTCATAATTTTTCGTATATTTTGGGCGGTTTACTTTTTTTCAAGTATTGACACTTGGACATAGTACTTTGATACTTACCTTTCTTTTTTTTCAAGAAACAAATGATGTTTTTCTTGACTATATTTTTGCTACTTTTCAATGGGGGGTGACTCCTAAATCATTTTTACCTATACAAAGACACACATACTCATTTATGGTAATTAAATGTCAACCTGTTGTTTAAATACATAGTATATGTTCCTCAGTAACTATTGTAGTAATTTTGTCTCTTGTTTGGAGCATAAGTTTTCATAATTTTAATGTTTTATAGTTTTATCTGGCATATTCTTTGAGGGAAATTAGAACATTAGTGTCTGATTTTCCATTGGATGAACAGGACTTGAACGTCTCTGTACTTTTTTAATGTATGTCAGATATAAAATAATTTTTTTTAAAATTCGGCTGCTCCTGTTTTTGTATTGAAACTGTTTGTTTGTATTGTTAGTTTTTTATAGTGTTTTGGAAGGGCGAGTTTTTCGATCTGTACATTGGAGCGAGTAGGTTTTCCTATATTTATTTCCTAGTACAGATGCGAACGGAGAAGAATTTCCTTTGATAATGAATAAACTTATTTGCTGTAAGAGGCAGCTGAATGTTTACTTTGGACATTTAACATCGTTGATCCTTCAACCTTTTGAAATATTACAATCAGTCCAATACTCATAGTTCCGCTCAATCGAAGGGGGCGAGTTTTTCGATCTGTACATTGGAGGGAGTAGGTTTTCCTATGTTTATTTCCTAGTACAGATGCGAGCGGAGAAGAATTTCCTTTGATAATGAATAAACTTATTTGCTGTAAGAGGCAGCTGAATGTTTACTTTGGACATTTAACATCGTTGATCCTTCAACCTTTTGAAATATTACAATCAGTCCAATACTAATATTTCCGCTCAATCGAAGGGGGCGAGTTTTTCGATCTGTACATTGGAGGGAGTAGGTTTTCCTATGTTTATTTCCTAGTACAGATGCGAGCGGAGAAGAATTTCCTTTGATAATGAATAAACTTATTTGCTGTAAGAGGCAGCTGAATGTTTACTTTGGACATTTAACATCGTTGATCCTTCAACCTTTTGAAATATTACAATCAGTCCAATACCCATAGTTCCGCTCAATCGAAGGGGGCGAGTTTTTCGATCTGTACATTGGAGCGAGTAGGTTTTCCTATGTTTATTTCCAAGTACAGATGCGAACGGAGAAGAATTTCCTTTGATAATGATTAAACTTATTTGCTGTAAGAGGCAGCTGAATGTTTACTTTGGACATTTAACATCGTTGATCCTTCAACCTTTTGAAATATTACAATCAGTCCAATACTCATATTTCCGCTCAATCGAAGGGGGCGAGTTTTTCGATCTGTACATTGGAGCGAGTAGGTTTTCCTATGTTTATTTCCTAGTACAGATGCGAACGGAGAAGAATTTCCTTTGATAATGAATAAACTTATTTGCTGTAAGAGGCAGCTGAATGTTTACTTTGGACATTTAACATCGTTGTTCTTTCAACCTTCTGAAATATTACAATCAGTCCAATACTAATATTTCCGCTCAATCGAAGGGGGCGAGTTTTTCGATCTGTACATTGGGGCGAGTAGGTTTTCCTATATTTATTTCCTAGTACAGATGCGAACGGATAAGAATTTCCTTTGATAATTGCTAAGCTAATTTACTGTAAAAGGCAGTTGAATGTTTACTTTGGACATTAGTTATCGTTGTTCTTTCAACCTTTTGAACCATTACGTCAGTCCACCATTTACAAAATTTACAAGTCATAATTATTTTTCTGATTCCAATTTAATGTGTATACTTCATCTTTTAAATATTTCATTTCTCTGAGTGTACTCAAAATTTAAATTGAATTCCCGATCAAGATCATGTGACAAATACTTTGTATAATATTTTATAATGTTTTTATGTGTATATTTTCTGAATTTCCTTTACATACTTACGTACTTCTATTTTTGAAGTCTATTACTTTTGAAGTTTTTGATAGTATCCTCTTTTTGAATTCATTATAACTTTCTTCGAGAGCACAGACTTACATTGATTTTTGGTTCAAACTTTTGATGTTTGTTTACATATTTTTGAGTGGTTTTGAACTTTGACAGTATTTTGTAGTCTGGATAGTTACATAGATTCGTTGCGATGTATGCCTTGAGGGTCTTGTACTATCCATAGTTTCTTTAATTGAAAGTGTTTTCTTCATATGCATTTTATTTTCTTCTTGAGACTTGTCATGTATGCTTTCCGCCTAGTTGCAAATCTGTGCGTATTGATAAACTCTTGAAACCTCTGGCGTATCAGTAAAACTCACTTTTGATATAGTTATTTGTGTCTCAGTTCAATTCAATCAGTTCAATTTGATTTGAAGTAATTGTCAATTCCTTCTTGAGATTTTTCATATATGCTTTCAGCCTTTGTGCACATTTGTGCGTATTGCTAAGTCTTGAGCTTGGTTGCGACATTGCTTTCATGTTTCGCTATAGATTTTGAAATATCTGGTGATTTTGCTTTTGCATTATTGCATTTGTTTTGATAGTCTGCTCTCATAATCTTTTTTCCGGCTTCTTATTTCTTTCAATTTCTGTCTTGACTTGAAGTAATCGCCAATTCTTATAGATTCAGTATAGTAATTCTCTTTTCATACTTTACACTGGTAAATTATTATAGTTTTTCTAATCTTGTAATATTTCATATTTGAACTTAACTTTCATTTTACAATGTTATGGTTATTCTCAGTGTAGACTTTGAAGTGCGCTGATGATATCAGTGATCTACATGAGAATATTCCATAGACTATAGACATTCTTGTCTAGGGCTTTGGAATGCACCTATGGTGACCCTAGAAAGTTGTCTTTCTCTCATATTTTTGCTTTAAATCAAAATTCGAATTCTTACCTGTCATATTTATTTCTATTTCTTGTTCACTAGATTGTTTTTTTTTATAACTCCAATTTTGCACCTACATATATCGTAGACTTTTGCATACAATTTTTGCTTGCGGCATTACTCTCATGTATCATGATTTAATAAAATATCTTGTGAGTTTCGTTTCGCTACTTTGCATTTTACATATGCTCACTTCGTTTCTCATTTATTACTCATGAAACTTTTAATATTTTGCTTACTTTTAAATTTTTTTGAGAACCCTTTATAAAATCATGCTCATATAGCTTTAATATTTCCTTTCACTTTATGATTTTAACACTATTAGATTTACAGTTGCACTTGTGTTGCACTTAGTTTTTTTGGAAATTTATTTTGCTCTTTTCTATATTGTACTTCAAATTTTTTTTTGGTCTGGTTCTTATGTTGTCACATGACCCGAAAATTTTGATTGAACTTACTCATGAATTCTAGTTCATTGATTGAACTTAAGCTATATTTTGACTTTGAAAATCTTACTTCAATATTTCATGAATGTCTCTTATATACTTTAATTCTCTGAAACTATTTTGAATTATTTTGTAGTCTTACAGACTGCTGGCGCCCGACAATTTTTTTGTGGAATCAGAACTGCACTTACTTAACATCTTTTTTGATTAAAATACCTTCATGATCAAGTTTTCATTGGTTTAGTACTTGTAAATTGTTTTGTTATATGACTTGAATTCCTAATGGAATTTGTTAATTTCTTTTGATTTTCATGTTTTGAAAAAAAGTAATGCACAGTTTTTTATATTGGATATTGGTTTAACATATCACTGTAGATGATATTCTTTTTGGGTTTGGAGTATTGCGAGATAATCTGGCAATTGTTTTGAGAAAGATTATTATTATTTTTTTTAGTACCTCTTATGGTTTAGGTACTTACTTAGTTTTGAAGTTTATAGTAGTCAGTCGTGCATTTTGGATGCCATTGTGATTCGTGCTTGGACTACTTCTGAAGCTTTTGGTTTATTATTTTTCTCGTCTTAGGTATGACGATGTTTTATGTTTTGGATTTTTCATCATATGATGATAGTTTTTTTTAAGTGCAACTTGACTGTGCTTTTCAGCGAGTTGGTGCTATAACCATCCCTCTTGTTTGGTAGACTTGAGGCTATCCCTTTTTCTTCCAATTCTCTTCTAACATTTTTGTTTCTACCTTACTTTTGCTACTTGTTATCTGGTCGAATGGTTGTACATTTGTCCTTCCGTGATAACTTTCAATTTCCTTGTTAAAAAAAAATTCTTGAATGCTTCTTCGAATTTTTTTCTGGTTAAGTTGGGGCGAGTGTAACGGTTTCACCGTCCGATCGTATTTATTAAATCACTTCTCGATTATCATTTCATTAATCCCATCTCTAGCTTTTTTGCTTGGAAAATTTTCCGCTTGGAGCGCTTGATGCGGAGTTCCTGATCTGCGATCTTCCTCGCGCTTCCTTTTCACCTGAGCCGCCGATCGAACAACGGCTAGAAATTTCTTCTCAGTAGCACAAGGTTATATAGCACCATGTGCTAGATTTCTAGAATGTGTGTCCGTATAGGACAAAAATGGTGAGTTTTATAATACTATACAGTTTTATTGCTGGATCTGCCTGTAGTTTATAGATAATCGATATGTAACTGATTTATTTCTTGTACGATTTTAAAATATCCATCGAACGTCATTTTCGACTACTTCGATCATTCGCCATAACTTTAATCAAATCGAGGTGGAAATCGATCCACATCGATTTTACCTCTGTGCGCGTATATATATTCATAGTTCAGTGAAATTATAAGTACGTTGATTATGAATATTCGATGATTATGTTTTTATATCAGAAGCATGTGGAGAAATTTTTGATGACCACAATCTTGTTCTACGCTTTTTTTTTGCTATTTCATGATTTTATTTTATGAAAGGCATTTCCAATTTTCGGTTTGATTTTATCAAACTATATAATGTAATTCTAACCTAGAAAATCGTTGGTTCTCTTTTGAGGCAGACTGAGATTGGAAATGCCTTGGCCATTAGGGCACGTTGCTAATGCACACGGTTCTTTTTCAGATTGGGGCCACCCCCTTTCTCTTTCCCTTTCACTTTGCCTAGCCTTGGCCAATATTTTCACCCATGCATGTACCTTGGCAGCGCCATCGCCTTTAACTTCGCCTACAACTGGTTGTGAAGCCACTATATGGAGGTCACCCCTCATAACTGGGACCTCCCTTTCAAGCCCCTGGCCATCCTGGCTTCAGTCGAGTAAAAATGGACCAGCGAAAGATAAGTCGATAGCGTTATAGCAGCGCCAAAGATGTAAAACTTATTTTGTTATTTTTGTAAAATTGTAATGTAATGAAAATGCCTTTTTTTTCTGTTAAATAAAATCTGTTAAATTTTTGTGTTCTGTTTGTTCTTCTATCCTCTAGCCATGCCATGGTCGACACACAGCTACACGCCTGTAGATGTCTTCATGCCACCGACTGAGCTACCGAAAGCTAATGCTAACGCCCTTTCTGTGATTGTGCAGAAAAGTTGGAATCTTCATTGCATTCCATCTTTTCTGGACTTTTTGCGGAAAGGAAGCGTTACACAAGAACTGATCGTTTTTACGTATGCATACCACATGCCGCATTACTTTCATTATATCCGCAGTTACAAAACAGTTGTAACCATAAAATGTGATATCATTTTCAAATTATAAGTCATCATCTATTCAATATGGATACCACATGTCTCTAGCTTTGTGCTAATACCTTGCTTCCTGGAAATGTGTTTTTGTATTCAAATAAATATTATGGAAATTGACTATAATCTGTTTCATTCAAGTAGAAAATGAACTACTAGTGTGGTGTTTCACGACGTGTTACTCAAAAGCTATTGCAAAATTTTTTAGTGCTACAATATCACGTAGGAAAGGGGCTTTTACGGCTCCCAGAAACTTAGCGGAAAATTCGCACCGCACACAATTTGCAGCATGCTGTTTTCACTGCGGTGAATAGACGAAACTAGGGGATTTTCTTTGTGCTGACTGCAATATATTTGCGTACTTATCCGAACGTTAAGCGTGCCCTTGATTAACTATTAAAAAATGACGTCAAGTAGGTTGACTCTGCAATTTCCATGCAACGCTGTTATCAGGTCATGGGGGAGTACATTCGGCACAAGTTAGCTCCTCTTAGAAAAAGCTAGCGACAAAAATGTTTAACAAAAACATTAAATGAATCGAGTCAGTCAAACAGGCTCATACAATAACCACATATTTGACAACATTACGATCTAGCCTATCGCCCTACTGACAGTTCCGACCATCCGGCAACCGTGGTTGGAGCGTATCAATATACTGACACCTAAAAATAAATATATTCTCTCACCTACGTGCTACAAACCTCAAGCCCTAATTTTTAACCCCTGCAAGTGAAACGTCAAAATAACGAAGATTTAGCAATTTTTATAATTACGTTTTTTGCCCTTAACACGGCTGCCACTGAATTACTTTTCAAAACAACAAAGGTTTTTGGTCCTTGGCGCAGCAGTAGCCCTGTGGGAAAATTTCATTAAAATCTGAGCAGTACTTTCTAAATTGATGGTCCAAATATTAGCACACACGCCAGACCGATAGACAAAACGACATAGTTTTTTGTGATGTAAATTTCATATATAAACGTTATGACAGTCATTATTTAAATGGGTGATAGAGGGAGTTTAAAGAAGCATATAACATGGGGCTCAAAACGGCATTTTTTTAGAGACAAGCGACTTTAAAGTAAAACAAAATCTGACAACGCCGCAATGCCAGACGCAAATTACGACGGAACGCAGTGTAAATAAAGATGGAGCTTGTTATTTTTGGCTCTTAGGTATTATTTCATTATTTGATAACGTAATTATGTAATGTAAAATGCAAACAATTAAAAAAAACGGACTTACCACTAACTGTCTCAGCGCTTCACCTGGTGTGACAAAGTTTATTGAACGTTTTAAAAAAATCCACTTATAAATAGTGAACACAATTTTGATATATAGGGTCAAGTGGTGCAAAAACGAGACGATTTTTAAATCTTTTAACTTTTTGTCAACAAAAAACCGGACTTTAAGGCTTTATTATATTGCCCTGTATATAGAAAGCCATGTAGTCATCACGTTAAAAAAGTTCATAATATTCATAATGAAGGGCGTTTTTGTTAAAAAACCGTGTCTCGTTTTTAACCACTATTTAGGCTAAAATGAGACAGGGAGAGGTTAAAAACAAGATATTGTATTTTCTGGCCTTTTAGTCATTTTACATCAGTGTGGCAAAATATGAGACGCTGGGGAATAAAAACGAGACACACTGCAAGGGTTTTAAAGCGTTTAGCAAGTCAAATAACATAGTTAGGTTTTAAATTGTGACAACGTTCTTAAAGAAAACTCACATAATTAAACACAAAACTATGTTTATTGAACTAAAAAGAAAACAAATCTAAAAACAAGTTAAGTAAACCATACCTGATTCAAAAAAGTGGTAAAACAAGATTTTCAATTTGTTCCTCCTGCTCTACAGTAACCTGTCTTTCACGAGTGCGAAATTAGTGTGCTGAACACTTTCTGTATCTCAAACTCTTTGGTACACTCGCACAAATGTCCTTCTGTCTGGGTGTACCCGTTGGCGAAATCTGTCGCGATAAATTTGAGCTGCAATATTTGAATTCAGACGAGCTTCACCGTAAAATAACAACATGTCGGCGAACTCTTGATTCGAGAACATTGTAAATAAACACGATGACGTATGCGAACAAAAACAAAACAACACACCCGATTCCCGATAACTAACCACCGTTACCGTTTGCGATCGATTGCCGGTTCGATAAGAGTGATGAAAGGCCGACGCGCTGTTGTCATGTGTGTTTTAAATATTCAATTTAATGAAACTGACTTACTTACTGACTACAAATTTTGGATTAACTTAGAAAAAATTAATTTATTTGTTAATTACCCAACTTAAAAACGTTTTTGATTAGATTATAAAAATTAGTGGTGATTTTGGTCGATATAAAGCGCTTAAGTTGTAAACTGTGAAGCCATTTAGACAAAAATCTATTGAATTTTGGGTCATGGGTCATACTAACTTTTTGACTTGTTTTGACACCTTCCCTATTACCCATTTCAATAATGATTACCATAACGTTTACACCCTGTACAAACATATCTCATGTTAGGAATTTTCCGCAATTATAATATTCCCTTGCCAGTAGCGTAGGGATTTTATTAATGGATGTTTGGAGACCATAAAAGAACTATGGAAACATCAATCTTGTTATTTTCGTATTGTTTTTTTATGTAAAAAATGGTATACTTCTCATTTTTTTTGAAGTATTAAATCGCATTCAGGATGATTCACAAGTTGGTACCTAAAATAACACATCACACAAAGCATTAACGCGTAAAAACCTTTGGGGTAGGTTGGCGTCTGTTAGGAAACCTCTGGAGAACCCGCTAGAGCATTTCCATTACAGAACCCGTACACAAAAGTAATATCGGCGTACTCATCATTGCTAAATTCCATTTCACCACACTCAAAAGTGGAAAAAGAAACTTTTGACTTGACTTTTACAGAAACAAAAAAATGGTAGTAGTAACGATAGCAACCGTATTACACATAACTTTGACAAACCATCTCCCAAGAAACGTCAAGTAGGTATCAAGGCCTCCTATTTTATTTTGAAACTATAAATGGTTTCTAGGCTCGTTTTCACAAAAACAGTGCACTCTAGGAAAAAAATACTAGAGTAATTATTTGTAGCAAATTGAAGATACAATTTAAAAAATTGTGTGTTTCGAAAAAAACAGTGGCGTACTATTTTTATTTGGAAAAATGATGCCTCTAGTCCCCTGTATCTCCGCCACTGGTGCACGTTAATTTCAATTAAAGACTTTTTAATGTGGACAATACTTAGATGAATCCACTTACCAAATTTTAGTTGAATCCAGTTGACGGTTTTGCAGATATTAAAATAAATAGTTCTTTTATTTTTAAACTTCAATTTTAATTAATCCCCCGAGGAAAAAATGTTACATAAGACCAACCTTAAAATGCGGTCCTGTGTATGACGTTTCATTTTTGGTTGCGACTTGTGAATCACGCTGTATATCTCAAAGATTGTCAACTTTATAAAACAGTTTGTTAAGAATAACCCAAAAATTTCAGAAAAATGTTTGCCCAGAGCGAAAATTTAAATTTTTGGATATTGTTTGAAAATCTGTATACAATTTGGCGCAATTTTGGGTCTGGCAGCAAACAGATTCGTTGAAAGGATTCCATACTGAATAAGATTATGCAAAAAACTGAATCAGAATCTTTTTTAGAGCGGATAGACCTAATTGTACCGAATCTTGTCCGCGTGTATCTGCACCTGACCATCGATTTCGAAAAACTTCGCATCTTTCCGATAGCCATTAAACCTATTTCTGAAACTCTTTGAACCTTGTGTAAGGTATTTCGTTCTTTGCTTGGCAACGGCGATTCATCCAAAACAAACAAGATGGCAGTGACAGTGTTCCTCATATACCTACATAAATGAACTACTTCCATGCAATTTCAACTGTAAAATGATATCATATGCAGACGATACTGTTTTAGCTTGAACTGGTCATTCATGGGATGACGCAATACGGAATACCGAGTTGTCATTAAATAAAATCAAATTCTGGTTGGATAACAATTTACTTAAACTTAATATCTCTAAAATTAAGTATGTGACGTTTTCTCCAACCAAAGCAGGCATGCCATTACACCACCGAACATTAATTATAAATGATAATGCTGACACTCTCGAAAAATTTGAAGTTATTAGATACTTAGGAATCATTGTTGATAGTAATTTAAAATGGCAGAGTCGTGCCGAGCTTTTTGCATCGAAATTACGGAGAATTATTCATTTCGTTCTTAGGACATTTTAAGCTGAAAGAGTCTTCTCTCAATATATAACTCGTTTGCGGAGTATCTACTAACTTACGGGATATGTATATGGGGAGCCGTATATACTACAGTATATTCAGATAAGAGATAGACCGGACATAAACAAGACCACGTGATCATCGAACGCTGTAACATTCGGCAGAGACGTATTAAGAGTCACGCAGTACATATTTTAGATAGTAGATGCTGCTTTGCGTAACTTTGTAGTAAATTAGCACAATTCGATGTGTATACGATTGGTGATGGATATAGGATCATGTGGGGGTGGGGTAAGAAATATATAATGATGTAAATATACATAAGGGTTTCAAAATTTTCGCTTCGATTTCCAGCGTCGGATGCCGCCTGATGTTTGGTGAAATACAGTCGAATCTAATCTCAAAATGGCGTTTAAATTAGCCTAAATTAAAAATAATCGTATATCTCTTAAAATTGCTTTTAGAATATTGATTAGTATATTTTTTGATTTCTAGGTAAATATGTAACCAAATTAAAACGTTCAAAACGTAAAAAAATGTGCATGGTTGAACATTGTCAGAAAGTAGATTCTTGAATAGGTTTTGCCAAAATGGGTTCAAAAATGTCAATAATTAATTAAAAAATACAGTAGCTTTATAATTACTTATAACTTACCGAATTTGATGAACGACATCGTTTATTGGAAAGATGAGCTTGATGAGCTTTCACCATCGCTACTGCCTGAAGCACCAACGTCAATAATGAATGGCTCGATTTGTTACTCTAAAATATTGTCCAGTTCCCACATTCTGTTTTCAACTTTGTCTTTCACGTGCTTAATACAGTTTTCCCATTTTTGCGCTGTTATTAATTCTAGTGCTTCTTTGAAAAGTCCTTTGAGGTCACAAAATTTAAAAGTTGTATTGTGCTTAGCTATATAATTTTTAACCTCTGCCCATATGAGCTCAATGGGATTGAGCTCGCAATGGTATGGAGGTAAACGGAGCACAGTTTTATTTTGACTTGCTGCCATTTCATCAATGGCGTATTTTTGATATTCCGCCTTGTGATCCTTGACAATTCTTAATAATTGTACTTTCAGCATTGCTTCTTCAAAGTTGATATTTTTCGAGCGGAGCCAATTTTGAACATCAACTTTCCTTGAAGCCGTTGTTGGGACCTTCTCCATTCTTCGAGAATGATAAGGCGCATTATCCAACACAATTACTGCGTTTTCCTCTAAGTTCGGTAAAATTTTTGAAAACCACTGTTCAAACGATTCGCCATTCATTTCCTCGTGGTAATCTCCAGTTTTCTTAGTCTCAAAGCACCGCAGACCGTCAACAATAAATCCATCCTCACTGCCAATATGGCAGATAATGAGCCTTTTCCCTTTACCTGGAAATCGAAGTACTAACTGGTGTAGATTTATTTCAATAAGCGAACCTTTTTCAAATGTTTTCATCACATTCAGCGAAAAAACATTGAGACATGAGTATCAGATTGCTATAATTGGGATTATTTAGTCATATTGAAAGAAAGAATATTGAACGTCGTATGATTACTCAGCGCTTCACAATTTAATTTAAAGTTATAAACCTTTAAAAAATGAATGATCAGGAACCTGAAATACGCGCAAATATTAATATTAACAAATTATAACTTTATAAAGCTTAAAGTATGAATTAAAATGATTAGAAATATTAGGAACGGTACACAATATAAAACTTAGTAACTTTTTTTAAGTTTATAATATTCGACATATTTTAAGATTATATTAAAAAATT
This sequence comes from Acanthoscelides obtectus, assembly GCA_963669975.1. Classification (NCBI taxonomy): domain Eukaryota; kingdom Metazoa; phylum Arthropoda; class Insecta; order Coleoptera; family Chrysomelidae; genus Acanthoscelides; species Acanthoscelides obtectus. Next base: position 88,428,496 of record CAVLJG010000006.1, on the reverse strand, counting down.
ATTGAAATATCGAAAACACATAAAAACATGGCTTAAAAAAGTTCTAACAAATGAAAATGACAATAAATCATGCACGCATTTTATCGAAAGTTATAAAAGTTTTGTTACTTGTAATATGTTTTATCTGCCCCCTGGAATTAATGTTTAGAACCTTGTTCCCAAGGTTTGAAAAACATCCGATTGTTGTCTATTACTCGTATTTACCTGCTGGATTTTTTAATCCGGTGGACAGTCCATCTAGAAAGGCCCTCCTGGATGAAGTTACAGAATCATCAACTCATACTTTACTTGTAGTGTGTCCTGCGTTTACCCACGTTTCATCAAGGTAATAAATCTTCCTGTTTTGATTTCTATATTTCCCAATTTTTGTTAAATAATCCCTCCTCCATAGCACAATTTCTTCTCTATCCAGTAGTAAACTATAACGACCCCGTTTTTTACATTTGAAATTTAAATCCAGTAGTAAACTATTACGACCCCGTTTTTTACATTTGAAATTTAAATGCTTCAGTAACGCATGGAAAGTTGATCGTTTGAAATTTGGCAACGTTGTATCTCCATTTACCTCCTGCAGTACTTTATCTATAGTAGGTATTTCATTCCTGAAGAAGAATTCATGCACTTTCCTCCTAATCGCATGCTTATCAGCTTCATCCAATGATTTAACAATACTTTTGCGATGTTTACTGGTCATTGGCTCAGAAAAGGTGTGATTTTTTTTATATTGTCTTAACACATTAAACACTGATGCGCGACACACCCCAACTTTGTGAGAAACCTTCACAACAATTTCTTTGATGGTTGATGCCTCGTTCTCCTCGCGCTCGATCTTATACATATATATTCAAAATGACCTCTTTCATTTCTGCACTCAGGTGTCTTTTTTTAGAGCGTTTCCTAGGTGGACTACAGGAGTTTACAACTTCATCGGCAGTATCTGTACTACTGGGCATTTTGCGCAAGCAGTTGATAACAATAACAATCAATAACAAGGTATAACAATAACAACGACAAACTCAACAACTTAATAAGATAACAAACGAAAACGTCCAAAGAAATATCAAATTGCAATGATGCACACGACATACGTAACACATCTGAACCTGAATGTGACTCTGCCTTGATACGACTGCTCTGCCGCTCGGCATAGGCATTTAATTGCGAATTGACCAATGAGGGCTCCTGTTTTACGTCGAGACGGCGGCGTTAGCGTGAAAATCACCCGAACCTTTTGTTTACATCCGGTCTATCTCTTATCTGAATATACTGTAGTACTTTAAAAATATTACAAACCATGCTAAATTATATTGTCAGGACTATTTTTCGTATCCCATTTAGGTCAAGTTGCAGATTCGTTTACATTGGAAATGATCTTTTCAATGTTAGAGGTTTATAAATTTTTGCTGCTCTGAAATGTTGTTCACTCCAGAAACAATGTTCCAACCAGCCACGCTTACGAAACAAGAACTAAAATAAATATAAGTTAATGCATAAAGTTTGAAGGTATTAGGTTGTATAATAAATTAACCCTAGAGTATAAAATCCTCTCGAAGTATAGTTTAAAAAAAAGAATTAAGAAGTTCATCTTAGATAACTTTGACATGCTTGCATCGATTGTAGCTTGACTCAACCCAGTCATATAGCTTTTATCTAATGTTTTTATTTCTTTTTTTTTATATATACATTTGCTCATAATACACTTTATGACCATTAGCCATGCATTGAATTGGTAGTAAATAATGCTGTTTGATATGGTGGTATGTTTATAGTTTTGATATTATATGTTCTATATGTACTCTCTATATATGTAGAAATAACTGAATTCAAATCGCCATGTAAATATGTTGGTCTTAAATAAATAAATTAAAAAAAAATCGAAACTTTCAAGATAAAATTACAACCTCGCTATAGTCTGGAGTATTATCAATTTTCACTAACACATTCTTAATAACTGTTTAGGTTTGTTTCACCACCTAGCATTAAAATCGCATCTCTGTGCTGCAGGTGCGCTGTCATGTGAGCAAGTGAAGTACAGTGGTCCACCTGTTATTATACTGAATTAAAAAAACATCTTACATTGTAGTTGGTAGCGTGACACTAAGTGTAGGCATCAGAAGAATGATTACTGGTTTCGGTAGCCAAAAAACGCCAAGAAAGCTACCGGATAATTTCGGGGTACGAAATGGGATGATCCGGTTGTTGCATCCAATCCGGAATTAGTGGTTTTATACGCGGTGGAGAATGGGGATCACGTAAAGATTTCTTGTGTTTACTGCATTTGTACGTAATAATCCAGTCATATTAGAGGTTTTGCCTCGGAATGAGAGATAATAAGCTGTAGACTCGTAAAGACCTTCATCTTGTCAGTCTAAAAGTGGTCTCAAAATTCTCAAAAAATCTCGTGTCCGCGTCTTCGAACATCGATACTCACAGTTCACAAAAATATGCACAAATGTCTCGCTTCCTATGGGCTTAATGCATTCATCATGAATATTGTAGAGAATTTTATTATACAGGGTGTTCCTTAATGATATGCGAATATTTAAGGGTGTGGATCTACATGAAAAATTAATGTTAGTTTGCTTCATAAACTATGGTCCAAAAATGTTTCCTTACAAAAACGTTTTAGGAAAAAAATGGAAATCAATTAACATTTTCAGAACCGCTTCAGATATTTCACAGATATTTAGCACGTAGTGAAAGTTAATAAAGTGTCATATTTTTCAAAGCAAAACTAATTTTTAATTTTAGCAGTGGCGTGCGTACGGGTATTGACTTCGATATTTTTTAAGAAAAAAAAGGTACGCCAACGATTTTTGCCTAATAGAAATTATTTTTGAATTCCCGGATCAATTTAAAACAAATGACCTTTCTTGAATTGTTTTCCTTCGATGCGCCATTTTTGAGTAAAAAAAATAAAAGCCGTTGCATTGTCTAACTTTCAAAATAATCATTAATTTAATTGGAAAAATTAAACACATTAGGGGTAATGAACAACAACAACTAATAACATAAACATGACATTAAAACCAACGAAATGATGACAAAAATTGTTGAAAATGCCCCACTTCACTTAATATGCATGATTCCACCCTCCTTCTCATGGAATTGCGCACTACATAGCTGAAATATCCCTGGAGTGTTTTTTATTCTATCACAAACTGCAACTATTCTTTCTCTTAAACCCTCTACAGTGTTAATGGGAGTTGTGTACATTAGTTTCTTAAGATAGCCCCACAAAAAGAAATCTAAACTGTTGAGGTCTGGGGACCTTGGTGGCCATTCTTGGGGCCCACCGCGGCCAATCCAACGATTTGGATAAACAGTTTGTAAGTAATTACGAACCGCTACACTGAAATGCGCTGGTGCATCATCATGCATGTACCACGTATTGTTTCTTATTACTAACGGAACATCATCAAGCAGCGAAGGCAACTGCTGTTGAAGAAATTCGTCCCGGCAAGAAGAATGAGCCAATGAAGTGGTTGCCATTAATTCCTGCCCATACGTTAACCGAAAATTGGTGTTGGAAGTGGGTCTCGGTATAGGGATTTTCTTCTGCCCACAAATGATTATTGTGGAAATTCTGAATGGCATTTCGAGAAAAATTAGCTTCGTCCGTGAACAGAATCATTGATTCAAATTGCTAAATTGCATTCTTCATTTATTACATTAATTTTCTCGGACAATAAACGGTTTTTATTTTTTTTACTCATAAATGGCGCATTGAAGGAAAATAATTCGAGAGAGATCATCTGTTTCAAATTGAACGGGGAATTCAAAAACAGTTTTTATTTGGCAAAAAACTTTTGCCATACCATTTTGTTCTTAAAAAATGTCGAAGTCAATACCCCTACGCACGTCACTGTTAAATCTAAAAATTATTTTTGCATTGAAAAATATGCAATTATATTAACTTTCACTACGTACTAAATATCAGTGAAATATCTGGAGCGGTTCTGAAAATATTAATTTTCATTTTTTTCCTAAAACTTCAATACCCCGAGTTTTTGTAAGGAAACATTTTTGGACCATAGTTTATACTAACATTAATTTTTAATGTACATTCACACCCCAATATTCACATATCATTAAGGAACACCCTGTATATGTTTTGTTTAAAACATTTTATCATATAATTAACCGTTTTTGAGATAGAGAGCGGAGTGTGTACAACGCTTAGCTATTTATAGCATTATGCAAGATCAATCGTTAGTCTCGATAAATAATACTCTGTATTAAAGACATAAATCTAAAGATAATATCTAGTTTTGCACTATTAGCATTTTTATCAATTACTCCATTATATTTTTGATATCTTTCGTTAATAAATTGTATGCTTATACATATAAACCTTATCTAGGGATAACTCAACAAATAATGAATGTACTACAAGGTGATTCTGTGCCTAAAAGGTTGACTGCTAAAAACTGAAAAAGAAAATCGTGAAACCCAAACAAAAAAGCCATATATGTTGTAGAGGCTTCATAGTATTATTATTTACCCTGTAATCCCTGATTTTTTGCAAAGCTATACCCTAGATATGAACGTGCATAAGAGTTTCTTGGTGGCACAATCCCTCGTTAGAGTCCTGCATCTTTTTTTCTATTTAGGGAAGTCAATCCTTGTAGAGACAGAATAACCCTGTAGTCCCCCGATTTTTTGCAAAGCTATACCCTAGAAATGTACTAATAAATAGCTGAGCGCTGGGTGCTCTCCGCCCTCTATTTCAAAAACGGTTAACTGAATGAAAAAATATTTAAAACAAAAACTGCAGATAACTTTGTGCTCGACAATACTCATAATAAGCGAAATTCGCATCAAGCCCATGGGAGGCGATATCTCGATTTTAGTAACCTTTAACCTTAAGACTCAAATGCTAGATTTTATAAAACTTTCGAGACAACCTTTAGGATGAAAAGATAGAAATCTCTATAAGTTCACAGATAATTATCTCTTATTCCGGAGTTGAACCTCTTTTATGGCTTATATAGTTTTTTGAAATACAATAATGAAACCGTTGCTCTCATTGCCCCTAAATAGAGTCGCGCTCGTCTTTGGATGCAAAGCTGCGTTCTTCTTGCTACGACTTCACACATGGAAATAAGCCAAGCTTGCAAGGCGCTAAGTCAGGGCTATGAATTGTGGATGATAGGACATTTGGATTCCAGAATCGTTAAGGAACTGTCGGGTTATCGCGCGTCCAGATCAGTTGATATACCATGACCGCAGTTCTAGGTCTTGAATTTCTCAGTGGAAATATGTTAGTGTTATAGTTTTTTTTATATCGAAACAGCCGCGCAGGCAGAAGCCTAAATGCTGGAACACCGCGGCTGCTATGATGATCCGAAAGAAATTTTGTTAATACGATTTTTGAACTGCCTAAGGTTAGTAGAACTGGGAAAAGCTTCCTCCCGTAGATTGTTCCACAATCTAGACACCCTCGGGACAAAGGAGCGGTCGTATCGGCCAGTTCTGGATGTACGAAGTTTGACACGGTTAGGATGGGACGCCGAAGTCAGGCGGGTCTGTCTGGCAGGCGCATCGCGCGGCGGCATCATGGAAGAGAGCTCTGACGAGCAAAGCCCGTTTTTGTAGCGATAGAAAAGAGCTAGATCGCCGACGGCTTGCCGGTGCGAAAGAGTCCCGAGACTGTTTGTTAGAGAGGAGTCATCGATCAGTCGGACCGCCCTCCTCTGGACAGCATCGAGCATGGACAATGTAGTCGGGGCGGCAGCACCAGAAATGTGTGAGCAGAACTCGAGGCAAGGCCTTATCTGGGCCTTGTATAGAGTGAGAAGGTCATGCGGAGAAAAGTACTTCTTAGCCCTAAACAAATAACCCAGCTTTTTCCCAGCAGCTGCAGCTATTGAAGAGATGTGTTCGTGCCAGATCAGGTCCTCGGTGATCTGGACTCCGACCAGCCGAAATGAATGGCTCTTTGGTAGAACTCGGCCGTCCATCGAAACTGTACGAGCGCTAGGACGCTTTTTGTTCGTCAAAGTACAGTACTGTGTTTTGGAAGCATTGAACTGTACAAGATTGTTGCGTCCCCAAGCAGTGATAGCCTCCAGGTCCCTTGTCAGAGAAGAAGTCGTCGCTAGTCTTCTTTTTTCCAGCTCAGCGGCAGAGATCGGCTTGTCACTCTGAATTCCTGCATGTAGAGTGCTGTCATCAGCGAAGCTGTGGATTGGGTTGATCGTGCAGGAAAGGAGGTCGTTGATATGGAAGAGAAACAGTGTTGGGATGGGTTAGACATGATCAAATTTCCAGTTTTCTGGGAAGGTGCCGGATTCATAAGATATCTGGAAGAGACGCGAAAGAACTGGAGCAAGCTCCGGTGCACACCTCTTCAGTACAATGGCAGGAATCAAGTCCGGACCAGAAGCTTTGTTGATGTCGAGCGACAAAAGCACTCGTCTTACGGTCTTATAGTTGAATATTACCTCCCGCATAGTGTAGGGAACCCTTTTTATTGACGGCACTTGGGCGTTGGGGGTCCATGGTGGAGTTGGCAGCAAAGATCTTGGCTAGCACTTCCGACTTGGCCTTTGACTTGAATACAATAGTTCCATCCTGACACGTAAGTGGTGGAAGGCTACTGTGTGAGAAGTTCTTTTCAATCTGCTTGGCCAACGCCAGCGTCCAGAAAGACCGACTGCCATTGCGCTGCGACATTACCCTGTGCCTAACTTTTATATCATGCTGGTTTTTGGCATTGCGAACCGTTGCTTTATATTTGTTTCTGGACTCAACGTCGGCTGGTCTGTTCTCTATAGTGGGGTTTTGTAAGAAGGTTCTGTGTGCCTTGATCTTCTGCTGGCGAGCAGCATCACACGATTTGTTAAACCAGCCGTTGGACCCTGGTCTAGGCACTTTCGCTGTGTGAGGGATGTATTTCTCCATTCCGACGTGGATAATTTCGGTTATCGAAGAACAGACAGCCGACGCATCCGCGGCAGTGAAACAGACATATTTCCAGGGAAAGCTAGAGAAGAAATCTCTGAGCCCCTCCCAGTCGGCGTGTCCGTAATGCCAAGTTTTGCGGCCTGTACGAGTTTCTGCTGTCACAGCGGGTTCTGACCGAAACCTAACCTCCACAACACCGTCGTCTGAGTTACCCAGGAGGGACAGGACAGCAGTGCTGTAAGGGGCAGGATGCGTGGTCATAAAGAGATCCAGCAGGCTACTGGCGTGTGACGAGATACGGGGGAAAAAAGTAGGACTCGTCACCAGCTGAGTCAGCCCTTGGGTAAGAGCGAACGCTTCGACTGCATCGGTCTTGTTTGAGCCCAACCAAAGCTCGTTATGGGCATTGAAATCACCAACTACCTCTGAAGCGGGATGATTGATGTTCAGGAAGTCGATTTGGACGGTGAGGTATTCGAGTAGGTCATCCCAGTTATGGTCCGAGGGAGAGCGATAAAGGCACCAAAGAAACTTGGGTGATGTTTTGGAGTTGAGGCGAAGCCACAGAATGTCCTTCCGGTGTGATTCCAAAGAAACAACTCTGGAGCAGGAAAGACTGCTGCGGACAAACGCCACAACTCCCCCGTTCTTTCTCAGATTGGAGTGCACCTCGTAGTTTGGGAAGTTAAGATGGTTAATCGTTGCAGACTCTGAGATTTTTGTCTCCGCCAAGAAAAGCACGGCGGGACGATTGGATTGCAGGTAGTGATAAACAGCATCAATGTTGCTGTTAATCCCGCGGGTGTTCGAAAAACAAATTTTATCTTTGATGTTGTTCCCTCGAGCTCACCCTCCACCCGGACATTCCGAGAGTGGAGTGAGTCCGTAGTTCTTAGTGCTCGAGGGATCCATCATCATTAATTTCTTTGTTTTGGGGGATAACCGACTGCATAGCTTAGGTGTGGAAACATGTGGACATTTATAAGACACCCTGGGAAAAGCTAGCGGGTGGTACTGCCTCGGTCGACTGGTCCTTGTCTACCACCTTCTTTTTACGTGTTACTGATGTTAAATAGACCTAAAGTGGCCCATTGGCGAACTTGTACCGCCACCCGGCAATCGGTACTGAGGTATTCCTTAACGCGTGGACAATCACTGGAACGGGAAGAAGTTGTATACTGGATACAACAACTTCCAGAACAGGCATTCGCCACGGCCCCACTCAGTAGGGTAAGCTTGATGGGTCACCGCGAAAATTATGGAAAATACTTGTAATTGACTGACGAATAACAATCAGGAACGTAACATTCTTTTATTTGAAAATTTGAGATGAAGAAACTTCATCATCGTTTAAATATTTCCAATCAAAAATCATTTTTAAATTTTTAGTTCATTTTATTGACAGCTAAATAAAAGCTTGTCACTAAAAATGTACATTACTATTTTATTTATAAAAATATAATCACAACCCCAAACAAAACTTATTTCGATGCGATGTCCTGCGTATTAAAACTTTGATTGCTGTGTAAGTATTGATCGTCAGGAGCCCAAGATAAAAGTCTAAACGAAAATTAGCACCATTTTATCGGCAGGGAAGCGTCGCTGATTTACGCCTGCACCTTTTTCTTGTCAATTCGAGCGTTACATAGGATTTTCGCTGATGACTCAATGCCCGTCTACTTATCTGACGTATATAAAACAAATCTGGAAATATCTCAAAGCAAGCGTACCCATTGTTCGCCGGGTGATCGTTTAACCTATTTGTCCAACTTCCTCATCTGATTTTTACGTGGAACTTCCGTGCCACTTTCCCGAAAATTACCGTTGTCACCGTTGCCTCAGATGCTGATGCAGTCTCTTTCCTTTTGTGTGGGTGGGGCGTCCAAAAACATTCCGATTGCGGTGTCGCATCCGCGAATAATGTTCCGGACGGCGGATGAAAGTGAAATATGGCCCCGCCAAACCGGCCCGCTTGCTCCAAAAACAACTGCAGATGTGAATAACAATACACCGAGGAAAAAGTTTAAACAGACTAGTCGAAATGTTAATTTGGCCAATAAAAAAAGTGTAATGGAATATGTGACAGCTAACAGGTTTAATTAGTTTAAGTGAACTGCGATTTCTAAAACAGTTTAGTTGAATCTATGAACCTGGTTTAATTAAGTCAAAACGCAGTCGTTTAGCTGAATGTGTTGAACACCGTTTACTTAGATTCAGTACACCAATTTATTTAAAATTAATGAACTACAAAATGAGTTTACCTGCTCCAAGTGAGTGAAACAATTTAGTTATACTTATTAAATTTGTTTAATTAGTTTAGGTAAAAGGGTTTCAATGAATTATTTAGTCCAGAGTCAAGAGGATATTTGGATAATATAGTCAACGCCAAACAAAGTGGCGTGCACGTCATCAAGGTGGGTGTGTTGAAAAATTTACATTGTTGCCAGACTTTTTGTAAAATAATAAAATTTATTATTTACATATCTAGGTTTATAAGCAATATTAACCTCAAATGAGAACAAAAATAATAGTATAATAAAATTATAGATCTGTACTTGCATAATTATTAAGTATGACAATTATTGATCAGATGACACTATGAAACTACCATATTTAATTGATAGCTTAAAGGTACTGAATAAAAATCCAAATGGGGTCCTCCAAATTTTATGCATGGTATTTATTTTACAGAATTCATACAGAAAAATGCATTCTAAAATTAGGTAAGCTACTGGTGTAAGCTTTTTCTGTACAATAAAGTTAGTCGGAGTTTCTTTCTTCAGCGCTGTCTGAATCTGAATCTTCATCACTCTCAAAGTTGATTATTAAAGGTTCGATGTCTGGTCGATCAAAAATTCGTTCTCTTTCATACCATTTAAAAATTTCTTGCTCAGTATGTCGAACACTATTTTGCCACATGTCTGGGGTAACCGTTTGTAGAGCCTCGTTCCACATATCCAAACACTGTTACCATCTCTACCAATATGTCTGTTATAGTAACCTTTTGCTATGCCCCAAATTAACTCAATAGGGTTAAATATACAATGGTAAGGAGGCAGACGAAGAACTTTGTGCCCATGTTGTTCCGCCAATTCATCAATCACGTATATTTTAGGTGGTTTGTTTCTAAAAAAGCAGTTATTTTAAGAATAGGAATAAACAAAAGAAATATAAACTGTCGACCAAAATATATATAATTAAGAAGCATTATGTACCGAGCAACAATACTCAATAGCTCTGTTTTAAACATTGTGTTTAAAAATGGTATGTTTTGGTTTGTCAACCAGTCTTGGATATTTTTTTTTGTCCATGCATTGTTGGGCACTGTGTTCAATATCATGCTGTGATAAGGGGCGTTATCCAGTATAATCATAGATGGACTCTCCAATTTTTCTAATAACTGATGTTGAAACCATTTCAAAAAATTGTCCTGGTTCATCTCTCCATGGTAATCGCTCAATTTTGTTTTCGAAGAAAATATCGCTTCACTACCCTCAATAAACCCATTTTCATTTCCAGCATGTAATATAATGTATCTAAAATATATTAGTTTTAAATTTTATAGTGCAAATTGTGTAAAAGTACATACCTTTTACCATCTGTTTTAATAGCTTTCACGCTTTTTTGGTTTCCATTTTGCCAAGAGCGACCTATGGTCCCATTTTGAAATATCCAAGTTTCATCGAGGAAGACAAACTGGTATAAGGCCTCAACCTTGGCTTGATTGTATTGCCTTAGAAATTCCACCCTTTTCAAAGCTATACTTGGTAGTTCCATGAGCCCTCGTCGCGGATTGTCCTTAAGCCACTTAAATCCAAGATCTCTAAGCAACCGCCTTAAAGACGTGGCACTACCATCAAATAATGCCCTATCTCTTAATCGAGACCATAAAGTTTGTATCGTAACTTGTTCTTCTGAAACCATGTGTAATATGACATTATAATTTAGTTAACAAATTAATGCAAATTTCTGATAAGTTATTATAATAAGATCTTACTTTTGTGATACATATTATAGATCACTTCTCGAATGGCACTTGTATCCAATGTCGCTGTGTTGGTTACACGTTTAATATAACTCCGCTTTTTCTTGGGCGATTCTAAATTTGCATCACTTTTCACACCCTCGGAAATACGACTAACTGTCCTTAAACTAATTTTTAAAGCAGCAACAACACGCTACAAAAAATGAAATAAAATTTCACTATTATTAATATACATTACATATAATTATTAGTAACCTACCTCTTGAACAGCATTTAAAGGCAACAAAGGCCCGTTGTTGTCCCTTTCTTGCTCAAAGTAGTGCATTAACGAGGCCACGAGTTCCTTACACCGACTATTTAACTGTTTGGGCATCTTTATATACCAAAATTGCCTTTATCTACTCGTAAAATGAATAATTTTGTTTTGAAACAAACAGTTGTTGATTTACAGTATGCGGGGCCAAAGGGTTTATAAAGATTTGAAATGCCACAAATTGATTCAGTGTCAAAATTAATACAAATGTCAGTTCCCAGTTTAAATAAGTTTCAAGGTGACAATGTGTCAACGCTGCGAAATCGGTTTAGTGCGTTTACATGTCGATAAGTGATTGGAGCGTTTGCAAAACATTTTATTTCGCATAATGCGTCTAAATTTATCAGAAAGCAACTTATGTGATATTTTAATAACAATGTTTATATGACTATTAACCATAATAAGAGAGTAATGACCATTTTACAATTTATATATCACATTAATATGAAACTGCAATAGAGCAATTGTTTGTGATAGAAACCTAGGCATTAGGTCGGGGAATTTTTATCGTGATGACGTGCACGCCACTTTGTTTGACGTTGACTATATTTGGAATTTATAAGAAATTACAAATTATTTAATGATGTATATTTTAACTGCTCTGACAAATCTTAGATATCAAAACATTTGGAAAACTTAATAACAAAATTCGAAATTTTTATTTTCATATATTGTCAACCAAGTTTTACCAATTATTTGATTGTTCAGAAACAGGTTATATCAACATTCAACAGGAGCAATTCGTCAAGTTGGTATCAAGACATCCTATTTTATTTTGATACTAATTGCATATGGGCTCCATGAATCTAATTTGTTTTATTTTTATTTTTATAAAAAAGTGCACTCGAGGAAAAACAAAAGCGTAATTATTTGTAGCAAATTCAAGGTAAAATCCGAAAAATTGCGCGTATGGAGAAAAACAGTGGCGTACTATTTTTATTTGGAAAAATAATGCCCCTGTATCTTCGCCACTGGTGCACGTTAAGTTTAAGTAAAGACTTTAAAATGTGGACAATACATACCAAATTTTAGTTCAGTCCAGCTGACGGTTTTGAAGATATTAAAAAAAAATGTTTCTTATTTTTAATCTTCAACACCCCGTATCTTTTTAATGGAGCTCTAGAGGCAGAAATGTTACATGGAAGACCCCCCTTAAAATGCGGTCCTGTGTATGATGTTTCATCCTTGGTCACGACTTGTGAATCACCATGTAGGAACAAATTCGAGATGACTAAACAAACTAGGATATTTTCGTTAACAGGAGACTCCACATCCGATACATATCGTCGGCTTTCTCACCAAGTGTAATAACCAACGTTTAGTAAATTTTACAGGAGAGCAAGAAAACGAAATCTGCGTGTTGGTGATTGAGCATTGTATGTAATGTTTAGATATTTCCGAATTGAAAATTTCACTGTATCATACCATATTCATTGTCGATCATATGCTGTTTCAATACTTGCGGTAGCTTATTAAGTTACTTTGTAAAAAATTCGAAAATGCACGCAGGGCACTTCGTGAGAATTTTCAGAAGCTCGTATTCAGATAGAGCTAAAATATATTTTTATTAAAGTGCTTGTTATTATACTTTTGTATTTTTTAAGTAATCGTTGGTCTGCTTACAGCAGAGTTCATGTAAAGAAGGTCAGATCGACCTTTGAATTTTAGCTTTTCTCTAAAAAATGTCCCTCAATATCCATGCCTAAAATTGATGTAGATTATGACACAACTATTAGGTGATGAGCTGAAGAACACAACTCGAAACGTCAAGCAATTTTTAATGAAATAAAAACTAAAAGAAAAGCAACTAACTTAAACATTATCTTTTGACATAATACAAGCTAATGTTGATGTATTATGATACACAAAAAAAGGCAAAATTATTAAAAATTAATTCCGTTTCATGGGGCAAATTTCTAAAATAGTTTTCGAATTCTGGTAAGCGCACAACGGGTGTTGGATTTTCACATAAGGAAATTAAATCGGAGTACTTCTTTTTTGTTTTTATTGTTATTTTTACGTTGTTCTAGCTTAATATCATTTATATTATCACTATTTTTCATCAGTCTTTGTAACTCAATACTGTCATAACTAGACTTGAAAAATATTTTGGTGAGTATGTCTTTTCTTATCATGAACTCCATTTAGTATTTTGCCCTTTATCAGTTTGCCGTGTGGACAACATTCTTAAATCTTTTGAAAGTTTCTTGCAGTCCAAAAATTTATTGGGATTGCTAAATAAGGTTGACGTTTTCTGGCCAATCGAAAAACCGGATAGAGTTGTCAAGGTTCAAAAAGATCTCCAGCTCCCTTTATCGCAGTATGAATTGCACTGTGGGCAGAGTCTCCCTCACTTTGACCAGTATTCGACCACCGGGGTGCGTATACTAACAAGGATTATTGCACACTAAGAGACCTATCTTCAATTTGGTCTCTTCGTGGGAATTATATATTTACCTCTGCCGATAAGACACCCAGGGGTTAATGGTGTGTTTCCTACACTAATAGATATATAGTTATGCCTCTTCGTCAGATTAACCGGCATGGAATTATTATTCCACCTATATGCTGGTTATCTCAATTTTTAGCATTTTGTCAGTTAGGACACTTCGAGAGAAAGGCGACGATAAAATAATAATAGCTATAAACGAAAAGCATATCAAGTCTATGTTAATTAAGTACATATTTGGTATAAATGCATTTCAATGACTCAAATACGGCTTCATAAATAAAACTTCAACTTCTTCCCACTCCGTCATGTCAGCAATGCTATTCGGAGCAAAAAATATTCTAGCCTTAGTTATGGCTCACTAAGCGCATTATGCTTTCACTTAATCACCATAATTGATCCCTCCACAACGACAACATTCGAATATGAAGTCCATCGCGAAAATCACAAATGAAACTGAGGAGTTCGAAGCGCCTCACAGGCATACTCCCGATCATTCACGAATACGAGGGATGACTTTTAAGTTTTGCATATGGAAATGAAACAATACGGTAGGTGGTTTTGAATGACTTTATAGTTTTTCGAAGTAATCTCCACGAAGATTAATACACATCTGCATGCGCTCGAACCAATTTTCGAGCACTTATTCCACTCGTTTGCTGGCAGATCCAAAACGGTATTTTTGAATGCGTCAACTGCTTCTTCTGGTGACTGGAACCTTTGATCACGCAGTTTGTTTTTAATTTTCGGGAAAGTAAAGAAATCGTTAGGACTTAGATTGGGACTATATGGAGTATGGTCCAATAATTCCACGTTTTCTTCGGTTAGATACTGCCTTGTTTTTTGGGCTGTGTGCGAGCTTGCATTGTCTTGGTGGAGGATGATTCTTCTTTCGGGGTTGATTTTTCGAAGCTCGGTGATGACTTTTGGCAAACAAATGGTGGTATACCAATCCGCAGTAACAGTTCTTTGCTCATTAAGAGGAATTGTTGCAATATGACCCGCTTTTGACACAAATGTCGCGACCATCTTTTCCGAAACACTCCGAGAACGGATGACTTTTGTTGGCTTTTCTTCACCTTGGAACACACAAACAGCCGACTGTCGTTTATTTTTTGGATCATAACAGTAAATCCACGATTCAGCACAACGTTGTACACATTTTTTGAGTTTCCGAAATTGAAACGGTCAAGCGTTTTTTGACACCAATTAACCCTGGCTGCTTTCTGCTCTTCAGTCAACAGGTGCCCAACGAGAAACTAATTTTCTTGCTCCAAATTCTTCATGTAAAATTTTTTGAATTGAGGTCTTTGAGATCTTCAAGGACGCCTCAATCTCGCGATATGTCACATGTCTATCTTCAATGATGAGTTTGCGCACAGCATCGACCACTAAGGCCCGTATCGTCAGTCATCCCTACAATTGTAGGGCGCCTTTATGGCCTCCTTGATTGTCATAGTTTTCTACTTCTCCGTGTCAGAACTCTATTTTGAGGTTATGTCACAAACATCTATTTGCATCAAATTGTGCTTGCTTTTGAGTTATATCATGTTTTATCAGCCTGAAATTTAAAAAGAAAACGTATCTTCACAATAGGAGAGCGCTGACGCTGACACGGGACAAGTGTAATCTAGAAATTTTTGAAGTAGAGAAAGGAGGATGACAATCAAGGATGCCATAAATGCGCCCTACAATTGTAGGAACAACTGACGATACGGGCCTAAGACCACGTTTGAGTTCTCCATACCGACGGGAAATTGTCGACTGATGTGGCGCCTCGTTGCCGAAAACAGACAGTAACTCAGCAAGGTATTCTTGTTGCGATAATTGTCTCTAAAAGTTGTAATAAATTATGCCGCAAAAATGTTCTCGGTTGAGTTCCATTTTTCTAATGACTTGGTGACACTTAAAATTTGACTGTAGTGAAAACACTGCACGTATTGTCGTGAAAGTTTGAATTTAAGTTTACTAAAGAGTGAGGTTAACATTCAGTACTGACGTTAGATCCGCGCGGCCTACTATGTTTCTATATGCAAAACTTAAAAGACATCACTCGTAAAGGACCGAGTCCTGCCGAGTCCGCGATTCAAATAAACAGTTCAACTGTTTTAATTAAAATGTAATTATTTTAAACGTTTTATACGTCGAACGATAACAATTCAGGGCGTTTTCAAAGTTGAGTCCTTCATTTTAACTGCTTGTAGAGCTCATTAAGAGGACTTGGTACACCAAAAATCACCTACAGGTATATAAAAAGTTGCATAGTAAATGAGATAGTAAGAAATAAAAAATTTAAGGATGCAAGAAATTGCATCAAGTCGCTAGTATATGAGTACAACCATAATAAAAATAATAGAAGTTATACAAATTACGGTTTGAAACGGTCACTTCTGGTTTTGCGAAGCAGGCATTTTTTTAAATATTGATATTAAAGAAAATGTCCTATATAAAATATATTCCAATGTAATACCTACTTATTAGAAAAAATTTTTCGATGAAATCCCAATTTCAGTTATCCTATTCTTTCGAAGCCAATAACTAAAAGTACCACGAAGAAAAGATCTTGTTTTCTCTTTAATCCCTAAATGTACAAACAGGCCCAATATGAGCGAATTTTTAACCCTCACTTTTTTTCTGTGTCCGCTTCACGTGGAATGTCCCATACACCATACTTCGATAATCAATTTTATGTGATACAAACAAATCTTGAGACAAAGTAGTTAGAGGTGAGTGTTTTGTAGAACGGTATAGCCATAAATGCATTAGGTTCATCGCAAATATAGTCTAAACTAGTATGGGTTGCGTGAGCACTCTCAAAGAACTGGGAAACCACAGGATGCGGCCAATCGCCTTATAGGTCCAGAGTATTTCTGTGGCGTGACGGAAACATGCACAAAACACTATATATAAGAAATTGGACCAAGAAAACGTCCCTAGAATGGTGGAACAGCCAATCGGGGCTAAGGCAGGCAAAAGAGTTCATCAAAGAACGAAGGCCCTTATTCACAGATAACACTCTCGCATCCAATAGGAAGATCATAAGAGCCATATTGGGTATCCTGAAAAGACACTGTCGCCTAAATCGACATGTGAGGTTTTCGCGTCTAGCAGAGAGCATGAGGAAACCCCAGTGCATCTTCTGCGTTACTATGAAGGTTTGGCGAGGCTACGGTTTGAAACAGTAGGAACCACAGCGGAAAGCTACATGCAAGGCACTGTGTCAAGGCTATGGAGAATTAAAGAACCAAGGCTGTAGACCATTGATTCCCAAAGTGGTCTATATCGACACCTAGGGGTCTATGACAACCTGCAAGGGGTCTACGTCAGCGAAAAAAAATTTGGGGGTAAATGAAATGAATATGGGGGTCCACGATAGTGAATCTCAACACATACACTGATGGTACCTATTTACTTACATCATACTATCTTATAATATCAAAACATATACATTATTTATAAAAGTACCTATGAAGTAAAAAATTTATTATATATGTTTATAAAATTGTGTAAGTTGTAGGATGTTGGTATTCGCTTTGTGGTCGCAATACATTTTGAACTTGTAAAAACCTGAGAGTCGCAGTCTCAGAGCTTCGCTACCTTGCACAGACTTGTTCAATTCGTCACTCTATAAATACGAATGTGGGACAAACACGTTTATTCGTTTCCTGAATCTTGGAAAGGAAAGTGCTAAGAAAATATTTTAAAAAATATAAACAGATAGTATATCACACAAATTATAGTGAGCGAGTGTTATTTTGTTTGAGAGTGTTGGAGAAAAGTAAGTTTTTATTAAATTTTAGTTTTGTACTCATAGTTAGCAAAGATAGATAAATTACGCCAATCATGACTTTAGTTATTAGTAGTTAAATATTCAATCATGCAAAATTACACGAGTACTCCTCAATAGATTCTTTTTGAAAGTTTTAGCAATCGGTAATATAATTACAGTGCAATCTCCGTAATTCGAGCTAATTGTTGCAAGAAGATGTTCGTATTATGGAATGTTTTCGGAAAAATCGAGAAATATTTTTAATATACAGCTGCTGGATTTTCTGTCTTATTTAAATAATTTAATTTTGCCCACAGATGACTGATGCCATGTCCGAATCTAAAAAGAAATGTAGACAGTGCAGTGTTGATTATTTGAAATTTGGCTTCATTCCACCATTGCCGGACAAACAATCGCCTATGGGCCTTTTATGCAACAAAGTTTTGGGCAATGACGCTATGAAACCATCTAAACTGCAAGATCATCTGAGAAGATGCCACCCTGATAAAACAGAGAAAGATTTGAAATACTTTCAAACACTCAAAGATAAATTTCAGAAGACACCTACACAGGACAGAATGTTCGCTTCGACGTCACAAACAAATCATGATGGTTTGCGGGCGTCTTACAATATCTCGTTACTTATAGCAAAATCCGGAAAACCGCATACTATCGGAGAGGAGTTAATGTTGCCAGCCGTTTAAGAGGTTTTAAAAACTGTTTTACACTAACCTGCATCTGATATCATTAAAAGAATTCCCTTAAGCAACAATACTGTTGAAAGACGTATTGATGAAATGAGTTCTGATATTGAAAGCTTCTTATGTAATTATTTGCAAACGACCCATTTCTCTATACAACTGGACGAGTCAACTTTACCTGATAATGCAGCATTATTATTGGCATATGTTCGTTTTATTATGGATCAAGAAATCTACGAGGAACTGCTCTTTGCAAGAACTTTGATAACCGACACTAAAGGTGAATCAATATTTCATGTTTTGAAGGATTACTTCATTGAAAAAGCAATTCCTTTATCAAATATAATATCAGTAGCTACAGATGGAGCACCTGCCATGGTTGGACGTTATCGTGGATTTATAAGCTATTTAAAACAAAATGTGTCAGGGGTGTTAGCATTGCGTTATCCATCGACAACATTTAGTTGCTAAAAATTTGAGTGTTAGATTGCATGAATCACTTCATTTAGTCATTGATGTAGTAAACCGAATCCGAAGCAACGCGTTGAATACGCGGTTATTTGCGCAGTTGTGTGAAGAAAATGACGAACACTTTCATCAATTACTCCTTCACACTGAAGTACGCTGGCTATCGAAAGGCTTATGTTTGACAAGATTTTTTGCACTTTTTGAGACTATTTTAGAATTTCTGGATACTAAAGATAAAATTTTAAAAGAAAAATTAATGAAGAGGAAAACAGACATCGCCTAATTAACAGATTTGTTTACAAAATTCAATATGGTTAATTTGCAATTAGAAGGCGACAGTTTAAATTTGATTAAAACAAAGTCCATCTTATCAACGTTTCTTGCCAGAGTTAAACTAATGAAGCAAAATATTGGACCGAGCGAATTTTCTCAGTTCCCCAATTTGTCACAGACAAGCTGCCAGGAAGACGACGTTTCAACTTACGTTCAACATTTAAATGCCCTCTATTCAGATTTTGAATCTAGGTTTGAGGATATTTTGACTATGGTAATACCACCGTAGATAATTAATCCATATGGTGACATAGAAGAAACGAATGTCATAATACAAGAGGAACTGAATGAACGAAGTACAAACGAAGAACTTAAGGTTCAGTTTAAAAACGGATATCAGCAATTCTGGCTACAAAACAACATACCCGTTACTTATCCTGTATTATGGAATATAGCGAGGAAATTCTTAATTTCCTTTCCATCGTCATACCTAGTGGAAAGGGGGTTCAGCGCTGTTACCAATCTCCTAACGAAAAAAAGAAACAGACTGGACATCATTAGCCGAGGAGATTTAAGATTAACTCTTACAAAAATGACGCCAAATGTTGATAATTTATTAATAAAGTATCAGGTTCATCCTTCTCACTAAAAATATTGACTTATTGCTTATGTTATTTTATTTATAGTTCATTTTATGTTTATTGGTGTCTGACCAATAAATGCCCGTATTGGGAATAAGTGCCCGCATTGATTTTTTTAAAAAACCCCCTTTATAGGAAATATTTTTTTTAAATTATTCTGAAAATTCAAGGAGATGTACACACTAAAATTCGTTAATTTTGTGCCTATTTTTAGATAACTTAAACGTATAAGGAGCGGAATTTGAACAAACTAACAGTGAAATTATTGTAGAACATACGTTTATGATATAATAAATAAACGAACTCTCTTATTGTACTATTTTAAGTAAAAATTTTTTTTTTTATTTTTCACTTTTTTTTTATTTTATCCCTCTTATTTTTTTTTTCAATGCGGGCATTTAATCCCAATGCTGGCACTTATTGGGCAGACACCTGTTTATTTAATGTTACGTATATGTTACATAACAGATACAAAATTTTATTTTGAGTAGTTTTAATTTAAATTCAATTAATAAATGTATAAATTAACTTGTGTTTTTACTTTAAGTTTTTAACACTAAACTTCACTACAGTTAGAAATTTACAGGAAATCAATATCAGGTAGGTAGGGGGTCTACCCAATACGGAAAAACATGGCAAGGGGTCTACGACACAGTAAAGTTTGGGGAACTCTGCTGTAGACAGTGCTTTAAAAAGTATATAATATGGGAGTCACAATAGATCCATTAGTGTCACAGTGACGTTGAGGCTGTCGAGCCAACTCCTTTCTTCTGTAAGCTGTAATCGTGATATATAAATTATGGAATATTATAGCTGCGAATCCAGCTTAAGACCTAATTACTTAACTCGACGCTTCACGGAAACTACTTCACTGTTCCGACAGTTTTCACGCTAGCTTACATTAAAAGACATAATCTGAAAATGAACTATTAGAAAGTGATTTGAAGCGTTGAAGAGGTGCTTGACTGAGTTCACGAAAGTGTGAAAAAAGTACTCTGTCTCGACGAGCATTCTAACCTTTGCGTCTAATTGTAAATGAATGAAAATTAGATGATTGTAACATGTAACGATCTTTAATGGGCAATTATAGGAGCTTAAAGCATAATAGCAGGCCTGGCGTAAGTTTCACCTTGTTTGTTTTGAACGATTGTGTGGGTATTAATGAAAGGAAGATGATGATCGTGCATTATAGTTCAAGATCCCAGGAAATATACAACTTGGATGTTAATAATGCAAGAGGGTATATTTCTCCTCCTGCGAAGTATAGTATACCTAATGGAAACTCGTTTCTTAAGCGGCTAGAAGCGTGAGTATTTTGCTTGTCTTCAAAGCATCCGCGAAAACTACCAGGCTCTAAATTGAGCTAGGTATTACATCTTGGTCTTCCATAAGGTTTTTCAATTCACATTTCGATTGATGTGATCAATCGTCATCAGCTGAGCTGTGAACAATATCTCAATCATTCCCATTGTCATCAAATTTCAAACAACAGCTAGATCTAAATTGTGGAGGAGTGCCGTTCAAAGAGAAATACCCCAGCCGCTCAGGACCATGAAAAAGGGACATGTACATTTCAAAAAAAAAATATAAACAATCCGATTTCAGTAACTGAAGAGAATGAAAAATCAATTGTGTTATTGTGTTGTCAAACCGAATCTAGGGACACCTCAAATGTCAGAATCCATCAAGCTGTTTGGGCTGTAGCCCATGAATTCCTCATCTTCATTTACGTCATAATAGTAGTCATTTATTAATTTTTGGGTTAATGAATATCTTCAAAGCAATAAAAACATTATGTCCTCTCCATCCTAAAACACAGACAATAGGTGTAAGTCGTGTCAATCCCTACATCTCCCTGATGCATAATGCAATTACTATGGACATAGACAAAAAATTATAAAAAATGTTTCACAAATAATGTCTTTTAAGTCCAAAAATCATAAATACTAGAAATGTTTATTGTTTGTCTTTTCGACTGGCGGAGATATCTATCTGTCACTCGCAGGGTTGCCAAGTCTAACGACGATCACGTCCCGTGGTGGAGGGTGCGAAATGATACTTTTACATTTGCTGGTTTTGAATTTTTTTCTTGAAAATTTACTAGGTATCTTGATTATAAGCATCTTTGATAGATTGTTCGATCCGGATTGGGAAAGATCTTCTATTTATGAAAATATTTTTGGTATCATCTAACCGTTGCAATCAGTGCACAAACTGTGACATATGATTTATAGCATAACCCGCTGCCCTATCAATACAAATTTAACATACAGGTCGCCTAGCCGTGGGGATGCAGTGGTCGGGATGAATATCAAGGCAGCAACTGATGATTTGGGCATGTCTGGTATGAAGTGAAACCCGCTAACTTCACAAATTTGAAGATTTTGTACAATTTCTTTGGAAAGATGAAAGATATGTCTGATTTGGCAGGGTAATGTTGCAGCCAAATGGCAGTCACTCTTTCTGACACAGTCCGGATCGAAAGATGACGATACTCGTGAAACGTATTGATACTTCTAAATATAGGATCGTATCGAACATCCCTACCGTCAAGATGTATAATCCAAGGTACCGACGGAGCTATTTTGCGGCATCATGGATATAATTTTAAATTTTCATTTGCATTTTTTCAAGTGTTGTGCAATGATTTTGGTCTTATAAAGCATAGTAGGTAGAGTATATTTCAGCAGTTGGCGGAACTTACTCCACTTTGACCAGGAGGGTGAAACGGGATATTAATGCACAATCTGACAACCTTGTGGCACCCTCACAAAATGGCCGCTGTCAACCACGCAGGTCACCGTGTTGTCATTGAATAGCATGAAATTAACCTTCAGAGTATATGTTTTGAGACTGGTGCCAAGAGTTGACACATCCCACACATGTGTCACTCCTTGAAATGCAATAATCAGTGGTATTCAAATAATGTCTAATATAAATATAACCTAGAATGCGTACTCGTGAAAAAAGAAAAATATGGCAAATTTGTAGTTTTTTGCAGATTTTAGGTTTGCTGGTAGCTTTAAGGTATATATTTGGGAATTTCTGAATTGCTGTGAATATAGTGTGGATGTTTGTTCAGTTCCTGAACAATGAAAAATATTCAACTTTGTGGATGTATGGATATCAAGAAACCTGAATGGTTTTGTGGGAATATCAATCTAAGGTGCCATAATGGTTCTGATGAACGGCAAGTAAATGAATGAATGTTTGGAAACGAGCAATATCTTTTGGTAGAGCCTGTCATCAAGCAGGTGCTTAATGGCTATCTGCAAGAATTTTATAGGAAAAAACACCCAGTATCGACTATCAATTGAAGAAAATAATATAAACGAATAAAAAATGAACAATAGTAATTAAAACATGAACTTTATTAAAAAATCGAGCATTTATTCAAATGTTGACTGAATTATATGTAATATCTTAATATTCAATAAGCTGGTGGTTTCAATGACAAGCTGTCATCTCATAATTTGACAGTATTTTGTGTTCAACATTTCATAGCTATGGGTTGCTAAAATTTGTAGATTGGAACTTGAAGCTCCTTCGTTGTATTTCAAGGTCTGTTCTCCTATAGGTGGAGAATAACGGACTGTTGTTGGTGAAATTGGCCCTAGTGTCGCTAGCACTGTCCAGACAAATTTAAAGACATCTACCGAATCCACCAAGCCGTTAAATGAGAATTTAAGATTAGTTTTTTTTTAATTGAAGAGCACTCATTCTTTCCACCCACGAGACGGAAATCTTGCTGAACGTGAGTCCTGGGACCACCAATGTGTCCCGCATTGAATTTTGTTATATGGGCGCCTACGATTTGGGATGATATACTATACAACTTGTACATTCGAATAAGGTGAGCAGCAAACACGTGAAGACGGTTATCTTAAAGTTATTCGCTAAACATGATCAACCATCAAAGTACAAAGTCATCTCAGTCAAACAATATAATCTAGCCAGCAAGATACTACTATTTGTTAAAGAAGAAGCAAGGCATATGAAAGGTAGGGGTTTAATTGAGACAAACCCTTTTCATTTTGTTTTAATCTTGTTTGTTCTAAGTATAACCTAGTTTAAAGAAGGAACTTTCCAGTTCTATGAAAACTTGTTTGCTTATTTTGTAATAATTACAAATTTGGAAATGACGTGAAAAAGTGCAATGTAATATATTGACTTAATCAAACAACCTCTGGGTCAGATATTTAATTTTCTGTGGAAAGTTGAACGAGATTATTCAAATAATATTATAATATTCCTAACAAATTGTTTTTAGAAAAAATCTAATAAGCCTTTTTATACTAATCCGTTCACTATCATGTTACTAAGATTCTTGTTTATATCTCCAAAGACAAATAAGTTATCATGCAATTGCGAAAAATTTCTCATGAAACATTTATTTCAAAAGACATTTCCTCCCCAATACTGCTTGTACCTCAAAAAATAAATGAATTATGATATATTCACAGATAAGTGTTTACATTGGAATAGATATGGTACTGTAGATCCTTGGCTTATGATGGATATTTTGTGGTATATGGGATCTCCGTCTATAACGAAACTAAAATGATGATGGTGCATTATCGACTGGGCATTCTTTTTCTCGATCGATAAGAGCATCTCTGGAGATTTTCAGTTGAATCGTTAATATCACATTACCGACTACATTCTTCCGGATTTATACACTCTCACTTCAACAAACTGCGAGGGAATGGTAAAAGTTAAGATGCTTCTTCTAAATGGACGTACAGAGTGTCTTGAGATAAATGCAAAATCGGTTCGAAGATGATTTTTCTTGAAAGTAGACAATAACCTTTCGTAAGCGATTGTTCAAATAACAGCGACACAATACTGCCGACCCCTACGTCGCGCGTCGGTAGCAAGAAACCCTACTATTCGTCATTTGTTTGTCTGGGCGGTCGAGCTTGTCAGTCGTGCCTTTATCAAGGGTGACACCGGGATACTTGTCAGTGCGGGGCTTAGGTCAAAGCCCCCAGCGTAGGACCCCAAAAAAAGAGGCCGTCCATAAAAGTCGAGAACCGACGGTTGGAAGAAACGTCCACCGCGTGCTTCCGCGACGCGTGCGCGATCGAGTTAAATTTCGGGAAAAAGGGGCAAAATTGGGGAGGGGGTTTAGCTCGTTCGGCAGCACACACTCGGGGAATGCGCAGCGACCTGAACCAGGCAGCGCCACGCCCGGCCTTTGGGCGGGAGAGGAGGGAGGAGCAGATTGCTCTTCCCCCCACTCCTCAAGGGTTTGAGGTTGCCTGGAACAGGGGTGGTGGAGAGACCGCACAGGGCAGGAGGGGGAGGGTGTGTGTGTGTGTGTGTGTGTACTTGGTAGAATGTTTCCACGGACTTTGCATCAATAAATAGCCTGCGTTTTTGAATGATTAATTATAATCGGCCACCGTTCCGCCCACTCTAGTACTTCCTCTACCGCACCCTGCAACCCATTGTGAACCAGATCACCAGTACATGACTGGGCGTTAAGTTCAGTGTCGTCAGCGTAAAGACAGACTTGGTTTGGTCCTAGGGTCGAGCCCTGACGAACACCAGGCTGTACACAAAAAAGAGTGCTCTTGATTCAAAAGTATGAGTTTCTATAAAATTATGATATTGATTCGAGACCACAGATACTTTAAATAAGATAATTTCGTTGTTTTAAAGAAACGCAGTACTTACAATTCAAAGATATGTCTTAGAAACATAGCGAAGTCGCGGTTCCTCAATTGATGATAGTTGCTCTTAAACCAAGAACACCCTTTTTTGTGTACAGGACGTGTTGTTGACAAAACTTTGTTGTTTGATCCGAAGTTTCCTTCCTTCAAGGAAGGATTTCAGTAGTTTCAGAAGCCAAACAGGATAACCCTTTTGGATTAGTTAACTCATACCCTTCTCGACATCTTAAAAATGACAGCCCGTTCCATTCACGAAATAATTGTCGCCTTGATCATGCCTTTCAACACATATACGGGACCGCAATTTAAGAGGGGGGTCATCTATGTAACATTTTTTTTTTTCTCGAGGTGACGGCTTCATTAAAAAGATGCGGGGTGTTGAAGCTTAAATACAATTTACATTTTTTTAATATCTTCAAAAACCGTCAACTGGAATGAACTAAAATGGTATGTGGATTTACCTAAGTACGAGGGATGTCTTTTAAGTTTTGCATATGGAAATTAAATAACACGGTAGGTAGTTTTAAATGACTTTATTGTTTTTCGAAGTATTCTCCACGAAGATTAATACACATCTGCATGCGCTCGAACCAATTTTCGAAGCACTTATTCCACTCTTTTGCTGTCAACTACTTCTTCTGGTGACTGGAACCTTTGACCACGCAGTCTGTTCTTAATTTTCGGGAAAGTAAAGAAATCGTTAGAACTTAGATCGGGACTATATGGAAGATGATCCAATAATTCCACGTTTTCTGTCGTTAAATACTGCCCTGTTTTTTGGGCTGTGTGCGAACTTGCATTGCATTGGTGGAGCATGATTCTTCTTTCGGGCTTGATTTTTCGAAGCTCGGTGATTACTTTTGGCAAACAAACAGTGTTATACCAATCCACATTAACAATTCTTTGCTCATTAAGAGGAATTGTTGCAATATGACCCGCTTTTGACACAAACGTCGCGACTATCTTTTTCGAAACACTTCGAGAAAGGATGACTTTTGTTGGCTTTTCTTCACCTTTGAACACCCAAACAGCCTACTGTCGTTTATTTTATGGTTCATAACAGTAAATCCACGAGTCATCACCACTAACAATGCTGTACACACTTTTTGAGTTTCCGGAATTGATAGGGTCACGCGTTTTTTGACACCAATTAACCCTCGCTGCTTTCTGCTCGTCAGTCAACAGGTGGGGTATCCAACGAGAAAATAATTTTCGTACTCCTAATTCTTCATGTAAAACTTTTTGAATTGAGATCTTTGAGATCTTCAAGGACGCCTCAATTTCGCGATGTGTCACATGTCTATCTTCAATGATGAGTTTGCGCACAGCATCGACGTTTTCCTGGGTAACTGCCGTTTTTGGTACATCCACCCTGGGATCGTCGCAAAGACTCACCCGTCCACGTTGGAATTCTCCATACCAACGGGAAATTGTCGAGCGATGTGGCGCTTCGTTGCCGAAAACAGAGCGATAATTGTCTCGTGAAAGTTGTAATAAATTATGGCGCAGAAATGTTCTCGGTTGAGTTCCATTTTTCTAATGACTTGATGACACTCAAAAGTTCGCTGTAGTGAGAATACTGCACGTATTGATGTGAAACTTTGAGTTTAAGTTTACTAAAGAGTGAGGTTAAGATTCAGTACTGACGTTCGATCGGCGCGGCCTACTATGTTTCTATATGCAAAACTTAAAAGACAGCCCTCGTATGTACACGTTATGAACTCGGTCGCGTTAATATTTTTCGAAAAAGCGTGGAAATAAGATTAAAAAAATTGAACCAAAATTCGTAATTTTGAGAATAAAGTGTTTAAAGCCTAATAGTAACAGCATCACAAAAATTCGATCAGCGGCCGCAAGAAAACGACATAAAAAACATGACGAACCACCTTAACATTGCTCTGATTTATCAGGGACCGTGGTATCAATTAGGTATGCAATATGTGGCCATATAGTGACGAAATTACATAGTGAACTAATTCGTGACTACTGCCCAACCAAAATTTAATGCACGGCGTTGCTCAATTAAAATTTAAATCGCGTCTTCCGCTATTCGTAATAAAATATTTTACATTTGCACCTTTTTATTTTGTAATTTTACGTTACACACATGGTAAACAAAGTCTTGGCTGGCGATGGCGTCTCCATTATGCAAAGAAACTTTCGTCGATCAGTGGCGTACTGATAACGGGTAGATTCAAACTATGTTCACAGCCTAAAGTTAGGTTATACCTTCATTAGGGTATTTAAAGTGCCACCCCTTTCTTTAGGCGCCCAAGTTTGCCATTTTTTCTATAAAACGGTTCGTACATATTGCTGCATCTTGCTAGATCTGAATCATAGAGACGTGCTCTCCTCCCTAGCCGTTACCCATTTCGATACGGGTACTACGAAAAGTGGCATTTTGTCGAGGTTTTTTGACATTTTATAGGTTTTTTATGACACAACGTACGTTTTTCTACAAGATGTCAATTTAGCACTAGCTGTTCTACACGTGTGAACTCGTTTTGTAGCTGTACGTGTTGCCTAACCGTCATGATGCTTCAGTTAAAATGTCAAAAAATCTCCACGAATTGTCACTTTTCAGGATACCTAATACTGGTGCCGATCAGAAGATCATGGTGTGCGTTGACCAGAATAATGAAATTTTTTTTTTCTTGAACAAATCGTTAATCATTAGTCAATTTTTACAAATTTCACAGTAAACAAAGCTCTTTAATCTACGTTCAGAACACTCGCCTCGAGAAAAACAATATTTAAAATTTTAACTACAATAATTTCAACAATTCAAATGATATTTGAGCATTTTACATACTTTCTGAATAAATGTCCATTCTTTACACTATTTGGTAGATAACTGTATGGTCTCATTGCGTCAGTGATAAGGTTAATAATTAATCCTATATTAGCTCTAGAAAGGATCTAGTACAAATTATTATGTGATCTTGTTTCATAGTTATGTGTGATCAGGATTTTTGTTATAACACCTTTGTTGGTTATTTAAAATTTTGAAAATCAGCTCACAGTGCTCTAATTCCAACAGCATATCTAGCTTACTAACATTCAATTCTGTGTACATATCCGTGTTGGCGAGTCGCTCATAGTTGAACAAAATTCTTAATACTCTATTTTGCGAAACTTGTGCTAGTAGGTAACATATAGGACCCTATTTAAAATCATATAAATGGAAATTTGCAAAAAATCATCAGTGAAAAAAATTCTAACTGTTGCTTGTCTTTATATATTGGACATAATCACATGAATAGGCATAAGGAGGATCTCATCCCAAATAAGTGTAACTTTAGTATTACATAGAAAAATGCTCCATATACAACTTTGAAGTTGAGTCATTAATTTTCAGATAATGATTGTAGAAGGAAGATAAACCAAAATATGTGTGTAAAAATAAAAAAAAAAATAAAAAAAAATGTTACCTTGTTTAATAAAGTATCCTCCCGACAGGTATTTCAGTGCGGACCTGTATTTGATCGTGCGGTCTTGGAGGACCGGCATGCTCTCACCTGTGAGGTCTTAAGTCACCTGATTCACGAGCCCTTTGTACTACATTAACAAAGGCACGAGGGATTGGTTGCACTCGATTGGGAAACCGATTCGCATAAATCCGTGATGCATCCGGCAGCATTTTGTAAAGACTGCCCCCCCCCCCCCCCCGTAAATAAGAATCATGTCCACAAGTTCAGCATTTTCGTAAACATGTGCCATTTTTCATTTCGTTTGAGTCACGCAACAAACATCACTATTCACCCACGCGTTACCGACTGACGAAAAACAACGTGATAAACGTTTCAAATTCTTTCGCTTTTTTGTTTCCGATGCGATGAACCGATATCCGTTGTTGCCAAACACATAATATTATTATTGACACAGGGCGGTACTCAAACTTCTAAAGGGCTATAACTTTGTTACTTTAATTTTACCAGAAAAATGTTAAAGGAAAGAAACATTTCTTTTGATCAGATCTACTCACTGTTAAAATAAATGACTCAACTGCGAAGTCACCCTGTATATTTTTAAAAAAAAATTCAATGGTTTTCATTTAAATGTACGTAATTTGTCAGAAATCAAATTTAAAAAGAGTATTGCTAGTTATTTGAGGCATTTTATTCATTGAATGATATACTTATTGTAGAGTTAATTCAGAATATTTTGTACTGCAGGGTATTATATCATTGTTGATACTATACATAATTGATAACTATATGGAAAATTGCTGTAATTAAATACAAATATATTGTTCTTGTTTATGATTGTGAAGGGACTTGAAGTCTTTGTAGTTTATAAAACCTTTTGTGATTGTATGTTTCTTTTGTAATTAATTTGAGCTAGTTGGTGTACTTCTCTTTGACAATGTTCTATGCCTCGGCTTATGAATAAATAAAAAATTATCTATCTATCTACATCTAAAGTGTGCCAAGAAAAATGCATACTTTTTGTATTTGTACTCTCTGTGTCAGTACAAAGCAACTATCATCAACTTTGTTTATCCAAAAAAAATTTGATGTGACTAGACCAATTCAAATTCTCATCGATAATTAAACTTAGGTATTTGATGCTTGACACTGTTTCTACTGTGACGTTATTTATTCTTATACAAACGGTTTCAACTATTTTATTCTTCTGTTTAAAAATTAGATATTTCGATTTATCGATGTTGATATTCAGTTTATTAGAATACAGCCGTTTACAGTATATACAGCATGGATATAATCAACTGAACGAGCGGCTACTTCATGAGATGGTCAAGCTGATCAGATTGTTAAATAATTACAGATAAAGGCGCTGGAAGCGCTTTTTTACGTGTCAAGATGGCGTCTGTTAATAACAGTGAATTTTGAAATGAGTATTCTAATAATTCATCACTGAATGAAGAAGTATTTTTGGTTTTGGGGACCCCCTATTGTACGATATGCTCTATCGGTTATGAACAGATCGCTGGGCGTTGATGATTTAACTATACGGTCAAATTTTTTTGGCCATTGTATAAAATACTCGATCATTTAATGAAATGGGCAATTCTATAAAATCACTGAGACATAAGTAAAAAAAATGTATATAAAAGTTATAGGATCTAATCTGAAGTTTTACACAATATTTTTTTGTCTCAGAACAGTGCCGTCGAATAAAGTTGTTTTTTTTAATGAAACATCCTATATATTTTCAGAGAAAAAAATAGTTTGCATCTAGCCGGTTATGCAATCTGATAAAGGGCCGGAATATATATGATTAAATGACATACATACTTCAAGTCTTTAACTAAAGTAATGAAAGTTTAACATACCATATATATTTGGAATAAGAAAAGGCTATCATTTTAACTGATAATATACATGGGGCTCCACTTAAAATACTACAACTTTATTCGCTACCACTTTTCTGAGACACCCGGTATACAAAAAAAAAAGATTACATGAAAAACTTCACATGAGACTCTATAACTTTTATGTATAATTTTTTCTTGTAGAAGGTCATATAAGCAAATTAGAGGGTGTCAATTTATAGCCGTACACCCTACATTTCATATGAAAGATGAAGAATATCGTAGGAAACACAATCCTCGACCTAACGATAATATGTGTTGCAACATCAAAAGGTCCCGATGAGTGGCTTTGATAAAAAAAATAGTGAAGAATATACACTAGATCTTGCAGTAAAAGTCATCCTTTTCTATACATATGTCAAAAAGGATTTCCATAGTATAGAAGCCGCCATTTGAGAAAATATTCATTAAGCAGCAGTAAATAGCAGTACAACTTTGAGCCACTGGGTGAAACATCAAGCGGGATCGAAAGACTTCTCGCTTCACTCACATTTGGTAGTGAAAATATATTTTGACCTTAAATTCATCTTGTCCCATTTTAAAATAATAACTTATCTATTCATATGTTTCATTTTTGGATGGAATGGTCTTAAAAGAGACTTACCTTTCGGCAACCCAAAGGTACCTGAAACAGAGAAAAACAAAATGTTAGGACTGGTAAATGAACAGTGGTATCTCCTCCGTATGCTGAGTGCGAACTGTAAACAGTGATGCAAGTTCTCAGTATGTACATTGGGCATAAAGCATTACTTACGTCATTGTAACATCTGGAACTTATCCTGAGGTTTTCATAAATCTTCATATTTCTCCGGTTGCTAAATAAAACCACCCCGTAGAATTGACTGCCTACTGAAGTTAAAAGTACTTTGAAAAAAGCCACCAAGGTGGCCCTACCGTTAATACATAATCAATTCGACAAAATGTGGCTTCATATAATAGCCATAAAGACATGAGCAGTTAGTTCCGTCATCTTTCCACAAAAATAGTTCAACTTTTCATTGGAACACCCACTAGCGTCTTGTACAGTCTAGCAATTGTCGCATATACCAACACTCCATTCAAGAATATCCCATTAAAATTGTCGCACTTCTTTTGTAGGAGGTTTGTGCAAAATTTACATACAAGTAAAAGGGTGATCATTTCCAGATGTAGAAGCTGTTACTCAAAGATTATTTGTTATACGGTTAACAACAAAAATACAATATTTCTCTCGAAACGAAGTTACTTCGAAAGAAAAGAAAGAACAAGTTAGTACACTCTGGAGGAGCTCACCAGTGTTGCTTGAAATTAATGTCAAAATATTTAGTTGATCTTCTCACAGGAAATTAGATTTTTCCATTCTTACACTTACAAATGGGTCACAAGGCTTCATCTCCACCTGAGTCCAAAGGTATGTCGGAATAACCCCGATATATTCAAAATAACCACACGACAAAACCACTAAAGTCTCGGACGAATCGAACTCATGCACTCCGAACAAGGAATACTCGTAACGACTGACCAGTCAGCTAGTTTTTCGTCTGTCACCAACTAATTGCCTGTTTTTGTTTTTATAAATTTTTTTTGCGAAACTGGATAGATGCGAATATGCGATGTACAATAACGGGCAAAGGTGTGAATCGAGTAAACATAATTCACGTGGAATCACGTTTTTACAAGCTTTACTTAACTTGACCTGTTTGTATGTGTGGAACAAATCTTAGAACTGAATTTTGAACCAGTTAACCTTAGCCAATTGAGCTGAAATTTTGTACACACGTTTGGTTTGCCAGACAATACAAGATAAATCAACTGGCGGATGGTACAAAATGGCGATTCATTATTTGCATATGATGTGGGTATCAAACGAAAGGGCTTGATAAGAGCAACACAATAAGCAAAGTGACGCCATTACAAATCCAATATGGCGCAGATAGAGTTTATAATTAACATAGTCACCAGTATGATGTAGATATCAAATGAAAGTGCTCAATGAATGAAACCTTATAAGCAAAGTGACGTCATTCCAGATATAATATGGCGGCCGTCGTTGAATGGCATTTCATGATTTCTTTGGTTAGCGCTAAGATATGAATATTAAATGAAAGGCATGATGAGAAAAAGATGATAATCAAAGTCATTTTAAATTCTATATGATTTATCTTTATATGATTATATATACTTTTATTTAATGTCCCCCTCCCCTTTGATTTTTTGAACGGATCAATTCAAAAAATTAAAACTTGAGGTAATGAAATTGATGCATGGATACCATATTTCGGAGTAAAATTGACAGATGAAAATGTCAAGATGGCCGCTGGGCGCCATCTTGGACAAACAATTATATGAAAACGGGTGTCTTATGGCACGTCATTTTGAAGCTCCTGACGAGTACTTTATAACCCTAGAATATAAAGTCAGTAACTTTACCTACTACAAAATGGTGGTACATTCAATAATTACCTGAATACATTGACATTTAACTTGATAATTCGAATAAATACGTTGAGTTCAGTTTAGAAGATGCTAGAAATGGTTTCCTTGAACTTCTTGACACAATAAAAGCCGGTCCGTAATTACGCATCAAACATTTTTAAACATAGTAACATCGATATTTCTACAAATATTTGTTATTCTCAGCCGTATACCCAATACTGAAGCAGGTTCAGTTTCGTACACCTTTTGCTTCAAATAGCCCCATGAAAAAAGTCTAAAGGTGTCAAATCTGGCGAGCGAGCTGGCCATTCAACAGGACCTCGACGGCCAATCCAACGACCGGGAAAACTGTTATCTAAATAATTCCTTACTTGTCTGTAGTAGTGTGGTGGAGCACCATCTTGCTGGAATACAATATCAGTATCGAATTCATTAGGATTCGCTTCAACGATTTCGGTGATTAAAGAATCAATTGTATTTTCTAGCATATACAAATACAGTTCGCCGGTTAAAGTTTGTTCGATGAATACAGGCCCCACAATATGATTTCCCAATATCCCAGCCCAAACGTTATTTTTTTGTGGATATTGAGTATGAGTTTCCCGAATGACGTGAGGATTGGTGTTACTCCAATAACGACAATTTTGTCTATGCACAGTACCGTTGAGAAAAAATTTACATTCATCACTAAAACAAATAGTTTGGATATAGGTAGGATGCCGTTCAATGGTTTTCGTCATAGTCTCGCAGAATTGTTTTTCGATCAGGGTCATCTTCAGTTAGCTGATGTACCATTTAAATTTTGTATGGGTGATACTTATTTTTTTTCAAAAGTCGGTCATTAAATATCCTGTCGGTCTTGTGAAATTTACGCGACGCACCATAAATAAAAATCGCTTCGATTTTTCTTCCAATGGGCGAGAATTGACCATTTTAAAAATAGTTCAAACAGCATCTAGCCCTAAAACCGTAAACCAAATAAGAATATTTTAACGGTACAATGATGTTTGTTTTCGTTCTGATATTCTTGTCGCTGTCAACAAAAAATAACAAAACAAGTTTTTATCGCTGTTGCTGTGTATACGGCAGGAAATTACAACTATTTGTAGAGATATGCATGTTAGTGGGTTTGTGTTCAAGTAATTATTAAATGTACCACCATTTTGTAGTAGGTAAAGGTATTGACTTTATATTCTAGGGTTATAAAGTACTCATCAGAAGCTTCAAAATGATGTGCCACAAGACCCTGTTTTCATATATTTTTTTTCCAAGATGGCACCCAGCGGCCATCTTGACATTTTCATCTGTCAATTTTACTCTAAAATATGGTATCCACGGATCAATTTCATTACCTCAAGATTTAATTTTTTGAATTTATCCGTTCAGAAAATCAAAGGGGAGGGGGACATTAAAGAAAACCACTGCATATATACAAAGATACTTTAAGGTGTACTAACGTATAGATGAAAGTTACATAGAAATTACCAAACTAATTATTTGACATTATAGATTATAAAAAGTAAAAATAAGTAATGTACAAAAATAGACTTTTATCAACAATGTTTGGCACAAGTTAACGTTTCTAAGGAAAAAGCTAGCTACAAACATGTACGAGTACAACAAAAAATGAAATGACCCTCCCACCTTCCCCGGAGAGAATTTACTGCTGCCGCACATGATCGTTGCTATGACTAATCCCGCGTTGATGACGATATCAACTTTTACAGCATACAGCCCACAGCAGCACATAAGCGAGTGCCGACTGCGACGCACGACTATCTGTCGGATCACCTTCTAGGTTTTGGGGGTAAATGTTCAATGGTCTTGAATTACTGGGGTTGGAGGCATTTGAATGCCCCAACGCAAAAAAATTGAAATATACCCAACCTACTACAAGAACCCCTACAAAAAATATCTGAGAATAATCAGGAGCCTCTGAAACGTCAAAAAACGAAGCTTAAGCGATATTTATTTTTTAGTTTTCGACATTTTCAGATAAACAGACCGAAGGGAACTAGTGACATGATTTTTCGTGATGTACATGTCGTATAACAAACATTTTATTATCGATTTCGCGATTACAATACGTTCTCGGCAGTAGGCGTGGGAAGTAAAAAGAAGGCTGTACTGGCCAGTTATCGATATACAGTGCCTGATCGGTTTATAGGTATAAGCACCTGGTGGTCTAGAACATCGTAGCATCGTAGAAGCTAGAATCCGCACGACCGTTGCTCTGTTGGAAATAGATCACCGCTCAGTAGATAGGACAGCGTCTTCGGAGCAGCAGCACTCCAAATGCATCCTGGTCCAGGGCCAAAGCATGTCTTCGATGATCAAAACTTCAACAATCTGTAACGAATGACTTCCACGAAAATCTACAAATGATGAGCATCCGTAAGACGAAGTGCACCAAATGATGGAAGAATTAAAGGACACCATTCATCTCAATATCGTTCTGACCGATAAAACATCAGATATGTTGAAGTTATTAACTTTCAGCAGCTCCAACTGCCTTTCTAAAAGTTGATCTCTGTCGCTAATCAAGCGTTATTGCTTTTCTGATGCAGTAAAAGATCGCACCACCCTGTGTATAGTTCACAATCACTCCTATTGTTAGACACTGCTCTCCAGTCTATGCATAAATAATAAAAATACAATCGAATGCGATACCCAGACGTGCATTGATAGCTTTTACCACCGCGCCTCTGACCGAAGGCGGTAATATACAGGGTGTCCCAGAATAGCATGCCAAGTTCCTATAAAAAATGACCTACGCACACCCTATAGAGATGCAGGCACCTAATGAACGCTAATGGAAATCGGTTTTTCTCAAAAAACTTGAACGACGCTGTTCAACGGGATTTGACAACCCAGTAAATAGTTCTGGAATCATATGATAGTGTTAGTGGGAAATAAGGGCAGACTGATACATACAAGGTATTGCTAAGCATTTTTACGCTCTGGATAATGACCCAAGGATAAAGTTTTTGGAACGACTAATGATCTTTAAAATGATTACGTCATTTTGGAGATAAGGTGTTCCGTACTAAAATGGTCTTACGGAGTTGGTGGGTAGCATGGACCAAGACCTTTTAATTTCTGGAAATAAAAAAGTTCTGAATTCCATTATAACCAAATAATCTGAACATGCCAGATATTTAGTATCACATGTCTCAAGCAAAAATTGAACTGCTTTTATTGGGACTTTGCTCGATAACAACGTAAGTACTGTCGTGTGACAGCAGAACCTAGTAAGTCGACTTACTAGGTTTTACATTTTTACGTCATATTTGAAAAGCCCGTAAAAAGTTCTACTAGTTGAATTTTTTTCTCTCGCTCAGACGCACTCTAAATCGTATATCTTTGTCTCATGTTTCCTAGTAAGTCATCAGAACAGCATTTAAAAAATCAACAAATGATGGCATGTCTACATGCTACGTTTTGAAGATTTTTTTTGTAGGAAATTTGGCGGGAGACTCCGTCGTAAACGCACTTGCTAGTTTTTGCTAAATTTTCATGCCATGATTTCAAGCCGATTGAGTGTAGGCACGGATGCATGCTACAGCGTTTCCGCAGTCATGTTCCAACTGGCATAGAGTGTGGATCGGTGAGGACAGTCGCGAATTAGTTTAACGTTAGTACTGTAGTTAATATCCAGAATATGTCGAGAGGAAAATTCATAACGAGTTTATGCATTACAGAGAGGTGAGTGCAAGCATCATACATTACATATAAGCCAAATGAAATATTAACTCAGGAGTAACATTGCAGTTTGATGTTTTTTTTTCAGTAAAATAAAAGATTATAATTACTACAAACAAAAAGCTAATTCTTGCAATACGGTTTTCGTATTTGAAATATATATTCAAACCGCTGACCTCTATTTATTTTATCTTTCAGAAATGAACCTCTCGAAGAGCGTCAGCAACATGATGAAGAACCTATATCAGATTATGACGATTCTGATGCAGACCCAAATTATGAGCCGTCAGTATCCCCTAGAAGGAAAAAAATTAAATTTTCGGACTTTGATGACGTATCGCTTGCGCCCCTCAAAAACAGGCAGCC
Organism: Acanthoscelides obtectus; assembly: GCA_963669975.1. Taxonomy (NCBI): domain Eukaryota; kingdom Metazoa; phylum Arthropoda; class Insecta; order Coleoptera; family Chrysomelidae; genus Acanthoscelides; species Acanthoscelides obtectus. The sequence goes on along the minus strand of CAVLJG010000006.1, from coordinate 88,391,495 downwards.
TTTGAAAAAAGTCAACGAGAATGTGAATGCAAACTGCAGAGTTTCCCAAGAAAGGCCAGACAAGCAAGGAAAGCACCCGCTACTGCTATCATGCCATAATAATTGCAGGCAGAAATGTAGCTCAAAAATCAATGATGAGAACTTTAGAGAATTGATAAGAACGAAATTCTGGAGACTCAGCTTTGGCGAGCGTAGACTTTTTTTGGATGCTCATATCAAACAATTTGAAATCAAAGTAAGGCGGCAAGAGGCTCAGCGCTCTTCCAGGAATGTTTCTCTGAAATATTTTCTACCCCTTCCAGTGGAAACTGAAGCTAAATTTGAAAAAATACAAGTGTGCAAAACAATGTTTTTGCATACTTTAGGACTTAAAACAGATGGTATGATAACTTGCCATATACATTCCAAAAAGCGAAGTGTAGAAGGAATTGCACAAACAGTGGATGAAAGGGGGTTAGTTATTAGAGGCATGCTAGAAGAACAAAAAATGAGAACAGAGGAAATTGTCATAAAGCATATAAACTCATTCAATCCGGTAGTATCTCACTATAATTTAAAGCACACCCCGAATAGACGATTCTTGCCACCTGACTTGACCATTAAATACATGTGGCAAGACTTCTGTAATCTACAGAAAATTTCATATGATCTATACAGAAGAATTTTTGAAAAACAGAATATTGGGTTTAAAAAGCCATCCCAAGACGAATGCGCTCAGTGTCTAAAACATAAAGTTCACATTATTCGCCAATGCGACGCAAGAAGTTGCAAGATTTGTTGTCAATTCGAAAACCACAAAAAAAGTTATACGGAAGCAAGACAGCACTATGAAAATGACTCCAATCAAGAGGTAATGCAAGATGAGAAGGTCTATGCTGTAGATATGCAGAAAGTCTTACTCTTGCCCAAAATGTCAACCAAGGAATCTTTTTTTGTTTCAAGGTACTTCGTTTATAATTATATATAATTGTATTAAACTTTTATATACTTCTATATTTGTTGTTGCAGGTTGGTCGTATTCAATGAGACGTTTGCGTCACTTCATAAGGACGGAAATATTTGCGTGATGTGGCATGAGGCTATAAGAGGCAGGTCCGCGACGGATGTTGCATCGGCATACTACAACGTAATAAAAAATTCAGACAATGTTACCAAAAAATTTACATTCTGGGTAGACAACTGTTCTGCTCAGAACAAGAATTGGACACTATATTCTGCTTTTGCGACTTTTGTAAATTGTGAATGGGGTCCAGAAGAGATCACCCTAAAATATTTTGAACCAGGCCATTCATTTATGGCTGCGGATTCGGTTCATGGCCGAATCAGCACAGAAATGAAAAAACACCCAAACATTTATGATTTTGAACAGCTTCTGAAAATAATTGAGCAGTCCTCAAAAAAAACTAAATGTTTGCCTATAAATAATTTTGATTTTTTCCTCTTTGAAGATGGAAGCAAACAAAGAAAAAGCAATAATATACCTCTTCTTGAAAAAATTAAGCTCGCTCAGTTTCGCAAAGGATGCAGACACTTGTTTTATAAAGAATGCCATAATGAAACTGTCTTTCAGGAAGTCGAGTTTTTGAAAAAAAAAGTTGATCTCAAATTCCCTATACATCCTTTTGTCGAGCCACTGGGATTGAACTCAGAAAAAAGAGAAACAATTTTAAAAAAATTGGTACCATCCTTCAAAGATGAAAGAAAGAAACTATTTTGGCAGTTTTTGCCATCTAATGATAATTCCAAAGACTTATGTGTGGTATCAGAGGCTTAGCGCTTAAGTTCTTGTTCTTCTTGTATGTAGACTTGCTGTTTTATGTTCCACCGTTTTTCATTCAAATGTTTATTTTCCAGTTAGTAAGAAGATATGTTACTTTTTGTGTTCGCCTTCGCACATAAATTATATCAAATAAAACCTTAGTAAGTACACTTACAATATCTTTTTTTTTTATTTTCTCTAGTCGAAATTTTGTAAAAATCAGTAAGTTGACTTACCATTTTCTGCTAAAGTATCTTAATTTAATATCGAAAAAGAAACCATGAAAAAAAAAACGTAAGTCACTTTTCTACCATAAACAAAACTATCACATGAATAAAATTGATGCTATCGAATTTAGCAAGTTACATAACCCTTCAGACAATTTTTTTAATATTCATAAAACTTAAACTTTTCGAAAGCCGAATGTTTATTGAAAATATGTTATTTCTCAAACCTGATAAAAAGTGACTTACTAGGTTCTGCTGTCACACGACAGAGTATACGGTCGGTTAAAAAATCCATGGCCAGACTTGACGCATTTTAAGTTGGACATTGAAATGTTGGACTATGTGAAAAAACAATGAACGGTCTGACTAATTAGTAAAATAGATTGATTGTGCCTTTTTTCGCTTTTTTAGTTAAAAATTCTTATTTGTTTAAATATCTTATTTATAACAGCTTATGCGAAAGTTTATGTGACATAATACTCAAAATTTCAAGGGTTATCAACTTGGTTTCATCAACACTTTATGAAATAATCCTTTAAATTTAATTTTAGGTGTTTTAGAGTCAACATTTCAGTGAAACTTAATGTAATGTATCCTATTTAATTTTATAATGATTTAATTCTATCAACTGATGTTATACAACATGACGCCTGCTTCAAAGGGAAACGGAAAATGTAATGAATTTGACTCTCCAGACTAATTCAGTATTCTGATGAAAATGTAGAAAAATGTAATATACAGGTCTGGACTTTGCGTTTTCAGTATAGTTACGTTTACGTGCTTTTACCAAAACCCTATGTTGCACACTTGGTGCATCACATGATTGTTAACTGCGTACCTGTCCATACTACATTTTTAAGGATTTTTGATTTGTTTCCAAATTGGTCTGGAAAGTCAAACTGAGCGGATTAGCATATTAAGTGCCGTTTCCGTTTAAAGGAGAACTAATATACAGTAGTTCGTAAGCAACTAGTATCAGTTGGTAAAATTAAATCATCAAAAAGATCCCTAATAAGTAAATAGGGTGCAGTAACATTAATTTTTCCTATTATTGGTGCTCTTTTTTCTGTGTAGTGATAATACATTCAGAGTATAACCTACAGGGCGTTGCACTGTTAAAGCCGCAAGGCGGGAAACAATAAACTATACTAAGTGACATATAAATCCGAACACCCAGTTTAAATGGTTTTATTTTAATAAAAGTTGGTGAATATATTTATCTTACTGTAAATAACCAGTGAAAAAATGTTCAGCCTTATCAGTTGGACATTCCGGTTTTTATACTGCTATTTTTAATTCACTAACGCTTTAAAAATGAATATTTCAGCCGCAGTAAAGAATCAACGTTGGCGGATTTTGGTTCTTGACATCCTTTACGATCGGTTACGATGCCTAGAGTACGGAGACTTGTATGATTTCGTCAACTCAGTGAGTTTGATAGGGGCCGTATAGTGGGACTTCGGGAAGCTGGACTTTCTTTTCGGGCAATTGCAGTTAGAGTGCAAAGAAGTGTAGACACTGTGGTTAGGTGTTGTCAGGCATGGCTTCGAGAAGGCCATACGCAAAGAGCAAGGGGCACAGGACACCGTCGTAGAACAACAGACCGTGAAGATCGTCGCCTAAGATTATTGGCCTTAAGGGACCGTTTCTCCACTACCTGGTCCATTGCAAATGAATGGTTTGCAGAACACGGAAGACCTATTGGCATGCGAAGTGTTTACCGACGAATGAGAAGTTTTGGCTTGTTTTCATACCGGCCACACTGGGTCCTCCCTTTAACTCGAGAACACCGACGTAATCGCCTTGAGTGGTGCAGACAACGGTCACTCTGGGATCAGGAATGGAACAGTATTGTCTTTAGTGACCAGTCTCGATGTTTAGGCATGCACGATGGTCGTGCCAGGGTTAGAAGGCGACGTGGTGAAAGGAGGAATCCACAGTTTTTTGTTGAAAGACATGTTCATCACACTGTTGGAGTTATGGTTTGGGGTGCTATAGCTTATGGTTCCAGGTCACTTTTAATCTTCATCAGAGGTAACATGAACGCGCAGCGTTATATCCACGAAGTTCTAGAACCCCATCTTTTACCCTATCTTGACACCCTGGCAGATCCAACTTTCCAACAAGATAATGCCCGACCACATGTTGCAAGAGTCACAATAGACTTCTTTCAACATAATGATGTCACATTGTTACCATGTCCACCAAGATCTCCCGACTTATCCCCAATTGAGGACGTCTGGGATATGATGGGTAGGAGATTGCTCAATTTGCAACGTCCTCCTCAGACTCTAGAAGCACTTCGAGAGGAGTTGGTGGTTGCCTGAAACGAGATACCACAGGAGGACATTGACCACCTGATCAGAAGCATGCCTAGGCGCGTTGGAGAATGCGTGGCACATCAGGGTGCATCCACACATTATTAAAGGTCAAAGGGCTTTAAAGCAGTGCAATCATCATGAAATTTTTATCATTTACTTATTATGCTTCATTACGTACTTATACAAAATTTTATTAAAATAAAACCATTTAAACTGGGTGTTCGGATTTATATGTCACTTAGTATATATCAGTGCATTGCACTGAATAAAAAACAAGGGAATAAAACAACCTGAACCCGACCTTGGAATTTTGAGTTCTCGAAACATGTTTAGTTGAACTTTAAAAATTATTTTATAAAATGTTAATGAAACCAAGTTGATAGCCTTTGAAATTTTGAGTTTTGAGTCACGTAAACTGTTAAACATGAGATGTTTTAATCGATAAAAATCTTTATCTCCAGTAACGTGCTTCGGAAGCATGTATCTCCTGAGAGAGCCCTGTAATGGGTATTTATTTTTGTGTTCTATATGCATACAAGAGGTTGAAATGTTACTCTGGAACACCCTGTATATATAACAAAAATACAATCGCTCGCGATACCCAAACGAGCGTTGACAACACTTACCGCGCCTCTGGCTGAAGGCGGCAATATAGATCGTAACGAGCAACATTGCGTGGTGTGGCAGAAAATCCAAGTCATCGTACTTCAAGATGAAGAGAAGAAAGTACGTGAAAGTATGGCCTAGAACTTGGAGCTCCCCGTCTTTATTATTATCAGATTGTGCGCCGGGGGGCCTGACGGGGCCTCGGCAAGGCCGTCTAGCTCCGCCGAAAACATTGAAAAATTGATGCGCTTCGCTTTTTATTAAGTTTAACACGATATGAATATGAATTATTCTGTCGTGATGTTCATTTTTCATAGACATGTATCGACCTCATGCGTTCGTACAGTGATAGTCTTTACTGGGAATTTTATACGCCTTACTACCTGTGCATCGTGGTACTGTACTACCAGAACAAAGAAAATATCTTATTTTAAGAATTATGATTAGGAGATAAAGTAAACTCCATGTCACATGATCAGTATTCACTGTCGGTCAGTGTCACTGATTTTCTACGTTACCTTTTACATCAATAATTACTGACGCATAGTCTACACGGTCAATATATGTTATTGAGTCTATAAAGGAGCTTTGCTCATTCAGAAGGCCCCAAGAAATACCTTGCCCAAAGACCCCTACTAGCTTTTAGGTTCGCATCTATCAGAAACCACAATCAAAGCACTGGAAATACAAGCTCGTATATAACAAAAATGTCGCATATCAATCAGAAAATGAGCTCAAACATTGAAATACCAACCTAATAAATAAAATAAAAAAAGTAATTTTCATAAGCAAGCTCTTATTTAGCGGACAATAAAACGAGCTAAAAATTTAAAAATATTTTCCCGATTAGAAATATTTGAACAATAATGAAACTCCTTCATCTCAAATTTTCAAATTACAGCATATTACACCCTTGTTCCTTCCTGCTAACACTTTTTTTGAAAACCTTAGATGAAGAAGCTTATTCATTATCGTTTAAGTATCAACAATCGGAAATATACTTTTAAATTTGAGTTTCACTTTATCATCATCTAAAGAAAAGATTTTTTTCAAAAATGTATTCCATATATTTTTCACTTCTTGGTACATATTTATGATACCAAATAACTAGCTTGTTAATTTCCATATAATGTTCATAGATTTTAATAGTAGGACTCCTTAAAACTTCTTTCTCTATCTGTAGTACAGAATTTCGATAAACGCCAATCATGTAATAATAAATCGATATTTTGTGACGATCGCCATATGGAATTTAGACTGACGTTATTTGCTTATTGTATTTCTCTTATTAATCTCTTTCACTTGATATCCATAACATAGCAGTAACCATGTAACTATGGAAACTACAAATTGTCAGTTAACGGCGGCCGCCTTATTGAACTGACAATGACGTCACTTGGCTTATTGCATTTCTCTTATCAACTCCTTTCATTTGATACCCATATCATGGAAATGATAAATAGCCAGTTTGTAGCATCCGCACATTTTAGATCCAAGATGGCGGCGGTTAATTCATTTTATATTGTCACGCAAAACAAACGTGTGTACACAATTTCTACTTAGTTGATTGATTCCTACCAAAACTGTACACGCAATTCTCCGCAATAGTTGACTCACGGATAAAGTCCTTTAAATATACTGAAACTCCCTCGTACCTGGGACCTTGAGTAACAAGAAAACGCCTTCACAATATCGAAACTTAGGCAACCAGGATTACGAGACCGTGCATGGAACGTGGTCGCGTTCGCGACGTGCGGAGATGAAGTGCTCTGGAAGGCCTCTGGAATCCATCGCTTGAAGTTGAATACCCGATCATATCGCGGAAGCAACCAGTCACAGTCGAGACAGTTAAAGACGCGGACGCTATAGTCCAGTCGGCATGGTTAATACATTTATCATAGACTGAGTTGCAAGTATTATGACTTTGAACAGTAAGAACAGTGCTTTCGTATACGCCAAACTACAATTATTGAAGAAGGCTGAACGGATAAGTGTATGGATGTTTAGATGTAAAACGGAAAATTAGATTCTTCCTGAGTGTTCGTTTTGACCAGGTTTAATCCAAATGCCATATACCTTGAAGATATTAAAGTATTCAAAATTAAAACATCTTACATATCGATATTTCAATACTCAAGTGCAATGTGCAATAATAATTAATAGAAATATGATTCTTTTGTTTCAGTAACATATCAAATTCCATTACTATTGTTAATAAACTGTGAAAGTTATTTGACATTCCAAGCTTCTGAAACTCAAATACTATATTAAGCCTAAATAAGTTCTTTAAAACTGGTTTATTTGTCTGATTCAATGACATTTGAAATTCGCAGAAGCTGATTGTTTTTATCCTGTTTTTCTTTTTCATTTAAGTTCCAACTTCCAGTCTCAAGTCGTTCAAAGAATGGTCAAACAAGAAGCCAAAAATTGATATAGTAATAAACGAAACCAAAAAAATCTTGGCACTGAATAATTTTGGGTACCACTATATGTATAATATACTATACTGCTCAATAATGATAGGAAGCAAATAATGCCTTTGGCTATATGAAACTTTCCGTGATAGTCAGTTAGTAATTTCACTGTCACTCTCAGGCAGATGGCTTATGATACAAAAATAATATGGGATGTTGTCGATTGATTTCGTAATAGTAAATGTGAAATCTGCTGTTTTCGACCTCATGTGTTTTATGGTTAGTTATTCACATATTGCTATATGATCTTTTGGTGAGTTGTCTATTTACATATTCTTGAATTCACTTTTACGTAAGGAATTTCCATAGGATTTCAGGTTGAACTCAAACGTGTCATATAGACTGACTCATATGTGTTTTATCTTCTGTAGATCCGAATTTTGCCGTTTAGATTCGTTAAGAGGATATTTAAATAGTTTAAAATGACTGCTGATACAAAAATCGGGAAAGTAATAGGTGGATAGTATCCGATACCCCTTCTGTTGGGATAGTCCCAGTAAGTTGTTAAGAGTGAAAGTATCCACAGATTTCAGTAAAAAAGACGTGCTGGAGTCGAAGAACTTTTTTCGTGAAATTTTATGAGTAGGTATTTACGTCCTCCAAAACGTATCTAAAGCACTGAGCAAATATGATTGACAAACCACAACAGAGCGGTCTGTGGGACCTTTGCTCTTGGTTGAAGTTTTACAAGTCAGTGAGGCTTCAAGAAGGAAGTTCAGGATTTTGGAGAGGCAAAAGGGGATTACTTCATAGAAGAGATTATTTTGCTAAAAAAAAGCCTCCGAGACATATGAAAGCAAAAAGACCCCAATAGTCGGGTGTGAAGCACTGCAAAAACAGCCATTTCATTTTCGTCTATCGTACGTCTTACGATTCACGTCTAGCAAGGTAATTCCTACACCAAGGTACAGCAACATATACCATTTCCGTAAAAAAAATTTGCAGACATGAGCGTCCAGGGAGGCGCCCCCTCCAAGTCCGCCTTTCTACTGAGTCAAGAAGCTTATAAGCTTTGTTGTAAAGTCGGTTAAACTCATGGACAAAACACGAATGAAATAAAAATGTATTAATCAGATGAGATTAAAAAATACCCAGAAGTTGTTACCTACCTTAGTATCAAAAAAAACTTTGATCGATTGAAATTAAATATGGCTGTATTTACAAACTGTATCATTTTTTGGAATCCTTACGTTGTGTGAAAATATTGACCTCCCCTTGTATTGGATATTCCATGATGGCGGCTTTTACATGGCCTCTCTGTAGCAACTCGTTCTTTATTCTCTCCCTACCCACGTTCTTTGAACGCCCCCTTTGACGTTTTGACACTGACAGCGACACAGCTGACTTTTACGAACCTCAATTTTTTTTATTTATGTAAAATTTAATCAATCCAGTCTCAAGCAATAAAATGCAGGTTCAAAGCAATATAATGAAATAGGCATCATATAATTTATAGACCAACTAATTTAATAAGGTAAACACTCCATTCACCAACACATACAAAAGACTGCTGGAGTGTCCTTAATTTTCAAATTTTAGAATCACAAATATGTGCGAGAATGGAGCAGAATATACAGACACGGTGGATCCTAGAGTGCAAATCGAACTAGAACGGCTTAATAATGCAACGGATGAAATTAACAGACTTGAAGTAGAACTGGATGAATGTCGAAGTGCATTTCGACAACTACTCTGTGATAGTACTGCCAAGGTATACAAAACTGAACACAATTAAACTGTGGGCATCAGTTTTCTCTTATCTTAACAACTAAATAGTTTTTTACTTGCATGAAACTATTCGAATAAATCATTCTCTGTAGAGTCAGAGCCACTATATGGCAGGCCCCAAACCTTAAGGAGCATAAAGGGCAGATTTAGGAATCTCTAGAGGGGAGGGGTGCGACGATGGTCGATTGTCTATGGGGCTGCACTGTACCATTTTCTTGAAAAAGAGTGGCAGGCGGACGCCTGGGGTAATGCGCGCGCCCTCCTTAATCAACTCTTCAAATGTGCCAGTGAATGAATATCAATATTTTGCCTACAAAAAGTATATCCTGGATGTTTTTACTTTTTTAATATGTACAAGACATGGCAAGACTTGCCAACCAAAGTTCAATTGTAGAGTTTAGTGTCGAAGGTGTGAGGTTGTTTGCACTTTGTCAGTAGAATGCGCCTCTTCGTCTACCATTGATGTTAGGCTTTCATCAGGTGCAAGAAAAATAAACTTATACCTTCATTGCTCCAAAATCCAATGCTTTATTAGTAGAAAAACTAAATTCCTTGTTTCTACTTTGTCTGCAATGAACACAATACAGTCTGAATATCAGCACTTTTTTATGAGGGACAAAAATATGTAGACAAATTCTCTTCATCATTAGTTTAGAACAGCTTTGTGTCAGAAAAGGTTTAGTTTGTATTCATCAAGTATTCTGGAATAAGTTGAGTGATTTTAAGACCATGCCGCGTGGTCCAGAAATTTCTTTCGTTGTGAAAACTAAGATCATCGAGTTATACAAAGATGGTCGACATTGCCAAAAATTTGCAGCTGAAGAGTAAAGCAGTTTGGGCAATATTGAACAAATATAAACAAAAAGGTATCTTGGAAGCCTCTAAGTCTAAGAGAAGTGGTCGGCCTAGAAAACTAAATGCTAGATCAGTTAGATTAATAAAAGTAATTTCTTCCAAAGATCTGTTTAAAACCCTAAGGCAAATAAAAGCCGAAATCGAGACAAAAGGAATTGTCAGTGTTTCTACGAAAACTATAAGTAGAAGACTAAATGATTTGAAGTTATTTGCACGTAGTCCAAGTAAGAAGCCGCTAATCTCTTCCTGTGACTGGAAGAGGGTATGTTTTAGTTCAATATGTTTGGATCAGATGGTGTTCATTACGTTAGACGTCCTAGTGGACAAGATTGAACCTCAAGTACCCTTTGCCCACTGTCAAATTGAGGCGGGTCTGTTATGGTTTGGGGGTGCTTTCCAGGGTTTGGGATGGGACCTTTACGTAGAATAGATGGCATTATGGATTAGTTTGTATACACAGGTATACTAAAGCATCTCATGTTACCCTATATGAAAGACAATATGCCCTAGATCAATCTTCCAGCAAGATAATGACCCGAAGCACACTTCAAATCTTGCAAAGAAATTCTTTCTGGATCAAAAAATACCAGTTCTCAAATGGCCTTCACAGTCTCCCGATATAAATCCCATTGAAAGTCTATGGGAATACTTAGATAAGCAAATACGAGATAAAAATTATTCAAACAAGGATGTACTTTTTGCCGCTTTAGAGCAAAAGTGGAGACAGATTGATGAATCTTATATCAAGAAACTTCTACAATCTATGCCGAGACGATGCCAGGCAGTGATTGATAATAATGGTTATGCTACAAAATATTAACACAAACATGGTTGTTTTTCTATAATTCAATGAACTTTGCTTCTTTTCTCTATAATTGTTTTGCTTTGTCTATATATTTTTGACCTTCATAGTTCCAGTTTTTTCCAATTAATTTTTTATTGAGGGGAGTCTAATGAATTGATTTATGTATAAGTGAGTATTATGCTATAACAAATTATGTATACAGGTTGGTGTATTAATAAAACAAGCTAAAAAAGAAATGCAGCACAATATTAATTTGTCTATATACTTTTGTCCATTATTGTATATGTATATAAAAATTTGAATGACTGTTCAGTCTGTCAGTGTTACGTCTGAACCACAATACAGAGAGACAAAAATATCTCGAAAAATATGTTTCCTAGAGAAAAATGTTGTAGAACAAATTTGTCAGATGTGAAAATGTTTATCTACTGGTCACCTAGAATATGACCTTGATTATCAATCACCTCCAAGTATATTTGAAGGTCAAGACAGTTTTCTTAAATGGAAGAAACCCCTAGCCTTTGACAGCAGAAATAAAAAGAGCAAGAGACTTACCTATGACCATGACCTTGACTGTAGCCATCAAGGTCCTTTGAAGATCAAATAATTTTTTACAGAAAACATCTATTTTTGGTTTTGGAAATGCAAATTGCAGACAATTTTAAGTTCAAGTATATCCTTGCCAATCAACCTGACCATGACTTTCAAGATGATTTTAGGATTAGATAAATCTTGACGTTAACTCCTTACTTTTTTCGAGGATATAAAAAAGTGAAACATTGAAATTAATTTATTGGTGTATTAAAATGTTGGATAAATAAGTTCTTTACCAAAATTACTATTGCATTTCATTGAATATTTCATTTCTCTCTCCGAATCCAATCTCCTTCATACTAATGCAAAATGAATGACCTATACTTCACACTACTTCCATGCGAGGGGAGCCACTGGTTTAGTCTAGTTGTGGTCTCCTCTGGGGAAAATACCTGGTAAAGCCAATGGAACTTATGTCATCACAAGACACATGCATTACCTTGTAGAATTTGGTCTATGAATTGACGTCTGTTTCAGGTAGATGCAATAAGATTAAAGCTAGGCATGTGTGTAGAAAGGTCCAGACCATATTATGAAGCTAGATTTGTAGCGAATGAGATCCTTAAGCACACCCAAGCAGCTGCAATGAAGTTTGAAAAAGCTAACAGTGCCCACAGTGCAGCTAGAGAAATGGTCTATTTAGCAGAGCAAGGATTAGGGGGTAGAACATTAGGTTTGTAAACAACAACATTCTGTCAAAAGTACATTTGTTAAGCTTCATTTGTAAAAGGCGTAGTCACATTCCTACTGAGTATGAGATTTGACAAATTAAAATGAAGTTTTGTATACTGGACCTCTCTAATGTTTATGAAAGGTTTTTGGGTGCACTCTTTCAACGTATTTGTTGGAACTCTAATAGGCAGGATGTAGAGGTGTGCTGGAATTTAGAAAAACAGCGAGTCAGCAGTTGTGAGGCTATCACTTGGGTTCTGACTGATTTTGTCCAAGCAGCAGTTATGTTGTTGTTGGTGGATCTATTCACAAAAATCAAAAAGTAACGAAATTACTATGTGCTGAGTTTTTTCCAGATCCAGCATGGCAAGAAATGCTAAACCATGCCACACAACGAGTAAATGATGCTGAAAAGGACAGAAGCACTGCTGAGATAGATCATAGAATTGCATGTGTTAAACATGAAGCAGCAAATGCAAAGGTACAAAGCTTGCAGAAGGAACTGAAAAGGGCTATAACTAAAAGCAGGTACATCATGAGTGCATTTCATTTTAGTTGTATGATTCATTGAAAAATGATGTGTTGGTTATTTTTATTATGTGTATCAAAGATTTGTTACTGTCATTGTATTCATTTAGCCTTTGTTCTATTTTGAGTAAGCATATTATTAGTAACATTACAAGTAGAAGTTTGGAATTGTCAGATGTGGGATTTACATCAATACATAAATATGAAAACCTAACATATTGTTGCTTATGTGTTTAGAGACTTATAAGTTCTTTTTGTTTGTATTTGCACTGTTTCACTTGAGTGATTCTAGCAAGTTTTAGTATCACAGTTTATTCCACATATTTTTATATTTGTAATAAAATTATGATTTACTACTAACTTGCTTATTATTTTTCTTTTTATGCTGATTTTTTGTTTTCTTCAGTTTATCTATTCGAAGATCGTTCATGCAAATGAGCAGCATTTTATCACAGCATGAGTTAATGTTTCTGTAAGTATGTTTTCTTTTTATTTATTTTTATCACCCATTAAACCAAATAAAGTTCGGCATTTTATGATTTGTTAGTAAAGGAAAACGCATATTTTCAAGTCGTGCGTCTCACACACTGACGTAGCTTGAATCATATAATGTGGGAGCAAGGTCATAACCTACTATTCATATCTGAAAATTGTTTTAACGTAAAACAGCTTTTCTGTAAAATCACGGATTCCCTAGATACAACAGTACGTGGGAGCCACGTCATAATAATGGGCATATTTCATCCAATTTTTAGGAATGCTAGGACGCATTTATGCACGAAATCGGTATTGCAATGATGGTTGGCCATTTCTGTCCCCATGTGTGGCATTTTTGTTTTGAAGTGTACAAAACGCTAAATGTCAAACTACAATTTATGTTTTAAAATATGGGAAAGCTCACAAAATATTTTTTAGGCCCTACTATGAATTGAAAGCCCATTTCAACCAGCTACTGGAACACCAGATTGCAAAAATTCGAAGCATCGAGTCTCACGTTAGTGCTTCGAAAATGACCTACGCCGACGCGTTGCGTAATCTCGAACAGATTTCCGATGAGATTCATCAAAACAGGTAATTTTTATGTTCAACAAGTATAATTCTTGAACACTTGCGCCATCAAACGGCTTAACAGATTTTTATTTATCAGAGCTAAGAACGCTCGACACTAAATTACAGTTAATACAAACATTAGTGGAATTAATGGAGGCTTACTTGTCAAAAACCCCGGTTTAGACCTCCCATAAAATATCCTAACAATACCAACGAGTAAGACTCCATGTTTTTCTCTCCAAATAAAACCACATATATCCGAATGACTACGACCTTTTCAAAGCACAAATAATGTATTTAATTTGTGCTTTGCAAAGTGTTTCTCCGGAAAGTAGTGAGCGTTATTCATCCACAAAATTTATTGCCCAAAGTCATGCAGGAATTCAGGTTACAAGCCGATCTCTGCCAGTGAGCTGGAGAAAAGCAGACCAGCCACGACTTTCCTGACGAATAACCTGGAGATTATCGCTGCTTGGGATGTAGCAATCTTGTACAGTGTAATGCTTCCAAAACTGTGCAGTGGCGAGAAACGTCATAGCGTTCATTCGATTTTGATGGCTGAGTTTTATCAGGAAGGCGTTTATTTTGGCTGGTTGGGGTCCAGACCAGCGAGGACTTGATCTCGTCCATAGGGACAGCTGCTGGGAAAAGCTAGGCTATTTGTTTAGGGCTAAGAACTACTTTTCTCCACTTGACCTCCTCACTCTGCAAGTCGCTAATAAGACCTACCATGTTTGGAGTGCTGCCCTACCGACTACATTATACTTGCTCTATGTTGTTCAGAGGAGGGCTGTCCGATCGATGAGTCTTAACTAATGGACATATTCGGGACCCTTTCACACAGCGGTCTGCCGGCGATCTAGCTCTCTTCTATCGCTACGCCAAAAGGCGATGCTCCTCAGAGCTCTCCTCCATTATGCCGCCGCGAGATGTGTGTGCCAGACAGACCCGCTTGACCTCAGTCTCCCTTCCTAACCATGTCGAACTTCGTACTTCCAGAACTGGCCGATACGACCGCTTTTCTGTCCCTAGAGTATCGAGATTGTGATCTACATAAGACGGCTTTTCCCAGTTCTACTAACCTTAGGCAGTTCAAAAATCGGAATAACAAAGTTTATTTAGGCTCTTAAGAGCAGCCACGATGCCATGGCAGGTGGCAGGCTTCTGCCTGCACGGCTGCTTCGGTGTAAAAAAGTTCAGAAGCTCAATATTCTAGTAGCACCCTCCAGCCAGCGTGGTTTCCAAGCCGCGTACTCTCCCTGGAACTCCTAGACCGGAATGCTGTTCAGGATGGCCGACGAAGTAACTTGACTGTTATCTAGGGTGTCCAGATGCTGTCCCATGAGATCCCTGTTCAGTCGAGGAAACAAAAAAAAAGACTCCGATGGCGCCAGGTCGGGACTATACGAGGCTGGGGCTTTCCAACCAGACCCGCCGCGCTGCGATGTATAGTCCTGTTACAAAAAATGAAGCCGATTACTTTCTGGACAAAAGATATATGTGGCTCAATTTATTAACATGAAAATAACAGGATAAGCGTCAGGTTGATAGCAAAACTTCTATTATACGTACGAATTAAAAAAAAAGACTAAATACAATAATCCTGATTTAATGTGGTCTCAATTTCTTCGGATTCTTGGGATAAATCAACGCATGTTTGTCTTTAATCAAATTACCAACGTTTCGGCAGTTACTTTACGCCTTCCTCAGGGCTGCAAAAAATACATTTAAAAAATCTAGAATTCTAAATGTAGCAGTGAAGTGAAAAAAGTTAGTTAAAAAACTTCACTAAGAAAATAAAAACTAGAAAAAACAAAACGATGACAATAAACGTGCGAAGTTAAAGATGTTTTCTTTAAAATGAGGTATTTAGATTTTTATATCTGGTTTTCAATATGTTTCTTTGTAATGCCCCATGTTAAGGAAAACATTTTAAACTTTGAAGTCAGAATTATTATATAACTTTTAATATGTAGGCACACTTATTGTCATCGTTTTTGTTTGTTCTATAGTTACTAAATTCTTGGGATTTTTTTTAGTGAAATTTTTCAACTGGCTCTTGTATTTGTATTTACAACTTTGAAATTTTAAATGTATTTTTTTCACATTTCTTCTAGCCTTAAGGAAGCCATAAAATAAACGCTGAAACGTTGGCAATTTGAATAAAGACATTTTGATTTATCCCAGCAATTAAAAGATATTAACAGCACATACATGTAACAGACACTGGGATAAGAAATTATTTCTTTTGTATCCTGATGTTAGGAGGAAAGCCTCTCTGTTGTTGAATGGCACACCCGCCAAGCAACCTAACAAGCAGCGGAGCCTGGATTCGAATGTTTCTATGCTTGACGATTCAGAAGATCTGATAGACGAATTCAAAAGTCTTCCACAAAAAACCGATAATTTGCCGAGTCCTGGAGTGGCGAAATCCGAAGATGTCTGGGGATATAAGAGTTTGAAATTATGCGCATATGGGAACGGGGCATCGCCTGTCTCACCAGTGTCAGCTAGGTATATTTTTAGTTTAGGATCTGTATGTAACTTTTTATTCTTTGCTTCAACACTGGATGAATGGATGAGAGAAAAAGATACTAATTATGTAAGTACGTGATCATAGGTGCATTATCTCCCCAGCGAGTTGTTTTGTGCCTTTTTGTACATTTTTATCAGAAATTGTTTTGATCCTTAACTGTAGTTTCAAAGCATTCGTATATGTACTTAAGTACTTGTGTTGATCATTATTATTATACATTTTTAGCGAGAAACAACCAAGTATAACCCATAGTCAATCCAGCGAATGGACAGAGATAAACCTGGACAATTCTAGTCCCGAGGAAGATATACCGTATAAAAAATTGGATCATCCACCAGAGAAATCCAGGCTAGTGAGGCAAAAAACGCTACCCAATCCAAAAACTGACAACGAGTTTTCTTCTATTAAGAATAAAATGAAGTTGGACGCGAATATTACAAATTGGATCAATAGATCGTCGGCAAAAACTGAGGTTCCGATGGGTGAGTCACTGCTGTTTTGAAATACAACTTCTAGCGCTGATTTCACCATAGCTGATATTGTAATTTGGTATTTTCGAATCACAAACTGATTACGGCATCATTTGCATTTTATTACATAAGCACGTAGACTTTTCATTTCACCAGTTGACATGTTTATCTTTCAAACTACTCATTTATGTGGTTTTAGTGAATTAGGGACGCGATTAAAATATAAATGCCCTAGCTATTTTTTGAACGTGTGAAGTTGGCAAGCTGAAATTTGAGGTGATAAAATTGAGGCATCCATACTATATTCAAACGTAATAAATTATAGTTTAAAAAACTGAAAAAACAACATGCTTCAATAGCAAACCGAACTAAAAAGTAGATAATAAAATAATAACAAAAAATTCAATTACAGTGAAAAGTGTGGGCTGCTTGATATTAAATGTTAAAATTATTTTTTTAGTTGATATTTACAACGTTGGACTATTTAGTTCGAACCTGAACCTTGTTTTTTCCATATTATTTCCAAAATTTCTAAATCTTCGAATAATTTTCCAGATTTCCGAATTGTCCAATTATTTTCCAAATTTACAAATTCAATTTTTTTTTTAATTTATGAACGCGAATTTTTTACAAGATTATTATTGTGTTGTCATCGGCCAATGACCCCTGTGCGAATTTAATCAGACTTCTTGAAATTGTTTAAAATTAGGTTGAAAGATTTCGTTACATACCTACAGGTCAAGCTAATAAAAGAGCGTTAAAAATGACAGTTGAAAATTCCATGTTTGCAACTGTGCTACTTTGGAACATTTTAATGGAGTGTCTAGTACTGTGATACGTCATTTTGACGTCCTTTATGCGAATTTTATAACCCTAGAATATAAAATCACTACCTACCTTTCAAAATATCGGACTGACACTGTGAACTTTGAGTGTTTTTGTAAACTGAATCGCTTATAACTCAACAAATAATCATAAAAACGTTATAGCATGTTATACTAATATTATTCTTTTGGAATTGTCTATTTAAATGTGCAATAAAAAATATGTTACAAAAATTTGACAGATTTGGACAATTTTTTTAAATGGAATATTCCATTCTTTATTACATTTGGGATAGACCTTTCCAAGAGAATTAAATCATATGAAAAACTCATGAACACATTAAGTAGGATCCACTACATTTATTATACCTTTTACCTATATCGTGTATTGCTCTTTTTCTGTGAAATCACAAATTCAGAGTATAACTTATACGGCGGTGCACTTAATAAAAGGAAATAAAAAAATTAATCCGACCCTGTAATTTGGAGTTCCCAATACACCTTGAGTTCAATTTTAAGCATGATTTTGTAAAATGTTGATGGGACGTTACAACTTTTAGTTTTTTGTCAGATAAACTGCTTGAAATAAGATATTTGAGTAAATAAAAATGTTTAAATACACATAAACAGCTTAAAGGATAATAAACAAGAAGTCCACTCCAGTCCTGGATTTTTTAACCGTCCATCTAGTTTTACTTTACTTCCTAGGTGACTTTGATGACATGAAGAATCGCTCTCTGGGTCATTGGGAAAACAGTACAGAAGTGAACTTATGACGAACTGTTAATTATACAAAGAATCATTATTCTGCCGAAAATGCATTGATAAACTTGTTCGATAAACGCCAATGCAGCTGTCAGAATCTGTTATGATTCTCCAGTGAGCGTTCTGTTCTACACTGCGATCAGGAATTGCCCCCCCTCTGGGAACTGGCGCAAAAGACAAAACGAAAACTACTTTTTGTGTCGAGCAAAAGTTTGTCTACTATATATACGGTGTTTCAAAATATTAACGTGAACTTGTCTATGACAATCAAGGACATTCGAAGGTCAGGACGGTTTTCTTAAATGAAAACCTCTCTTTTTGACGCCGGAAATGTAACAAGCAGAACACTCTAAGATCAAGTATGTCTATGACCTTGGCTATGATTATCACAGTCAATTGAAGATGAAATGATTTTTTTAACGCGAAACATCCATTTTTAATTCATGACATGCAAATCGTGGACAATTTTACGTTGATGTATATCCATGCCAATGACTCTGACCATGATCTTCAAGGTCATTTGAAGGTCAAATGAATTTTTAATAGCATTGTTTCCAGGACGGACTTTCACGCTAAACTCTCCATCATCGTAAAACCTTTTAGATGGCTCTCTCTAAACCTTCAAACTATTCTCTGCAACATTTTTCTCTAAGTACAATATTTTTAAAGATGTTTTGTTCTTTCCATGCCTCTTGGAGGCCAAAAAAAATCCCCATTCCACTGTATTTCTGCTGTCAAACATTTCCATTTACATTTAAGAATACACAAAAGACCTTCAATGTAATGGCCAAGGTAAG
The DNA here is from genome assembly GCA_963669975.1 of Acanthoscelides obtectus. NCBI lineage: Eukaryota > Metazoa > Arthropoda > Insecta > Coleoptera > Chrysomelidae > Acanthoscelides > Acanthoscelides obtectus. The sequence continues at coordinate 88,372,484 of CAVLJG010000006.1, read as the reverse complement.
GGCGCCATTAGATGACACTTTTCAAACCTTACATCTACAACATTTTTATTGTTTGCTTTTAAAGTCATTAGTGCTGCTTCTAATAGTTGGATGGCACTGCTTATTGTAGGTCGTAGACAAAGCTTAGACAATCTTCTGGGTCCTACAGGTGAAAAGGTGAAGGAAATTTTCTCTCAAGGCATGATGATGTTGAACATCAGTTCTCTGACAGAGAGACGGAACAGCGAACCTAAAGTTCCAGTGACAGAATGTAGGAGCAGTGGTGGAAAGAAGTCGCCTAGTCCTTTGGAAAAGACGTTGACGTACCTGAATGTTGAAGATGACAATTCTGACACAGAAAGTCTGGCAAGGTATATCACTTCTTTTAGTAATGAAGGCATCTTGATCTATTTCTTTCGATCATAGAAGTATATATTGTATAACGGATGCAATACTAGCCGTTTGCATTATTTGACAGCACCGAAATATTTTTTTCCTAGAGTATAGTTATCAAAATTTCCGTTGTCTGAATTGAAGGTTATGTTAAGCTTATTCCGACTTGCCCTTTACTTTTTCTCTATATTCCTTTGCGTTCGTTATTTATATGCATATATTCCCCGGCGTGTATGTATTTTTTGATTTTCGATACTTCATAACATTCAGTGCATGAACAGAACTATAACGAAACTTGGTAGCAATGACACTCTACATTATGCCAAGCAGGCTCTACATTCGTGAATGGTTTTTGGATTTACCTTAAAACGCCCTTCAAATGACCTGATACGGACAAACCGACCTCAGAGTTGGACTCAGCGACCTCAAATCCCACATGCAGGTCTAGTACAATTGATTACCCGACATTTTTCAATTTGACCTTAAAATTATCTCTAAACACCTTTCAAATGTCAGTGGTGGATGTTGTCATTTTCATATTCAAAATTGTAATAGTATCATGACTAGCTAATCTGCATTTCAAACGGGAGGAATTGAATTTAATAAATTGAATAATGATAACAGTGTTCGAATCTAAAAGTGTTTAGGGTGGAATGAAAAAATCACTTTATGAATACCCAAAATGAGTGATGTAATTTTAATAGACAGGAATGTAAAAATACAGAAAATTGATTCAAAAAATATGTAAACGAATAATTATACAAAGTTGACATTGTAGCATTAATGGTAAATAAATCTTCAACAAACAAATTCAAGCTAAGTGATCCCCAAAATCTATAAGGATGACTGTAAACTGTCAGATACCTGGTTACTTACTTTCACAATTTTACCTAAAATTGATCTTGAACTAACCTTCATCCTGGCAAGTAGGAGTTTCCTATGAGTGTCGTTTGTGGTTAAATCGTCTAGTTTTTTTGATATGCATAAAAATGGACTTTCTTTATTGTTGAAAATTGTATCAGGCCGAAAACCGGCCTTATGGGCACTCCTCCTTTTGTAATTGTAGCATTTTAAGTGGACTTCGCACTCTCGAGAACGCAAATGAATTGTCAAATCAGCTCGGTTCGATTCTGGCTCGTTATTATATCTTTGACTAATTCTGTATTTTTTTCATTTATCGGAAACACAATAAATTATTTATTTCAGTGTGGATATGTTGAACGAAGACCAGATTTCCTCCTTGATGTTGGATCCGAATATCGTGTGCGAACAAGTGCTAGGAACACCTCTCACTGAGGTGGTTCCTTTTCCTCAGCTAGCTTCAACTAGTCAGGCTAAATAAAATTTTGTGATATAGCGCTATGATTTGATCAACTAGTATCCAAACATAATGCCTAGGTTTGTGCATCCTTTTATGTTACAGTTCCGATAAGGTCTTTGATGTGAAAAGTGATACCAAATTTTGATTTCTATATTTTGTCGATGTCAAAGGCAATGATATATATATATATATATATATATATATATATATATCATTCCTCAATATATTCTTTAGAAATGCTTAAAATTATTCTTCTATATATTCTTTATAAATGCTTATTTCTCTAAATTATTACATACAATTCCGAGTCAAATTAGAATATTTTGCATCAATATTTAAGTGTTGTTATTTTTGTTATGCGTTTCTTGAAATTCTCTGAGGTACTAGTTGATTTGGAATGTAGTTTTAAACGAAAAATTGTATTGCATGATTGAATTTTTTTATCCATTTCGCTATTAGCACTTATGGTGTGGAAACTTGATGAAATGTTACTTTGGAGTAGGGTGATGTATTGAATTGTTTTATTTAAGAAGTGAATGCTGGAACTCATTCGATAAGGAGTACTGTACTTCAAGTATTTTCAGATGACAATAAGTTTGATCATCCTAGTATGTTATTATCTTTCTTAATTTATGTGAAAGCTATGAATGAAGGAAAATTAAAAACCATGAAGTTTAGGTCATTTAACTATAGTATTCATGTCAAATCCATGAAAACTTATAAAATGATTTCAGTCTATTTTGTTCCATAGAAAAAGCGCGAACTACGATGCACAAGAAGCCACTATCTCTAGTTAGCAAAAGTAGGCATATTATTTGGATTTGTTTTCAAATGATATTTATAAGATCAGATGGTTATCGCGTGTATACTTTTATCCTAGTCCTTCTTGATTTCGTATCATATGTGATTTTTTATTATAGTTATTGGTTATTGCTTGTTATTGTTGTATATAGATCCTTAATTTATTTTTGTTCATTTTCGTTGTAGTTTATAATTTAAAAGTATTAATGATGACTGTGAAAAAAGTAAAACATACAATATTTTGCCTATACCAACAGCTGCAACATTCTAGACAATTTATTTTTTTGCACATTGTCTACAGATCTGGCAGTTTTTCATTGGTATGTTTCAGCATTAGCTTTTTTATTTTCTGGGCCCATTTAACCTACTCATAGAGAAGTAGAACAGATATTTTATTTGACAAACAGTGGGACTAAACAATACATATGAGATTTCTTCCTTTGTTAAATCATTTTATATTAGTAGGATGAGAATGTAGATGTTTTAAAGTAGACAATAGGCTTATAAAGTATTCAGGAATCCTAGGCTCTAAGCTGTTTAAAATACTCTTACAGAGAGAAATCTATAAGCCGCGCTTTGAATGTAGTGTCTAGTCAATCAAATAATTTAAAGCAATATTTATGACGTTGATTCTTGTTATTTACTATTTTGATGAATAAATCATTTGGACAGTTGAAATTATTTGTATTTACTTGGATTCCTGTTTGTACCATTCACACATCGCATAATTGAGGAAAAATTTCGCCAAACCCTAAATGTCTCCCTTGAATGCAACAAGAGGTGGACACTACTTTTCTCAATTTGCTCGTCTAAAGGACGGATTTTTCTTTCTTGCGGACAAAATAGTTGTACAACCAGCAACAAAAATAAGTGACAGCCATATAGTGCTTTCTATAAATTCCAATTATCTTTTGAATGAGTGAAGAAATTGATGCAGAAATAAAATATTTTAACTTAAAAGTGACATCTGAACATTTCAAGATTGTCGCTCAGAACAACTTTTATGAATGTGCAAAGAGAAATAGAAAAATCCTTAAAAAATGGCGTCAAGTAGGTTGACTCTACGCTTCCCATGCAACGCCCTTGTCAGTACATAAAGGAATACATGCAACACAGACTACTGAGAAAAAAGTCAGACAAATAGGTCCATAGACATTTTTTCCCTGCCCTATTGGTAGTGCATCTGGAAACGTTGCCTCATCGCGATACCTAACTCGGGCAGATGTGGCACTTTGGTAGCGGAAGAAATACGTGTGATTCCATATAATAAAAATACACTAGAATCAATAAATTGTGATAAACCTGTCCCACTCTCTTACAACAACCTCTATTCACAAGTTTTTTTACCTCTAATTTTTTTAAATAATCTGGATCCTGTGAAATGCCTTTTTCCCTGCCGCCACCAAAACGATTTTCAAAAACTAAGCAAAGCTGTTGCGTCCTTGGCTTAGTATCAACACTGTGTAAAAAAATCATCGAAATCCGAATCATTCGAAAATTTTCGCAATTACCCCAGTGGGCGTGGGAAATAAAATGACATTTTGACAGTTCATCAAATAGGATGTCTCCTATTGAATTACTGCATTCTGATAGATCTCACCAAAAGAAGAATTATATGACATACCATATCGTTTTAATGATCAGTTTCAGGCGATTCTAAATGTACAAAAACGTTAAAATTTGACCGCCTGCTAATTCGTCATTTTGAAAGAGGGATTTTACATTCTAGAGTTATAAAGTGCTCATGACAAGCATTAAAATGACCCACCCAATCCAGTTGGAACAATGTTCCGCGAAAATTTTTCAACAATTTCATCACCCCCAACTTCAGCGTTTTTTATTAAAATATAATTAAGATTTTATATTGTCACCCGCAAAACTTATAAAGCCACACTTTGCCCCGAGACGGTTCTTCCACGCCTCATGCAGTGCTGGTACTCCGATTCTGGAATAGCCTTCAGCTGGTCGATCACAGCCGTTTGAACTACCGAAAAACCTGGACTCTTGACAAAACACTATCGCCGAAGGCCTGCTAAATTTTAGCAAGACTTTCCATTGCCCCGTGCCCAAGTTTAAAACAAAACCTGATAGCACACCATTGCTCGAGATTGATGTCACTCATTTTTAGAACACAGTTCATACTTGAACTAAAGACGGCTCACATGTTCCCCTGTCTCCTCTCCAAGCCCGACACCTTCAGTGTTGCCAGATGGAACGCTACGTTGCCAGTCTTATTACTTAATTTATAGACCTCGTACGTACACGGCCGATGCACATGCACATGTGTTCACCTACTAGAGACTGTGAATCGTCTCAACTACTTACGCGTCGCAGGAAAAAATGGATTCACCCTAAAATTGTGTTCTTGATCATATATCCCCCTACGGGGTTATCCTTATGTGGAAATATGTTTTATGCTGACATGTGGACAACGAGAAGTAGAGTGAGCAGTATGCCGCGCGACTGTTTTGATACGAATTTTTGATTTCGCTCCTTATACGAATCTACTTTAAATGTTGTCATTGAGGTTAGCCCAAAATTTAGAAAAACGTTGCTAGATAGAGGTCATATATACATGGGTTGGCAAAGATGTCCTGTGCGGGATTATGTACGAATTATACGCTGCTATAAATGTTCAGGTTTTGGCCACATGGAAAAAAATTGCATACATTCTAAAGTATCATGTCCTTTATGTGCGGGAGATCATTTGGAAAAAAATTGTAAATCTGCTTTTAAGAATTGTTCAAACTGTATGAATCACAATTCTAAATTCAACACTCAATTTGATACTAGTCATTCTTCTAAAGACTTGGATTGTCCAACTTATAAAAAATATGTTACATACCTGAAATCTAGAATTGAATATGAATAGTGATAAATTCAAGGTTTTAAAATTTGGTCATATAAACTGCAGATCAGTTTTATCAGGATTTCATGAATTTAGTACACTGGTTCAAAACAACAACCTTGATATTGTTGGAATATCGGAAACGTGGCTATCAAAAGATATATCTAATGACCATATAAGAATGAATGGATACAACTGCTATCGCTGTGATAGAGATGGGCGAGGTGGTGGGGTTGCAGTCTTTGTAAACAACCACTACAACTCTTCCATAATTTCATTTGGGCAAGACCCAAGTCTTGAATATATATGGTTGAAGGTGCAGCTTGCAAAACAAAAAATTGCTATTGGTATATTCTATCGGCCCCCACATAGCTCTGTTACAGAAGCCGGTAATACCTTTGATAACATGTTGCCTGCCATATTAGCTGAATATGATGATATCATCCTTGCAGGGGATATCAATGTTAATTTGCTTTTAGTTTGTAACAACTTGACTAAATGCCTTGATTCTTATAATCTGAAACAGGTGATATCTGAACCGACTAGAATAACTGAATCGACACTCACTCTCTTAGATCCTATTTATTTGAGCAAGCCTGAAAGTTGTCTTAGGAGTGGCACTATTAATGCTGATATGATTACTGATCACTATTTAACCTTCTGTGATATACGTATTGCACTTCCTAAAAATCAACAGAAATTTGTTACATTCAGGGATTTCCATAGTTTAAATGAAATAGCGTTTGAACAAGATCTCAAGAGTTTTCCATGGTGGCATATTATATCGATAGATGACATTGAAGATAAAATTAACTTTTTAACAGATAGAATTTTATGCTTATTTAATGTTCACTGTCCAAAAAAGGTAGTGCGTGTAAACAAAGCTCCAGCTCCTTGGTTGGATGATAATATTAAACTTGTATTCAGGCAGAGGGCTGAAGCTTTGTCAAAGTTCAAACGTGATCGTACAGCCGCCTCTTGGCAACAGTATACATATTTCAGAAATCGTGCATTAACTCTCGTGCGAAGAGGAAAAAGAGATTATTTACAAGCTGTTCAAAATCAGGATATAAAAAAGTTTTATAAGACCCTAAAGACTTTCAAAGTACAATCTCAGAGAGATTCTACAATTCCCGTGAGCTTGTCCGATCCGTATAAAATAAATGAGGCATTCATTTCAATTTTCGAGAATAGCGATTTGGCTTGTGCTGATAAAATTGCATATTACCGAGCTAATAAAAATAACTCAAAATTCAAATTTCAATTTAATAAAGTGACTATTGACACCGTTGTTAAAATTATACATAAAATAAAATCAAATTCTAGTGGTACAGATGAAATAACTTTACATATGATACTACTATGTATACCTGAAATTGATGTCTACTTAACGCATATTATAAACTGCTGTTTAGAGAGGGGATATTTCCCCAATCAGTGGAAACGCGCTATAGTTATTCCGCTACCTAAGTGTTCTGATCCTACTAACTATGGTCAACTGAGACCGATCAGTCTACTGCCAATTTTCTCTAAAGTATTGGAACGCGTTGTTTACGAGCAGCTGTGCGCCTACTTATATTCTAACAAAATTATTCCATCTAAACAATCTGGATTTCGACAAGGTCATAATACAGCTTCGGCACTCTGTGATTTAACAGACAATATAACAATGGCACTTGATAACCAAAAAGCAGTAGCTCTCATACTTCTTGACTTTACTAAAGCATTTGACACCATTAATCACTCGCTTCTTGTATCTAAATGCAGTTACTATGGATTTTCTGAAAAACCTCTTTCGTTTATTCAAACCTACCTTGAAAATCGGTATCAAAAAGTTCGTCTAAATCAACAGTACTCTACGGAACAAAAAATTTGTTCTGGTGTACCACAGGGATCAGTCTTAGGACCGCTATTATTTTCATTATATATCTCAGATTTAGAAACAGAGGTAAAATCATGCAGCATACAATTTTTTGCAGATGATACTCAAATTTTCTATTCATTTAGGAGTAATGACTTAGAAACCGCAAATAATAAAATTAATCAAGATCTTGCCCAAATTGAAAAGTTCAGTAGTAGTCATAATCTTCGTTTGAACCCTTTGAAGACAAATATGTTGGTATACGCAAATAGAACAAAAAAGAATACCTTAAAAAAGGACATATACATACATTTAAAAGGTAATAAATTAATTCCTGTGGATCATTCGAAAAACCTAGGTATTATAATGGATGATGACTTAAAATTTGTTGCACACGTGAACTATCTAATTACGCAGTGCTACGCTATTCTCAGAGTTTTATTTGCAAATAAGGCTATATTACATAAATCTGCGAGAAAGCAATTGTGTGAATATTTCGTATTTTCAAAGATATCGTATTGCTTAGTGGTTTACTATCCCTATTTAGATATTATAACAAGAAATCGTATTCAAAGTATTATGAATACATGTTGCAGGCTTGTAAATGATCTCAGAAAATACGATCATATATCGAATGCCATTAATGAACTCAAATGGATGAAAATTGATAAAATGTATAAGTACCAGCTCCTAAATCTGATTCATAAGGTTCTTTATTCAAAAACACCGTCATATTTAGTAAACAAATTCATACGTAGAGGGAATATGCATCGTATTAATATTAGATATAGAGAGACTTTTTCAATTCCACGCCACAGCACGTCTCTATTTCAGAATTCATACATTTACAATGCGATCAAATCATATAATTCTTTAGACCGCAGTTTAAAAGAAACCAATCCATTATCCAAATTCAAGAAAAAAGTGAAAGAAGTTCTTCTTGATCAGCAGCGAAATCGGTTGTAACCCATAAGTGTCCTCATATTTTCCTTATGTATTTTCTTGGATTATTCGTTATTGTATACAGGTGCATATTAATTTTCAATAAATTCTTTTTTTTTTTACATCTCGTATTGTTAAGGGGGTTAGATGGTAGAATAGATATATAATCTAAATCTCGCCTCCTGTAAGAATATTACAAATAAAAGACGTTAATTATTATTATTATTATACTTGAAGAATCATCAAGGTGTCGAAAAAACGTGAGCAACCTTTTTTGCAGCAAGTGTTGTTCTCTACAAAAAGGAAAGTAGTCTTTATACGCTCAGGTTGTTACTTTAGCCACTATAAGCGAAAATATCATTAGATGTATGTATCTGTAACTATAAATCTCTTACAACTGGTTGACTATACGACAAATTTTCATAGCAGCAAACTGATAAACAATTTAATTCCCTGCAAAATTGTTTCTATTACTTTACATAGCATTGATGGTTTTTGAGGTATTCGATCAATCGCGTTTTTCAAAATGGCAGCAAAAGCTCCAGTAATGTCATGACGCCAATTTGAAATTCGTTCATAATTTTCCCTTGCCTATAAGATGAGGTAGCATTTTGTATAACACGAGATGTAAAAATAGTAAACAGGTGATTATTTTCTTCTTAATAGTTTATCACAAATAAGTAATACATACACAGGTAAATATTTTTTACAAATTACATAATAGCTTTATTAATGGCTGTCAACAAAGGAAACTTCCGCCCAGACACTCCATGGAAATCGTCAGTAGCAATGTTCCAAATCATGATACCACCGAGGTTCTTCGTTTTCGCATATTTTACCTGGAAGAAAGACATTGACGTTCTCTGTAGCGATACAAGCAATAATTAAAACTGGTTTACCTCAGGAAATGTTGAATAAAAGTGCAATTAAACGCAATTACCTTTCCTTCTAGCGAACGAGGATCATCATAACCGACCCATTGGTCTCCTTTATATGCGTGTGGGACCTTCTGTTTGTCATCCCACACGTATGTCCACCCACCTTGCTTTTGCAGCTTAACAATCTAGAATAACAATGGGTATAGGTATGTTGAATAGATTCTATCCGTCATTGCCTGTCAGAGCGGTCCGTCGGACGTTTGGTTTTCGTTAAAGTATCGTCAGTCGACAGGTCTGGTTGGTCAGACACCAAAGTCATGGAGAAAGAAGGGGAGAAGAGGGTAAGGGAGGAAGAAGGGAGAGCAAAGAGGAAGTGCGTCAGTACGCGGGAATTTTAGGTTGAACCTAAAATTAATTTAGAGATTTATTATAGAAAAATTGTAATTTTGGTTGGACCTAGAGTCGAACGATTTAAGTTCATTCACAAGGTAAGCCGGGGTCTTGTGTGCCTGCCAACTTGCTCGGCTGTATATTCTATTGACACGCAGCAAAGGGTTGCGATGTGATGGACGTAGCTGCGCTTGTTGCTTGATATAGGCCCTTAGGTAAGGGATGTCGTGGTCTCTGTGAAGACATACCATAGTAGCGCAAGGTTCTGTTCTGCAAAATCCGCAGACTACGCAAATGCGTTTTGGCGGGAAACCACCAAGCCTCACACGGGTAAGTGATCGCTGGTCCGATAACCCTTTTGTAAAGCCGAACGATGTTGTTCAAACTTAATATTGAGATTCCACATTGTATCGGGTGGAGTTACCGAATTATAATTTCGAATTTGTCTTTTAACGCTTCAGTGTGCTTCTGCCAGGTCATCCACTTATCAAGAGTGACACCAAGATACTTGGCAGAATTTTCTCATGGTACGTGAACTTAGTTCACTGAAACAACAAACGCGGTGCTGCTACGTTGTTTGGTACAATAGATAACCTGCGTTTTAGAATGATTAATTTTGATCCACCCATTCCAATACCTTGTCCACTGCTCTTTGCAGCCCATGGTGAACCAGATTCCCAGTACACGACTGGGCTACCAGAGCAGTGTCATCAGCATAGTTATGAACTTCACAGTTGATGGAGCAAGGGGCGTTATGAATAAAGAAGCAAATAAAGAATAGGTCCAAGAACCGAACCCTGAAGGCCTCCGGCTCTGATGGGCCGTGTTCTCGACAGAACATCATTAATTTTGATCCGAAGTTAAATAGATGTAGTTGGTCCAATGTCGTACACTATCACGTCATCACTGTAACGCTGATAACGTACTGTATTTATCCTATGAAGCATAATCACTGTACGAGTACTTACTTCATCGTAACCCAGGCTTCCGCTATCCTTGCTGTAAGGACCTGGCTTTCCAGGACCGCTAATCGGAGCCCCTAAGGCTGCGTTAGAAGGGTTACTTAGTGTAAAGCTTCTGCCGTAAAAAGGCACGCCTAGGTTAAGCTTCTGTGGATCTGCTCCCCTTTGTATCCAACCACGAATTGACGCGTCCTAAAAATGAACATTTCATATTAATAGTCTATAATTTGTTAACGGATTCAAAGTTTATAGGTGATAGGATTAAGTTATGCTATATGATAGACTTTTCTATGTGATTTTTATCCAGTTGGGGTGACACTGGCAAATACTAGTTATTCTTGAGTACTACGCACTTTTGTTGAAATTTTGAATAATATTATCCTCAACCATCGTCAACGTTCCATCTACAAACCAATATTCGAATATACAGATACGCTCTGATCCCCCCTGAAATAAAATTATTTGCAGTGAAAAACGTCTCGAGCTTCATTAAATTTTCATGACGTATTTTTTATGATAACGGAATTTCATTCTTGTAACTGTAGCAGATGGAAATTGGTTTTAGAATATTTTTTGAGATGATCGCGAGTTTGAAGCTGTATGAGAATAAGAGTCCTTCCTCACCGGGATACAGTGGCGACGGTACTATCATCCATGCTAAATTAACCTATGGACACATCTAGATATTCAAAAATACACGTTTCATAGACAATAATGTTGTAGAACAAAGTTGTAAAGTTTGCAAATGCTCATCTGATCGTGAGCGGGGCTATGACCTTCAAGGTCATTTGAAGATCAAGGCGGTTTTCTTTAACGGACATCCTTACTTTTTTACGTTTAAGTATGTCTTTTCCCATGACTTCCACTGTGACCCTCATTGGTATTTGCGGGCATCCAAAAAAGTATAAACAGAACAAAATATCTCGATAAATGCGTTTCATAAAGAAAAATGTAGCAAAATAAAGTTGTAGGGTATGAAAAGGGTCAACGAGTGGTGACCCGAAACGTGAAGTTGACTATGACCTTCTAGGGCAATTGAAGGTCAGATAAAATTTTGAGTAAGCTCCTTACGGGGTACAAGAATATGGCGAGGTATTTTACGGTCAAGGTCACTATCATATACTTGAGCGTCACCTTGATCATGATATTCAAAGTTATTTGAAGGTAAAATACGTTATCCAACGAAATACTCCTATTCTTGCTTCCAGAACAGTAATTTCACGGCCCGCTGAATCCTCGATCGCCGTAAAACCTTTAATGTCAAGGTCACCTTTAGGTAACGCTTTATTAACCTTGCAATTTTGCTTTGCAACGTTTTACTCTGGGTAGAATATTTTTCGGGACATTTTCTTCTGGACGCTCTGGAATGATCTTGTGGCACAGTCAAGGTCATGGGCAAGGACATTTCGCACTCTTTACATATCCGGTGCCAAAAATAGGGGTTTCCATTTAAGAAAACTGTCTTGGCCTTCAAATGACCTTGAAGGTAATCGTCAAGGTCACGTAAAAGGTCACCATTGTTCTGCAACATTTTTCTGTATTAAATGAATTTTTCGAGATATTGTGATCAAGTCATCGTTGGTTGTTAGAGCGGTCCGTGGACCTTAGCTCTTGAGTCACAGTGTCAGTTTGTAAGTCTGTCAGTACAGGCAGCGTTTAGGCATTGTTAAAATCACTTCACAGATTTTGATATGGTCTAAAAATATTTGATTTTTTCTAAAGATTTTGAGATGTCTCCATACTTTTGGACAAACTGTTTGGCATCTCTCTGACATAGCGACTAGTGATAATGGACGCCTATATATTGTACTAGGTTAGTTTGACTATGGACGCGACCTTAGTAAGCAGTAGTGGAACAACTCAGGCACTTTTTCAAGAAAGGGCAAGATTTAAATGGACATGTACTTCAATTCACCTTGTTGTGAATCCGATCTCCTATCATAATGATACTTACCACATTAAGCTGTGTTTCTCCATGAGCAACATCTATAGCAGAGGGATACAAACCAGCATGGTGACCAGTAACTTTATTCACATCCCACGGACCATGGTAATCATAACTCATCACGTTGATCATATCCAAATATCTAAGAGGAGAATATGCATACCATACAATTAAATGCAATAAAATGTGCCTAAGCTACTTATTTTAATACTCTTGTCTTTCGTTTATGGAAGATTACTTTTACAATTTCTTACTTGTTCAGTACAGGAACTTCAAAGGATACATCCACTGACCAACCTACACCATTGACAGCAGCAGAAAGCAGAAATCCGTGTTTGTCGAAGGCTGCCCGTAATTCTTTGATTAACTTGGAGAAATTTTGCTATAAAAAAATATATTTTCAGTTGACAGGGAAGTTAGTAATCAGAGATCCTGTGATACAAACAACGCGGCGCGAAAGGCTCGCTGAGAAAAGCCTGCTCTGTACTTTTAGATGCTGCTGTCCTAATCACGATAACATAATATTGATGAATGCTTAAAAATGCCCTCCAACAATGCAAAATTTTTGTTGATATCCCCTGTACTTTTGAAATTTATACAATTCCGTTGCCTACTTGGCACTGTGTGTTTAGCATGTTTAGTCTCTCATGCTGCACGACCTCCATCATTTCTTCATCATCACTCAAATTTTAGAAAAGTTTTATAATACAAAGCAAAATGAACAAACACGATGAAAGAGTATGACAACAGTAAAAATCACAAAAGTGTCTCTTTGACGATTCTAAGACTTAGGCTAGGCCATCACTTTTAATAAATAATAAATAAATAAAAACGCCTTTATTTTAAACTCGGCGAAGGCCAGCTATGCTGTTAACTTAACCGAGCTAACCTTTTAGCTCTGAGCTAACTTTTACTACGAGTTTGAGGTCGAAAAGCACTTATAACGTATAGCTAACAAGAGTTAGCTACGCATTGGCACAAACTGGCTATTGTTTAAAATACCTATAAGACGTCAAAAAAAAAAACAACGAAATGTCAACTTGCAGATTAGGTAGTTTTTGGGGTGTAAATAGGTCATTCCTCGTTTGCTCACTATAATCGCTGTGAGCGTCCATCTTTGAAGGAATGACTCACTACACGCATTGTTGGTTGCAGAAATCAAGTATATGTCTTGTGAAGCCGAGTAGTCTGTCGTGTTTATCTCTGACAAGATGTGAAAGAAAAAAGTTAGTTGACTATACTACAACTATTTAAAACTGTAATGACTCATACGCGTGATCAACACGTGATCAGAGCTCGATCCCGGCTTCCTTCCAGTACAGCCGTATAGCGTACGACATATTTATGTCGTTTCTGTGGCTTTGCGGTGGTCAACAGCACAGACAGAGATGGAAATAATGGCTGATTGTTCTCCGCCGGTAGAACCAATGAAATCAAAGACGCGCCTCGACCGGCAAACTCATACGCGTCGGCAACGCATTGTAACGTGTTTCGTTGAGCGATCGCATATTGTGTGTTTTTATAAGAATTGTTGTGTGATTGTTATTGTTGTGGTTTCTGTGGTTAGTATTTTGGTTATACTTAACCATGGAGAGTACAAATGGCACGAGTGGAAGTACTGAAAGCCAGGGAACAAGTAGACGGCTTCGTAAAGCACTGAAGAGGGACGCGAAAGAAATCGTGCTCAACGTGTTCAATTATCTGAATAGAACTATGTCGCAGGGAGATGCACTCACGCGTTGTGAAAGTATGACAGGCGTTCCAGAGTGGACCATTCGCAGGGGGTGCATGAAAAGAAGAAAACTGGAGCTACTACTGATCCAAAGTTTAATTTGAAGGGACGAAAGGCCGTTAAATTGGATAACGATAACAAAATGGCGTTAAGGCGAACCGTACATTCATTCTTCTTTAGGAATGAGATACCAACCATCAAGGCTGTACATGCAGCGATCAAGGAAAATGAAATTATACCCCAAATGAGCGTCGAGATAATGAGGAAATCCCTGCACGAAATTAATTTTCGTTACGAAACGCGTAATCCGAAGTCAGTATTGATAGAGAGACCTGAAATAGTCGCCTGGCGTCGAAAATACCTACGCGAAATCATTGAATATAGGCGACAAAGCATAAAAATCTATTATTTGGACGAGACATGGGTAAATGCAGGTCACACAGTTAAAAAAACCTGGATAGACAAAAACGTAGTGAGTAACCAACAAGCAAGCATTGAAGGTTTGTCAACAGGTCTTCGTGGACCGTCAGGGAAAGGTCAAAGATTGATCGTAACTCATATTGGTAGCGATAGTGGGTTTTTAGAAGAGTGTGACTTGATTTTCGTCTCTAAGAAAGGAGGTGATTACCATGACGAAATGAATGCCAGCTGCTTCGAGAGCTGGTTCCAAGAGGTGCTTCAGCGAGTTGAGCCCAACTCTGTGATCGTCATGGATAATGCTTCCTACCATAGTCGTCGAGCCGAACGTGTACCGACTATGGGATCTCGAAAAAGTGACATGCAGCAATGGTTGCGCGAAAAAGGAATCCCGTTTGACGATTCATGTGTGAAAGCGGAATTGTATGAAAAAATTAAACAGCACAAACCTGCGAACATTAGTTACGTGACTGATGAGATGGCCCGTCAATGTGGTGTCACTGTGCTGCGGTTACCGCCCTACCACTGTGAACTGAACCCAATAGAGCTCATCTGGGCTCAAGTGAAGGGTTATATTGCGCGCCATAACACAACCTTCAAATTACCAGACGAAAAGGTTTTACTTGAGACTTCCATACAGCTAGTAACGCCCGAAGCTTGGCAGAATGCTATCCGTCATGTTGTGAAGGAAGAAACAAAAATGTGGCAGCTTGACCACCACATCGACACCATCATAGAGCCAGTTATAGTCAATTTCAACGATGAAAGCGATAGCGACAGTTTATTACTGTCAGATGTAAGTGGAAGCGACGATGAATAAAGGTAATTCAAAAATTTTTTACTTACAATATGTTTCAAACCACACTTTATTAAGCATGTGACAAATCTAGTTCACCCATGTTAAACATTCATACCCCGCCTATGAACAGCCGACTACTGGTAGTTAAGTGATGTTCACGTGAACATCGATGAGTCATTACAGTTTTAGATAGTTATAGAATAGCAAGATTGCATCTGGATGTTTGTTTATGTGTATTGTTCTGCATGTGTCTTAAATCAGTGATATTTGCTATGTGACAAAATTATGCTACTAATGAAGTATATATATCTAATATAGCTATGTCCCACGTGTTATTTATATGTTGTCCTTTCCGGAGACAGATTATGTTCAAAGTTATAAATTACGAGTTTTTGTGGTTTCAAAAACTTTGAGGAACATTACGGGAAATAGCCACCGCTCTCGCGTTGTGTGCAATTAAGCCACATCACAGAAAAATTAGGAATGACGTATCACACTTCAAACATTTTCGCAGCACCGGACATCTAGGCGCTGATTTGTATTTTCTATTTTCAACGAAAAGTGAATTTCTATAAAATTTAAATGACTTCAAATAAAAAATAATGTATAGCATTTTCACTTTCATAAATATTCCTGTCTGTAGGATATTTCCTCATCTGTTACTTCACCAACCAGGGATTTTCTTTTCTTGTCTCTCTCATTTTTGAAATTCAACATAAAGTATGCGAAAACCAATTGACTTCACAAAACTTGTTGTTGTTTAAAACAATTTTCGATCATCATCATCATCATACAATGGGTGGATTTATTTTACACCGAAGCAACCGCACAGGCAGAAGTCTAAATGCCTGGCAGCAAGGCTGTTATGAAGAACTTGAAGAAATTTTGTTTATCCTAAGGTTACTAGAACTGGGGGAAGACTCCCCATGTAAGTTATTTCACAATCTCTATACCCTATGGACAAAGGAGCGGTCGTATCGTCCAGTTCTGGATGCACAAAATTCGACACGGTTAGGATGGGAGGCCGAAGACAGGCAGGTCTGTCTCGCAGACATACCGCGCCGCGACATCATGGAGGAGAGCTCTGAGGATCCAAACCCTCAGGCGTAGCGGTAGAAGAGAGCTAGATTGCCAACTGCTCGCCGGGGCGAAAGGGTCCCGAGACTGTCCATTAGAGAAGAGTTATCGATCAGTCGGACAGCCCTCCTCTGGACAGCATTGTGCATGGATATTGTAGTCAGGGCTTTGTACAGAGTACACTCTGAATGCCTGCATGTAAAGGGCTGTTACGAGTATCAGACAAGTGTGATTCGGATTCGTCGTAAAGGAAATGAGGTTGTTGATATATAAAAAGAACATTGTCGGAGGCCTGACCGATCACTGGGAACTGTGGCAGTTTGCTTAAGTGGGCAACATGCCACACTACATCGTATGCTTTCGTGATATCAAGAGCAATGACATGAGCTTCGGCATAAGACTGGATGAATTTACTCCACAGGTACGTGATGTAAGCTAGGTGGTCCCCCGTAGGTCTCTGGGGTGGAAAACCATACTGCCTGTCGCTAGTCAAGGCGTGACGTTCGAGGTACTCCAGAAGCTTCCGATTTATGCACCTCCCCATCACCTTACTTATAAAAGGCACGTAGTTGTGAGGGTTGGTCTTAGATCCTTTTTTAGGGGTGGCCCTGGAAGGAATATGCTAAATTACCAGAAACCCGGTATTCAAGCTTCCAAAATGTATTATTAAGCCAGAAAACACTTTGGCAACGATAGCACATGATAACAGTGGGCTTTACCTTTACTTGTTTGATAGTCTCCAAATTGATCAAGTCGCATTATGTAATACGTTTTCGTAAAACACGTTAACAAACACTAGGCCTGCAATAGGTAAGGAATGTGGAACGATTTGTTGCCAAGTCTGTTTGCAAACATATTTTTTCCAGGCTCCTTAAAGGACCGCGCCTGAGGGACTGCCCTCAACAGTTAGTGTTTTGTTCGAGTGTTTGGTAAGCGTTTAAAGTGCTGGGTATGATAAGCAAGAGACGAAATACTATAATTATAAAGTTCATTGTGCAAATTGTTGAGCGTAGTAGGTTTATGTCACAGAGAATAAGTAACAAATAAACATAGATAACGATGGATGTTTTTTCCACACTGACGCACAAAGTGTTTCCCATGCATTTCAGCAGATAAAAGAAACTAATACAATGACGTAATATCAGGTTGAGTTTGTACATGGCTACCATATATTGATATCCGTATCATAGCTCTGATTTTTATTTATTTTATATTCTTGTAGACACGTAGATGTATTTTGAGGAAATTTTTAAAATTAGGTATTTGGCAATGTGCGTATATAATTCAGGTAGTACAATAGCAACGTTTCCGATATATCGGTACGAGGAGTTTGAGGAAAAATGACCAAATATGTTCTACGTTCTAAAAAAACGTCAGTCAGCCATCTTATATATTGGTTGTGGTTCATATAGATCTAAAAGACCTTATAGCATACAAAAATTGCACTTGCGCGACCAATGAGAGTATTTTTAGTTATGGGAGTTTGGAACTAAGCATGTAATAACAAAAATTATATTACTCTGGTCCAGAAGAACTGACATCGACAAGTAACTGACAACGGATATCGCATGGAACGTGGAATATGTAATTCATGAAAGAATGATAAAAATTCAGATTGTCCTTTTTATTTTGCTGCCAATATCAGGTTTTATATCCCTGGTATCCCAGAAAAGCCTTATTTGTCGTTCAATTTCAAAGTTTAGAATTCCCGAAGCGTTGCTAGTCAGCGTCATGTTTCCACCAAATTATTTCAGCTTTTTGACTACATTAACAAAAAAAGAATCCTAGATAAATCTCCATGTTCCGCAGAGCGTCTAATAACTATAGATGTAGTACGAAGCTTTACTAGTGTAACGTAAATCAAAGTACATCAAAAAATAATGGAAATATATTTTGTTTGTCTCCCAGGTCATTTGTTTTTGCGGCTACTATACCGGGTGTTTTAAATTCGAAGTGGACATTAACATTGCCACTTTCTATCCTCTACAAGATGACATAGTTAGAATTTCAATATGGCGTTTTGTCTGTTGCCCTCCAGCGTCAACTTTATTTTGATCTTAAGGACGCCATATTGGATCTTTGCGCAGATAAGTAGAGTTGTTTATTCTGATCTCAAAAATGTGATAATATGCCATACATTGACATTGCCAAGCCTTAGTTATTCCAGAAAACAGAATTTCTTGGGTAGGCTTTGAAATTATCAGATGGTCATTTGTTCCGCAGAGCTAGAAATTGAACAGGGTTTGGAAGACCGAGAAGATGGGGATTGAGTCGAGCAGTGAACAATGTACCGAGAAGGGAAGACTTCGCCTACAAAGTAACGGACAACATTTTGAACATCTGATATAATTTACCTCTGTTTATCTATGATTATTATTGCTATTACTGTTAACTAGTTTTTTATTTTGTGTTCAGGTTTTACCATACCTTCTTTATTTCCTTATAATTTCCATCCAACAACAAATTCAACCGAGGAATGCATCACTGATTTTAGGATTGAAAGGACCTTGTAAAATTCCAATATAGCGTCCTATATGAAAAAACAAAGTTGGT
Organism: Acanthoscelides obtectus; assembly: GCA_963669975.1. Lineage (NCBI taxonomy): Eukaryota > Metazoa > Arthropoda > Insecta > Coleoptera > Chrysomelidae > Acanthoscelides > Acanthoscelides obtectus. Next base: position 88,353,586 of record CAVLJG010000006.1, on the reverse strand, counting down.
GATGCATGTCGAAAATATACAATTGACGAATGAAAATTTGACTATGCCAAAATAAGTAACAATGACTTCACGCAATTTACTTTGTAAATCCCATCTCAAATAAAATCAGGAAAAAGTAATGGTGATTTTTGGATAAATCTGGTATGCCAAACAAGGCCTGCCTAGGAAATCTGCTTTTTTTAAATAACTAAGGTTTAGAGTTGTCAATGTATGACGTTCTATATATTTTTGCAATCAGAATTAAAAACTCTATTCATCTGTGCAAAAAAACAATATGGCGTCTATAAGAAAAAAATAAAGTTGATGCTGGAGGACAAGAGATGCAATGTAGAGGAGAAAAAGTCGTAATGTTAGTGTGCAGTTTACTTTAACATCCCACTTCAAATAAAATCAGGAAAACATTAAAACGATTTTGGGAAAATTCTGTTTATTCCATCTCTCTCCAGAGTACTTTGAATTTAGAAACTTTCTAGGCGGAATTATGTTAGTTATCTGATAAATCAATCAACCTTGTCCTCATTTTCTCAGCGACTTCGTATCTCTTACAGTTCCTCATGTTTCAGGTTTCAGATGTCAACAAATAATCGTTGCCCGCGGGATAAAAAAAACCATGCTATAATCTATTGGAAATCATCATGCCGATTTCCTATATCAAATTCTTAGTGCTAATTCTATAGTTTTGATGAATACTAAACCTCTTCTCGTACATGACGCATTTAAAGTGAGCGATTAGATATTATTTCTACCATTACCTATTTCACACATTAAGTTATGAGAACTTCACAGGAACGAAGTTGGGATTTAATTACGTGCGTTTGAGTGATGAAGTGGATAACTTGTAACTTTCTCTTACCTTATCTGTTTTCGCACCTCCCCTTTGGCCAGGAAACTCCCAATCTAAATCAAATCCATTGAAGCCGTAAGTCTGCATAAACTTCACGGCGCTCGTTACTAAAGTTGCCCTGAGCTTGGGATCTGACACCACATGGGAGAATTGACCCGATTCTTCCCATCCTCCTATGGCTACTATCGTGATCAGCTTAGGATTTTTCTGTTTCAAGGCGGTGAATTTTTTGAAATTATCTAAAAATAGATGATAGGTAGTACGGCCACTCTGCTGTAAAAACGTACCATCTTCGGCTGAAGCAACCACTTTACCAAGACTTTCCATCGCTAGAATTCTTCTAATACCAAACTAAATCATGTAATCTCGCGCATCCGTTCTTCTGTTTCCATAAAGTTAAAAAAATCGTCCTCGGAATGTACAATTTTTAACTCTGTGTTTGTTGTAGATTTATTTAGCATTAATGCTACAATATAATTGTGACACAGTATTTCACACAATATTTTATGTCTTCATATTTTTATACAAAGTTTCACTACTATGAATTCAGGTTTTCCATGAAATAATTTTTTAATTTTCCTTGGAACTTAATAGCATTACTAAATTCATTAAATTCGTACAATCCTTTTTGAAGTACTAGTTTCTGTGTTATATTGCTATCACAATCTTGTAAATGAAAGTCAATGTAGTAGAATAACTAACATTATGTTGTCCAAGAAAATTTTCTAAATGATTTGGTAGAGGATGATTTTGAATATGAAAATCAAGTTAACCATTAAGTTTTTTATACTTAACCATTGTAGTGCTGTCAACATAAAATTTATTCTAGTATATTTATTTTTATTTAAAATAATTCTTGTAGATTTATTTTGTAATATTTGTAATTTTGAAAAACAGCTTCGGTTGCAGTGAACAAAATAGTCGAACAATATAGCAAATGAGGAAGGATTATAGCACACACAATGTTTTTAGAATAAATTCATCTTTTTGGATATTTTTGAAACAACATATTCATAGTGCTCTTCAAATGTTAATTTACTATCCAGATATATGCCCAGATTTCAAATGATTCGATTAACTCAATTTTTTCATGATTATTTATAACGTTTATCTTATTTTCAACTAAAGACGTTTCTATAGGCATATATTTTGCTCTGTTTATGTTTAATTTGAATTTATGCAGTGCAGTGTCATAAAACATCAGAAATATCGTTAATATATAAAATACTCGTAAATAACAATGAACCTAACTTGCTACCTGGTGGCACACCTACCGAAATGTTTCAATGCTTGGTAGTGTATTGCCAATTTTGGTTCTTTGACTTCTATTGATTAAATAATTTTTTAATATGTTAAATACTGAACCTTTAAATTCATAGTAATGTAATTATCGTTCACAGTTTATCGCTATCAATAGTCTCAAATGCTCTCTTGAAATCCAAGAGCAATGTTACTGTAAATCATTTTTCATCCATATTTTGCCTCCACTCTCCTACGACCACTTGAATTACTGTTTGAATCGAATATTTTTTTCTAAATCCTGCTTGAAATTTTGTCAATATGTTGCTTTCTCCGATATAGTCAATTATTTGTTCATAAATGATTCCTGCTAAGAGCTTCTCGACATATGACAGTACATTAATTGGCCACATGCTTGTATACAACTCAGAATTTCGGACTTTTGGAAAAGGAGTAATTTTAGTTTCCATACACTAAACAGTGATTCACTAGCAATAATAATTTCTCTCCGATAATGTTGAAACATTTTCTTATAACCATCATTGAAAGGTATTCACTAGGATTTCCATCTGACCTTAATCTTAAAATAGCTTTTGTTAGATTGTTGATGCTTATTATCTGGAATTGACTCATAGAATAATTACAAGTAACTTGCATGTGACATAGCTTTGAAACGGAAATTACTAATAAAACCTCTAACTTGTCCACTAGCTGGTTAGCTTTCAATGCCTTTCGCGTGAGACTACACGATTTAGTTTAGTATCAAAACATCGAAAGGGAATTATGAGTTTCTACTAATGTAAATACTCCGTCCGCCTTGAGAAGTCCGATCAAGAAAAGCTGCTCCGCGGATGACTTATACAGTGGACCTCCGAAAGAGCGCATTGTAATTTAAAGACGATATACGGTCAAAAATCTTACACGAACCGAAAAACTAAAGTCATACTATGCAATTCTCTTGTTCTGTCGCATTTTAACTTCTGTGATGTCGTCTATGACAAATGTCTAACTAAATTCACCTCTGATAAAATACAACGCTACTTATTTTTGGTTTAAGAAAATACTATTCTGTTTCATCAAAGCTTACTGATGCTGGCTGGCTGAACATGAAGAAACGCAAGCTGCTTCATAGCCTCGTACAGTACCATAAGTTTATTATACATAAGCTACCATCCTACTTACACGAAAAAATTCATTTCCGTTACTTAGCTCACAATCGCAATACCCGCAACAAAACAAAACTGACACCGCCTTTTCATTCTACCACCTTCCTCCACCTCCGGTAATCCGACAAACATTATGCAGGGCAGTGTCGGACTATCGAATTTGTCGGATTATAGAGCACTGCCTAAGACCCCCTATAGTCCGGAATTTTTTACAAAAGAGTACCTTGTAATCCGACAAATTACATATCCAATGGTAAGATTATATATGTTATCTATATGTATGTACTTTGAAGTACAAATCATACATAGTTTATGTATGTTGAATTTATTAAATTAAATAACAATAGAGAGCTTACGTTTTATTATAAAATTAAGCATACATGCACATAAATATGTACCAAAATAATCAAGAATTATTAATCAAAATCATTAATGAATTTATCAAGTTATGATGCTTGGAAATATTCATCAATTTTTTTTTGTTTAAAGTTCTTATAACGCGAGATCAGAGCTTTGTCCCTCAGTCTTCTCAAAAGTAAAAGTTCGTTGCAGGATGTACCATTCTCTTCAGCCCATTGTAAACCTAGCTCAAAGGCGTTGATTGCGTCTTGTGCTGTAATTTGTGGAGCAGTTGCAATCTCATCGTCGTTATTTTCGTGATTGTTTGTTGTATAATTAGAAACCTCTTTTATAATCTCTACGTCAGACATTTCAAGAAAAACATTTTCCTCTTTATCAATTCCACGGCACCAGATTTCCAAATCTTCCGGACTTATCTGTGTTTCAGTAGCGACTTGTGCTATAACTTCCGAAGTAACACTGATTTGTGGAACGTTGCTAGGAGTGGTGACTATATCTGGCCATAACTTTTTCCAAGACGATTTAATAGTTGATGACGGTAACTCATTCCACGACTGCAAAAGAGCAAAAACCAAGTCTTTCAAATTAAATTCATTTAAAGTTTTTTCTATTGGTTCGTCTTTTGATACGGCTCTCAGAAGTAGGTTTTTCTTATAGTCTTGCTTGACAAACTGAATGATATTCTGGTCCATTGGTTGAATCAGTGCAGTACAATTTGGCGTAAGAAACATCGCAGTGATGCATTTATCCTCAGTTGTTAGTTCTTCTTCAGACGGATGACCGGGAGCGTTGTCAAGAAGCAACAACGCTTTTTGAGGAAAATTATGATCTTTTAACCATTTCCTAACTTCAGGTACGAAGCATTCATCAAACCACTTTTTGAAAAGGTCTTTTGTCATCCATGCACTTTTTCGTCCGTAATAGTGTACAGGTAAATCAATGTTTTTGAATGCCCGTGGTTTATTAGATTTCCCAATGACCATCATCTTAAGCGCGTGTGTGCCCGCAGCGTTTAGTATGGTTACACGCTTTTTATTTACTTTTCGTCCAGGTACGGATTTTTCGTTAAACGAAACGAAAGTTTTGTTAGGCATCACACGCCAAAAAAGCTCTGATTCGTCTGCATTGTACGGGTCAAGATTTAAATCGTTCACCTTTTGCAAAAATCTTAATTTAAAGGGCTCTATGCAGGTGGCATCGTAAGAAAGTTTATCTCGTGTAATAGTCATTAAACCTATGCCATGACGACTTTTAAAACGTTCTAGCCCTCCTTTGCTGCCCACAAAATCAGCTTTTTTTGTTATTTCCTTATAAAAAAAACTTAGCTTGGCCAACATGGGTCCTGAAATTGGTGCATGCCTATTTCTTTCCTGAAGAAACCACATGTACAAAGCTTCTTCCACTTCTGGATGTTCAGCTTTCTTGAGTGTATGTCTCTTGCCTGGCCCGCAGTCAGTAGTTGACTCGAACTTCTTGATCTTCTCGTGGTTCCTTTTAATGTCATAAATTGTAGATCGGCCTACGCCGTATTCACTTGCTAAACTACTGAGAGCTTCATTGCGATTTAAGCGGTCTACAATATCACATTTTTCTTTAATTGTCAATGTTTACTAGGTACTATACTTAATACACAATGAATAAATAGTAAACAATTAACGCACGCCGTACCGCTATCACCAGTAGTCAAATTCAAACTAAGTAAAACAAGGCTTACGCGTCGAGCACGATAGCGGTGGCGCGTACAAGTTGTAACCTGTTCAAACCTGCGTGATCTACATTAGCGAAGATTGGCAAATACGTATGTATGTAATACATATTCAAAGACATGTCGGATTACAGGGGGCGCCGGATTAGACAGGGGCCGGGTTATCGGGGGTCCACTGTATTCATAATCTGTTGTTTTTGTTAATATAAGACTTACTGTTATCGACGTCTAACTTCTTGTCCACGATCTTGATAGTACCATCAGCATTCAGACCAACAAATGAGTATATTATATGAGTACAAAGGTTTGGATCTATATTTTCCACTCCGAATTTCCCATCTCCCAGCCGTCCCACGGACCAACTGGCATGGTAACATACCACTCGCTCTAAAATATAGCTTGAGTAAAAAAGTATTTTATGTGTATAAAAATAAAAAAATATACATAAATACGTATGTATTTTTCCACTATACCGTATCGTACTTATAAGATATTCAGCAAACGTGGCAACCGCGTTCTATACTAGTATGATGATCGATGGCGAACTTTCCGTTTTCAACAATATCAATGCTGTCTGTCCTGAACCTGTCCGTTAGAGACGAGCACCCCAAATATGTGATCAGGCAAAGTATTTTTTTGCCCCAAACAAACAGCCTAGCAGCTGCCTTTATTGACGAGAAGTGAGCCAAATCAGGTCCCTGGTGATCTGGACCAGCCGAGATCAACGATCCAAGAAGTCGCTGCTAGTCTTCTTTCCTCCAGCTCACCGGCAGATATCAGTTTAGTTTATGTCACTGAATTCCTGCATGTAAAGTGCTGTTATCAGCAAGATTGATCGTACACGAAAGGAGGTGGTTAAATGTGAGAGGAACCATATCGGAGCCAGGACCGATCCCTGAGGATCACCTGAGTTCACATTGTGGGATAAAGAGGAGACATGACGGAAATGCAAAGCTTCTTCGAGAGGTTTGTAGGATGGAAGTATGCATACGAAAGCAACGACTTGAGCCTCACCCTCAGCCTTTGAGTTGGTTATAATCATTCCATCCTGACACGTAAGGCTACTCTTTGAGAAGTTCCTTCCAATCTGCTTTGCCAGCGTCCGAAAGGACCGACTGCCTTTACGCTGCGACATTTTCTTGTACCGAATATGGGTCAAAACTAAGATATCTCTGATCGGCCTCAAACTTTTCTCTATGCAGGCATGAAGCCTTGTAAAACTTCAGGCTCCTTTGTGGAGCGGTTCAGTCTGGAAACGCTCTCGGTCTTAAAAGCTTCGGAAAAATGGGCATTCACCTCTTCCATTTCCTTGCTACTCCTATCTCTGCAAAGGATCAGATCTCCTCGGGTAAAAATAATTTTTTAAATTGTTTGTTTCCGAATGCAATCTAACTGTCACACCTATAAAACAATTAAATAAGTGCTTCGAGAAAATCACTTGACACATTTTTGAATTCCTCGGATAATTTTACTTAAAATAGTCAAATATTTCTGGGTCCGATGCTTTCCGAGGATACCAGTAGCGAGGAAATGAAGATGTTGCCAAAAAGGTTAGAATTCACATTTTTCCGAACATCCAAACTTTGACCGCGTCTCCAGAGCGAACTATCCTACCTACGAATCTGAGATTTCATAAAGTCTTATGCTTCCAAAGGTACTCTGCAAAAAAGTGAGTTCTACCTGAGCCATGAGCCGCCCTGTGATATCATGACAATTGCCAATGTTGGTCCAACATATCGAAAATTGGATCCAAGACCTATTCGATCAATTCTTTTGAAGGCCTCAGTACAAAATTCATCAACATAGGGGAGAGGTTGATCCTTCTCCTTCACGAAAAATTTTGTAGTCATCCTTGGACAGTTTTACCTCGGAATAGTTGTTTATTATGGGGCCTGATGCTTTTGAGAGACAATAGTAGAGAGAAAATGGAAAAGTTGCCAAAAAGTTAATACTCGTATGCACATTTTTTCAGAATCCTCAAACTTTGAGATGGTCGAATCATTCAACCTAGGACACTGCACTTTTATAAATTCTGTATATAGGATGCCGTCATCCAAACGCACATCACTTACAAAATTACATTTGCTTTTGACATGACCCTAGCATGATACGGTATAGTAATAATAATATAATATATGTATATAATAACAACTGTTTTATTCTTCAGATAAAATTAAGTAGGGTTCCTATATACCAAAAAAAAGCTCCAATTTTTCCGAGTTACATTAGATCAACTTGAGGCTTCTTTACCAAGGAGGCTAGACGAATTTCATCCCAGCCCCAATGACATTTTCTTCATATACACTTACTTCTACAATTTTAATGAATAATTGTTCTTATAGCCATATATACTTTTTTTCAACTGCCTGTTTGGAACAGCAGGTATTCTAAATTCTTTTTTATCAGATTATTTTATGGTGTGAAACTGAAACAGGTACTGCATATTTTTGTGCATTTTTTCCTTTATTCATAGCTTATTAACTAATATTAGTACAGCTCTGAAATTGTATATCAAAATTCCACTTTTATAGTAGAATTGTGCAAGTGATCACTTTTATTCTTGTCACTTTTTCTCTTCGAAAATTCTTTGATTTTCTGGAAACCTCATTTTACAGCAAATTGAATTTTCAAGAAATAGAATAGAATATTTTAGAATATTTACATACAATTGTAAAGCCATACTTTCATTTGTTGAGAAGTTAAAATTTAAAAAAAAATGCATGAAAATGCACAAAAATGCAATTTTTGAAGAGAAGAAACAAGCATTATTTGCAGTCATCTCTATACACACCATCAAGCAATTAGATTAAAAGCTGTTGAAAAAATGGACATACGTCGTTAATGAATACGAAAACATCTAATAAGTCGAAAAAATTGGCTTATGCTCCTTTAACTATTTGTCGTAGAGCTAAAAACATGTATCTAAGATTAGATATACTTACTTGTTTTGGCATGTGATAACCTCACACATACTGCAATGCAGACTAAGGTAAAAATTACCTTAATCTTTAAAACTGACATCGGAAATGTGAATAATAACTGACTGATACATATTTATCCGAACTTTTATTATATACCACAATAGCTTATCTATTTACGATGGATGGTTTTACCGCTTTACTTTGGGAAACATGCGATGAAGAAACATGCATACTTAAAAGGTATTCAATATCGCATTGATAATATTGACTACAGGGAAGTCCTACCCAAATACGATGACTTAAAAGTAATCTGCATAGACCAAGTCGGCATTACTTAAACGTAAAACGTAAAACTTTCCATCGTAATACAGGGTGGATCATCAAGTTGGATTTGAAGTAGCGGTCATGTTGACATCGGAAGCTGTTATCTCTTTTACAAATTACCAGAAAGCTTACGAAATGGTATCATCCGATAAGCTTTCGGCTTGACCCATGGCCCGGAAGCCATCAGGAGGAAGATGTCATTTTTCATCAAAAAATCACCTTTTCAAATGAATCGCATTTTCATCTCGATAAATATATGTAAGTATCCAAAACTGCCTGATTTTGGGCATCAGAGGATCAACACTTCGTCGAGGAAAAGCCACTGCACGTGCTCTTGCAGGAAACTTTTCAGAGGTCGGGAAGATCAAGGCACCTTTTTGTGAAAGCATACCTACCCCCAAAACTTTTGGAAGAGCAGGAGTATATCTACTCCTAAAACTTGTTGCAGAGCAAGGACAAGACTTGCCAAGAATCTTGAAAATTTATTTATGCAGCCGCACTGAGTTTAAAATAAAGAATTGCTTCTTAATGGATGATGGTATGAACTGTTTCTGGACAATCAGACAAACATGATTGGTAAAACTTGATCCCATATACGAGTATACTAAGTTCACAATCGATGAAAATAAAAAAATATCGAGTTTTGTTAGGGTTACAAAGTTTGATTTTGATTCAAAAATATGAAATACCTGTAACGAGTTTTTGAAGTTTTTTAATATTTCAGATTTATGAGTGCGCAGTTATAATATACATCGTTCTTTTAAATTTCAAATATACATTTAACTGTAAATAAAATAATTAATTAAAGCTAAGCTAATAGTTTTACCTGAACTAGTCAAGCAAATTTAAAAAATACATTTAAATTGCTTTACTTAGATCAGGTGAACTCATTTTAATAGTTCATTAGATGGTGTACTCAATCTAGGTAAATGGTTTAATAAATTTAATTGAACGATTGTGCTTTGACTTAATTAAACTAGGTTCATGGATTCCAATAAATATAATATATAAATCGGAGTTTCATAAAACTAATTAAACTCCTTAGCTGGCATGTGGTTAATTAAAGCCTTATCAAAATTTTAATTGATTTTATGAAAATGTTAATTGCTTTAATTGATTTTTTTTCTCAGTGGAGCGCTTCATTTGGAGCAAGAAATATTCTAATCATTGTAATGGGTCACTAAGCGCCTTATGAAAAGATCCTCGTGAAAATCACAAACGAAACTGAGGAGTTCGAAGCGCGTCACCGACGCTACGTATGTTGCATGCTCCCGATCATTCACGAATGAAGGTCCAATCCTGCCGAATCAAACAAACAGCTTTTTTAAAATTCTTCGAACCTTTTTTACACACAACATACAGTAAATTACCTAAACTAATTAAACAGTTCAATTTTCAAGCAAATTAGTTTGAGAGTAAATTGCTTTCAATTAAAACTGGTTCCAGAAAATTCAGTTTAATTAAACGTTAGGGTATTAAGAAAAATATTACGAGAAATGAAAACTTTCCAAGATAACTTCTCAATTAATAACAATTTCTCTGTTTGGATAATTAAGAATCAAGTTTATGCTCAAGGGTGTCTCAACAATTTACTATCGTTTTTTGCCAAATAACCACGACTTACCTGTCAAAGAGGCTAATGCTGAGCTAGATTTACTCGCTACCAAATGGATACATAGTGCATATTCTAGACACATATCTAGAGGGTGGTCCCGGCCTTACCTAAAGATGGCGATAGTTGTTTGAAAAATATCATTGTATTAGAAAGTATGCAACCTACAAAGTATGTGTGTCAAGTTTGAAGACGCCACATTGTTAAGTATTTGTTTGGCAGCCATCAATACTGAACGTTTTCAGTGAATTTGTGAAAATGGAGAAAATTGGTCATCGTTATGTGGTACAGTACTTTTATTTCAAAGGCCTCAACCAATATAAAAGCTGAACTGGATTCTACTCTGGGTGAGTCTGCTCCTTTGTTTACAACAGTAAAATATTGGTATCAGACTTTATCAAGGCCGTTTGAGCTGCCAGGACGAGCATCGCGGTGGTCGACCAAATGAGGTAACGACTCCAGAAATGGTGAAGAAAATTCACAAAGCGGTACTGAATGATCGTCGACTGAAAGTGCGCGAGCTAGCTGACATAGTAGACATATCTAAAAGTGCGGTTCATCGCATATTATCTAAAAATTTGGACATGAGAAAGCTGTGTGCAAGATGGGTGCCGCGATTGCTCACAATCGAGCAAACACGGTGTCGTGAAGGTGTTTCAATTGAGTGTTTAGCGAAGTTTCACAGCAACAAAGCAGAATTTTTGCATCGTTTCATAACCATGACTGAAACATGGGTTCATCACTTCACACCCGAGACATAAGAACAATCAAAACAATGGACTCAAAAGGGACAACCGGCTCCGAAGAAGACGAAGACCGTTTCATCTGCAGGCAAGGTTATGGCGTCGGTTTTTTGGGATGCGCGTGGGATAATTTTCATTGACTATCAACATCGAGTATTATGTGAACTTATTGCAACGTTTGAGCGATGAAATCAAGCAAAAACGGCCGCATTTGGTTAAGAAGAAAGTGTTGTTCCATCAAGACAATACACCAGCTCACAAATCCGTCATTGCGATGGCCAGAATTAACGAATTAAAGTTTGAATTACCAGCTCATGCACCCTATTCACCAGATTTAGCCGCCTCGGATTATTTTGTGTTTCCAAACTTGAAAAAATGGCTCAGTGGTCAAAGATTTTCCAACGATGAAGAAGTGATGTCGGCAGTTAATGGCTATTTTGAGGAGCAAGACAGTTCTTATTATAAGAAGGGTGTCGAACTTATTGAACATCACTGGGAAAAGTGTATAGAGCTCAAAGGAAATTATGTTGAAAAATAAATGCATTTTTTTATAAAATTTTTGTGTTTTCTTCGTTGGGTCGGGTACTTCTGGGACCACCCTCTATCACCTCTTATTCCTCGTCATAAAAAATGTACACCTTTTCGGCTTGATGAAACTTTAAGATTAGCCTCTCGGTCTTTGTTCCATTGACTCTACTGGTAATCATGAAAAGGGAAACACACCCCATGGGAAAATTCGCCGAAACCCATATCCCATAAGGAATACGCCTTACTGGAAGAAGCTTTTGTTTGCTTAAACTGTTAAATTTTGCAAAGCATTAAATAACCATGGTATTGTGTCCCAATACAGAAAGTGAGACCTCTATACGTCTATCACTCTGTATATATGTATAGCACGCATAAGAACTTAATCACTAGACTGATAAATGTTTCATAATCTTGCTCGGAAATTCCGTTGTTCACATGATTAATCTATATTTCCCATTACTATGTCGCATACGATGTTGGTTGTACTATCTTTCTATTGAAAATGAGTGCGTACTATGTTTTGTTCATACATGGAGCCAGCGAAGACAACTCCGATGTGTGAACGCTAAAGCAATGCACATTGGCAGGGGTTGGCTAACGTTGGCGCTGAGCGACCTCCGCTTTTTCAGCCAACAAATGATACTGGACCAACGCTATATAGATAAATAAAGGCTTCTCTACACGTTGGCCAATGCGTTGACTAACACGCTGGCCAATGTCTATTGGCCAGCGTGTGATCCGTCGTGGTGTCGGTTTTTCAAGACGCATCAAAGGCGTTGACCTTGAAACTGGCGGACGCTGGTATTCTCTCTCACACGTTGGGGATTCTCTGGCCTAGTATGTGTCCAGCTGTTGTAGGGCACGGGTGGTTTTAAGTGCTTTTGTTCTGTGGTGTTTATAGATTTTTACAAGTTTGTAATGATACACACTTACGCAGTACCTAAATGCAGTAAATAAATAAACTGCAGCAACTGCTACTTTCATGATCTCCATGTTGTTCATATTGGCCTGCGTCGCAACAAACTGAACGTCCTTCCAACAGTTCCAGCGTGTGGACAGATAGTCCAATGTCCTTGCCAATGCGTTGGCCAGCGGATTGGCCAACGTGTAGAGGAGCCGTAACTCGATATACAGCGGCATCATATCCAGGACGGGCACACTACGGAGAAATACAATAAGTACTGATTTGAAATACGACGGTATTCAGATACGTCTCATGATTCCGGTCTGCGTAATTCTGGCACCAGGATACAGCAATAAACAGGACGGATTTATCTGAAACCACTGATTAAAAGAAGCACCGAGACACGTCAAAAGATTTGTCAAGGGGAACAGCTTTTTAACCAACAACTACTCCTCCCCCTTTCACCCTCGCCCCCCCAGGATCATCCCCTTGAAAATTTTAAATGACAAAGAGTATCGAGTAATAGCTTGTTTGAAATGCCTTTTAAAGTCCTCCATCTTGACGTTAGATGTTTTGAAATCAGTCGATTCGTTTTCGATAAAATTAGGAAAACCTTTATTTATCTTAATTTGTTCAGATAGAAAACAAAAACACATATCAATTTTTATTTCAATAAGCGTTCAAAATGTTGCCTGTTAGGGTTTGCCAAATCTGGAATCCGTTCATAATTTAAAACTGAAATTAGAGATATAAACAGCAATTCGGAAGATCAGACCTTTCAACAGTCAAATAACAACCCGAATTTTGTGCCGCATCTTTTCATCAACACAGATATCCTGAACGAACTGCATTTACTGTTATACCTGTTTAGTTATTTGTTGGAAAGGGAAAGGCAGAATTTAAATTGCTGTTAGTTACCTTTGTGACAATCTTGGGATATTGAAAATTAATTTATTAATTCAGATTTCACTTCCAAAATGGTAAAAAGTGATATTTTTGTATGTTTTTGTTTCCTATCTGAACGAATGAAGGTAAATACAGGATTTTCTAATTATGTTGAAAACGAGTCGACCGATTTCAAAAAATCAAACGTTAAAATAAAGGACTTGAAAGACCTTCAAAACAAGCTGTTACTCAATACTTCTCTTGTCGGATGACCTAGGGGGTAGAGGGTGAAAGGGGGTGAAGAGGTTCTGGATTAAAAAGTTGACAAATCTTTTGACGTGTATCCGCGTTTTTTCTTTTAATCAGTGATTTTCGATAAATCCGTGGTAAGAAAGTTTCTGATGAATACGTTGTATATCATTATCATGAAAAAAATGGCAGACTTGGACGCCTCTACCCACGAACATCCAATATAAAACTTATAACAGGACAACAAAAACGTCTTACGAGCTAACAATTTTGGAAAGTCGAAAAAGAATGGTATTTGAACTGAAATATAGAACAAGACGGATTTGAAAATCTATTTCCTGTGCAATAAGATTATAAGTATGAACTGGATTGGAAGATAGTCTGTATAACAAACTGCATCAAATTTAGTTACTATGACTTTGATTACCTTATTGTTAACATAAACGTTAAATGAAAAGAGTTCTTTAATAATAATAATAATAACATATTTATTGCCCAACAGATAAATCCATTTAAAGGAGAAAGTAATTGAATATCATTTGACGTTACAGTATTTTTAACTACAATCATAGCTCGCCCAGTTTCTGAAAAAAAAAAAATGAAACAAAAAAATGAATAGCTACACCTACTTACCTACATGTCTTAAATGTTATAAACTGAAGAATAGTAGTCGCTGAATACAGCTAATATATCTTTGACTTTATCATGATCAATGTCACAATTATCAGCTATGCTGTTAAAGCTGGTACACATAAAGTACACGGGTGACTTAATCATAACATTAGAATTTGGTGTTTTTAACTAAAAAGCGAGAAATCTTCGGGAAATGCGGAACGTTACATGAAAATCAATTTTAGCTAATAAAGCTGAAGAATCAACATCACCGTGTAGGAGTTTGTAAAGGAACGTTAAAATATTACAAACTCTTCTCAGCACAAGAGGATGCATTTCAAATCTGAGCAACATCGCCGATTGGGCAGTCCCACGATTGGGATAAACACCATCTAATTTGAAAGTCAAGTATTTAAGAAATCTCCTCTATACACTTTCAGTTTCGTTAGTATAGATTTGGTAATATGGATGCCATACACTAGATGCGTATTCCAGCTTAGAACGCACCAAGGTGCAGTATAAAGCCTTCAGTGCCGTCTCACTACCCAACGGTTAACAGTTTCTTATAAAAAAACTGAGACTTTTTATAGCGGATGATACTGTTGCACTAATATGACCTGTAAATTCTAATTTAACATCAAACAACACACCTAGATCTCTTCCTTCTGAACAATGAATAAAACTGACACCTTCCAGTGTGTAATTAAAAACTATTTTATTCGTTTTCCTGGTAAAAGAAGAATTTATCAGTTGAACACCATTTAAATATATGATTGAGATCAGCTTGCAAGATTAGACAGTCATCAATGCTGTTAATGTGAGCATATATTTTTAAATCATCGGTAAACAACAGAGAAGGGCAGGTTAAGCAGTTAGGGAGGTCATTGATAAAATAAAGAAAGAGAAGAGGGCCTAAATTTGATCCCTGCGGAACACCGGATGAGGTCGAGTAAGGTGAAGATTTGAAACGTTCTGATTTCTATCACGCAAGTAAGAAGAAATGAAATCTAATAAATGATTGCTAAAACCAAAATGCTGAAGTTTACCTATGATTCTTTGGTGACAATTTATATAACGCTTCCTTTCCGCAAAAAGTCCAGAAAACATGGAATGCAATGAAGATTCCAACTTTTCTGCACAATCACAGAAAGGGGGTTACCATTAGCTTCCGGTAGCTCAGTCGGTGGCATGAAGACATCTACAGGCGTGTAGCTGTGTGTCGACCATGGCATGGCTAGAGGATAGAAGAACAAACAGAACACAAAAATTTAACAGATTTTATTTAATAAAAAAAAGCATTTTCATTACATTACAATTTTACAGTTTTAAAGAACAAGATAAGTTTTACATCTTTGGCGCTGCTATAAAACTATCAACTTATCTTTCGCTGGTCCATTTTGACTCGACTGAAGCGAGGATGGCCAGGTGCTTAAAGTGGAGGTCCCAGTTATGAGGAGTGACCTCACATATAGTGGCTTCATAACCAGTTGTAGGCGAAGTTGAACTTAAAGGCGATGGCGCTGCCAAGGCACATGGTGACCCCTATTAACTAAGACCTCTGCAGTTTCCTGGGTGATTTCAGTTAAGTTAGAAATAGTAGAGCGATTGCGCATAAATCCATGTTGCGTCTCAGATATCAGATGCGAGGTCAAAGGATAGATGCAGTTGTATACAGATATCTCAAATGCCTTACCAAAATTATCCAATATAGATATAGCCCGGTAATTTTCGATTTTACTAGGGTCCCCAGCTTTAAAAATAGGGCATACTCTAGCCACTTTCCATTTTGTAGGAAAAGTTGCTGTACTGAGGGAATAATTAAAAATTTTCTTTAAAGGCGTGACAAATATGTGCGCTCAATCACGGACTACAAAGCTCGGTACCATATCTTCTCCTGCTGTTAACTTGTTTGGTAATTTACACAGTGCCTTTAGACTCATCTGTGAAGTTACCCAGATGAAAACAGTCATGCTGAGTATTAACAACGGGATGTTGGTATAGATCATTATCTTTAACATAAACACTTCGAAAATACTCTGCAAATGAACTAATAGGCCGATTAGGATTATCTGAGACTTCATTAGCAAGGGTCATTCTACCTGGTATTCTAGATAAGCCTTTCTTAGACTGGATAAAAGATTAAAAATGATTCGGATTTGTAACCAAATCATTTTCAACTTTTTGCAGGTAACAGTCTTTTATCTGTTGTTTAACAAGTGCACGGTCCCTAGAAATTTGTCCATAGATTTCCCGACTTTTGAAACGTTTATATTGTTGATGCAGTCTACGTTTCAGTTTTAAATTTCGAATAATATCCGAGCTATATCAACCTGGATAACGATGCTTATGATTAATATATTTCGGAACGTTTGAAACTATGCAGGGTGTACAAGATAAGGATGTCATGTAATAATTTTTACAAGTTCCTCAACGGCATGTAAATATGCCCCAAAGAACTCAACTTTTTTCTAATTAAACCTAAGCTGTGTCTTCCACAGGTATCGAGATCCCCATGCATAGGATCCTTATTTCGGACACCGTGTATATAGGTAGGAATTTCGAGGTGGAAAGATACTTGGACACCAGATTTTATCGATAAATGTTGAAAAAAAGAAGGTTTCAAAAACTCAGGTGCCTCAAAACTTGTGAAACTTTATAATTAAAAAAAAATTGAAAGCTTGAAAAACATTAATTGGAAAGAACCATAATTTTATCTATGATTTTTAATTTCTTAATATTAAAATAAATCGGAATTACGTCTTTAAACGAATATTTTTTCATTTTTATGTAAGCCCAGTACTGTTTATCAATCATGGCTTCCAGCGTCTCGGGAAGGCAACCAAAATGCTGCGCTCATTCTGGACACGAGGTATGCAAAAGTGAGTTTAGTCTCATTGTTTAACCAGGAATATATTTACGCTTTACGGTAACCAAATTCATCCAGTCTCAATATAGCCTGATAATTGCATTTA
Organism: Acanthoscelides obtectus; assembly: GCA_963669975.1. Classification (NCBI taxonomy): domain Eukaryota; kingdom Metazoa; phylum Arthropoda; class Insecta; order Coleoptera; family Chrysomelidae; genus Acanthoscelides; species Acanthoscelides obtectus. Next base: position 88,336,522 of record CAVLJG010000006.1, on the reverse strand, counting down.
AAAAAGCGTTTTAAAGATCCAAAGAAATAGATTCAAGGCATATTGTTTACTAACACAATGGACGTAAGGTAAAGTAGATTAAATAATGGGTGTTATTACTTATATTAGGTGAAAATTGAAAACTGCTTAAAAACTACAACGTCACAAACTGAAACGTAACATGAAACTTAATAGCTCCCAGTTCTTGATAAGACTGAATAGCTTTAAGAAATGCACACATCGACGCGAATAATCCGGTGCGATTGCGAAATCGTCGCTTCGTGAAATAGAACATACTGGCGCGAAAATTTAGCTTGGCGACAATGAAACTCCAGCGATTTTACTCGTATTTCTTTCACGACCAGCTGGGTTTTCTGTCGCTTTAGTTGCGAATCAAAGATGGCTTTAACTGAAAGGTTAATAGAGTTTGTGAAAAAATATCCGATGTTATACGATTTAAGCCATGACTATTACAAAAATATGAGAAATAAATATAAGTTATGGGATGAAATTGGGCAAGAGATACATACCTACTACAGGTAGGTTTTCAATTTTGCCTTACCTTTCAACTCCCTTATCTTCTAAGGCAGTCAATAATAGTACTGATTCCACTTCAGAGCTTGATGAGTCCATCTTTTCATATATCAACAGAAAATAGTATCTTGTGAAATTTTCGCGCAAATCTTAAAAAGAGACACGGATTTTGACTGCATATGTTGCGAAATATTTGCGCAAATGTGATACGAGCGACGATTTTTGTTATCGCCGATGTCGCGAAATATTCGCTTCGTTATCGCGGCGAACTAATTCGCGTCAGTGTGTGCCTCCCTTTAAAATTAATGGAGACAAAACCATTTAAAAACTAGTATAAGACAAATAAACTGTTAAGACTAATTGATCTTATTTGATAATATTATTAGATTCTTTAGAACCAGTACTAAATATTAAACAGTTTTTAGGTCCTGGCAGTATATATAGAAGGTAACTTTGAAACCGTTATCTTTTTATTTGCCACAATGAAACTATTTTAAACTTCAAATAAACCTAAAACATTTTTGTGATGCTACTTAGAGTAAGGAAAATATGTCACTTGGATTTTCGTGACGTAGAAGTTACGAATCTGCCCTTCTCCAGAATTAACTTCTGCACTGACTTCTAAAATTCAACTGTTCGTGTTTTTTACAAAATCAGTGCGGATCTATTTATAGATCCTCCTTCAAGAAATTAATCAGGAGGGAAACAGCGCCAATTCCAATAAAATTTATTTTCGCTTTATTAGCTGCTATCCAACGAGATTGAATAAAATTCCAATCAGCCAGTGTGCGGATTGGAATTTTCCTAACGTTAATTTATCGGCGAAGCTTGCACATAGATTGTCGGATTACCCCTAAAGACGACAAGACGAAGATTCTAATAATAAATCTTTAGAGGGCTGTCTTGAAACTGAAAGAAATAACTTCTTATATAGATTTTCGATATTATCTTTGATTTTTATTCCTGCGGTAAGGAGAGTAGTTAAAATGTTTAGATCATTGAGGCCTATTTTATTGGACATAAGAATCATGAGATATGAAAAATGGTATTTTGGTATGTTTAAAACATTTGCTAAAAACGTTGTCGTAAGGTCGAGGAATTGTTTTAAAATTTACAACCGAAAACAAAAATAATGGCTAATTCCGCAAAAGGAAGGAAACTGGAGCCATTTGGTTCCCTATCTTCATAGGTCTATATCTCTAATTTCATAATTTTGCCGCTACATAGATACATTTTTCAAAACAAGCTTTTAATAAGCTGCTAAAAAGAACTAAAGATTCAGGAATATTTTTTTACGATTAGAAATAGGCCGTTTTATACTTATTAACTTTTAAAAGATATTTAAACGCCTATCCCTCCAGTTTACTTTTTAACAGCCAGAGGAAGAAGAGGTTTACAGGCTTTTATTTGAAAACTTACACGAAATGTATAACGGTATATTTCCAAATGCAACATCGTTTCCAATTTTCATTTCACTAATTGACAGCTGAATAAAAGCTGGTTTTTAATAAGTTCCCTTTTTTATATATTTTTTATATTTTATTATTTATGATGTCCAATAATTAGCTTAGTAATACACATTTTTATTAGTAGAACTTTATTAATAGCCTTATTTAATTTGCATTATGATATTTCGATCGATATAAATCGTATAAAATGTATTTATATCCATAAGTTCGTCACTGCTCCTTTTAAACAAATTATTTTGTAATCGTGTGACGAATAAAGGCCATTTATTATTATTATTATTATTATTATTATTATTATTATTATATTTCGATCGATATAAATCGTATAAAATGTATTTATATCCATAAGTTTGCTTTGCTGATTGTCTAAAATTAAAATGGTTTCAAGTAGGTTGACTCTCCACTTCCCTGACAACGCCGTCATCAGTTCATAAAGTATTGTTCACCACAAGTTAGACTCACTGAGAAAAAAGTTATAAAATAGAGAAATTAAAGGGTCCACACAATTAGTTCATAAACATGCTCACCGTGTCCTACCAGTAGTCCATCGGCAACGTCGCGTTTCCTCGATACCTGACGATACAACGCGTGTGACGCGGCAGCCCGGCAGTAAGACCAGAACACTTACCAAGACCTTCGTGGTAGCCGGTGATCACAGACAGCAGAAGAGGTAACGGGTATTGAAACCATTTATCTAACATTGTCTTCACATGTACGGGGAAACATATGTGTGAGATATGTATAATAGGTGCGTAGACCTATGAGGTTAGGAACGTATAAAGATACTAAGGGAAAACATGATATGACCCTACAACAATAATCAGGATCCTCTTAAACGCCAAAAAAACAAGATTTTCGAAAACAATACAGATTTTCCGTCATTGGCATAGTAGCAACCTCGTGTGGAAATTTCATCGAAATTCGATCAGTGCAAGTTATAGATAGGCGAAAGATTATCGGCCAGGCAGACCTATAGACCAATATACCGATGGAAATAAGTTACACGGTTCTACATAATGTACATGGCATATACATATGACATCCAAAAAAATATCTAATTTTCGCATAGCTTTGCGGTCACAATACTTTCTTGCCAGTAGGCGTGGGAAGTAAAAGCTGTATATGATTCTTATAGATGAGTGTTAATTAACTCGATGGGTATGCATCGAGTTCACATGACCACCTTCCGACTATCATCAGACCAGCTGTGAGAGATAATATTATTAATAATAATATTAATGCTGATATGATTACTGATCACTATTTGACCGTCTGTGATATACGTATTGCACTTCCTAAACATCAACAGAAATTTGTGACATTCAGGGATTTCCATAGTTTAAATGAAACAGCCTTTGAACAAGATCTCAAGAGTTTTCCATGGTGGCATATTATATCGATAGCTGACATTGAAGATAAAATTAACTTTTTAACAGATAGTATTTTATGTTTATTTAATGTTCACTGTATAAAAAAGGTAGTGCGTGTAAACAAAGCTCCAGCTCCTTGGTTGGATGATAATATTAAACTTGTATTCAAGCAGAGAGCTGAAGGTTTGTCAAAGTTCAAACATGATCGTACAGCCGCCTCTTGGCAACAGTATACATATTTCAGAAATCGTGCATTAACGCTCGTGCGAAGAGGAAAAAGAGATTATTTACAAGCTGTTCAAAATCGGGATATAAAAAAGTTTTATAAGACCCCAAAGACTTTCAAAGTACAATCTCAGAAAGATTCTACAATTCCCGTGAGCTTGTCAGATCCGTATAAAATAAATAAGGCATTTATTTCAATTTTCGAGAATAGTGATTTGGCTTGTGCTGATAAAATTGCATATTACCGAGCTAATAAAAATAACTCAAATTTCAAATTTCAATTTAATAAAGTGACTATTGACACTGTTGTTAAAATTATACATAAAATAAAATCAAATTCTAGTGGTACAGATTGAATAACTTTACATATGATACTACTATGTATACCTGAAATTGATGTGTACTTAACGCATATTATAAACTGCCGTTTAGAGAGGGGATATTTCCCCAATCAGTGGAAACGCGCTATAGTTATTCCGCTACCTAAGTGTTCTGATCCTACTAACTATGGTCAACTGAGACCGATCAGTCTACTGCCAATTTTTTCTAAAGTATTGGAACGCGTTATTTACGAGCAGCTCTGCGCCTACTTATATTCTAACAAAATTATTCCATCTAAACAATCTGGATACTAAAGCATTTGACACCATTAATAACTCACTTCTTGTATCTAAATGCAGTTATTATGGATTTTCTAAAAAACCTCTTTCGTTTATTCAAACCTATCTTGAAAAAGTTCGACTAAATCAACAGTACTCTACAGAACAAAAAATTTGTTCTGGTGTACCACAGGGATCAGTCTTAGGACCGCTATTATTTTCATTATATCTCAGATTTAGAAACAGAGGTAAAATCATGCAGCATACATTTTTTTGCAAATAATACTCAAATTTTCTATTCATTTAGGAGTAATGACTTGGAAACGGCAAATAATAAAATTAATCAAGATCTTGCCCAAATTGAAAAGTTCAGTAGTAGTCATAATCTTCGTTTGAACCCTTTGAAGACAAATATGTTGATATACACAAATAGAACAAAAAATAATACCTTAAAAAAGGACATAGACATACATTTAAAAGGTAATAAATTAATTCCTGGGGATCATTCGAAAAACCTAGGTATTATAATGGATGATGACTTAAAATTTGTTGCACACGTGAACTATCTAATTACTCAGTGCTACGCTATTCTCAGTTTTATTTGCAAATAAGGCTATATTACATAAATCTGCGATAAAGCAATTGTGTGAATATTTCGTGTTTTCAAAGATATCGTATTGCTTAGTGGTTTACTATCCCTATTTAGATATTATAACAAGAAATCGTATTCAAAGTATTATGAATACATGTTGCAGACTTGTAAATGATCCCAGAAAATATGATCATATATCGAATGCCATTAATGAACTCAAATGGATGAAAATTGATAAAATGTATAAGTACCAGCTCCTAAATCTGACTCATAAGGTTGTTTATTCTAAAACACCGTCATATTTAGTAAACAAATTCATACGTAGAGGGAATATGCATCGTATTAATATTAGATATAGAGAGACTGTTTCAATTCCACGCCACAGCACGTCTCTATTTCAGAATACATACATTTACAATGCGATCAAATCATATAATTCTTTAGACCGCAGTTTAAAAGAAACCAATCCATTATCCAAATTCAGGAAAAAAGTGAAAGAAGTTATTCTTGAACAGCAGCGAAATCGGTTGTAACCCATAAGTGTCCTCATATTTTCCTTATGTATTTACTTGGATTATACTTCATTCTGTCGTTATTGTATACAGGTACCTATTAATTTTCAACAAATTCTTCTTTTTTTAACATCTTGTATTGTTGAGGGGGTTAGATGGTAGAATAGATATATAATCTAAATCTCGCCTCCTGTAAGAATATTACAAATAAAAGACGTTAATTATTATTATTATAATATTTTGCATCTGTTATAATGCGTTTAGAATTACGACGGTTTACTTATTGTGCTTGACCTAGCAAAGCTCTTCATTAACTACCCATATCATATAATGGTTACTGTGGATAAGACTTAAAATGGAGGCATTTAATTCATTAAGTACTGTCATAAGAACCAAGCGTATATACAGGGTGGCGCATCGGAAACGAAACAGACGCATTTACTGGCAGCTCAGTTTTTTTTTTTTGAAAAACGCTCAGACCCGTCGATTTTGTTTTCGAGAGGGACACAAGTTTGGTAAAGAATCACGTTAGCATGTGCAGCTCCCTAAGCGGGGGTGACACCACCCCAAAAATCTTAAATGGAAAGGGGGGTCGAGTGATACCTTATTTTAAAGGTCTTTCAATTCCCTTTATAACGATATAAAATTAATGTTCTTCAGTTCAGTAGTCTTGAAGATTTATTGATTTAAAGCTTAAATAAAACTAATACGTCATCATTAGTGGAGATCAATACATTTTACAGCAACGTAATTTAAAAATTTAGAATGAACTGACCCGTTATGCAAGTAAATGTTGAAAATGGCCACCATGACTCTCCATGCAATAATAAAGATTTTGCTCGAAACGTTGCCGCACATTTTGCAATATTTGAGGAGTAATTTGAAGGCACTCATTCACAATTCTTTGTCGGAGGTCTTCTAATGATGTTGGCTGAGTAGCATAGACCTTGCCTTTTAAATGACCCCACATAAAGAAATCCAAAGGTGATGAATCTGGCGATCTTGGGGGCCATTCAATTTCACCTCTTTTACCAATCCATCTATCTGGAAACGTCTGATATAACTATTGTCGAACACGTAATACGTAATATGGTGGGGCACCATCCTGTTGGAACATAAACCTATTCGCAATGTACCGCCGATCATTCTGATTTTCAATTATGTCTGTTAATGCAGGATCTATGGCGTCTTCCAGTAATTCCAAATACATTTCACCGGTCAAATTTCCAGGTAAGAAAAAAGGACCAACTAAATGATCGCCAAAAATACCAGCCCAAACATTTAATTTTTGTGGCTGCTGTGTATGGACCTCATGATAAATTCTGGGATTAGAATCGGACCAATATCGGCAGTTATGACGATTTACTACGCCATTTAATAAAAAGAAACAGTCGTCAGAAAACCAAGTGTTGAATAGAAAATCTTCATCGTTCATAATTCGTTCACTCATATCGTCACAAAATTGTGATCGCCGATCAAAATCGTCTTCATTAAGTTCTTGTACCAGGTGAATTTTATACGGATGAAAAATATGGGACTTTAGAATCCGTTGGAAAGTACGTCGACTAACACCACACATAGTCTCCAATTTGCGGGTACTTAACGTAGGATCTACATAAACTTGCCCTAAAACCTTCTATTGCTCCGTTTCTTATGGGATGTTGCGTTTTTTATTGGCGACTGACCCTGTTTCCCGAAATTTAGTTACGAGTTCTAGAACATATTTTCGATGCACGTTACTGTTCTCATGTCGCTCATTAAATATTTCTGCTGTTCTATTAGCGCAATGATTATTTCCGAAAAATATTTCGATAATTTCAACTCTTTCTGCTGTGGAATATAACATGGTTAATTTATGTAATAAAGCGTTACAAGTTATTTTATCAACAAAGTTTCGTCAAATCACACGCAAACTATGTACTAAACTTTTTTGCCACAAAAAAACGCTCCAATAGCTATTTTCAACAACAAAATGATAAACAAACCATGGGCGTAGTGAAGAAAAGCTTTTACTTATTAAGTAAATTGATTTAGTCAGATTGTTTCTGAACGTAGTACAAACTAATCTGATTTACCTATTAAAGTCTACTTTAAGCTTTATGTCAAAACCACTGAACTGAAGCTCATGTATTTTACATCGTTTTAAAGGGAATTGAAAGACCTTTAAAATAAGGTATCACTCGACCCGCCTTTCCATTCAAGATGTGTTGGTGCCACCCCCGCCCAGGGGGGCGCACGTGTTAACGTGATTTTTTGCCAAACTTGTGTCCCCCTCAAAAACAAAATCGACGGTTCTGAGCGTTTTTCCAAAAAAAGAAAACTGAGCTGCCAGTAAATGCGTCTGTTTCGGAATTGGTCTCACACTAACATACTAACATACCTACTATCAAGTTAAGTTAAATAGAAGCTTGCAATAAAAATACATTTCACCCAGAGGCTGGCCGATGAGTAGAGAGCAGTTTGGGTCGCTGGCGCGGTATCCGGGTATTTAGGAGCTTAACTTTCTTAATCCGATTTTTGAAGTGCCTAAGGTTAGTGCAACTGGGAAAAGCCTGCTCATGTAGATTGTCTTATAATTTCGATACCCTATGGAAAAAGAAGCGGTCGTATCGGCCAGTTCCGGTGCACAGTGCTGTGGTCTCCTGCTGTCCGACATGTTATGTCAACAAGAGTATATCTCACGCAGTTTTAAAAACGACACGGGCATTTTTCATGTGGCAGAGGCAGAGATAACGAATGCGCGCTCAATACTTCGAATTTATTGCCGGGGCTTTTTACCGTAATCCATTCTCCGTCGCTTGTCTCTATTTGGAAACGAGAAATCGATGCGGATGACGTCATACCAACGGCGTCCCGACGAGGATCTTCGAAAAGTTTACAGCTGGCTTCCGAAAATTGGGCGAACTTCAAATATACGGTGCGCGAGGATTTTACGACTGTATGCTGGTTATACGTTGCTGTACATGGTGATTTATGAAAGTGGGGTAAACGTTCAGATGGACCATTTTATGACGATTTTCGTCTTATAGCATTACCTATCGATAAAAGATACATTTGAAGCTTCTTAATCTCCAAACGCTGGTCAAGGTAATTTCAGAGTGCTCTACCATCCATTAATTATAGACTAAATAAGTAACAGGGTTATCCTGAGGAGTTACCACATTAATTAACATGATTCCCCTGAAGATAGCCAACCTTATATTGTATTCCAGCAGACTAGCGCCATCTGTGAAATGGCAGAAGAACACAAAAATAAATTTTGAAATCTATTTTCTGGCGTATCTATAACGCCTATTTTAACTAGGTATTTTCAGACGTTAAGCAATGCCTGAGGATGCTCAATCAAAAAAAGGGGTGCCAAAAAGGAACTGAAGATACTAGTGAAATTTAGGAGATATTACTTTATACTGTATAGTTATAAGCATCAGTGGAAGGGCCATGTATATGCCCGCCCTCGGGCAGGCACAGCTTTCAACTGAATTAGGTATCTTCTGGTGATAGAATGTTAATAAATAGGCTAGGAAATAGGTAATCTATTTTCTACAATTTGGGGGATAGTGAATTTTTTGATGGTATCGGTAGATAGAGCCAATATTGTGGATTATTAAATTCTTTAAAAAAATTAGTCAAATAGTGAATAGGTTACGAGAAATTTAAGGATAAAGGTACTTGCAATGACATTTTCGCTTATAATGGCCAAACTAGCAACCTAAGCGTGTAAATATACTAAGTGACATATAAATCCGAACACCCAGTTTAAATGGTTTTATTTTAATAAAAGTTGGTGAATGTATTTATCTTACTGTAAATAATAAGTGAAAAAATTTTTCAGCCTTATCAGTTGGACATTCCGGTTTTTATAATGCTTTTTTTTAATTCACTAACGCTCTAAAAATGAATATTTCAGCCGCAGTAAAGAATCAACGTTGGCGGATTTTGGTTCTTGACATCCTTTACGATCGGTTACGATGCCTAGAGTACGGAGACCTGTACGATTTCGTCAACTTAGTGAGTTTGATAGGGGCCGTATAGTGGGACTTCGGGAAGCTGGACTTTCTTTTCGGGCAATTGCAGTTAGAGTGCAAAGAAGTGTAGACACTGTGGTTAGGTGTTGTCAGGCATGGCTTTGAGAAGGCCGTACGCAAAGAGCAAGGGGCACAGAACGCCGCCGTAGAACAACAGACCGTGAAGATCGCCGCCTAAGATTATTGGCCTTAAGGGACCGTTTCTCCACTACCAGGTCCATTGCAAATGAATGGTTTGCAGAACACGGAAGACCTATTGGCATGCGAAGTGTTTACCGATGAATGAGAAGTTTTGGCTTGTTTTCATACCGTCCACACTGGGTCATCCATTTAACTCGAGAACACCGACGTAATCGCCTTGAGTGGTGCAGACAACGGTCACTCTGGGATCAGGAATGGAACAGTATTGTGTTTAGTGACGAGTCTCGATTTTGTTTAGGCATGCACGATGGTCGTGCCAGAGTTAGAAGGCGACGTGGTGAAAGGAGGAAGCTACAGTTTTTTGTTGAAAGACATGTTCATCACACTGTTGGAGTTATGGTTTGGGGTGCTATAGCTTATGGTTCCAGGTCACCTTTAATCTTTATCAGAGGTAACATGAACGCGCAGCGTTATATCCACGAAGTTCTAGAACTCCATCTTTTACCCTATCTTGACACCCTGGCAGATCCAAATTTCCAACAAGATAATGCCCGACCACATGTTGCAAGAGTCACAATAGACTTCTTTCAACATAATGATGTCACATTGTTACCATGGCCACCAAGATCTCCCGACTTATCCCCAATTGAGCACGTGTGGGATATGATGGGTAGGAGATTGATCAATTTGCAACGTCCTCCTCAGACTCTAGAAGCACTTCGAGAGGAGTTGGTGGTTGCCTGGAATGAGATACCACAGGAGGACATTGACCACCTGATCAGAAGCATGCATAGGCGCGTTGGAGAATGCGTAGCACATCAGGGTGCATCCACACATTATTAAAGGTCAAAGGGCTTTAAAGCAGTGCAATCATTTTGAAATTTTTATCATTTACTTATGATGCTTCATTAAGTACTTATACAAAATTTTATTAAAATAAAACCATTTAAACTGGGTGTTCGGATTTATATGTCACTTAGTATACAAGTGTTCTTATTTGTAGAGAAGAAAATGTTCCACAAATGTTCTAATTTCCTAACGTTTTTCCCGCGCCTTGATGGATCGTCTTGATTTAGCCTTGTTTTGTGTTCCCCCAATAGTCACACGGTTTCCACGGTTATTTAAGCCTCAGGCCTTCACGGAAGTTTCAGTGTCAAAACGACCTTTGATACTAATTTTTTGTTGCATTAAAATGTTGAATAAAAGATCTGCATGGCCAAAGTAACTAGTGTATTACTTTTAATATTACATCCCTTTCTTCCTCACACTAATGCAAAATGCTTGACATATGCTTTACACAACTTCCAGGTGGGTGGAACCGCGGGTTTAGGCTATTTTTATTTTATTTTATTTTTTATTTTATTTATTTATTTCCAACAGGTGAAACCCAATTACAGGAAATGCTGAAAACAATAACAATTAAAGAGACATGGTTCTTGGACTTAAATCTATAGTATCACACATTCTAAATAAGATTGGACGATCGATGCACAACTGTCACTGTAAATATCACACGATTCAGTAACACTGTTCATGATGCAGCACATGAGATTAATTGGCGATTTTGACATAACATTTGTACGGCCGGCTTGACAATAGGATGCCGTTTGTTGTCGACTCCTTAGCCTTGGAACGCGGAAACATATTTTTTCAAGTAAATTTTGACAGTCAATTTTATTGTGAGTGAGGCCATACAAAAACGACAAAGCAAATATGTTTCGTCTTGTTGACAGTGAATCCAAATTGAAAAACTCTAATAGGGCGCTATTGTCACAACCTCTTTCTGGATAAGAACCTGTGCATTTAAGGTGAAAATACTTTAAAGCTTTACGTTGAATGGCCTCAAGGATCACGACAGAAGTTTGGTATATAGGAGACCAGATCAGAGTTGCATACTCCAACTTGCTCCTGACAAAAGTAAAAAATAAAGTCATTAATGTATCAACATTGGAGAAACCCTTCCAGTTTCTGATACAGAAACCAAGTAGTCGAGTGGCAGCCGACGAGATATTGAGTATATGCTCAGTAAACGTTAGCTTGGTATCAAAAATGACTCCAAGGTCTCTATAAGAGGTGCATCTGTCTATAACCTGACCATTGATGTTATAATTATCATAAATTAAACAGTTAACCTTTCTTGTATAAGTCATAACTTTACATTTCGAAACATTCAGACTGAGACAGTTTCGTGAACACCATGACGAAATTAGAGTCATCTTGCAACATGACGCAATCCTCGACTGTCTTGACTGACGTGCAGATTTTAAGGTCATCAGCGAGAAACAAATGGAAACACTTCAGTTCAAAAGACAAGTCATTAATAAATATCAAAAACAATAATAGACCTAGATTTGACCATTGACTAGTAAGAAGATACTCTATCCCTATCTTCGGAACGGAGCGATTTTTCGAAGGTTTTTGAATGACAAAATAGTCAAGAGGTTGGTTAAACAACATATCAAAACATAAGATATACGATACAAACATTAGCAATGTTTGCCCCATCTCATATGTTCCAAAAATAGGATTTAAGTCACAGTTTAAAAAGCTTACCAGGCAAGCTGCAACTAACGTTTCCTGAAACAAATTGAAAATATTAACAAACAATAGCATTCATTTTTATATGACTTGCTGCACGAATTAACTTAATACAAATTCAAAAGAATCATTCCCTCAATTTTTGACACATGCTTATGAAACATCTTGTATAACAGGATTATGGCTATACGAGTAGGTTGATATACAGGGTGACTTTGAAGTTGAGTCATTAATTTTCAGATAATGATTGTAGAAGGAAGATAAACCAAAATATGTGTGTAAAAATAAAAAAAAATTAAAAAAAAAATTTTACCTTGTTTTATAAAGTATCCTCCCGACAAGTATTTCAGTGCGGACCTGTATTTGATCGTGAGGTCTTAAGTCACCTGATTCACGAGCCCGTTGTACTACATTGACAAAGGCACTAGGGGTTGGTTGCACTCGATTGGGAAACCGATCCGCATAAACATGTGCCATTTTTTATTTCGTTTGAGCCACGCAACAGATACCACTATTCACTGACACTGACTGTATACAAATGAATGAAATACTTGTAAAAACAACGTTCCAAATTCTTTTGCTTTTTTGTTTCCGATGCGATGAACCGATACGGCGGATTATATCCGTTGTCGCCAAACACGAGTACATAATATTATTATTGAGACAGGGCGGTACTCAAAGTTCCAAAGGGCTATAACTTTGTTACTTTAATTTTACCAGAAAAATGGTAAAGGAAAAAAACATTTCTTTTGATCAGATCTACTCACTGTTAAAATAAATGACTCAACTTCGAAGTATAGTAGGAGAAAGATATATTAAATTTTGAGGACATGTAGTTCGTCGTCTATCCTTGGGTCTCAAGAGAATTAAGTTTCATAACAAGCTGAACTTCATCATAAGATTAATAATTAATGATTTTAAATAATAATTTTGGCTGGCTTACAGTACAGGGATGACATGAGAACTTCAGTATCTACTAAATGTTCTGTTTCGGGTTTCTTTTCTCAAAAGCTGGCATATAGCGAAGCAGTACCGTAGTTGGAGTTATTCGTAAATTCCGCATCTTACAAATTAGTATTGGCAATTGAAATATCTAAAAGTCAAAATTGGAAGGCCTTATTGAGTTACTGTGATCTTATAAGCATATCTGAAGCTTGTGTCAGGAGGGCTACAATTTTTGAAAATCGATCAAGCTACCATAAATGATCCCAATTTGCTTCAAAGAAAAAAAAGAATCGTGAATATTCAACTCTGGCCATATTAAATCGTATAATAAATATGGGAACCCCTGCATTCCAGGTAGAAGTGCACTGCAAAATAAAAATTTTAGATTATACAGAAATATTGGTGGAGCAGAAATGCAGAACCAACTGTGAGATGTCACAAGGCACAAAAAAACATAAAGTCAACAAATGAGTCAAACTGAAGCACTTGAAGCCCGACGGCGATACGAGGGATGTCTTTTAACTTTTGCATATGGAAATAAAACAACACGGTAGGTAGTTTTGAATGACTTTATTGTTTTTCGAAGTATTCTCCACGAAGATTAATACACATCTGCATGCGCTCGAACCAATTTTCGAAGCACTTATTCCACTCGTTTGCTGGCAGATCCAAAACGGCATTTTTGAATGCGTCAACTGCTTCTTCTGGTGACTGGAACCTTTTACCATGCAGTCTGTTTTTAATTTTCGGGAAAGTAAAGAAATCGTTAGGACTTAGATCGGGACTATATGGAGGAGTCCAATAATTCCACGTTTTCTTTCGTCAAATACTGCCTTGTTTTTTGGGCTGTGTCCGAGCTTTCATTGCCTTGGTGGAGAATGATTCTTCTTTCGGGGTTGATTTTTTGAAGCTCGGTGATGACTGTTGGCAAACAAATGGTGGTTTACGAATCCGCAGTAACAGTTCTTTGCTCATTAAGAGAAATTGTTGCAATATGACTCGCTTTTAACACAAATGTCATGACCATCTTTTTCGAAACACTTCGAGAACGAATGACTTTTGTTGGCTTTTCTTGACCTTGGAACACCCAAACAGCCGACTGTCGTTTATTTCCTGGTTAATAACAGTACACATTTTTTGAGTTTCCGGAATTGAAAGCCAAGCGTTTTTTGACACCAATTAACCCTGGCTGCTTTCTGCTCTTCAGTCAACAGGTGGGGTATCCAACGAGAAACTAATTTTCTTACTCCTAATTCTTCATGTAAATTTTTTTGAATCGAGGTCTTCGAGATCTTCAAGGACGCCTCAATCTCGCGATATGTCAAATGTCTATCTTCAATGATGAGTTTGCGCACAGCATCGACGTTTTCCTGGGTGACTGCCGTTTTTGGTGCACCCACCCTGGGATCGTCGCTAAGACTCACCCGTCCACGTTTGAATTCTCCATACCAACGGGAAATTGTCGACTGATGCGGCGCTTCGTTGTCTCTGAAAGTTGTAATAAATTATGGCGCGTAAATGTTCCCGGTTGAGCTCCATCTTTCTAATGACTTGGTGACACTTAAAAATTCACTGTAGTGAGAACACTGCACGTATTGTGGTGAAACTTTGAATTTAAGTTTACTAAAGAGATTCAGTACTGACATTCGGTCCGCGAGGCCTACTATGTTTCTATATGCAAAACTTAAAAGAGATCCCTCGTATAGGCTTGGGGAGGGACGTCATATGATACGGCTAGAAAAAGTCTTTTCTATACAGAATTCCATGAGTGCTTAGTGGCTGCCAGCATCACGTCTGTTGATTTTGTTGTTCATTCGTATTGACAATGGAAAGTGTGGATTAAGGCATCGTGATCACGTAGTGAGATAAGGGTAGTTTTACGGTATAACTTTAGGCGTGGTTTAAGCATAAAGCAGTGCTTAGAAGAAATGACGCTTGCATCAAAGAATTGTCCTCATCGTAAGACTATATTCAGGTGGTACAGAGAATTCCAAAGGGGCAATTTCACCCTGGAGGACGTTGAGAGGAAAGAAAGGCCGCGAACGTCAATAAGAGGAGAGGAGAGCATTACCGCTGTAAGGAAAATGCTAGACGAAGGCCGGAGAGTGACATAACAACACACAGAGGACACCCTACACTTTCACGCACCATTTATTCAATTCTGCATGACCATTTACACGTAAGGAAACGTTGTTCTCTCTGGGTACTGCACAGTTTGACGGAAGAGCAGAAGACACATCGTTCGACTTGGTGCTGAAAGATTCTGAAAATGTTTGATAATGGGTATGTGAAAAGCATCGTGACAGATGACGAGACTTGGATCTATTATTACGATGTACCGACCAAGGCTTAAAACAAAGTTTGGCCTTTGATGATGAGGACACACCCGTAACTGTCAGAAAATCCCGATCTGTTAAGAAAAAAATGATAGCTCTTTTGTCAAATCGAGCGGGATTGTGGGGCATGTCATTTTGGACACACAGGAGACAGTTACAGCTAAGTGCTATACGGAACGATGTCTGCCTAAAGTCATAGAGTATATGAAAAACCTTGCGACCAAAGTCAAGAATGGACACTTGGTACAACCTCCACCATGACACCAGCTCCCCGCGCCAAAGCCTGCACCGGGTATTTGACCACTACTGGGCTGAAACTTATTGAGCGCCCCCCTTACAGTCCAGATCTTGCTCCCTGCGACCTTGCACTGTTTCCGCATGTGAAAGCGAAGCTAAAAGGAGAACGGTTTTCTAGCGATGAGGACCTTCTGAGTGGCGCATTCCCGGGTGAAACTTGGCAGAGCTGGTTTAAGTCAATAAATAAACGTGTATTGCAAAACTCTTATAGTACCCTTTGTAAGTCCGTCCTTGAGGCTAGCGGGTCATAAGCACCTGTGAGCGACAAGTGAGTAGGAGCGGCGATCGGAAGCGATTTTGTTTTGACGCGGAATAAATGAGGTTTCAATAGACCTTTGTAATCACTACACGGGACTGATCCTGAAAAAAAAGACAGTCCTACCGCCTGGCCTATAGTGCCTGTCCCTCCATCGCCGCTGCCCGTGACGTCGCTGTTGTTTATCGGCGTGCTGCGCGCGAGCACCGCGCCGCCTCCGACCGCCCCCTTCCCTTCTCGCCGCCCCCATCCAAGTCCTGCCGCCACCAACACCGCCACCGTCAGCAGTCAGCCGGCGGTCGCGTTCCTTTCAAAAGTCCCGATGTTCGGCCGCGGGAGCGTTTCCATGCTGCTCGCGCTCATGGCGGCCGTCTATTCAGCTTCAACTGCAACTGATCTATTCACCAACAACTTCCTGGTGCGGTTCAAGAGGGACGTAGCGGATCACGAAGCTAGGAGCATCGCCGAGAGACACGGATTCACTTACGTTAGGCCGGTGAGTAAAGGTTTCATTGACCCTCAAATTTGTACGCAATATTGTCGAAGAGGCAGCTCCATGCGCTTGCTGATTTTATAGAGTGAAATATTGGTTCTGCGATGCTCCAGGGCTATCTTCCCACCACCTGTAGCTATCATTTAAAAGCGAGAACTTTGTTGAGGTTAGGTACTAGGATGTGTAAATAAGGTATGGTACAGTCACGCTTTTTCTCCAAAGCTCTCGTCTTAACAAGGTATCGTTGTTTGTTTTTCCTGAAAACTTCTTCGCAATGTAACATTAATTACTTGTCATTGTGTTTCTCTACTCATTCTCGAAGCTACTTACATATTAGAGAAGTAGGCCCTGTGATGTATTAAATTACCAGAACTTGTGTATTTGCTACCTTTATAGAGTGAGATATTGGATTTGCGATAATCCAGGATTTTCTTCTCACCCTCGGTAGATCATTCAAAAACAAGAACTGCTCCGAGATTATGTACTAGCATGTGTAAATAAGCTATGGTGCAGTAGGGTGTCTCGGTCAAACTTTGAATTTGAAAGTTAATAGGGAAACCATGTATGGATTTCAAAACCTAATTCTCATTCGACAAATAAAACACCGGATATTATATTTCTTAGATATTCGTCAGTAAAAGAACACTATTTGCAAAATTTTCTTTTCAAAGTTTTTTTTTTACAGTTAGGATATACCTGCCTGTGTTCGCAACTCAATAAAAATTGTTTTTGTTCCTGATCAGCAGCGATTAAGCGATTGAAGTCTTGCATTAACTTGACTGCTCTTTCTGCAGTATCGTTAACTGCTCTCAGTGATTGCACCTTAATCTTAGCGTGTTGAAAAGAGTCATTATGTGGCCATAAAGTTGGATACTCGTCGAGAAAACTGCCATCAATTTTGAGCCGACTGAACAAGGATTTATTTGAATGAAACAAAGTCATATTATTATTTTTCTCTGAAATGAGTAAATAATAGTTTAAAAAAACTAAAAAACACGCTTTTATAGCTAACCGAACTGAAAAGTAGAAAATAATTTTTAGTTATAGAGAAGCTTATATTACAGTAGTAGATGGCCGAACAATCAATCATAATTAATGATCTCAAAATAAAATTATAATAACATTTAAGTTATTAACAGGATAATTCAATTCAGAGCAAAATCACTAAATTGAATGAAAAATCGCTAGATTCTTTATTTATATATTCTTTATATAATAAAATATTTTTTTAATTTTTAAGGCTCTACTTTTAAAAACAAACAACATAAACGTACATTGAAACAGACACCTAAAAGAAACGATAAATATAAACAGACAAAAGTCATAAAATACCAAATATATTTGAAAGCTTAAAAACGTAACAATAAACATGAAATTAAATATAACTTACTTTAAACTACATTAACCTAAGCGTATTTAAAAAAGGATGACTTTCTTTCGAGTACATATTATTATGTAAAAAGATTCTTAAAACACTCTAAAAACAAACAACAAAAACGTAAATTTGAGGAGACTCTTAAAAGAAGCCACAAATAGAAAACCATCAGACAAAAGTGACAAAACACCAAATATATTTGAAAACTTAAAAACGTAACAATAAAGACGAAATTAAATATAACTTATTTAAAACTACATTAAAATAAACAAATTTAAAAAGAATGACACTCTTACGAGTACATATTATATGTAGGTGTTTTTATATTTATTTTATATTGATTTGTTCGGATTTGTATTGTAAGTATCCGAAATTTTTTGTACCGATTAAAGACTTATCATCCCTGTCATGGATTTCCGCTGCTAGTGAAGCTTCATCTAATGTTTCAATTCTAGAATAATTCTCTAGACTAGAGCATCATATTGCTCAATAATTCTACTTATAGCGGAAATCAGTGACAGCCACCTGGTATGTGATGAATGCAATAATTTGTGGGGTTTGATGTTAAAAAATGTTTGAAATACCGAAAATCTTTAAGAATAGCGATGCATATAATTGTACATGCTTCTTACCAACTTTTGGATGCATTTCTATATTTTTTCATTGTGTTTTTCATTTTTTTTTGTTTGACACAAACCTTTCTAAAAATCGCTAAACTTGTTCAAAAATGACTAGATCTACTGAAATTTACTAGACCTGTCAACATTGAAGGTAAGAATGCACAGCCTTGAAAAAGTATCTGTCTCCGTTGTGGTGTGCCGAGTGCCCGAACCAACAGAGAGTAATTCCGAAACTGGACGCATGCGCAGATCACGCGCTAGCTTTACCTGTCTTACTCCCCTACAGAGGATCTATAAAAGAATTTATCAATCATGGATAATGGAAAACTGTTATCAAACTATTGCATTGTCATCGGTCCTTGATACGTGTGCAAAGCTTCAAATTGATCAAAATTCTGGAAATTGCTGAAAATTATGCTCAAAGATCCCGTTACATACATACATACAGTCCAAGCTTATGAAATCCTGTGGAAAAAAGAGGAAAAGCTGCCGTCTAAGCACACTGACCACAGACAGTCAACCATGGACAGATGTTTTGTGCTTTTTGGCGACTCATCAGCATCGTCTAGTCTTGGCCTCAGGTCAGGACAACGAACGAGGGCATAGCGACTAACCTCAATGTGAGGTATAAGATCTATCGAAACAAGACAGTGTAAGGTGCCATCTATCGCAGTTTATGCTGGCCTATTTTAACAGTTAGAATATTCTATTGAAGCAGTAAAAGAATGGAAAGGGGAGTTTATTCGTCAGACTTACCATAAAGTGGGCCAGATGGACTTTCTTTATCTAAATTAGCAACAAATTTTACCTTAATTTTACGCGCTCGCTTTTCGGTGACGAATTCTTTGAATTGAGGACTCGTCAGTGTTGTGTCCAAGTGTGACAATGGTTGCTTCAATAATAAAAATAGCGTTTCTCGTACTTAACTGACTGGTATTTAATGCTGCTACATTTGAGTTTGATTAGTATAAGGCTGCGTGGCCTGAGTTGAGATCGGCAAACTGCCTTGTAAATCCATCTAGGAATCTGACGATGAATTTTCTTGCAATGGTTCGTAAGATGATATCGAAGGAGTTAAGAAATCAAAATATTTAGCTCGCCGCTTTTTTCCTTCAGTGTTCCTAAGACGCGCCTTTCCTTCTTTTATGTCTAATTTCTTGTCCACCCCAGCTAAATCATCAGGTCCTAGATCTTATCTTCATTTATTTTCATCAACTGAAGGGCATCGGCAGGCGCAATAAAGAACAGATTGTCTAAGTTCGTCACAAAATCTTGTCGACGTTGCTCAAACACTTCTTATAAAGGTTGTCCCAAAATTAACGCAAGATTTGAATTAAATAGAAAATGCCATTTTTAGTCTTTTAATAGTTATATTTTTATTGACTCATAAAGTACATAGGATAGGGTTATGTATGGAATCACATCGGACAAATGGCCTCCACGGCTTTGCATGCACATGCGCACTCTTTTGTTGAAATTTTCCATGACCCTTCTGCATAAATGTGGCTGAATTTCGTTGATGCAGCGTTGAATCTCCTCCTTTAATGCACGGGTGGTTGTGGGCTTGTTGACATAGACTTGTGATTTCAAATAACCCCATAAAAAGAAGTCTAATGGTGTTAAATCACACGATCTAGGAGGCCAATTTTGATCACCGAAACGAGAGAGTACACGACCGGGAAATGTCTCATGCAGTAATTGAATTGTTTCACGGGCTGTATGACATGTGGCACCGTCTTGTTGAAACCACATATTGAGTACATCAATATCATTCAATTTTGGCAGAAAGAACTGTGTAATCATGTCGCGATATCGAGCACCAGTAACAGTCACTGCTTGACCAGCATCATTTTCAAAAAAATATGGCCAAATTATGCCTCCAGCCCAAAATCCACACCAGACAGTCACGCGTTGTGGGTGCATTTCTTTTTCGACAATCACACGTGGGTTCTCCGAACCCCAAATGCGGCAATTTTGGCGATTGACAAAGCCATCAAGATGAAAATGTGCTTCATCGCTTAGGATGATTTTGCTTGAAAAATCAGGGTCCATTTGTTGATGTTCAATAATCCATTCAACAAACTCTCTTCTCTCTGCATGGTCATTAAGCTTCAATTGTTGTGTTAATTGAAGTTTGTAAGCATGAAGACACAGATCTTTGGTGAGTATACGCTGTAGAGAGGTTCTTGACATTTGCAATTCTTGTCCACGACGTCGAATTGAGGTTCCTGGATTGTCCGCAACACTCTCACGCACTGCTTCGATATTCACATTTGAACGGCTTGTTTTTGGACGACCAGTGTGTTTGGCGTCTCCATGAATTTTTCAATTAATCTCTTCACAGTTGACGAAGTTAAAACACTATTCCGGCCATATTTTGTATGAAATTTTCGAACTGCAGCCGCCAAGCTTTCACTATTTTTGAAATATTCTTTAATAATGAAGACACGTTGTTCTATCGTGTAGCGCTCCATTTTTCATAACCCTATACTGTTAGCTGTCAAATTGCTTTTTTTCAGGGTTGCCAACACTTCACTGCACAAATGGCGGCAAATTCAAATCTTGCGTTAATTTTGGGACACCCTTTATATAGGTATACAGGGTGTTCCTTAATGATATGCGAATATTTAAGGGTGGGAATCTACTTAAAAAATTAATGTTAGTTTGCTTGATAAACTAAGGTACAACACATTAGGGGTAATGAACAACAACAACTGATAACATAAACATAACATTACCAACCATAACCAACGAAATGATTACAAAAATTGTTAAAAATGGCCCCCTTCACTTAGTATGCACGCTTCCGCCCTCCTTCTCATGGAATTGCGCACTTGTTGAAATATCTCTGGAGTGTTTTTTATTCTATCACTAGCTGTAACTATTCTTTCTCTTAATTCCTCTACATTGTTAATGGGACTTGTGTACACTAGTGTCTTAAGATAGCCCCACAAAAAGACATCTAAACTGTTGAGGTCTGGGGACCTTGGTCGCCATTCATCGGACCCCACCGCAGCCAATCCAACGATTTGGATAAACAGTTTGTAAAAACCGCTACACTGAAATGCGCTGGTGCACCATCATACATGTAAAACATATTGTTTCTTATTACTAACTGAACATCATCAAGCAGCAAAGGCAACTGTTGTTGAAGAAAAGTCTGTCGGTCAAGTCGTCCCGGCAAGAAGAATGGGCCAATAAAGTGGTTGCCAATAATTCCTGCCCATACGTTAACCGAAAATTGGTGTTGGAAATGGGTTTCGGTTACGGCATAGGGAATTCCTTTTGCCCACAAGTGAATATTGTGGAAATTCTGAATGGCATTTCGAGAACAATTAGCTTCGTCCGTGAACGTAATCATTGATTCAAATTGCGGATTTTGTGTAATTTTTTGAAGATACCAGTTTCAAAAGGGCACACGTCCTTTTCGGATAGAACCAGTTTCAACGAGACGACGATGAATATTAGAAAAAGTTCGACTATCTGGAAAAGCACGATCGGGATATCTCTGGTGATAAATCTGTCTGGCTTGTTCACCATTACCGTCAGCAAGGCCATATACGTAATGCATTTCCGCCATTTCTGCGTTTGAGTAATTCACCATTATTAACAAAATTGTAAGAAGTAAATAATGAAAAAGGTAACACAGCGAACAGATTTGAATAATAGAGACTTTTCAGATGTCAAAATTCAGTGACATATTCCAGAGCAACTAGTTATTTATTGCTAAATTGCATTCTTCAATTATTACATTAATTTTCTCGGACAATAGAGCGGTTTTTATTTTTTTTACTCAAAAATGGCGCATCGAAGGAAAGCAACTCAAGAGAAATCATTTGTTTTGAATTGAACGGGGAATTCAAAAATAATTTTTATATGGTAAAAACCATTGGCGTACCATTTTATTCTTAAGAAATGTCGAAGTCAATACCCGTACGCACGCCACTGTTAAAACTAAAAATAATTTTTGCATTGAAAAATATGCAACTTTATTAACTTTCACTACGTAATAAATATCAGTGAAATATCTGAAGCGGTTCTGAAAATATTAATTTCCATTTTTTTTCCTAAAACTTCAACACGAGTTTTTGTAAGGAAATATTTTTGGACCATAGATTATAAAGCAAACTAACATGTAGATATACACCCTTAAATATTTGCACATTATTATATATATATATATATATATATATATATATATATATATATATATATATCGTAACTGTTAAAAGAAGACTTAGTAAATAATTTTATTTTAATGACGGATGTCTAAGAATTGCAAGAGTTGTTGTAGTGAAATGGAAAAATAAGAGGATATGCTTTGGAAAAAAGAAAAGAACTTTCATTTTCTTGGGACACCCTAATGGTACATTCACGCTTTTTTCCAAGGTTCTCATTTTACAAAGTATCGCGGCTTATACTTCCTAACAACTTCTTCGCAATGTTCATAAGTTGCCATTATATTTTCTATTTATTGCCACACGTACGGCTAACGAGAAATGTTTCAATGTTACAATGTAACAAGGTGGGTTTATTCTTAATAGCTATGCTCTACAGGCTTTCTTCCAGGAACATATTTTATTCATCCCAGCTTACATCTTCACTTACCGCTTCCTGGTAATAAGATTCTTTAGAATTGTTCCTATTCCTCTTTTTATTCACAGTGCCTATTTCTTACCACCAAAAAGAAATGTTCCGATATAGAAAGGTACAGTTAGGATATCACAATGCTCATCCAAATCTGTCGCCTTCAGTAATCATTCGTGATGGATGAGTTTTTTCCCTCAAGCAGCAGCTGATCTCCCCACTAATGGCTTTTTGGTACAGTTCGAAAGAGATTTATCGGATATTGAAGAGAGACTGTTGAAGGCGCTAAATAAGTAAACGATTTTTTGGTTGGAGAATACTAATTTCCTCGGAATTAGGATACTTTGAATGAAGTAGGAAGGATACATTCAAATAAACATTTCTTCGTGATATGCTGTCCAAAAAATCAGTTGGAAGGTTGTATATTCTTGTACAAACAGTCGCATCCGAACAGGAAATGTTCTTCTCGCAGAATGGGTATACACCCCTGCACAGTATTGTCTAACAGCACAGGATTGACTCAACTTCAAAAACTGCTTAGCTGAAACAGTTACAACGTCTAGGAGCTGTTCGACCCTATAAGCATATTTCTGTTCTTCTTTTTAGTTTATAGTACCTCATATATGACAGTAATTACTCTTGTATCTACTGCAACAGTTTCTTATATGTACAGTATGAAAAACTATCTATCTGGGTTAGCCATCTCAAAAAGCCGTTGGCTAGGGGTCCAAGAGAAATTCTGTCCAACCAACCCAGACATTAACTCGATCTGTTGCTAACTTAACCGTTCTTCAACTGAGGAGTAGACTTTCTAATCGAATTTTGTCCATTTTTATTTTTTTCAGGAAAGGGAAAAACTGTCATCTGTTAATGAATTGAATAAAAGATCAGATTGTGAAAATATGATAAAAAATATATTTATTCAGATATGTGTATTCCACTCAAGAATAATAAAAAATTTAACCAAAAAAAAACATGAAACTAAAGAACAAACTATACATATATTGTTTTCATCGGGCAAACTTCAGTTTGTAAGTCACCAAATGACAAAACATAAAGAAATTATTTCTTAAATTAGACAGAGCCAACTTATAAGATATTAATCGTCTCGTCTTCAGGGCAGCAACATTCTTCTTCCTCTTGACATTCGTTAATATTATCGTCATTAGATTTGTGCTGAGACTAGTTTTTCAGAACTGGGTCCAGCCATTTTAACTCTGGATCTTCCGTCCAATTATTTCCCGATAAACTGATCAGAAATTTAATACGGCTGTCAATTGTTTTCTTTTTAATTTCATGATGAAGTGGTTCTGTAGGTAAATGTACTTAACTCAGCTTTTTCTCTGCTTTAGGTAAGCTAGAAAACTGTTTAGTTGCATCTTCAGTTCAGTATAGTATCTACGTTTTAACCACAATTTTGTCTTCTCCCGATTGCGTCTTTCTGATGATTTTTATTCTTTTGATTTCACTTATGCCTGGTATCTTTTTCAGCCACTGTAATGCCTTTTTTATATCTAACAGTTCCCAGTCAATATCGAGTTCTCTAACATGCCCCTTTTTGGCATAAATTTCGTAATACTTTTCCGGAATATTTATAAACGCATGGGCATGTAATTCCAACTCAATTTGAACCGAATACTCTATCTGCGGCCATAAATGAATGACCACGTACCGGGAATGTACATACATGTAATTGTTTTTAAACTTTTCGGAGCGTCATTAAAAAGCCACAACATTAGGGCGTGCACCAAATGGGAATTTTTATTTTGTCCGCCGCAGCCGTCAGAAAACTATCTTAGTTCTTTAATTTCTGCATCAAATCCTACCTTGCTCAGAAAATCAGTTAAAGCAGAACTTTCTGTTGCTCCTCTACCAGCTTCACGTTCTAGCCAGGTATAAAAAACAGGATTTTTCATGGAAATGTCAGTAATACAAAACGAATAGAAAGAGAGCTGTTGCGCATAGAATGCTTCTTGAATTGGTGCTTTAGGTAGAACCTGGCTTGTTGTAGATCAAAGCAATATGTAGCAGTATTACTAGGTTCATCCTTCATTAGCTTAAAAAATTGCATAGCGCGAGTCTGGTGGAGCAACAAGCTGTGATTTTTTCGAGGCTTCTTTGCAATTTACAATTTCTGTTTTGGTTCTTTTACAGAATCCGCATGTAGCTGGAGTTCCGAAAGCTAAAAACATGAAATTTTGCCAGAACAAGAATATAATCTTGCCTATATTAAACTTGTTGAAGACTCTGCTGAAGTATTTATAGTTTACTTGTTGCAAGATGTCTTTAACTTGAGCATTGTACAAATTCCAAAGCTTTTTTAGTTGAAGTTCGGATGACAGGTAAATCCTTCTAGATTTACTTCTATTATAGTGACTTTCTTGGCACTTTGCAATAAATTTTGTAACATTTTCCAGTTTTGAAGCGTATTTTTTTTGAACGCATATCTCCACCACGCCTGCCTTTAACGTCCATTCCCGCCATTTTTTACTTCGCAATGCGATGAAGCCTTGTTTGTCCACAGTTAAAAATAGACAAAAATATACTAAGTGACATATAAATCCGAACACCCAGTTTAAATGGTTTTATTTTAATAACATTTTGTATAAGTACTTAATGAATGGAGGACGTTGCAAATTGAGCAATCTCCTACCCATCACATCCCACACGTGCTCAATTGGAGATAAGCCGGGAGATCTTGGTGGCCACGGTAACAATGTGACATCATTATGTTGAAAGAAGTCTATTGTGACTCTTGCAACATTTGGTCGGGCATTATCTTGTTGGAAAGTTGGATCTGCCAGGGTGTCAAGATAGGGTAAAAGATGGGGTTCTAGAACTTCGTGGATATAACGCTGCGCGTTTATGTTAGCTCTGATGCAGATTAAAGGTGAGCTGGAACCATAAGCTATAGCACCCCAAACCATAACTCCAACAGTGTGATGAACATGTCTTTCAACAAAAACTGTGGATTCCTCCTTTCACCACGTCGCCTTCTAACCCTGGCACGACCATCGTGCATGCCTAAACAAAATCGAGACTCGTCACTAAAAACAATACTGTTCCATTCCTGATCCCAGAGTGACCGTTGTCTGCACCACTCAAGGCGATTACGTCGGTGTTCTCGAGTTAAAGGGAGGACCCAATGTGGCCGGTATGAAAACAAGCCAAAACTTATCATTCGTAGGTAAACACTTCGCATGCCAATAGGTCTTCCGTGTTCTGCAAACCATTCATTTGCAGTGGACCTGGTAGTGGAGAAACGGTCCCTTAAGGCCAATAATCTTAGGCGGCGATCTTCACGGTCTGTTGTTCTACGGCGGCGTTCTGTGCCCCTTGCTCTTTGCGTACAGCCTTCTCAAAGCCATGCCTGACAACACCTAACCACAGTGTCTGCACTTCTTTGCACTCTAACTGCAATTGCCCGAAAAGAAAGTCCAGCTTCCCGAAGTCCTACTATACGGCCCCTATCAAACTCACTAAGTTGACGAAATCGTACAGGTCTCCGTACTCTAGGCATCGCAACCGATCGTAAAGGATGTCAAGAACCAAAATCCGCCAACGTTGATTCTTTACTGCGGCTGAAATATTCATTTTTAGAGCGTTAGTGAATTAAAAAAAAGCAGTATAAAAACCGGAATGTCCAACTGATAAGGCTGAAAATTTTTTCACTTGTTACCTACAGTAAGATAAATACATTCACCAACTTTTATTAAAATAAAACCATTTAAACTGGGTGTTCGGATTTATATGTCACTTAGTATAGTTTTGACATACAGGAACCCTCTTGTTCGTATTTCAAACCTAAAAAAAATACATTTTTACGTGCCATTGCAAAATTATTTGACAGTTTACACTTATATAATGTTCTATGTGAAAATCATGGGATTTCCCAATTTTTCTGCCTCTTTTTCTCTTGATATTTGTAACTTCCATCATTTTGGCTAATTTTTCATCTTGTGCATTTTTATTATTCTGAGTAAAAATTATGTTTTAAAGATTTTACATCAAGCTACGATAGTTCCTTGCATTTAAATTTTTCGGTCTTATGTTGGCACTCAAAATTTAGTAATTCTAGATCAGGATCCGAATACCTGATGACAAAAACAACTATGTATCTCACCACGCTGAAATATATTTTTTTAATTACCTTATCTCTGTTCGACGTGGTTTATTGGTTATGTTTTTCTTTCTTTTTCTGGTATCTCTGTCTACATCACCCACAACATACTCTGATTCGTTCATTTTCACTGAGCTATTTAATTCAAAAGTATTTCAATAGTTCGCCAACAACAACGCCACGCTAGCCTTTCGCGAATACTAGCACACTGACTTTAAAATGAACGTAAACATACCGTAAAGACGAACAAACAGTGTTTTGTCCTCGAAAATATGATTAGTTTGGACAAAATACACTTAGTTTGTCTAAGTTTTATTGAATGTTAAATTGAAGTGGAACAAAATGTAGTTAGATTGTCTGTGTGTTATGGAAATTGTTAAACGGGCAAAATAGATTGCAACGCCATCTATATCTCAGAATCTGAAAAAATACGTTTAGAATTGTCTGCTCCTCAACTCATTCGTATGGTTCTTGACAACTTCAACAATGTATCCTTGTGAGCTCGTGTGCCTTTGCATTGGCCCTGCTTCCTCAATAACTTCACCGTATTCACAAGAATCCTCAAGCCCACCAGCTTTCAATATCAAAACTACATCCTGATGCGTAAAACCTCTCTTATTCACCACATTTATCCCATTTGTTTCTTTGCTCTATTTACCTTCTGTAGGAGTAGTTACAACTATTCTAAACGACAACCATAGACATAGAATCTCTAGGGCAGCGGTTCTCAAACTTTTTGGATGATGGAACCCTTTTTGGAAACGAAATACTTCGCAGAACCCTTGAATAAAACCGATACCTTTATGTGCATCCTTTATTTATAGTCGTAACATGAATAGGCATAATACAATAGTAAGGTTACTTATTAGTCCTATTAGGTAAGTAGACAAAAAACATTTAAGAAAAAAGTTAAAAATCTAATGCGAGGTATGAAACTGTTTCTTTTTTTCCATCAACTGGTTGATGTCGGGTTGGATGGGAGAGAGTTGAAGTCTCATGTCAGGTTCGGTGTCCAGTCTATTGCCGCATTTGTTTTTGTAGCTGCATAGGTTGAAAATCCTATTTCGCACAAGTATGTTGTTGGAAACGGGAGAATAACATTCAGGGCCATTTTGGAAAGTATTGAGTATTCATGGCCGATTTTGCACCAAGAATCGTTGAGAGACGTCGTGTTAAACAGTGACTCCATACTTGAATCCGATGACATTTCTAAAAACGACTCATATATCTCGTTTGACTTATTTTCAGGCTTTTGCATGTTAGGCAAAAAAAGGATTTTGAATCCATGGGTTTATTTTCATTTTTGCACTCTGTTCCTTGGGAAAATAAGTCTCAAAAGATGCGCGCAATGCAGTGAGATACTGGACTAATTCCTCGAATGCATCATCTTGAAATAGATCTGAGTTGCAATCGCTAACAAACTCAGTGAGTGACGTGAAGCTTTCTATTTCTCTCTTACCAACGCAGATAATCCAGAAGTCCAATTTCTCTTTGAAGGCAGTGATTTTGCTACAAGCAAGCACTGCTGTCTGTTTATCTTGTAATGTCAAATTTAATTCGTTCAATTTTTGAAAGATATCCGCCATAAATGACAGTCGGAACAACTAGGATGCGCAACTAATTTTCAGCATTGCATACATCTCAAGTAAGTGTATTTGAGGCAAGAATACAATGGAATCATCATCAACACAGATTATTAGCACACAAATTCTCGATTATTCTGCACCTTCGTGCCTTCTTGTCACAGCGGACATTTTTCTCCATATTAATTGAGTTTAAGGAGAGCCCTATATTTCTATGACAGGGCATTTTTTTGGTCTCCAGTTACCTACATTCAATTTCTTAACTGTCTGTTTCAATTAATTCTTATCTGTCTGTATTCATAATTCTCATGTCCAGTCATTGCAGACCGCAGTTGCTCCGTTATTTTAACCCAGATAATGTCAATAATACTACTCAAATTTTACAAAACGATGTTAGTAAATTAGATCACAATCTACTTGTTAATCCACACAAATCTAAAATGTTATTATTTTGCGCACAAAGAAAAACATACAATGTAGCACAGCTCTTGAACATTCAGATAAATAACCAAATCTTACAATTTTCTGATTCTGCAAAAATTCATGGTGTTAAAAGTCAATCCCAGAAAAAATACCTACGGCTGCGTACTCTTATAGCAAACAGGTATTTACTAAACTTTAAGTTGCGTAAAAAACTATGTGAAGCATTGGTCATATGTATACTAAATTATTGTAATATCGTATACTATACTTGTTTAGAAAATTTCACCAAAAGCGTTATTCAAGTTATTCAAAACAATTGTATTCGTTTCATCTTTGGCTTACATAAATTTGATCATGTATCAGCGAAATATCCCGTTCTGAACTGGTTAAAAATTAATGATATGGTCACGTCTTAACCCTCTTACTTGATAGAAAAAATTTCATTTAATAATGATCTTCACTGAAGAGCTCTCAGAGAAAATAATATTAGAATACCCCAGAATTATTATTATTTTTAATCATGGAAGAACACTTAAGGGCAAGTAGTTAAGAATGTTGGTCAATGGATATGATATAAATACTTCAACTTTTGGTAGGGAAATGCGATGTCGATTTACAAAGCTAGTAATAGTGAGGACATTGCGTGCAATCCAGCAATAATATGTATGAAATGAAATGGGTCAAACAAGTGAAAGTCGTTTATGAACAATGCAAGGCTTATCAAATAATGTATTCGTACTATAAAACAACTTTTGCTCGAGGTTATTAATCTGGCTATCTCCACCACCAGATTTCAAATATACTTGTATAAGCAGGGCTATGTATGGGGGTGTCGGTAGCATATGAGAGACTGGATTACTGCAAACAAGGAACAATCAGATACGCATGTAAATAAATAAATAAATAATACGGTGTTGTCTAGCTATGCGTTAAACTGATACGCACGGGTATTACATATCTTCGTCGGCTTTTTTTATTCCGTAAGTTTTTTGTGACGATTTTTCTACAAAATGTTGACAAGTTGTTGTACCTGTAGTAGCTGTACGTGTCACATAACACCTACTTTATAAGGGAATCTGTAATGCTAAGGTTTGTCACTAAGTTTGTAGCGCCATCCCTGGGATATACCCCGAACTTTTTATAGAACCTATACGAACTGCTATAGAAGCCTTTAAAAATAGAGAATACCTAGCGTCATCTTTGGACTTCCCTCTTATATTGTAGAGCTAAATTTGAATTAAATATTCAAATTATATGCTAGATATTTTAAGTAAACTAAGGCGCAACATGATTTTATTTTTAAAATGTGTATTTTTTTAATACAATACATACAAATAACAGTTATGCAAATTGTTAGTTATCTAAAAATAATCGGCTACGGATGTACCATCGCGTGAATAAAAAATTGGAACAGTACCTAATCTGTTATCAGAGATGCCTTATCAGTGTTACAGTCCCTTGTTGTCTCTTTATAAGATAAGGCCATCGATAGTTCAGGAGATATGCGATGTCCATGTGTTTTCTGTACGTGGCCGTACCTATGAAAAGTATAAAGTACCAGTCTTCTTGATAAAAAATGAGCAATTAAATTTTCAATTAGCCATTTCTCTACTCCCTTCATGAATTTCGGGACTATCCCGAAACCATACCTGAAAAAAGAATTGAATTTCATTATGTTTATAATGCTAGGTAAATTCTTCACAAAAATACTGTGAAAGTTTTAAGGACATCAAAATGTTCGAATCATTTAATCCTGATTATTAACTGATTACCCAGTGCATGTATCCGATTTATATATGTAAACAAAGGTAATATTTACTTGAAGATTGAAGTTCAGGAAGATGTAATCTAGAAAAAGCTGGTCTTTTCAGACCTCTCTTGGTTCCAGGCACTTTATCTTTTTCCGAAACATATAAGTCACACACCAAATGGCTTTTATAAATTTGTTTGTGACTTTTATTGTCCGAAACTGGATTTCGCGCTCGATCTATTTATTGAAAAGTGCGGCATCATATTTTGGAAATGTATAGGGGAGAGTGTTGTACCTTGGACCATATTGTACCTCGGACCGCTTCGAATTCCCCTATTTCCTCTTACAGTTTTCTTTCACCCATATCACCGATGAGTTACATACTTTTACACTACAGATGTCGCCCAAAGTAATTTGACAAGAAGGCGGGCTGTTCTAAGTTATACCACGTTTGCATATTATTGAGTGTCAAAGTAAATATTAATCAAATAATAATCTTTGATCACCTGTGTTATTTTGAAGGGTAAGTAAATTGTTTTATGTTATTTTTGTACATCTTTCATTCCTCCTTGCATATGTGTGAATAGTTTTTGTATACATTGATTTTTGTTCGTTTATTTAACCAGAACAATTTTTATTGTAAAAATTGTACCTTGGACCATGTGCAAAAGTTGTACCTTGGACCGGTCCAAGGTACAATACACTTTTGTATCGATAAAATTGCTTGTAAATAAATAGTTCTTTTTTATTTTAAACGTAAACCCATGTTTAATTCTTTTCAGATTGCTCAAAAATGCCTCGAAGTCAAAGTGGAAAAAAGCGTGACAAAGTTGATTCGGAACAATTGACAAGAGCTGTACAAGAATGCGTGAATGAAGGTATTGCCCTTCGGGAAGCAGTAAGGCGATATGGAGTATCAAAAACCACGTTAATTAGACACATTCGTTCCTTCAAAAACTCAGGAGCGGACAGATTTACGTACAGCGCAAATAACAATGTGAAGCAAGTATTTTCGAAAAATGAGGAGGAAGCACTGACAACTTATTTAATCACGGCTGCACGTCTTCATTATGGGTTAACCAAGGTTGAAGTAAGAAAATTAGCCTACCAGTATGCATCAGCAAAGGAGAAGCGGTGTCCTGACACCTGGAATGAGAAGAAAATGGCGGGAAAGGAATGGTTACGACAATTTATGAAACGGCACCCAAATTTGTCTCTCCGAAAACCTGAATCGACTAGTTTAGCGAGATCCACGGCATTTAATCGAGTCAATGTAACGACATTTTTTGCAAATTATAAAAGTGTTTTGTCTAGAGGAACTTTTTCTGCAGAAAATATCTGGAACATTGATGAGACCGGCATAACAACGGTACATGTTCCGCCTAGAATTATTAGTCCCAAAGGAGTCAAACAAGTTGGACAGATGACAAGTAGTGAGCGTGGCCAAAACGTTACTTTAATTGCTGCCATAAATGCACTTTGGAAACGCGATCCCACCAATGCTGATATTTCCGCGGGTGCATTTCAAGGCCAATATGCTTAAGGGCGGCCCAGTTGGCTCGATTGGTGCAGCCAATCCATCAGGCTGGTCGAATGTAGATTTATTTTATAAGTTTATGCAACATTTTGCAAATCACGTCAAGCCGAATATCGAGAAACCGACAATTATTCTATTAGATAACCATGATAGCCATATTAGCATCTCGACGATTGACTTTTGCAAAGCAAATGGAATTATGTTAGTGACATTCCATCCCCACACAAGCCACAAGTTTCAACCGTTAGACAGGACAGTGTTTGGGCCCTTAAAAACATACTATAACAAAGCTTGTAGTGAATGGATGTTAATGCACCCTGCTCAACCAATCACGATATATGACGTAGCGGAACTAATTGGTAAAGCATTCCCGCAGGCCTTTACGCCTTTAAATATTCAAAAGGGATTCAAAGTAGCAGGTCTTTATCCTTTTGACGAAAACATTTTCCAAGACCACGAGTTCTTAGCCAGTTATGTAACAGACCGTCCGTTAATTGAGAAATCTAATTCCAGTAGTGATGCATTACCATCCGCAAGTGTGGATGGATTACCATCTACAAGTTCAGATACATTCTTAGTTTCCTGTACTTCATCCGAACAAGATCAGTCAGTCATCACCCCTGAGACATTGCGCCCATTCCCTAAAGCACCTATGCGAAAGAGAACTGGTGGTCGTCCAAAAGGCAAGTCGCGTATTCTTACGGATACACCAGAAAAAGAGGAATTAGAACGAAAACGCGATTTGAAGACTATTAAAAATGTTACCAAAAATTTATCAAAGAAAGATCAGAAAGTTAAAGTCACGGTGAAAAAAAGAGCACTTGATTCCTCCGAAAGTGAGTCAATTCCTTCATTATCTTCTGGAGAGCATGAAACTTGGGAGGACATTATCTCTGAAGATAGAGAATGGCTAGAAATTGGTACTTTGCAACAGTTAAATGAAGACTATCAATTTCATAGAGGTGATTTTGTACTGGTAAAAGTATCAGGGAAAAAAACAATAAAATACTATGTTGGTGAGATCATAAGCATAGGCGATGAAAATGAACTTAGGTACCTGCGGCGAGTTAACAACACCGATAAATTTGTGAATGATTCTGCAGAGACATACGACTTTTGTCCTACCGACTTAGTTTGTAAGCTACCGCAACCGAAAACCCTAAAAGGGACTGCTCGACATAGCTCACTATTATATTTTGAAGTTAATTTTGACAATTATAATGTTAGTTAAAGCCTAAAGTATTTTTAGAATGATTGTGTGTAGAATATTAAAATAAGTTTTATTTCTCTCATTACTTTCCTTTTTTGGACCAAGGTACAATCGTTTGTGGACCAAGGTACATGACGAGTTTGTACCTTGGACCGGTTTGTATTACTCACTAAATAGTGTGCTTGTGAGTTTTTAGTTTAATATTCCATGTCCGAATATAAAATAAATTAATAAGTTAATGCCACAGCCTCCTTATTTCTGCAAAATCAGTTCAGAAAACTTAAAACCAAAAAAAATACAGCACGATTTACAAAAATGGGTCCAAGGTACAACACCTTCCCCTACCTTTTACTGATTGTATCAGTACAACCAGGCACCACGCACTTTTTAAATCCCAGCTTTCGACAAGCCTCCATTACAAAGATCAGGTTTGTAAATTTTAATTCAGTTTAACGCTCAAGATCAGTATCACTGGCACAAAACTATTAAAAACACATCAGCGTCAAAGCATTGAACATTGGACTGTCAAAAAGGACGACGAGAGAATCGAACAGCAGCGCCACCCTATGGTTGTACTCCGTACTAACTATAAATATAAAAATAACCTTACAAACATACATTCAAAATAACTCATTTAACTTTCTTTTGTAAAGCAGGTGTTATGTAAATACAATTATCTAATATAGATAAATTAAAAATTAACATTTGTCAGTATTTTGTCTTGATATCAAAATTGCTCTAAATAGTAGAAATCGGAATAGATTTATGAAGGAGCAAACAGTAATTTCAACCTTGAAAGACACATATGTACGTGAATACCTTTAAGGTGTTTTAAATTATTAGGAACAACCAGCAGCGCCCCTAAAAGACCAAGGATATTAATTTCCAGATCAGTCAACTAACTCTTAGGCTTTTGTCGAACTTTTTAAGGATCAGCTGCAATGTAAATGGATAAGAGCTCGACCGAAACAAGGCTGTTTCTCTCAAAAACGACCCACTTCAACGAAATTGTACATAAATACATTTTTGGATAAGCAATCACACTTAATGTTATGATTTCAGACCCTTATTATAGAGGGTGTATCAAAAATATTTTGTTAGGAAACTATCCGTACTGAGAAAATATGAAGTTGGCCCACTTCAAGATTTGTACCAAAATATGCCTTTATAAACTAAACATGACGAAACTATTTACTTCTAAAACAATCTATTTTCTCAAAAACATTTTAGATACACTCTAGTCGTAAAAGATACATAGTTGAAATCACTTAGATCTATAACTAATAGAACATCTGAACAAATAAACAATGTGCGAATAAATGCGCGGAGTTAACAAAGCAACAATGGAAAGACTACCATTGGAGAACATCACCTTTATTTTTTATTACGGCTGAAATTCTTTGGGGCATAGTGTTAACCAAGTTTTGGCAAAAATTTGGTGTAAAACAATCCCATATTTCTTGCAGCTTTTCTCTCAGTTTGGTGATTGTACGGGCAGGATGTTGTCGTAGAACCTTTTTCATCTCGTGCCACAAAGTTTCAATAGGTGACAGATCTGGACTGCTAGAAATCGATTTCAAAAGTGGTACATTATTTTCTTCCATCCATTTTATAGCATTTTTCGAGGTATGGTATGCTGCACCATCTTGCTGAAACACCAAATCTTGGCCGGATGTCAAACATTCTTCCATCACTGGTAAAAGCGATTCTTCTAGAATTGCCAAATATTTGTTTGTATCCACATTTCCATCAATAAAATGAAGTTTTCCTACTCCTTTTGATGACATACGGCCCCAGACCATAGTGGATGCTGGAAATTTCACTTTTATCTTCAGACAGTCAACATGGAATGCTTCATTTTTTTGCGAATAACTCTACAGCGACTGTCACCAAAGTAAACTTCGAATCGGACCTCATCACTCCATTGTATTGCACACCATTGTTGAGATGTCCATTGTCTATCTTCTTTAGCCCATCTAAGCCGATTTTTTCTTTTGCAGTGGAGTTAATAGTGGCTTTTCTTTGACCTATAAACAAGTTGTGCACCTTTAGGGTTTTTACTTTACTTTTTTATAAGAAAACTTACCTTGCAAGTGCTAAATCCCAGTTTGTGGGCCTCTCTACGAGTTGTGGACCTCGAAATTCTCCTTCCAACAGGGTCACTCCACAGAGCACTTAATTGTAAATAATTAGCACGCCTGTTTTTCACGATTATTCTTCTCTCCGAAGAGCATTCGGTCGGCATTTGTGATATTACTTTTTTTCATATATCGTGGCTTAATATTAACTGAACCAGTTACGTTATATCTTCTAGCAATATTTCTCACTCTGTACCGCGATAAATCTAACAAAGTTGCAATTTCTGAGTTTGATTTCCCAGAAATAAAAAATTTAATTATCAGTTACCAAATTTCTCACTAATAACCTTTGCTCTACCCATTTTGAAAACCTTAACTACCCAAAACTATTTTAAACGTATTCTGACAGCTGTGATTAATAAAAACAATTGTCATGGCTTTTATTTTTCACAGCCACCTATGCGTTATATACTAATTCTGCATTGAAATGAAAATAAGTTGATATGCTGTAATTGCAATATGTGTTATTTTTATGCTGCAAATTTGATTAGGGAGTGATAAAGTTGGTGTTTCCTACTATATATTATCAAAATATTCATTGTTAATATTTTAAACCTATAACACCCTGCTACATTTTATTATTTGTGTTTGATAAGAAAAAAACTAAGATCTCAATAGTTGGGCCAACTGAAGTGGGAAGGGGCTAGTATAAACAAGAAATCACGTCTTAATTATGACATACCGAAGGGTGTCTTCCACTATAACATCTAAACCTTAGAATCATCTCACATGTAAAGTCCGCCAATCGGTGCAAATTACTAATGTGGCTGATATTTTGAAGAATGGTTAATATATTCCTACTGTTGAGCCCTTCCGGAGTGCATTTTAACACTATGGTAGGTATAGGATTCGGCACCAGCCTTAATTTTATTGGTCAATTTTAATTTATTCAACCAATAACAAGCCGGGTTCCGAAATCACTACCGGAATGTTAAACAGTGCTGAGCATGGGGTCAGAATGTTATCAATTTAAATTTAAATTTACTTACCTTCCGCCAAAAATACGTAAGATAATAATCAACGGGCGTTGTTTCCTATTACGATATTTAATGATTTTAGAATTAATAATTTGGTTTAGCAATAAGAAAAATTACATGAAAAATTTATATATATTTATATATGTGAAAAATTAAAGCTTCCGCCTTTTGTTGGATACTTCGACAAAATTTAAGCAAGGTGGACTCTTTATACTTTTTTATTCTCTCTAGCTTTCAATGGTCTTTGCCATCATCATCAGGAGAGTAGTATGTGAGGATGTTGCTAATTGTTGTTTACGTTAAGCATGAGGGACAACACAAAATGGTGGGCATGTGCAATCATCAAGTGGCTTCACGATGTAATGTTTAACTTTCAATTTCTAAAAAACTTTTTTATCTGTTTTTAACTTGTTCTTGTCATACAGCTGTGTGTATTTTATATAATTTTGACCATTGTACCATTTATCCAGCTTTCACCATGTTACTGGGTGTTTCCCTCGTCCTTAACGTAAACAACAATTAACAACATCCTCACATACTACTCTCCTGATGATGATGGCAATGACCATTGAAAGCTAGAGAGAATAAAAAAAGTATAAAGAGTCCTCCTTGCTTAAATTTTGTCGAAGTACCCAACAAAAGGCGGAAGCTTTAATTTTTCACCTAACTGGTCTAGACGACAATGACCACGTCTCAAGTTATATTTATATATATACATATATATATACAGGGTGACTTCGAAGTTGAGTCATTTATTTTAACAGTGAGTAGATCTGATCAAAAGAAATGTTTTTTTCCTTTACCATTTTTCTGGTAAAATTAAAGTAACAAAGTTATAGCCCTTTGGAAGTTTGAGTACCGCCCTGTCTCAATAATAATATTATGTGCTCGTGTTTGGTTCATCGCATCGGAAACAAAAAAGCGAAAGAATTTGGAACGATGTTTTTACAATTATTTTAGTCAGTTGTATACAGTCAGTGTCAATCGGTAACGCGTTTGAATATTGGTGTCTGTTGCGTGGCTCAAACGAAATAAAAAATGGCACATGTTTATGCGGATCGGTTTCCCAATCGAGTGCAACCAACCCCTCGTGCCTTTGTTAATGTAGTACAACGGGCTCGTGAATCAGGTGACTTAAGACCACACAGGGAACTGCATGCCGGTGCTCCAAGACCTCACGATCAAATACAGGTCCGCACTGAAATACTTGTCGGGAGGATACTTTATAAAACAAGGTAAAATTTTTTTTTAATTTTTTTTATTTTTACACACATATTTTGGTTTATCTTCCTCCTACAATCATTATCTGAAAATTAATGACTCAACTTCAAAGTATATATATATATATATATATATTAGTAGAAGCAGTTTATTGATAACATTCTGACACAGTTTTCAGCACTGCTTAACATTCCGGTAGTGATTTCGGCACCCAGCTTGTTATTGGTTAAATAAATTGAAATTGACCAATAAAATTAAGGCTGGTGCCGAATCCTATACCATAGTGTTAAAATGCTTCCGGAGTGTCTGTACCTCATCAGCTTGAAGATAAAGATAAAAAATTGTATTAGTTATGTATGTCGCGTAAATAATGATTTTCAGGCCTTCAGTAATATTTTTATAAAACCTGGTTTTCTCGCCAACTATTCGTAAAAAACTGGAAAATAAAACTTATGCTCATAGGACTTATTAAGATTGTGATGCTGTTCAGGATCTTTGTATGCCATGTGGCCATTGCCGCAATTATTCAAGCTAGCTCATCTACCTTCTCATTTACTTTGCGCTTCTCGTGTCCTGGTAGCCAGGACGACGTTACCTTGTTTCGGTTTGCCAGGTCATTCGGTACATTCCAAATTGCATCCCGATACATATGGACACATTCTTCCGGCTTGCATGTTCTCGCTGGTCAGATACTAGAGAGCGACCATGAAAATGTGTGTGTGTGAAAACTCTTAGGATTTGGACTTATGCTAATTTATTTCAGTGTCACGTGTTTGTCCGACTTGTAGTCCTGTGATGGTCAAAATTAGCGTCAAAACTTTGTTTTGGGATGGAGTGTGTACATTTTGTTTGCAGGTGGCAAAAGAGTTATATGTCCTGGAAGTATTTGTTCTCGATAAACTTTAAACTTAGTTTTTGATCAAATATATTCATACATTTGCCTCCAAAAGTAAGTAACTTTTTAATGATATACAGTTTTTATAGATATTAGTTACCACTGCACTCTACCTTAATATGCATTAATATCAATTACAAAATATTTCGCAGTAATCTGACTTCAGCTTCAAGAATGAAGCCATTCAATTGGCCTATTTCCCATTGATATCCAAAACAAGAACAAGTGTTATGATGATTGAGGCATTGACCGACGCTGTGTTTAATTTCATTGATTGACCTTTCGCCATAATACTTCGCTCTATTACTAGTCGCCAGACTAACTACATATTGACATCATTATAAAATCATAGACGGAGAGGTTACGTTCCTAATGTAGTATTTTAAAAATTGATAAAGCGCAATGAATCACGCACTCTGTGGACGTTGGAAATTAGTTCCGCTAAACTGATTTTGATGTTTATTTTCTATATACACTTTTTGTAAATATTTTGGAATCTCTTAACAGACTTTGCAATGATGACAATGAGTCTTGAATCACTTATCAGTCTGCATCTGATGACAAATAGATTACGTGTATGACATATTATATGTGCAACAGATATTATCGCTTATGATACAGATTAGATCTATTGTCACCCTTCATAACCGCTGAGTCCCGCCTTGATCGTCTTTTCCATAGACTTGACACAGAGCTTTGAATGTAGTTTTCCTCTGGTGGATTCGTGATTCTGAATATCTGATACGTTAGGCTTGCCAGGCCTTCGTAGTAACACAAGAGATGTACTAGCATTTCCTCTTGCTCTCTGTAAAACTGCCTCTTTTGTTAGTCTGAGTCTGAGCAGTTCAGTAAATGTATGCTTTGGTTCTTCGATAAATTCGTTTGCCTGTCTTTGCCCTAAGTCGGCATTCGGCCATTCGTAGTCCAATCCCTTATGGACTGCATTACGCAAACTCTCGTCACGCTACAGAAAGATTTAGTACCGGTATTGTTCCGAGCATCCTCTCTGTCGTAATAGATTTCTCTCCTAAAGGATAATAGATTTATAGCCATTGGTAATAAAAGTCTCCCAAGCTAAACCGTAACAGATCTACAGAGAATATTTTGAGACATATTTTTAAGCCAACACAAAAGATGTCGCTCATATTTTCCTCATAATTGACATTTATTTGATTTATTGGCTCAATGAGGGCTTTCTTCACATATTTCAAACCTTGCATTTATTGCTTAGGGGCTTTTCATTTAGATTCTAATAAGATGAATGCCTGTTACGATTTGACAGACAAAAGCACTTGTTGAGTTTTTTCGAGCCTGTCACTTTTGTCAATGATAAAACACGAGATGACAAACATGAGCTGTGAAAAAAGCCTTTTTAAGCTAGAAATGCTTTCGTAATTCGTATACATTGGGCAGAATAAAAAAAAATATCGGTCAATCAATCGTTTGACATTTTAAGTGAAATGTGGCTCATATAAAAAGGAAACAACCAAGTGTGATCTAAGAAACAGTACTTACAGTACACAGATGACGCCAGCTATCAGGAAAAAATTGGAAAATATAAATTATGCTCAGAATGATAGGTAATAGAAATTTTCTAACAGTAATCGATCTATTACGCTTGTTATACATGGAATAACACTGCTGAGTACCTTTGTAGGCTTTGTGGTGATTAGCCGCCTAGTTCATCCGCTTTCTCATTTCCTACCATTTCCTACCCAGAGCAACGTTATCTCGTTGCAGTTTCTCTGGTCTTGGAGAGTGTCCACAGGGTCTTCTACTACTTTAGACGATATGCGCTGAACTTAATGCTCAATGAGGTGACTGGAGATCGGAAGATTTACAATCTCTTTCCTTATTAGCTCTTTCGTGCAGACCTGTATAGCTGTTACTTCAGCCCGCAGTGTTGTTGCTATATTATTTTGATTTTAGAGATCACGTTTTTTGCACTTGTCGGCTCAAACCGTCGAACCGTCTCACAGTGTGTTCCTTTATAGGGATCAGGGACAAAATTCGATATCTTAAAAACAAGTGGTCCTATTTGAATTCTGTAAACGCAGGGCGATTACTTATTTAAGTAGCTTTCTAAATTATGACAAAAACTATTTAAAATAATAAGAAGGGGTGCGGGAGCAGGCGGGATGCATTTCGCATAAATCGTTTTTTTTTGTAAAAGTCAAAATATTAAGTTGATGATCTCGAATAAATTGGGATAAGGTAGGATATTATTATAGCATTCTTAAGAGAGACAAAAAAGTCACGCTTTTATTCTTCAAGATCTTTACCGAATGATTTAAAAGATAATGTAGCCAACTTGTGGCGGGCGCAATATGATTTATTAAATTTGTCTACCTATTTGAAAAAATAATAAGAATAATTCAAATAAAAAATAAATCTGTATAATTTGAAATTGACATTTAGGTTTTTATTTAAAAAATATATTTAACAAAATAACAATTATTTAGTAGGTAATGTATGAAATAATAATATAAACTATATTAAAAACCAAATATATCCATTCTAATCGGAATAGGATTTCTCGCTCGGTGCTGTGTCATTCGTTATTGTACCTAAGTCAATACCTAAATCATCATTTTCTTGATTTTTTAAATAGTTCTGAACTGCCTCGTTGCATTTCTTATATTTTTTTGAGCTCACCTTTCTTTTTGAGGATATAAAAGGATCAGAAGTAAGTAAAAGAACACGCATGAGATCCTTATTCATATCTGTTCTTGAACATTTTCTGGTGTGAGATAATCGATGTTTCCTAACCTCTTTATGGCGAGCCTCAAGCGCATCCTCCGACAGTTCTCCAATGGGCAAACAAAATGCATCAATTATCGCACACCCATGAATAAGGACCTTATGTACCGTGTTTGGCATGTTGTACCACTTATAAAGGTGGATATACAAATTTCTTGCTTCTTCCAGCAATGACGCAAACTTTTCCATATCAATAGCGCAACCACTAGCTAACACTCCTAAGATGATCGCAAATTTCTCGATTAATTCCCTGTCAATCCCTGTGATATCTGAACTTGTTTGTGGATTGTGGAAAAAAATTCTGGCCATATTGCCATCATTTGAGGAGCCATACCCGGGTTTTGGTTTGTCAACTATTAGAGACAGCTTGGCTCTGAACTCTGCTTGGATTCATTTTTTGTTTGCTTCGACTATAGCTTTGTTTTCAGGCCCACGAACCTGCCAAGATTTAATATGTATCCAATATGGAGTAAGCATTCAAAAAAACGAATCCAGCAGTGTAAAGTTGACAAACCAAACCGGTAATTGTCTACGTTGGGAGGACGGTTAATCCCTGCTAACGTGTTCATGTCCTTGGGTGTGGCTCCGCAAATGATGCACTTCATAGTTGAATTTGTCTCTGATAGAACGTTTCCAACACTGGCGTCCAACATTGTTAATATCATATCAACTTCAATTATATAAGAGTGCCCTTCTTTTGTTTTAATCTCAATAGGAATCAAATTTTCAATTTTTGTTATTATTTCCTTTTCCGTATTCCGCACTAAATCAGCATTTTCCTTTTTAAATAAAAACTTGATCGGCCTACAATATAAAGTAGATGAAGGGCTCTCATCTTTCCACAATACCTTATTCGTTTCAATATCAATCAATCTGAGTGGCATCATTGCTACAAGAAACAGAAATTCGTCGGTGTTATCTAAATCAGAAAATTTCTGCTTATATTGGCTATGCCCAGAACTGCCATCAAATCCCCACTTGCATTTCACTTTAATCCGGCAATCTCTCTCTTCAAAATTTATTATTTCAAGGATACTTTCAGCTGTTTTCTGTAGAAGTTCTTGCAAATCAACTTCTGCAGAAATTTCAGTAATAATAAATTGTGAAGGGAGGATAGCATTTTTTGTTTTCTGTAATTCTTTATAACTAGGAAGGCAGTTCTGGGCCTTACCATTAATAACAGACCTAAGTAGCAAATACTTTCTTACGGATATATCCAAATCTACCATAAGGGCTAAAGCTTCA
This sequence comes from Acanthoscelides obtectus, assembly GCA_963669975.1. NCBI lineage: Eukaryota > Metazoa > Arthropoda > Insecta > Coleoptera > Chrysomelidae > Acanthoscelides > Acanthoscelides obtectus. Next base: position 88,293,770 of record CAVLJG010000006.1, on the reverse strand, counting down.
GCTGTACTAAAACTAAAAATTTGTGGCGAGACCTCACTGTGATTGCTTCCAGAAACGACATTTACAGCAAATTGAAGTTCATTTGCAGATCTGTCTGTGGTTAGTTCGGCTACACGTCTTCGTTTTGTTTTCTTCGATGTCTCTTCAAATGGCACCCGTGGCCGTCCAACTGAGCGACAAGGAGGTTCTTGTTCCTCATCCGAAGATGTGTTTTCTTCAGAATCATTATTTATTCTAAATATAATCTTGTCTAACCAATATACCTGATTTTGTAAAAGTCGATTCCGAGATTGTCCTACTTTCTGCCATTTATTTGCCATTTTCAACCCAAACAACTGGCTGCATTTCATAATATTACTTTTAAGATGTTTGGAAGGTTCATCTGTTATATCAATAAGAGATAATATCTTTTCATAAACCACCTGTTTTCTATTTCCTCTCAGTGCTTCTATCCACACATCAATCAAATCTCTATTTCTGACAATAGCACCATGTCCTAAAAAAATTATATTTCCCTTAGACGTGGTATGACGTGATTTAAACTTAGGGTGATGGGAGGTGATTTTTGTTAAACTCTAAACAAAGTCAAAAGTTTAAAAAAAAATTAAAAAAATCGGTAATAGTCACTTTAACTTAAAAAATTATCTAATTATAATTATATTTTAAATAAATCTATACATCAATATAATGTACTTACCAGCCTCATTACCAGCCATATTGGAAAAGTTAAAATATTTAAATATTTCGACACAAAATTTATATCTTTCCCGAGCAATAAAACAGAGAGATTTTTCGCCTTCTTGACAGGTCTCGACATGTCTAACTTTAAAGTTGCTAAAATAGGTAAATCGCAGCCAACTTGATTAAAGTACTATACTTACGTGTTGCAGTGACTATTTTTCTATCCAATGGTATAATAAAAGCAACAGAATTCTAATGTCAAAAATTATGTTTTTGAGTAATTTTGTCCATTGGGCGCCACACTGTGCGTCTGTGCAACAGTAGCTTTTGACATGTACAGAACGGCCTTTCTTCCAGGTCCTCCCTGGGGGCAACTCAGCCCTACCTTCACTTCAACGGTGGTATCCCTGACTGTGGGCATGATACCTCTACTTTTCAGGTTGTGTGCAAATGTATGCCGACACCTTTTATCATTTACAAAAGCCTACAACTTCAAGCTCAGATATATTTTTAGATGGCAGTATCATTAGCAAATAGTATATAGTTTCCATTTTTGTGGCGGCAAATCATTGATGTATAAATAAATAAAAACGGCCCAAGCATCTAACCCTGGGCTTCACCGTGTTAAATTTATTTCCGATTTTTACAATTTTTTTTTATGTTGCAAATACGAATCGATTAGCTTGCCAGAAGCTGATTCGAAGTTACACATTCCGAGCTTTCTGATTAAAATGGTATTTATTTATTTATTCCCAATAGGTGAAACCCAATTACAGGAAATGCTGAAAAAAAAAATAACAATTAAAGAGACATGGTTCTTGGACTTAAATCTATAGTATCACACGTTCTAAATAAGAATGGATCATCTATAGCAGTTAATAATCGATGCACAACTGTCACTGTAAATATCACACGATTCAGTAACACTTTTCATGACGCAGCACATGAGATTAATTGGCGATTTTGTCATAACATTTGTACGGCCAGCTTGACAATAGAATGCCGTTTGTTGTCGACTCCCTAGCCTTGGAACGCGGAAACATACCTGTATTTTTTCAAGTAAATTTTGACACACAATTTTATTGTGAATGAGGCCATACAAAAACGACAAAGCAAATATGTTTCGTCTTGTTGACAGTGAATCCAAATTGAAAAACTCTAATAGGGCACTATGGTCACAACCTCTTTCTGGATAAGAACCTGTGCATTTAAGGTGAAAATACTTTAAAGCTTTACGTTGAATGGCCTCAAGGATCACGACAGAATTTTGGTATATAGGAGACCAGATCAGAGTCGCATACTCCAACTTGCTCCTGACAAAAGTAAAAAATAAAGTCATTAATGTATCAACATTGGAGGAACCCTTCCAGTTTCTGATACAGAAACCAAGTAGTCGAGTGGCAGCCGACGAGATATTGAGTATATGTTCAGTAAACGTTAGCTTGGTATCAAAAGTGACTCCAAGGTCTCTATAAGAGGTGCATCTGTCTATAACCTGACCATTGATGTTATAATTGTCATAAATTAAACAGTTAACCTTTCTTGTATAAGTCATAACTTTACATTTCGGAACATTCAGACTGAGACAGTTTCGTGAACACCATGACGAAATTAGAGCTAAGTCATCTTGCAACCTGACGCAATCCTCGACTGTCTTGACTGACGTGCAGATTTTAAGGTCATCAGCGAAAAACAAATGGAAAGACTTCAGTTCAAAAGACAAGTCATTAATAAATATTAGAAACAATAATGGACCTAGATTTGACCCTTGAGGTACCCCAGACGTGGCCCGATAGTAACCCGACCTATGACCACCATATTCGACAAATAACCTTCTATGCCACAAATATGAATTCATGAGCGACAGCATTGCATCAGACATACCCACTGTTTTAAGCTTATCCAGAAGTGCATAATGATCAACTTGATCAAACGCCTTCTGAATATCTGTGTAGATGACATCAACTTGTCCCTGACCGTCCAGTACTTCAGAAATATACTGAGTAATTAGAGCCAAGTTGATGACCGTAGATCTGCCTCTCATAAACCCATGCTGATTAATAGAGACTGCACCCCTGACCGAGCAGTAAACCGTTTCATAAGTGATGATCTCAAACAACTTGCTGAAATTGCAGGATTGCTATTTGGCGATAGTTGGAAATATCAGAGATATCTCCACTTTTGTGAATAGGACATATTTTAGAGGTCTTCCAGATATTTGAATATGTCTCTGATTTTAGAATTAGGTTGAATATGGAAGCCAGCGGTTTCGCTAGTATATGAACGCAATCTTTAACGAAAAAACTTGGAATACCATCACAGCCAGACGTCATTTTGTTCTTTAATCTTTTCGAAGCCCTAATTACGTTTTCTTCACTTATATTTTTTAAAGAAATGATATCGGTAGAATTATTTGTTGGAGGAGATGACCCTAGTAGACCAGACGGGATAAAAACTGTTGAAAAGAAGGTAGCAAAACTGTCCACTATATCCTGAGGCGTATCGCAGACATTGCCGTTAAGCGTCATCCTTGGGGGGATTCTAGATTGCTATTTTTTGATCTGGGCAGAATTTGCTAGGATCATTGACAATGGCATCCTCAACCGATTGGACGTAAGCGGAGTAGGCAACACTGATCTGGTTCTTAATGAACTTCCCAAAATTACTGAACTGATCTTAAGAAAACTTAGTACCGTCACGTTTCCAGTTTCTTCTTGCTATGTCCTTCTTCTTGATATTAAGTATAATTTCACGTGTGAACCATAGGGGACACGAAAACATTTTATTTTTACATTTAGGGACATGGACCTCAAAGATGTTATTGATAACTGTATACAAGGCGGTACAAGCGACATCAACATTAACTGCACTGATCACCTCCGTCCAATTAACATCTTGCAAGGCCTGTGTACATTTCAGGAAAGTTAGCTTTGCGAAAGTTAAACCGCGGAGAATTAGCAAATGGGAATTTCGTTGGAGATTCGGATGTAATGAATCCCATGATCAGTGCAGGATGTTCAACGTCCTCTTTAACAGAAGGTGTATTATCTCTGAGGACTTCTATTTCGATATTTCCTAAAATTAAATCCAGTATTCGACCATTTATATTTGGAATATTATTAAAATTAGTTAAATCTAGAAACGAAATAAAGTTGCTCATTAATTGAGACTTCTGATCATTAACGTCACTGTTGAATGATGCGACATTGAAGTCACCAGCAACAATTATTTTACATTTACTGAATGCATTGTTAAATACTTCCAAAGCTTCAAGGTACTGACCAAACATGTCCAAATTAATTGAAGGCGGTATGTGATACACAGTCGAATGTCTTGCTTAAATCACATAGTATGGTCTGCAGGAATTATTTTTCTTCAAACTACGGGTAGAGCAGGTAAATAATGTTATGGCCTCATTCTGCGGACGTGCTTGACGGCCTTGGTCTGTTTAATTTCTTTGTTATAAATGTCCGTATTTTTCTTTAGAGGCGCTGCGTGGGAAGTGATGAGTCAACCAACTTGAGGCCATTTTTTATAGGTCATTGTGAAATCGTTTCACGTTTCTTTGAGCCTGAAGGGGGAGATAATTATAACGTATTGTTTTTGGTTCCCTTTTTATCCACCAGAAGATTGAAAGAAATATGATGCTACGCAAAAACGTATATATTACATTCCACAGTTCATCCCTGCCCCGTTAGTTACACGTTTTATTAGGGTAATTTATATTTATTCGTCCATTTCCATGAAGCATATCTCGACATAAATTTTAAATTATTTCAAATAACTGCTGTAATATTATCTGCATTGCGTATAGGAAGGTCCCCTGCAAATATGTGCTTGTGTGGGCATCCGAATGAGTAGTTAGTTAGTTCAAAGTCTTTCAGACTCATTTTCATTCGACATCAACATTGGAATCTCTAATCAGTTAAACTTTTGCTTCCATAATACTGCCCAATACAGCTAATAAAAAATGAATTTTACTGCCTTTTTACCTAAGAACCGCAGTATTGTTTGTGAAAACAATATTTTGCTAGATTGAACCTTTTTCTGCAGATTAGAGAGACATATTCCATGAATCCAGTGGTTGATTAAACGCAGGTAGTTTTAACTTTAATAATAATAATAAATGTCATTATTAGCAACACAGCTTTTATACCTTTGATAATAATGCCGAAGGTTTACGTTCCCAAAAAGCGCCCCTACGACAAACAGAACATGGAGACAGCCCTAAAACTAATAGATAATGGCACTTTATCTCTTAGAGATGCAGCTAAACAGTTTAAAATTGACAAATCTGCTCTTTCGTGAAGACGTACTCGTTCACTTGGTAAACAGGGAAGAAAAACTTCTCTAACCAAAGAAATGGAAGTAGACTTAAGTGATAAGATAAAAATTATGGCAGAATGGGGGTTTGCTCTCACTAAACCAGAGATACAAGCAATAGTTCAAACCTATGTACAAGAAAACCACCTCACTACCCAGTTTAAGGGAGGAAAGCCCGGGAAAGATTGGTTTAAAAATTTTTGTAAGCGCAATAGACTAAGTAAAAAATACGCAAAAAACGCAAGTTTACTACGTGTCACAAATCCTTAAAGTTTTAGAGAGCGATGTAGAAGTAAAATATCTGAGGCTCAAAGGATTTAAATTTATTTTTCCGGCCATTGAGGAAAAGTACTTCATCAACAAAAGTGACATAGAAATGAAACTTCCCCAGCCAGAAATAGAAAGTAAGACCTGTCGTATCTCTCAGCAATATTGGTTTCCTATCGACTTTGAAAAATACGTCGTTCAATACTATGTAGTACAAAATACGTTAGAATAATAAGTTTTCTACTTTAGCTCTTAAAATCCTATTGAAAATCTTCTTTTACCCCTTTTTTGAATTAGGTGTGCCTTATTTAACTTGTTTTTGGATTTGTTTTCTTTTTAGTTTAATAAACATGGTTTTGTATTTAATTATGTGAGTTTTCTTTAAGAACGTTTTCACAATTTAAAACCTAACTATGTTATTTGACTTACTAAACGCTTATAAAACCCTTGCCACACTGATGTAAAATGACTAAAAATCCAGAAAATACAGTGTCTTGTTTTTAACTTCTCACTGTCTCATTTTTAGCCTAAATAGTGGTTAAAAACGAGACACGGTTTTTTAACAGGAACGCCCTTCATTATGAATATTATGAACTTTTTTAACATGGCTTTCTATATACAGGGCAATATAAAAAAGCCTTAAAGTCCGGTTTTTTGTTGACAAAAAATTAAAAGATTTAAAAATCGTCTCGTTTTTGCACCACTTGACCCTATTGTCTTACCAAAAAGGAACCAGACAAGAACCAATACTGAACGGATGAAAACAGAAAAAAACAAAGATAATAACAACTAATTATGATACATCTAACAGCTGATTTTTAACCAGCTTCCTGAACGTGACTACACTTTTGCTTCTCCAGGCAGGGTCGTTTGAGTTGTATAACCTCACAGCATTGAACGTGAAACATTTTTGAAACAATGCGGTGTAGTGCAAAGGCATTGTCAGATTATTATTATCCCTCAGATCTCTAAGATTAATGATTCCTCTAGTTACCAATTTACTATGGAGGTAGATGGGCTTTTCAGTACACAATACCTTATGCATAAATACCTTAAGACTATATTCAAATTGTTGATCCATTTTCAACTCCTTGATCTTAGAGGAGACATGACTATATTTTCGAAGACCATACACAAACCTACAGCAATTGTTTTGCATTCTTTGGATCCTACACCGATTCATCGAGTCAAGACAAGGATAGTATAAGGTTAAAGCGTAGTTGAGGCTGGACATTATCAAACTGTCAACTAGCTTCTTACGCGTTTTAAAGTTCAAAATGAATCTATTAGCATATAGCAGTCTTAATTTGATGTAGCTGGACTTCGATAGATGACACATGTTTGTCAAATCTTAAACTAGATTCGAAGATGACACCAAATTTTTTTGCTTGTTCCACAATAGAAATGAGCTCGTTGTTGATGCTCAATGCAATTCTGTCCCTTACTCTATTATGCAAATGTTTAGGATAAAAAAGTATGCAAGTACTCTCATCCGGATTAATCTTCAACATGTGTCTTTTACAAGAATCAGGGATGTTGGCAAGTTCACAATTTATCTTATATGACACTTCATCCAGATAAGACACGTCAAAATGAAAAGAAAGCTGCGTATCATCCGCGTAAGTTTGTATAGCACAATGCTCAATACATGAATGTAAATCAAAAGTATATATCAAATACAGTAAAGGACCTAAGACAGAGCCCTGAGGGACACCTGAAGAAACGACAACAGAAGATGAGACACCTCTAACTGACTTCACCTTTTGTTTACGATTAGTTAAGTGATTTTGAAAAAATGTAAGCGGAAAGTCAGAAAGTCCAATACACTTTAACTTACTCAACAAAATTTTATGGATGAAAGTGTAGAACGCCTTAGAAAAGTCGACTATAACTAAAACTGTATTAATATGTTTATCCATATTAGTTAAGATATTGCCTGTCAAATGGAGAAGTGAAGTATGTCCAGCACGAAATCCAGACTGATGGACAGAAAGTACAATCTCTAAATATTCAATTAGTGGGAGATAAACAGCTTTTTCTAATATCTTTGAAAAGAAACACAGTATGCTGACGGGTCGTAAATAATCAAGAGTTATGGGATTTATGTACTTTGGATAGAGGAAGAATTATTGCTTCTTCTCAGACATTAGAAAAGCTCCCAGTTTCCAAACATACCTATATTAACAATATGAGTTAGATACTGAAGTACTTCAGGTAAACAAAGACCAAACATGTCCACACCAATACCGTCACAGCCTATTGCAGTCGACTTTATAGAGACTGAAATATCTAGGATCTCCTGAACACTTACAGGTCTGAACACTGAACAGTGTTAAATCATCATCGAATAAATTATGTTGATAAAATTCAGCTGAAGCATCAATTAAGAGCGAATAGGTATGGGTATTTTGAAAATTCTACCAACATCACTAACAAATATTACACCAATCAATATGGAACTTAAGCGAGTTATAGTCAACGCCAAACAAAGTGGCGTGCACGTCATCACGATAAAAATTCCCCGACCTAATGCCTAGGTTTCTATCACAAACAATTGCTCTATTGCAGTTTCATATTAATGTGATATATAAATTGTAAAATGGTCATTACTCTCTTATTATGGTTAATAGTCATATAAACATTGTTATTAAAATATCACATAAGTTGCTTTCTGATAAATTTAGACGCATTATGCGAAATAAAATGTTTTGCAAACGCTCCAATCACTTATCGACATGTAAACGCACTAAACCGATTTCGCAGCGTTGACACATTGTCACCTTGAAACTTATTTAAACTGGGAACTGACATTTGTATTAATTTTGACACTGAATCAATTTGTGGCATTTCAAATCTTTATAAATCCTTTGGCCCCGCATACTGTAAATCAACAACTGTTTGTTTCAAAACAAAATTATTCATTTTACGAGTAGATAAAGGCAATTTTGGTATATAAAGATGCCCAAACAGTTATATAGTCGGTGTAAGGAACTCGTGGCCTCGTTAATGCACTACTTTGAGCAAGAAAGGGACAACAACGGGCCTTTGTTGCCTTTAAATGCTGCTCAAGAGGTAGGTTACTAATAATTATATGTAATGTATATTAATAATAGTGAAATTTTATTTCATTTTTTGTAGCGTGTTGCTGCTGCTTTAAAAATTAGTTTAAGGACAGTTAGTCGTATTTCCGAGGGTGTGAAAAGTGATGCAAATTTAGAATCGCCCAAGAAAAAGCGGAGTTATATTAAACGTGTAACCAACACAGCGACATTGGATACAAGTGCCATTCGAGAAGTGATCTATAATATGTATCACAAAAGTAAGATCTTATTATAATAACTTATCAGAAATTTGCATTAATTTGTTAACTAAATTATAATGTCATATTACACATGGTTTCAGAAGAACAAGTTACGATACAAACTTTATGGTCTCGATTAAGAGATAGGGCATTATTTGATGGTAGTGCCACGTCTTTAAGGCGGTTGCTTAGAGATCTTGGATTTAAGTGGCTTAAGGACAATCCGCGAAGAGGGCTCATGGAACTACCAAGTATAGCTTTGAAAAGGGTGGAATTTCTAAGGCAATACAATCAAGCCAAGGTTGAGGCCTTATACCAATTTGTCTTCCTCGATGAAACTTGGATATTTCAAAATGGGACCATAGGTCGCTCTTGGCAAAATGGAAACCAAAAAAGCGTGAAAGCTATTAAAACAGATGGTAAAAGGTATGTACTTTTACACAATTTGCACTATAAAATTTAAAACTAATATATTTTAGATACATTATATTACATGCTGGAAATGAAAATGGGTTTATTGAGGGTAGTGAAGCGATATTTTCTTCGAAAACAAAATTGAGCGATTACCATGGAGAGATGAACCAGGACAATTTTTTGAAATAGTTTCAACATCAGTTATTAGAAAAATTGGACAGTCCATCTATGATTATACTGGATAACGCCCCTTATCACAGCATGATATTGAACAAAGTGCCCAACAATGCATGGACAAAAAAAATATCCAAGACTGGTTGACAAATCAAAACATACCATTTTTAAACACAATGTTTAAAACAGAGCTATTGAGTATTGTTGCTCGGTACATAATGCTTCTTAATTATATATATTTTGGTCGACAGTTTATATTTCTTTTGTTTATTCCTATTCCTAAAATAACTGCTTTTTTAGAAACAAACCACCTAAAATATACGTGATTGATGAATTGGCGGAACAACATGGGCACAAAGTTCTTCGTCTGCCTCCTTACCATTGTATATTTAACCCTATTGAGTTAATTTGGGGCATAGCAAAAGGTTACTATAACAGACATATTGGTAGAGATGGTAACAGTGAAAAAGACTGTTTGGATATGTGGAACGAGGCTCTACAAACGGTTACCCCAGACATGTGGAAAAATAGTGTTCGACATACTGAGCAAGAAATTTTTAAATGGTATGAAAGAGAACGAATTTTTGATCGACCAGACATCGAACCTTTAATAATCAACTTTGAGAGTGATGAAGATTCAGATTCAGACAGCGCTGAAGAAAGAAACTCCGACTAACTTTATTGTACAGAAAAAGCTTACACCAGTAGCTTACCTAATTTTAGAATGCATTTTTCTGTATGAATTCTGTAAAATAAATACCATGCATAAAATTTGGAGGACCCCATTTGGATTTTTATTCAGTACCTTTAAGCTATCAATTAAATATGGTAGTTTCATAGTGTCATCTGATCAATAATTGTCATACTTAATGATTATGCAAGTACAGATCTATAATTTTATTATACTATTATTTTTGTTCTCATTTGAGGTTAATATTGCTTATAAACCTAGATATGTAAATAATAAATTTTATTATTTTACAAAAAGTTTGGCAACAATGTAAATTTTTTGATGATTTGATGACGTGCACGCCACTTTGTTTGGCGTTGACTATATACGTGTAGGCTCACCAATTACTTGTCTAAAGCCATAGAAATCAAAACAACCGCTGAGGGCATGGCATCTACATTCATGTCACCCAAGATGACTATATTATCAAATTGCGGCAAGAAAAAGGAGATGAAATTATCAATTTCTATGGACCTTTATATCAGCAGCAACCTCACATACTTCACAAGTTTATAGATACGGGACAAGACATAGCAGAGAAGAAAGTCGAAAATTGCCTCAGTTATCTGCATACGCTATAATAAAATCACAATTTGAAAATACATAAAACAAAATAGCCAATGAACGCAAAGGGAAATTGTCACCAAAGGGACACTACTCCCACCCATTTTTGCAAATATGTTGGTCAGGGGAATACATTCACAATATAACTTGTTTAGCTATAATGCGAATATTTATACCCAGCTAAAAGCCACTTTAGCTTATTGGTTGTTACAGAGTAACGTACAACTTGATAGTGTAGGCCTGTTAGGTAATTGATGAATATAGATACCGAAGTTTTTATCTGATTTAACTGATGCGAGTATGCTTTATACACCATACAAATTACATTGAAAGTTCACTTTCCTCCGATACTACGAATATATTTTATTTGATGAAACCATGTTACGAGGTTTGTTCCAAATATATCGTAAATTTTAAATTTTCGCGAGCTACGTATGACCTTCGCTAATGTTAACAATATCGGCCATTTTGTATGCTCATTTGACAGCTATTGTGCGTTAGCGTGTTTTAGCTTGTCTCAGATTTTTGTCTATTCCAAAAATGGATCAAACAATTTGTATTAAATTCTGTATAAAAAACAACTTGAAGTGCGCGGAAATTTTCCAAATGTTGACTATTGCATACGGCGAAGCTACTTTGGACAAAAGCAACGTTTATAGGTGGTACAAAATGTTCTCAGAAGGCCGAGAAGATGTGAGCGACGAGCACGTCAACAACAGACGAAAACATTGATGAGTTCTTGCCGCAGGGTAGAACGGTCAATAAGGAATATTACCTTCACGTAATGCGCAATTTGCGAGAAGCAGTCCGTCAGAAATACCCGGATTTGTGGAAGGACAAAAATTGGCTTTTGCACCATGATAACGCCCCTGCTCGTGCATCGGTACTGGTGCGCGAATTTCTAGCCAAAAACAACACTCCAATAATGCCTCACTCACCGTATTCCCCAGACCTGACCCCCAATGACTTTTTCTTGTTCCCGAAACTTAAGAGGTCCAAGAAAGGACGACGCAACGCCACGATTTTTCAAAATGCTTCGAGGATAGAAAAAAACGTTATCACAAGTGTATAACGTCAGATGGAGATTACTTTGAAGGGAACAAAGTAGATATTCATGAATAAATAAATAATTCTTGAAAAAACATGAAATTCGCGATACTTTTTGAACAAACCTCGTATTTGAGTATACTGAGATAAAACGAATATTAAATAATTAGTTTTGCAATATGCATAATACGCACTTTTCAATAAGCCCCTTCCGCCGTTCAGCTTTCGAACGGGTCAAGTTAGCAAAATGAAATGGAGGATGATCAAATTTATGCATGAATGATATAATAATTTAGCCTAAAATTGGCATTTGGAAGTTTCGGGTATATTTTTAAATAGAAGGGGAGTCCTGTGATACCTCATTTTGAAGCTCTTTACAAGTACTATGTAAGAATATAAAATGAAATGGCGAATTTGAGCGTTTGTGTAAAAATTGATGGATGACGTCGACCAACACTTCTTTAACGCTCCCAATGCCGGTCTATCCTTCTCAATGTTGCCGCAAGCTATCCGCTCTTGATGCATGGTAGAGTAACTCTAGTTGCCTAAACGTCGATATTGCAAGGGTGTCTCATCGTTACTCAATGCTCCAGTTACGAGGACGTTACAGTATGTTATGCCAATCTGCTGAATTGTGATAAAATATCCATCTGAATATGTTATAAAATATTACATTAAAAAGTTGGTGTCAAGACGGTTTTCTCTGCACTTTCCACGCAAGGCATTTATTAATCAAATCCCAGTGTATTCGACATACCGCCTCCTGACATTTGACGGCGAACGCTGTCAACTGTAATACACAGGGTGTCCTCTAAAAGGAATCAAACGAAATGAGGTGATAGGAGGTCATTTCTAATCAGGTAAACCATATGTGTCCTTACCCGATTGTGCATGGTCTCTGAGTTATCGCCATTTTTAGGTATTTGTGGAAAATCGCTACTTTAAAGTGTACTATTCTTTGCTGAACTTATTTTGTGTAATTAGCTTTACAGGATATGTTCCCACACGAATCTAAGAAGAGAAACTGTTAGTGCAAAATTAATCTAGATACTGTGAAATTGCAATTGGCTACAGCGCTGTTGTCAAGAATATTACAGTACATTCAAAGGCCTGTACAAAAAATTAGTGAGATACTTTATGATATTATGGCCTTTCAAAATAGCTTTTAGATAATCAGATACCTTAAATAGCGTTTGGGCAAGATAGACAAAATGCAAGTACTCTAAATCTCGAAAATTTTCATTTTGTGAACTTAATCCTATAACTGAAAGCAGTGTTGTCTCATGATCCGTACATCCTCTAGAGCGAATTGGTGTACATTGTGAATATTATTTTTTTTTAGAAAACTACATTTCTCAATTGTTGGATCTGTAGGTGGTCTCTGACTGTCGAACGCGGAGGTACCACCCGGCGGATCTCGTAGGCGGGGCCAGCATGTGTGCATGTTGCTTACACACGTATACTTCTATAGCCCCACGGTGCTCCATGGGTGTCTTGGCTTAGGCCTCCATAGTGGTTGGAGTATAAAAAATCCTTCTGCAAAACTGAAATCTCTTTGGGTAGTTTTCTGGAAGAAGCGCCTGCGCACGTTGAATATGGAACGGGTGGAGTAGCTCTCCACGTAGAATCCAATGTACCGTTGACCTAGCAAATTCTGTGGCGCTTATACCAGGAGGCCCATTTTCAATTAACTGAAGTAAAGTTTGGCAAACGGATCTGCAACATCGGGGTATCGGTGAGGGGAAAGCAAAACATGGCTGGTTTCATTCATAAAATGCCAGCGGCGTGCGGTATTTTATAAAAGTTTGGGATTATTTCATAATTGGTTTAAATTTAGTAAACTATACGTTTATGTTTCACTTTAAATTTGGGGAGTATCTCAATAAGCCCACAATGATATGGAGCATTGTCCATAATAATAAATAAAGTCTCGGGTAAACTCAAAAATAGCTGTTCTCTACAATCTACGGCATGTAAAAAACACTTGAATTTGTTTCTACACTTCAACAAACGGAAAAATGTCTACTCACTTCCCAAAATTGCCACAATTCAAAAAATCATGATAACAGCGCGATTTAAAATCTAAATCAAGCTAGCGTTTTTGTCAAAGCCGTAAATAAAATATATTGTTCAAATACAAATAGATACTTAACGTGGTTTTTTACCTTGAGAATATATATATATATATATATATATATATATATATTATACATCCGCGATCTTATAATATGCTCATTTACTTTAAAAAGTGCCACAAGCCGAAACATGACCAGAATTAATTTTTATTTTATAATCCGCATCTTTCTGGATTCCTATTGTTGCAATTTTGGACTGTTGATGTGGATATTTCTAGAGCATCGGTGTCGCTTAAATAGAAACAAAGAACTTTAAACACATTTCATATCCGTTTAACTTATAACCTCTGTAATAAATAATACTTACATTATACAGCATTTCAAAATTACATTTCACCTATTGAATTAGCATTGGTGTTCGTCAACTTCATCATTATCATCATCGTCACTGTCGTCATCAGTTTCGCTGTCGTCATCTTGCCCTATAGTTATTATAACTGGTTCCATTTCCTCCATAAATTGATCATTTTCCCAAAATTTATCTTCAATGTCTCTAGCATGTTGACAAAATTTCTGCCAATCATTAATGGATGTTAAGGACATCGCTTCCTGAGTAACTTCTTTCAGTGCGGTTAAACTGAAGTTTCCAGTGGTATTGCGGCTTCTTATATGAAATTTAAGCTTTGCCCAAGCTAATTCTATTGGGTTTAGCTCGCATAAATAAGGAGGTGTTCTTAGAGGAGTATGTCCATGTGATCTTATGATCCGATCAACTACATAATTTTTTTGGTTGTCAGGGGGCTTATGAAGTAAGACCAGATCGAACAAGTCAAATTTTCTGGCAGTTGCCTCATGATTTATGCCTATAAAATATTTTATTGTATAGTTTGATATGTACATGCATGTTTTCAGTCATAAGTACCTTTCTTTGTCAACCAGGCCATTATATCTTTTTTCGAAGATGATTTTGTCGGGGTTTTATCTTCCTGGACGGAATGATATGGAGCATTGTCAAATACTATAACCGAATTGGCAGGTATATTCGGGAGGAGTTTTTCTGTGAGCCAGCGTGTGAAATTTTCCCGATTCATCTGACCGTGGTAATCGCCTGTAGCTAATCCCGCCTTAAATATCAAACAGGCATTGTCAACAAATCCATTTTCTGAACCTGCATGCACTATAATGAGTCGTCCTAAAATATACAAGACGATTATATAATATGTTACAAATCAGAGTTAAATTTAACATACGTATATATATATAGCATTTTTGCTTACCTGTAGAACCTATACTGCTTATTACACCAGAAACAGTTTCGCTCTGCCAGCATTTTTTGAAAGTCAAGTCATTGTCCACCCAGGTTTCGTCCAAATAAACTATATTGCGCCCTTCTTCACGATATCTACGTATTTCACGGATGTATTTGTACCTCCATTGCAATATATTGGGCCTCTCCATCAAAACTTTTCTTTTATTTTGACATTTGCGCCAAAAAAAACCATTTGATTTTAATAAACTCCTGAGTGTTTCCCTAGAATAGGGGAAATTTGAGTCTTCTCGCAATTTTTGTAATAACTTCCTAGTTGTCGGGACAACTTTATATTCAAGATAAAATCTGTTTATCAAATGTCTAATAATTTGAAAATCAAAATCTTCATCTTTCTCAACAAGAGACTGACGCGGTCTTTTTTTTCCGGGACTGGATAACATTTTATTCGGGTTATTTTCTAGTCTTTCTTTATCTTCGTTATGAATTTTCCTATCAGAAGATACTCCGACTCCGGTATAAAGGGACACCCTATCAAGCTTACGTTTAAGCGGCAACTTGAGGGAATTGTTTGCCGCTTCCTCATCGCAAACCCTATAAATAATCATCAGAATGTTAGCTTAGCATTTCCTTGTCTTTTATTTATATTCAGACTCAGTCGTCAAAAACTACAATTATTGCATATTATTATTACTAACCTATAAACATTCGCAATCACTTCTCTTGTTTGGCTATGAAGCGTCTTTCCGCGAGTAAATTGGTTCATTTTAAAAAAATAATACTAAAACGAATAACAATATCAAATAACAAAACACTAAACTATTCAAAAACACACAGCACTAAACATACAAACTTAATATAACAATAAATAGTTAGTTAACAATAATAGTTGTAAAACTTATACACGACAATCAACGGAGATAAAACCTACGCCACTGGACTTTTCAATAGTATGGATATTCTAAGAAAGGAGCAAAAAATTGTCTGGGACGCTACCCAATAGGGAGTCGAATTTTCTCATGGCGACAAAACATGTGAGGATATCCGCCAATCAGATTCGTTTAGGCGGTGTCCAATATACCTTTCGGGTGGTTGTTGCCAGCTCAACCGATGTAGATAAGATCTTTGGAAAAATGTTTACTTATAATACGATTCAGTAGTAAAAAATAGTTATTAAATACAAATAGAGCTAACAACCCATTAAAATTCTCAGTATTTTGAATTATTATTTTTTGGAATTGTGAAAAATCGATTTTCAAATCATTGAAATTACTTTTATTATTATTATTGCTTTTTTGTAGTTAAATTTGGCAATATCGAATATTTTCGGTCGCATTCCTTTCGCTGTTGCAGATCCGTTTGCCAAACTATACTCTTCAGCATCTATGTCGATTCTCGGTGTTCCTATTCTTTCTTATCTCCCTTTCTATACCGTAGTAGGGAAAATTTGCTCCACTGGTATGCCGGTTCCGATGTACTTCAGCAGAAAATCGAGCATTCCCACTGTGCAATCCTCAAACGAAACACATTTTCAGATATTACTGTGACGAAAGCGACATCCTGAAATGACCGCAATAATAGACTCACACTAGTGGAAAAGCACGGCATTGTTTGTGCAAGTTTTTATAGTACGGATCTTAGTTGATCATCCTATATATGTTTTATTACACTATTTGTGTTACAAAAGGCCGTAATCCGTAATCGGATTAGATGATACGGCACAGCTTCCGTAAACTTTTAATCACCCAAAATGATGTCAAAACAGTCGTCCCTTACATTGACTATATATACTTGGTATTGATTCGAGCTTAAGTATTTATTGTCGCTTAGTCGTTTTGTGGCTTTATCTGGAATGTAAAAGATTGACAAGGACGATTATAAGATAAGTACATAAAATGGGAATCTTCAAAATTAATGGTACCTGCAGCATTTTATCTATCTGATGCAGAAACTGTTTACGATATCCGATTACGTAAAAGGTATTTTGGAAGGCCATAATATTCCTATTTTTGTTATACCAGTATACCTTTCTCCGCATGACCATTTTCTCTTTGTAGATCCTTGGGCTTGAAGTACCACAGCAAGTCGGTATAACGGGTGGTTGTGGTTATTTGTCGCCTTGAAAATTCGATGTCTTCTAGCCATTTTATTCCACAATGTGTAGGTTGTCTTTTGTTAGGGCTTCGTGTGTTATATTTTTCCCTCTCCATCTTCGTTTCCTAAGGTTACATCCGTATCCGGATGTATGGGCATGTGTATCTACCTTTGTGGTTGCACATGTGCATTCATTTCGCGCCTGATGAAGCCAACCAGCAGAAATACGTATCGCTCGGGTTACCTATCCTATTTTCTGCTCGAATCCACTTTCCTTCTTTTTGCGGATTTTGCCCATTATTTTCCTATATTTTGTTATATACTCCTACCTTTCTCCGCATGATCATTTTCATTTTGACGATCCTTTGGGCTTGAAGTACCACAGCAAGTGGCTATAACCGGCCGCGTGGTTGTGGTTAGATGTCTCCTTGAAAATTCGAGGTCTTCTAGCCATTTTATACTACAGTGTGTAGGTTGGCTCTTGTTGTGGACTTCGTGTGTGATTTTTTCCCTCTCCATCTTCGTTTCCTCAGGTTACACCCGTATCCGGATGTGTGGGCATGGGTATCTACTTTTGTAGTTGCATATGTGCATTCATTTCAGGCCTGATGAAGCCAACCAACAGAAATACGTATCGCTCAGGTTACCTGTCCTATTTTCTGCTCGAATCCACTTTCCTTCTTTTTGAGGATTTTGCCCATTATTTTCCTATTTTTTGTTATGTACATAATATATATATATAGTCGTGCCATAAGTTCTGTCCCATGATAATCTCATGATAAAAATGAAACAAGATAAGATATATTTATATGAAAGATATTATTTATTCGACAACATTTTTAGAATTCATAATCAAACAGTTTTATTCAAAATGTCCCCCCTTGGCCTTCACACACTGCTTCAATCTCGCGGGCCACTCATCTATCACTGCACGCACAGCTTCCAAAGGAATAGCTGCCGCTGATCGGATCAAATCCGCTTTCAGGGACTCGATATTACGGTGGGCTTTGGAGCAGGCCAACTGCTCTAGCAGGTCCCACAACTTGTAGTCTAAAGGATTGAGGTCCGGACTCCCTGAGGGCCAATCTTCCGCAGCAATGAACTCTGGCACATTGCTTTCCAGCCAGCGCTGCGTACTCTTAGCCTTGTGAGCGGGGGCGGAATCCTGCTGGTAGACCCAGTGTTGGTTGGCAAACAATGTACCACTTAAAGGCTTGACGATAGGATCCAGTATGTCGCTCTGATAGTTTGCCGCTTTTGTTTTCACGCCCTGTTTACAGAAATGGAGCTGAGTGACCCCTTCGTAGGACACCCCCCACCAAACCATGACTGACGCAGGGTGGTGGCCTCTCTCAACTCTCGGAATGATCTCCGAAGCTTCCTGTGAACTCCTTGCATACACTTTGTCATTTTGTCGGTTGAATTTTTCTTCTATGGTGAAGATTTTCTCATCCGTGAACAAAATCTTTCGGAATCCCCCAGCTGCGTACCTCTCCAAGAGCTTCTTGGATCTTGTCGCCCTGATGTGTCGCAAGGTGGCCGTAAGTCGCTGGCCCGTACGTCTCCGGTAAGCCCCTAGCCCTAGGTCTTGTTTAATGATGCGCGACATCGTCCGGACAGGAATCTTCATTTCCCTGGATAGGATCTTCTGCTTCCGGAGTGGATTCCTTTGAATCCTGGCTTTTACGGCTTTGATGGCTGCTGGAGTCCTTACTTGACGAGGTCTTCCGCTTCTTGGCCTGTCATCAACAGAGGACGTCTCATTGTGCCGCTGAATGGTCCTAGACACAAATTTACGCGATATTTGAAGGCCGCGTAAGAGTTCAAAAATCTGACTAGCACTGTGATTACACTTATGTAAAGCTATCACTGCAATACGGTTCTCTGCCTTGCCCCACTCCATCGTTATGCTTCGAGATATCAATACAAACTGAGGTATATGTAATTACCCGAAAAGCGCTTAATCAACTGACACCACAATGTAAACAATCGGACAAGTATTAACAGGTCTACACTTGTTTGAAAACGAGGGACAGAACTTATGGCATGACACGATATATATATCTGTGCCTTAGAGGTATATAGCTGTAACTCCATATAATGCAATTTAGAGAACAAGCAAATTAAAGATTGAGTTAGTAGCAGTATGGTTTTTTATTCATGTTACTGTTAATATGCGAATATAGTTTTTTGTGGAAACATATTATGTATATGGCACACAGAACAGTAATGCTTCATGTTAATGATCTTAGAATTTGATATTGAGATTATTTTGTGAGTTACGACTATTTACTATGTTATTAAAATCCAGGTGCAGCATAGGATGAAACACAGTAGGTACAATTGGTGGAAATAGGCTACATTTTATTATTACAAAAAATGACATCTGGAGAATATATATTCAATCGTCGTCGTCGTCATCATCTCCTTGTTGACCCAGCACAGGAATATGTTTATAAAAATCATGAGATGCTTCTGGTATCCATTGCAGAAGCACGAGAAGATGATCGTGCTTTTTCTTGTTAAGTCCTTTTGGGGTTTGACGCGGCGAACATAGTTCTAGTGGTAACCCTATCGGTTTTCTAGAGGATCTATTCATGTTTACCATTTTGTCGTCCTCTTGGAATATGTCTGTTTCATAGTAGAGTATCTCTGGATCCTATTTTCGAACCTCAAGCCGCACTGCTGATGACACTAAAAAGATTTCTTTGTCTACTGTCTGTTTCTTTTGAATGAGAGGTGATGCTGTGCCGGAATATGAGGCCTCGAAGTTTTTGAAGTCATCTAACTGCATCTCGAAAACTGTGGCTCCGGTTGATCTTATAAGTTGCTGCCAGTCCTATGGCTTACATATTTTCATGCTTAGTTGTTTTTTTATAGCTCGTTCGATAAGTGCATGGATATGTGTGTGTGTCCACGTAGAAGAAACTTGTGAATGATACACTTTAATGAAGGACTAATTATTTGTAATATGTAAAAGTAGTTTACGATCATGATAATATTTTGGCTAGGACACCTATAATATCAATTATGTTGTACTTACTAGATCCTCGAGAATCGATTTAATCCTCCAGTGCAAGCTGCACTAATTGTTGAGCCCTTGAGGACATTATTACCGTTTTTTGCTTACTTAAGCACCTGGATCAACTTTGAAGAATGATTGAACAACACAGATCTTAAAGCAAGCGGTGCGCGACGGAGACACGACTGTTTACCGCTGCGTGATAGTATTGTGCGTATTTATGGAGAAGCGACTGTTCACCTCTCACAAAAATCACTATCTGCTTGTTCTATTTTATATATTTCATGATAATCGTGGTTAGGCGCTACAATCATTTACTCCACGTAAAGATTAACCAGGAATACTAATTATACGCAGATAATCACAAAAACTGCAAAAATGGAGTTGCGATCGTTTACCTCTAAGGCACAGATATATATATATATATATATATATATATATATTATGTACGGTTCATACGATTGCTATACCTACATTAAATAGACTGATTTTCACTCAAAACTTCAACAATACATCTTTCTGGGAACATATTCCCTAAGGCTCATTGAGAAATAACAAAAGATAATTTCATAAACACGTAGTACAGTCTCAAAAGTAGCGATTTTCTACAAATTCTCAAAAATGGCAATAGCTCGAAAACTGTGCACAATCGGATTAGGACATATATGTTTATTTTGGTTTAAAATGACCTTACTCGTATCATCACCTTTCATATGATCCATGACTTCAGATTTGGGGGAAGTATTTAGCCATGATAATGTATTTTGCTTCAAATTGTCTAACATAATATCTCCAAATAATCGTCAAAATATCAGTTTAGGACTGCATAATAATCTGATTTCAAAATGTCGATTTTTTTGAATTTTCGATATTAGTCCACCGTCGACTTTCGTTGCGTCTGACTTACCGGTCTTTCGAACAGGATCATCTTTCGGGTTACTTATCATCACCTCTGAATGTCTGGTGCGCTTGATTAAATTTTATTTTTTTACAATTTTGCAGGTTTTCGAACTGCCGCCCCTTCCATACAAACCATCAGATTATCATACATCCAATATCAGAGACACGTGGGATGCTCGAGTATTTCCATGTGACTATTTGTTGTACGTTTTTGAAAACATATAGGCACTCCCCATACCATATAACCCTCTTTTATTTCCCCTACGATGTTCCAAAAAGTTCCCACTTGGACAATTCATAGCTGGCAGTTGTCAATGTTGTCACGTCTTCATTTACAATACTTACCTAACCTGTAGCATGAGCACTAAAGGCTTACAAAAAGAAGAACTTAAATGCAACATAATATTCTGAGTGATCTGGCTGAAAGTATCTGCAACATATCCTCATATTTATCCGGCTCTGTGTCATATTCCAGTTTGCATTATTTCCACGAAACGGAACTCCAAAATAACATACATTGTTCTCTCTTGTTATTGATATCCCTACCCGACTCTGCAAATACAGCACAAGCTCCTTTGAAAACGAAGTATATTATATGTACACAAACACGTATGCGTTTGAGGGAAAATAAAAGTACGAACGATGTGTTCTTCTCAGAACACAGTTAAAATTGAAGAAAAAAACTATGCTGCTGGAAAGTTTGTCTACGACGAGGTATTCCAATTTGTAATCCTCAAACCACATTGCTCCAACGCAGCTTTCATTTTAGCTGGAATTTGGTTTGCTTGCACAGAAATTCTTCGTAAAGCAATTATATGAAAAGTACTTCAGCAACTTGGCAAAAGTATAGTTTAGGAGTAAAGGTGAAGGTGTTGTTTCGGCAGGAGCGACAAGTGGCAGGTTCATATCATGAAGAGATAGGAGGATAAACTTATATATTATTATTCAGGCTGATTAGACTAGTATTTGGTATCAACCCACTGGATAGCTGTAGATCAGTATTTAAAGATAATAAAATTTTAACGCTACCGTCTTATTGATCTACGAGTCTCCTTTTTTTATACTCCAACCACCACGAAGGCCTAAGGCCTAAACATCCATGGGGTACCGTGGGGCTATAGGGGGATACAGGGAAAAGAGGGAACGCCACACGGACTCTGGCGAGGGAACACGTGTGCATGCAACATGCACACATTCTGTGCTCGCCTACGAGATCCGCCGGGTGGTACCTCTGCGTTTGACAGTCAGAAACCGTCTACCACCTACGGACAATCGCAACATCCATAGCCAAGAGAAAAATTTCACTTGGGATGGGATTCGACCCCGCACAGCGCACGGCGACTGATCAGGAGACCGAAGAGTCTACTCTGCGGCCACCGTATGTTTATTTGTTAAAGAACACACAGATTTATTCTCCCAGCGCAGTGAAATACATGCCTACATTACTAGATATAATACCCATATTCATATTCAAAATTTTAACCTCAGTGCTTATAAAAAGGGTCCGATGTATTTATGTAGTGCCACGTATAATAAATTGCCTTTAGATATTAAGCAGATTACGAGTACCAGCTTATCTTTGTTCAAAAGTAAATTTCGGAACCTCTTACTAAATAAGGCATTTTATAATACAAATTAATTTTTGTGCGAGTAACACGTTATTTTTATACGTTTCTGTATCCCAATTCTTTTATGTCATATATTGTTATCCACATCTTTTCTTTTTATTTTGACGTTTTGTATCCTATTTACAGGCTTACACAGATAAAGCATTATTCTATTCTATTCTATGCAGTGGGGGAGAAGCCAAAAATGTCGCTTATGAAGTGAGCTGGTACATTGCGGAGCAAATGAATTTTATCTGATGCGCATAGGACGTATGTACGGTACGCAGAAAATTAAGTTCAGGTTTTGCGTATTTGGCATCTCTCTTTGTTGGTGTAATCATGACTGTAACCAGGAGAAGCGACGGCAATGCAGTTGGGCCTGTAAAAAAGTACTCCGAGGATCAGTGGTACTTTGACGGGGTTGTCATGTTGAGGGATTTTCCCCCAAATTTGGGAGATTTTTACTTGAGTTTTTTTCGGAATATAATGTTGTGGATGATACCACATGTGTTGCGGATAGAAGGCATCAACCCGCTGTTTGAACCAAACTTATCCCTTTCCATTAATTAACTGTGATTATTTTAAGTTTTATTTAATATAGTCATGTATTTTTAAATTTTTATACATATTTTTGTAACTTAATTACGTAAATAAAAATCAATTTAGAAATGCGCATAATATGTTTCTTTAAGCTGACTTATTCAAAACGTATTCTTATTTAAATGAATTCAGGTATTAAAAACAACGGCTTTAGTACCTTTTTCTTTGTATTTGAATACAGTTTAAAATACAGTATTCAAGACTCGTATTCGAATACCGGATTTCAGTATTCGACCCCAGTTTCATGCAATAACTGGCAATCTGTTGTAGACTCAAGTGCGTATTTGGCCAGCAGGTTGTGGTAGCAAAATACATTTTTTTTCAACAAAAAATTAATTTTGTCTTAAAGTAAAGTAAAAGAAAAGTAAAGTTTATTTACCAAAAAATAACGACAATATTGTAAACTGAATATAAAAGCGTACACAGTTTAGTAAAGTAAACAAACAGGAAACCCACAAACGCAAGCGTGTGCATGGGATTGTACAAATTACAAAACCACTAATCATGATTTGGAATTTTTTTTTAATTTCCAGCTCCATTGCTAATATTAGTAAAATAAAAGTCGCTCAAGTATTGCACTATAATATAGTTCACATACTTAAAAACAGTTCAGCTAAAATCGGTTTACAATACTGGTCATAAAATCGGTAAGGTAATCCAAACAAGCATATAAATTCGTTAAAATCGTCTACAGTCGGTTAATTTTACATGTTTGAGAAAAACTGGCAAATTCATCTTATACCATACGTATAATGTTATTAAAATTCGGTATCGGTAAAAACAGAGGAAGATAGAAAAATTGATAAAAAGACAAAGTAAGTATACACACATCTCAGCAACAATCTCAATACATTTAGGAGTCCTATACAATCATCACAGATACTATATTATGTATGTTTTGCCTAGGAGTATTTGAGATCCACAGCTTGAGTTCTTTCTTGAACAGACATTTTTGACTGATCCTTCTAATATGCTCGGGCAAGGCATTAAAAGTTTTAGGACATAAGTACCTGTGACTTCTTAGGCCAACTGTCTTTAAATTTTTTGCAGTTTTAATTGTACGTCCCGTTGTCTCGTATTATGGCAATGCTTAATGTAATCACTGTTACCATTATGAAAGTGCTGAAATGTGGCTAGCTGTTGGAAAAATAATTGTCTGATATCAAATACTCCCACTTATTTGTAAAGCTCATCAGATGCATACCTACGTTGTTTTCCAAGCATTATTTTAAGTATCCACTTCTGCATTACTTCCAATTTATTGAGGTTTATACTTGCTAGGCCACCCCATGCAAGAATACCATAAGTGAGATGAGATTGAACCAAAGCAAAATACAAAGATTTCAGAATGTCTGGGTTGAATATAGAAACGTATAATTTAAATTTTGGGACTAAGCTCCGTATTCTTTTAACCACCTGGCTGACATGATCTGACCATCTCAGATGGCTGTCTAGTACATCACCTAAATACTTCACGCTATTTTGAGATGCTATCATAAAATTCTGGACGTGAAGCTTTTGATATTGTAGCATGCGGGGTTCATAAGAAGTAAATGGCAAAAAATATGTTTTGTTCCAATTTACTGAGCTTCTGCTATTAAAAAATTCAACAATTTTCGTAAAATCTCTTTCCGCTAAAACTTTTAGACTGTACCACGAATTATGTTTATATATATTGCCGTGTCATCCGCGAAACTAATGATATCCCCGGCAGTGTCCATCTCGAACAGATTATTAATATATACCAAGAACAATAACAGTCCCAGCACTGAGCTTGTTCCCAAATATCTACTTTTAGTGCCTCCTATTGTGACACAAATAACTAGAAATCATCTTGTAGGACATACCTCTGAAACCAAGACCTTCCGACGTGTCTAGCAAATTTTGATGACATAAGGTGTCGAAAGCTTTGGCCAAGTCTAGAAATATACAAAGAGTTGGAGTTGATGTATCAACAGCCGCATTTATTTGTGAGAGAAGATAAGAAATTGCATCTTGAGTCCATCTCCCTTCTGAAACCCGTACTGTTTTTCTGACAGAATGCTATACTTATTTAGAAAAGATGATATTCTTGAATATAGAATGTTTTCAAGTATTTTAGCTAAAACTGAGAGTAAAGAAACAGGCCTATAGTTATTAACCTCTCCGGATTTATGAAGTGGCTTAATTACAGAAACCTTCAAACATTCTGGAAAGATGCCTAATCAAATACACCGATTCAATAAGTAAGTTAGTGGTCTGATAATATACTGGCAGTATTGTTTCAAAATTTCGGCTCTAATTTGATCTACCCCTGGTGACTTGTTATATTTAGGCTTTGTATTATGTTTGCTACCTCACGCTCGGTGGTCTCTGCTATAAAAATTGGGTTACAAAGTCTTTTTTGTGACTGGTTTATTTTTAAATGAGGAATTTTGCTAGCTAGCCTCGATCCATCTTTGCTATTGTAACCAACTCAATGTCACAAATAAGGAGAGAATGCTTAGTTACTGAAGGAGAAGAAACCAGCTTCCCACTCTCGTTACGTGAGACGCCTACTAAATACCCAAAAATAAGCACTTGTTAAGAGAGGTATTTATGGATGCCACCTACGCAACATATTGTTCATTCCTTGGAGAATAACAGTTGTTATGCAGTTCATTGATTTCAGACATATTTAGACAGTTGGCTCTGGTGAAACTTCCCTCCCGAAAGCCATCGCTCACTGAACTTTAGACGCAATGATATCACAGTCTGTCTGAAAGGCCTATAGAACCTTAGCTTGGTGCACTTGTAAAATGCTGTCGAAATACGACAATAAAGGTTGGCATTGCAATGGTTTTGTTTAGGATGAAGTCTATTTTAATAATAGCAGTAATATTGTACGCTTTTTACTCTGAATTGTCTTGAATTGTCTTGAAATGTCTGATAGAGGCCGAAGAATTGACGTTTCAGGTTGCAGGCATATATTTTGATAAACTTCAGATTCTCACTATATACAGATCTCCTGCAGGTGACTTCAATAGATTTATAAGTAAGCTACGTATTACATTAGACCAGCTTGACTATGAGAAGCATGTAGTGGTAACTGGAGATTTTAATGTTAAATTTGGTAGCAATGATGAGCGGGCAAACCAAGTTATTGATGTGTTTAGCTGTTATGGAATGCAATATATGATCAGGGACAGTACAAGAGGGTCGCATTGCTTGGATAACATTTTGACGAACATCCAAGGCAGCTGTTTTCTCAAAACGAACATCTTTGATACTTACTTGTCAGATCACCTGGGGATCGAGTTTTGTTGTTTCCAACCTGGTAAAACAAACAGATTCAAAAGGGTAAGTTATCGGCCAATTACTGATACTGGTCTTTTTCTACTTTACAGCAGCCTGGAGAGTACTGGTTGGCAGTTTGTAAATGATGCAAATCTAAACGTGGAGTTGAAGTTTGAGCTGTTCATACGTGTTGTGACCGATGCGGTGGGTAAATGTCAACCAGAGAAACCACGCGTTTTCCAAAATAAACAGAAACAAGTTCAATGGCTTGACAATGAGTTACGTGGCATGCGCGATCACTTAACTTTCTTGATAGAATTGCACAAAATCGATTCATCAACTGTGACTAAATCCGCAATAAAAATCCAAGTACAGAGCTGAAATAGTAAAACGTAAGCAAGATGCACACGATGTGTATATAAACTCATCGAATAATAAACAGCAATCGATGTGGAGTATTATAAAAGACAATGCAGCTCCTGTCGATAAAAAAATCACCACAACACTAAACGCTAACCAGTTTAATTCATTTTTCACCACCGTTGTTAATAACCTTTTAGAAAGCTTACCGTCACATGGCACTTCACCACTAACCTATATGGATAATCATAGCAGAAAAAATCAATTTTCTTTTCGTGATGTTACATATACTAAGTGATATATAAATCCGAACACCCAGTTTAAATGGTTTTATTTTAATAAAATTTTGTACAAGTACTTAATGAAGCATAATAAGTAAATGATAAAAATTTCAAAATGATTGCACTGCTTTAAAGCCCTTTGACCTTTAATAATGTGTGGATGCACCCTGATATGCTACGCATTCTCCAACGCGCCTAGGCATGCTTCCGATCAGGTGGTCAATGTCCTCCTGTGGTATCTCATTCCAGGCAACCACCAAATCCTCTCGAAGTGCTTCTAGAGTCTGAGGAGGACGTTGCAAATTGAGCAATCTCCTACCCATCATATCCCACACGTGCTCAATTGGGGATAAGTCGGGAGATCTTGGTGGCCATGGTAACAATGTGACATCATTATGTTGAAAGAAGTCTATTGTGACTCTTGCAACATGTGGTCGGGCATTATCTTGTTGGAAAGTTGGATCTGCCAGGGTGTCAAGATAGGGCAAAAGATGGGGTTCTAGAAGTTCGTGGATATAACGCTGCGCGTTCATGTTACCTCTGATGAAGATTAAAGGTGACCTGGAACCATAAGCTATAGCACCCCAAACCATAACTCTAACAGTGTGATGAACATGTCTTTCACCACGTCGCCTTCTAACCCTGGCACGACCATCGTGCATGCCTAAACAAAATCGAGACTCGTCACTAAAGACAATACTGTTCCATTCCTGATCCCAGAGTGACCGTTGTCTGCACCACTCAAAGCGATTCCGTCGGTGTTCTCGAGTTAGAGGGAGGACCCAGTGTGGCCGGTATGAAAACGAGCCAAAACTTCTCATTCGTCGGTAAACACTTCGCATGCCAATAGGTCTTCCGTGTTCTGCAAACCATTCATTTGCAATGGACCTGGTAGTGGAGAAACGGTCCCTTAAGGCCAATAATCTTAGGCGGCGATCTTCACGGTCTGTTGTTCTACGGCGGCGTCCAGTGCCCCTTGCTCTTTGCGTACGGCATTCTCGAAGCCATGCCTGACAACACCTAACCACAGTGTCTACACTTCTTTGCACTCTAACTGCAATTGCCCGAAAAGAAAGTCCAGCTTCCCGAAGTCCCACTATACGGCCCCTATCAAACTCACTAAGTTGACGAAATCGTACAGGTCTCCGTACTCTAGGCATCGTAACCGATCGTAAAGGATGTCAAGAACCAAAATCCGCCAACGTTGATTCTTTACTGCGGCTGATATATTCATTTTTAGAGCGTTAGTGAATTAAAAAAAGCAGTATAAAAACCGGAATGTCCAACTGATAAGGCTGAAAATTTTTTCACTTGTTATTTACAGTGAGTTTAATACATTCACCAACTTTTATTAAAATAAAACCATTTAAACTGGGTGTTCGGATTTATATGTCACTTAGTATACAATGAAGTTAGGGATGCGATTGATTCTATCAAAAGCTCTAAAAGCACCGACGTATATAAACTTAATAGTAACATTGTGAAATCGATGTTAAACGTAATTATTTACCCGCTTACTAGGCTAATCAATATGTGTTTAGAATCAAATATTTTCCCCGCAGCTCTAAAAATATCCAGGGTAATTCCTATATATAAAGACGGGTCTGTTGACGAAGTTTCGAACCATCGTCCTATAACATTGGTACCCTAAATTCTCATCAATATGGCTTTAGAACAGGCGTATCCACCATTACTGCAATAAACAGTTTGACATTGACATTGCACACGATGGATTTGAAAATAAGCAATATAAAGAGGCAAATTTCTTCGATCTGAGCAAGGCCTTCGATTGTGTACAGCATGATGTACTTCTTTCAAAGCTACCGTATTACTCAATCGATCCTTCTGCTGTAGTCCTCCTAAAATCGTATTTAGAGCAAAGGCAACAGCTCGTCGAATACAATGGCTGCACATCGTCAGTCAGCACAGTTTTACATGGCGTGCCACAAGGATCTGTCCTTGGCCCCTTGTTATTCTTACTGTATATAAACGACTTACCAAACTGTCTTCTTAATAGTATGAACAGTAAGCTCATTCTTTATGCTGATGACACCACTCTGATCTCAGCCCACGATTCATTTACAAACATCAACAGCGAAACGACGGCCAATATATCTAGCATTCAGAGTTGGCTTATAGCAAACAAATTAACATTAAATTCAAACAAATCTCAATCCTTGACAATCACACTTCGAAATAACAATCAGAATGATGACCACGCAAAGTTTGTGAAGTTTCTTGCTGTCTATATCGACTCCTCCTTGAACTGGTATGAACATATCAGTCATGTTACCAAATCTCTAACAAGCATAATTTATTTAATTCGCAATTTAAAACACTCAGTTTCACTAAACGTCCTGTTGACCAGTTACCATGGGTACTTCCATAGCAAAATGACATACGCCCTTCTGGCGTGGGGCCACTCTCTCCACATGTACAGAGTATTTGCCCTACAGAGAAGATGTGTCCGGTATATAGCAAATCTAACATATAGAGATCCCTTCAGATCTGAGTTTATCAAACTAAAGATCATGACCTTGCCTGGCACATATATATTGAGATGCCTCTTGCATGTCAAGTCAAATCCTGACCTTTATACAAGCCACCATGAAACTCATTCATATAATACCCGGCACCGAGACAACTTGTACCCAAAACAATATAGACTTGCTAAAACAAGGAATGGCATAAAATTTTATAATATTTTACCTAAGGAACTAAGATCACTAGCATACAATGAATTCAGTAATGCTGAGAAAAAATTGGTCTTGTCGGTTGCTTTTTTCACCATTGACGAGTTAATCAACCACAACTTCTCTACGGATACTCAATAGTTGTATTTCAAGCTACATTTCCTTTTTTTACTACTTATTCGAACCATGTATAAAATATTTATTTCAGTCCTATCTCTTATACTATTTATTTATTGATTTTTACGTAGTTTGTAATAATTTTATCTTTTATACTTTTATTGTGATCCTCTTAATTTTATTTTGAGATCATTAATTATGATTGATTGTTGGACCATTTACTACTGTAATTGAAAATTATTTTCTGCTTTTTGATTCGGTTAGCTATAAGATCGTGTTTTTTATCAATGATTTATCAGTTAGTCTTTTGTGGGCATGTGGTATTGAAATGTATTACGAATCATTTCGTAATCTAATCATTTCATCTGAAGCTTCACTGTTGTATGGGGTATTTCCTGTTAACTTAGAGCAATCAAGTTCTTCAATCAGAATACTGTCTAAAGATCTTACACGACTAAGTGCTACATACGCTTGTCCAGTAGCAAACAGTCGTGAGCCTAGATAAATGACCGGATGTTCGACTATACAATCTCGCATCTTGTGGACGGTTGAAGACCACCTCAGGATTAATGACAACATTCGCAATGAACAGGGTCCCATTAACCTGAGAGAGCCAGCTCGGGAACTATTTCACCTTGTATTGCCCGTTTGTATAGATCGGCTTAATATATGTTGAACAGCACAAAAGAAGTTACTGAAGACTGTTTTTCATCAGACTTATCATCAAAAAATAAAAAATAATAAATAAAAAACTTTTTCCGGAGCGAAAAAATCAATTTTTGTAGTTCGCTAGTTCAAACAAACACGCATCGAGTTACCGTACTTTTCCTCGTTTAAAAATCCAGCAACTATGATCTAGCAATAAATATTCATTTTAAGTCTACGCATTACTTTGCGATTTTTTTTTATATCGAAACAGCCACGCAGGCAGAAGCCTAAATGCCGGAACACCGCGGCTGCTATGATGATCCCAAAGAAATTTTGTTAATACGATTTTTGAACTGCCTAAGGTTAGTAGAACTGGGAAAAGCTTCCTCCCGTAGATTGTTCCACAATCTAGACACCCTCGGGACAAAGGAGCGGTCGTATCGGTCAGTTCTGGATGTACGAAGCTTGACACGGTTAGGATGGGACGCCGAAGTCAGGCGGATCTGTCTGGCAGGCACATCGCGCGGCGGCATCATGGAAGAGAGCTCTGAGGAGCAAAGCCCGTGGGTGTAGCGATAGAAAAGAGCTAGATCGCCGACGACCCGCCGGTGCGAAAGAGTCCCAAGACTGTCTGTTAGAGAAGAGTCATCGAATGTGTGAGCAATACTCGAGGCTAGGCCTTATCTGGGCCTTGTATAGAGTGAGAAGGTCATGCGGAGAAAAGTACTTCTTAGCCCTAAACAAATAGCCTAGCTTTTTCCCAGCGGCTGCAGCTATTGACAAGATGTGTTCGTGCCAGATCAGGTCCTCGGTGATCTGGACTCCGACCAGCCGAAATGAATGGCTCTTTGGTAGAACTCGACCGTCCATCGAAACTGTATGAGCGCTACGACGCTTTTTGTTCGTCAAAGTACAGTACTGTGTTTTGGAAGCATTGAGCATCGATACAAGATTGTTGCGTCCCCAAGCAGTGATAGCATCCAGGTCTCTTGTCAGAGAAGAAGTCGTCGCTAGTCTTCTTTTTTCCAGCTCAGCGGCAGAGATCGGCTTGTCACTCTGAATTCCTGCATGTAGAGTGCTGTCATCAGCGAAGCTGTGGATTGGGTTGATCGTGCAGGAAAGGAGGTCGTTGATATGTAAGAGAAACAGTGTTGGGGCCAAGACCGATCCCTGGGGAACACCCGCGTTAACGTTGTGGGATGAAGAGGAGAATCCGTCAATTACGACGGATATCTTGCGGCCAGAGAGATAAAGTCAGCCACCCATCTGCAAAGCTTTTCTGGGAGGCCGTAGGATGGAAGTTTGCTTAAGAGGGCAGCGTGCCACAGCTGATCGAACGCTTTCGTGATGTCAAGAGCAACGACATGAGCCTCACCATAAGACTGGATGAGTTTTCTCCACAATTGCGTGACGTAAGCTAGGAGGTCCCCTGTGGATCGTTGGTGCCGGAAACCGTACTGCCTGTCGCTAATCAGGCTGTGACGTTCTAGGTAGTCCAGAAGCTCGCGATTTATGCACCTCTCCATCACTTTACTTATAACAGAAAGCAGAGCTATAGGCCTGTAGTTGTAAGGGTCGGTCTTAGATCCTTTTTTTGGGATGGGCTGTACATGAGCAAATTTCCAGTTTTCTGGGAAGGCGCCGGATTCATAAGATATCTGGAAGAGACGCGAAAGAACTGGAGCAAGCTCCGCTGCACATCTCTTCAGTACAATGGCAGGAATCAAGTCCGGGCCAGAAGCTTTGTTGATGTCGAGCGACAAGAGCACTCGTCTTACGGTCTCATGCCTGAATGTTACCTCCCGCATAGTGTGGGGAACCCTTTGAATTGACGGCACTTGGGCGTTGGTGGGGACGTCCATGGTGGAGTTGGCAGCAAAGATCTTGGCTAGCACTTCCGCCTTGGCCTTGAGTCGAATACAATAGTTCCATCCTGACACGTAAGTGGTGGAAGGCTACTGTGTGAGAAGTTCTTTTCAATCTGCTTGGCCAGCGTCCAGAAAGACCGACTGCCATTGCGCTGCGAAATTACCCTGTGCCTAACATTTATATCATGCTGGTTTTTGGCATTGCGAACCGCTTCGTTATATTTGTTTCTGGACTCGACGTCGGCTTGTCTGTTCTCTACAGTGGGGTTTTGTAAGTAGGTTCTGTGGGCCTTGATCTTCTGCCGCACAACACTACCGCTCGAATGCCAGGAACGAAGTGACGCCGGCAAGCCGCGTAACCCGCCGGCACACCACGGCGGCTCCTTTGCGCGACAAGGCCGGCGGCTTTGTATGCCGCCGGGTGTACGGCGGCTTAGTCGGCGGCACTGTGTGTAGCAGCCTTAAAGATCTTACACGACTAAGTGCTACATAAGCTTGTCCAGTAGCAAACAGTCGTGAGCCTAGATAAATGACCGGATGTTCGACTATACAACCTCGCATCTTCTGGACGGTTGAAGACCAAGTCAGGATTAATGACAACATTCGCAATGAACAGGGTCTCATTAACCTGAGAGAGCCAGCTCGGGAACTATTTCCCGTATTGCCCGTTTGTATAGATCGGCTTAATATATGCTGAAAAGCACAAAAGAAGTTACTGAAGACTGTTTTTCATCAGACTTATCATCAAAAAATAATAAATAAAAAACTTTTTCCGGAGCGAAAAAATCAATTTTTGTAGTTCGCTTAAAAATATTGTTCAAACAAACACGCATCGAGTTACCGTACTTTTCATCGTTTAAAAAT
Organism: Acanthoscelides obtectus; assembly: GCA_963669975.1. Lineage (NCBI taxonomy): Eukaryota > Metazoa > Arthropoda > Insecta > Coleoptera > Chrysomelidae > Acanthoscelides > Acanthoscelides obtectus. The sequence goes on along the minus strand of CAVLJG010000006.1, from coordinate 88,260,618 downwards.
CCAGCAACTATGATCTACAAGCAATACATATTCATTTTAAGTCTACGGTGGCATTACTTTGCTGATCCCATTTAACTATAATGGAGCCTTCATCACGAAACGCTCGTTTTCTAGAGAATTGATTTACTTGGCTAAAAAAGCCCGTCATTCTGCGCATACTAAATACCCCATTAGAATTAATTATGTCAAGGTGTATCGAGCTGGAAAATTGATATTTCTAAAATTATATCTCCAGGCTTTTTCAGAGACCGATATATGTAGCGTAGAAATACGGATGTTTGTACGAGGTCCGGAAATTGAGTGACTTTTTTATTAAAATATAATTACAATTTTATATTATCACCCTCAAAGTAACTTTCCTATGAAGCCTCACAACGCTTGAGATGGTTCTTTCACTCGCCATAGTAGTGCTGGAACTGTACGGCTTTGAATGTTTTCGACAGTCTCAAAACGAGTTCCCTTAGGTGACTTTTCATCTTCGGGAAGAGAAAAACGTTACAAGGACTTATGTCAGGCAAATAAGTAGGCTAAGGAGCCACAGGAAGGTTTTTGCTACGCAAAAACTCGTTTACTGGCATTGCTATGTGAACGCACAAGATCCCGGATGCTACCGATATTTTCATCGGTTCTTGAAGATGAAGGTCTTCCGCTTGGTGGTTCATCTTCAATGGCTCTCTGCCGTCGGAAAATGCCTTATACCACTGAAAAGCCTAGCAAGAATTTCCGTTCCCAATTCTGAAGAAAAATCTGTTAACACACCATTGCACGAAGTTGATGTCACTCATGTTTAGAACACTAGTCGCAAAAAAAACTCCACGAACAACCGAATGATTCGAGGGAGTTCAAACTTGTACTGAAGGCGGATCACATGTTCCCCTGTCTCCCCTCCAAGTCCGGAACCTTCAGTGTTGTCGAAAGCTACGTTGCCAGCCTCACCACTTAATTTACAGACCCCGTATTGGAATGCTCGTGAAATCTCACGAATCGCTTAGATATCTTGTTGAAACTGACGTCTCTTTGAGGAGAAATACAATTTAACTGAATACTTACAGCTTACAAGGTTTGGAAGTGGTGGTGATTCAGTCAGATGACACCATTTATTGATATTTTCCAGGGTCTGGTGAAATGTTCATCAATCTATTCAGGGACATCTTTGAAACATCGGTAAAAGATCTATTTGATTTAGCTTCATTACTGCCTGCGTCCTGATATCAGATTTTGAAAAATAAAGACGTGACATTTATCTACAGATCGTTAAAGCTGTGAGTCTGAGTAAAGTGAACCACTAAGTTTGACCGAAGAAGTTTGATGTCAATCGCAGCAGAGTTGTGCGTAGTAAATCCAGCATCTGGATCTGTTCGACCATTCGACGTGTTTAACTAAATTTCATTTAGGAATTATCACTGTCAGTCACGTACGATTGGGTCAGACTAGTGTTGATTTTCACTGACTTTTTTCACTTTCGCGTTTTCCTTTGCGCGGCCGAGATCAAACAAAGTTATATCGTCACGAAACACTTAGGTAGTCAATATACATGTTTTTCCGGCGATCAAATAAAACCACAGACGAAGCGAAAATTTACTTACGTTTCGCCACTTCGATGGCTTTTTACAAGGTATAATTTAAAGAAACAATGACAACATATAACGTTAGTAGGACATTCTCTTGGTCATTCATCGTTTCATTTGACGGACAGCAAAGAAATATGGAGATTGAAACCTTCTCGTTCAATAACCTCAAGGCTTATATCGTTCATTTTGCGGTTCAGTATGACTGTTCGCTCGCCTTGTAATCACAAGTGATTAAAACTAGCTGAACACTTCTTCTAAAATTGGATTACATGTTCTTGAAGCTAGGAAAAACTGGGGTTAACAGGTGGCTGAAAAAAAAACGATTTTTTACCTTCTGGTATATTATTTTAGTGCGTAGCGCATGTGTTGAAAATAGGTTCTAGTCGATTTTTCTAATAATTCAGCATAATATACATATTTGTCGCTTTTCTAAACGAAAGGTTTCATGGGACCAAAACAATCCTACGACTAGTTTCTGAGAAATAGTTTAGCCGATTTGCAGAAATGGTGAAGGTGTCGATGTTAGTCCCTAGACCAAAACACATAATCAGAGAGTTGTTATACCGAAGAAAGTATTTCATTTAGAAATCTTTAAGAAAGAGGTCTTTTGCTTTAAGTTATATACCACTAACCCTATTACCTGCTAAAAGAACATAAGTCTGGGCTTTTTCGATTTTATTATCAATAAACGGTGAAGATTAGTCTAAACTTCAATCTCTTATAACTAACACAGTATATTAAGCCCGGAAAGTGCTTTAGAGCTGGTTTATTTCTCAGCGACACACTTTTTTGTTCTGTTCTGAAATATTCAAATTATCTGACTTGCACAAGTGTCTTGCGAGGTTTATGCAAGGAATTATTTAATTTTCAATAACCTCCATGTTAAAAATTAAGAACATGAATCTTCTGATGTCCATAATTAGTAACCACAAACAACAAATATATCGAGTGTTTCAAATCCAGCTCTCACCACTGATATCTCGGAAACGGTAAGAGATACAAAGTCGGTTAAATGGAAACAAAGTTGCGCATTTAGGCAAGGAGATTGTACTTAGAAAGTTTCGCAATCCAGAACACTTCCAGAGAAAAAAATCAACATTTTTTTTTTACTTTATTTGAGATGGGATTTTAAAATGAACTTCACCACAACATTGCCACCTTTTTTACTCTACAATGCGATATAAATTGAATTTGAATAGGACGTTTCGTCTCTCATCCTGAATCATCAATTTCCTACCAGCACCATATTTTACTTTTGCTCAGGTGAATAGAGATACTTCCTGGTCACCGGTATGCCTGCAAGTATGATGGCAATTATTAACTGTCTATTGAAACCGGAAGTGTGCTTGCGAGTCTTGTTCATTATTTATTACATTGTGTACAAAAACAGAAAAAATCATTACTTCCATTAATTGATGCCACTTTTTTCCTTGCTGCTCAATTTCACTTGACTATTAGCCTATATAGAGTGTCTAAACATTGGAAAAATAAGCGGCTTTTTTTCTAGTAACATATACAGGGTGGCCGATCCATGTGTGGACGGAATATTACTCATAAACAAATACATTTTGGGAAAATCTATTGAGGAGATGTTATACATGACATTTGAGGCAACATTTATAAAATATTGGCCATTATACATGGTATCTAAATTTCGACCTACATATCAAAGTTGTGATTTTTCAAATGGAATGCCTCAAATTTTATTTGGGTAAATCAATTCAAAAGAAGAAAATATATAACATACTATAGGGTTGTGGTAATTAGCTACTGAGATATAAGGTGTTTTGCGTAGAAAAACCCCCCACTTCGGCAACCCCTCAGTCCGCCATTTTGAAATTTGGTTTGCTGAATTTTGTATCAAAAAAGACTTACACACCTCAGAATTTATCTTGTTTGCTACTTTTTCGAATTTTAATTTTTGCTCATACAGGGTGGTCAAAAACGCAAATTCCTAACTGTTTGGACACCTGGAGTAACAATCGTTGGATCGGTCGTGATGGGCCTATATCTTGGCCTCCTAGATCACCAGATATGACACCGATGGACTTCTTTCTATGGGGCTACGTTAAGCAAGAGGTTTATAGGTATCCACCATCTACTCCGGAAAATATGAAGGAAAGGATTAAGGATTCTTTTCTGAACATAAGGGAACACATGTTGAGGGATGTGCAACGATCATTTATCCAAAGACTACGGCTGCGTATTCAACATAGTGGAGATATTTTCGAGCAGTTTTTCTAGATTAGGTCTTGAGTAGTGATAGCTGTTTGTTTATGTTGTTGTTATAGTTGTTTTTCTCTATTACGCTTGCAGCTAATTTATCCTGTTCTGATTGTTATTAGTTTTTACGACAAATCTGTACTCTTAGTGGCAGTATTTAACTAGCCCACTGTTTGTCTTTTATTTCCATGTATAATGTGATTTTTTTTCCGTCCACACATGAATGGGCCACCCTGTACATCAAAGTCTAAAGCTAAACGAAATCCGGTCCGACTTTCAGGACACCCAGTATAGTAACAATTACCGTTATATTACATAATAACAGCCGGTCCGCAAGCCATTTCCGTCTATCATAGCAAACTATCTGAATACTAAGCAGAAAATCCCCAATAACCGAGGAGTTTGCAATAACGCGGGCTGGTGGGAGTCACCGCGACAGCCCCAAACCCCCTTAGCCTGTCTGCAAGGATTTGCAAGCTCTTCATTCTCGGTAATTGCTTTACAGCGTTACTGCACTGAATAATTATACATGTCTATAGCAGAAATCCTTGTCTTCAGATATTTTGTTGTGGAACAATTGAAAATGCATAATAAAAGGCGCCTTCTAGATTGCTCATATCAACCTCTCATTATGATTCACTGCGATTCTACAGTGCGGTCAACACTAAATTTCAAGTCAAAGTCACATAAATTACATTTTTTCTTATAACTGCTGAGCTATTAACACAAAATTACATATACGTTAATTACTTTTTATGGGAATAAAATTTGTTACAAAAAAGGTACTTTTCATTTTTTTGACAGCTTGATGTTTTTCGAAGTATCAGCAGTTTGGAGTGAAATTCAAAAACTCCTATAAAAACATTCGTAAGGCATGCTCTATTACGCTACCTATGCTGTCCACGTATCAGCACTTGTATCAATGTATCATCCACTTAGATTAGTCTACAAAAGAGAGAAATCTGCTTAAAATTGAGATGTTATCTAACCTCCAATTGATTGTAATCAATCGTTAGTGTATGTGCAACTGACAGCCGCTGTTTGAGCTTGCGGAAAATGTCACTAAGCACTTACAACTGAGAATGCAAATTTCAATTGTCTATTTCTATTCTCAACAGCCCTGACTGCTCTGCTCCAATTAAACAATAATAATGAAATGTCTTTATTAGAATCACAACAATGCGGCGAAGTTTTGCCAGTTGGATACTCTTACTACCCAACCCTATTGTGCGAGGAAACATGTACATAAAATACAAAATGAGATACGTACCAACCTAAAAATAAATAAATCGATTTAATGTCCGACTGAGTGAACTAATGTAAAAGAGAGAAGAAAACATATTCAGTTGACAAATCCAAGCTATGTTTGTTTACCGACAAGGAACCAGATGATAACCGATAACGATTGGATGAAAATACCAGAAAAAAGAAGAAATGATAGTAACAGCTAATCACAACAGGTCTAACATCTGATTTTTAACCAGTTTCCCGAATGTTACAACACTTTTGCTTCTCAAAGTTGAGTTGTACAACCTCGCTTCATTAAAAGTAAAACATTTTTCAAACAACGCGGTGTAGTACAGGTTATTATTATGCCTCAGACCTATGAAATCGATGATTCCTCTAGTTATCAATTTACTGAGAAGATAAATAGGCTTTTCAGTACATACAGGTATTACCTTAAGTACAGTACAAATACCTGGTTATATTATCCATGATCCATTACATTACATTATCAAAATGTTTGCTACCTTTTCGCGTTTTATAGTTCAAAATGAATCTGTTAGTATACAGCAACCTTAATTAATTTGATGAATGTGCTTTTCGATAGATGACTCACATATTAGTCAGATCTTAAACTAAGGTATACCCTAAAAGTTTTGCCATAAAATATTTTCAGATTCTCTTTTCGATGAATAAATGTATTTGAACACTAACTAGTTATCCCTTGACAAAGTGTACCCACCTCATTTGATGACATCATCTTGGTATACGAAAAAGTTGGGCCTGAGATTATTTGGAGCACTTAAGTCTCTTTCGATATTTAAGATCATTTCTCCTCAATTCCAACTATATCATCCTCTACGAAGATTTGTATTGACGAGCCAGTCTCCTTATTCGATCCAAACTGATTTTTGCTGTTCTCACCAGTTTCGCTGACCTCTGTGCAGTACGAGGGCGGATCAATAAGTACCTGTGTCAGAAATGAAGACACCATTTTTTACAAAAAAAAAAATCTTTTTATTTTTCAACATAATCCCTTTTTAGAAAGACACACTTTTCACAACGTTCCTGCCACTTTTTTAACCCCTCAAAAAAATAGGATTTGTCGAACTCTCCATAATACACCTGTCTCGGCGATGACTTTCTCGTTTGAGCTAAATTTTTCTCCGCGAGCCATTACTTCAAGTCAGGGAACAAGAAAAAGTCGCACGGGGCGAGATCGGGTGCGCCAGCACTTCATAACGCAATTCATGCAGTTTGGCGGCGACAACTCCGGATGAATGTGCTGGTGCGTTATCGTGGTGAAACAGCACTTTCTTTTTCGTCAAATGTGCTTCCTCCAATTTTTTGTCGAAGCGGTCCAAGAACTCACTATAGTATTGTCCAGTGATCGTTCTTCTTTTTTCTAAAAAATACACGAGGATTACGCGGTTTGAATTTCAAAAAATCAGATGTTCGTCCACGTTTATATTCGTTGAACCAACATCTAACTCTAGTCATAGATGGCGAAGTGTCCCCATAAACAGCGCCAAACTTTGCTTTTATCTCCTCGCATTTTTTCCCATCCAAAAACAAAAAGCGAATTACCGAACGATCCTGCTCTTTTTCTATCTTAGCGAAAATCACGAAACACGTGTTACTCGAATGGCTGCCACATCCAACCTAACCAGTCTGAAATTTGTTTTTCCTTCGTTTGATAGATGGCAGCACACGATGATAACATTAACTTCCCTCAGGTACGCCTCGTATCATCAAACACGGGTACTTATTGGACCTCCCTCGTGAATGCACGTGATCTTCCACTTTTTTGGTATTCCCTGCTCACAATCCGCTCTTGTTCGATAAATGGTTCTGCGTGAAATGTTTTCATTCTGAAATATTCAACAGATTTCAGCTTTGGGACCCAGTCAACTAACTTGTAAATACTTCTTGTTATTTCTAATTTATACGACATCTTGAAGCGAAAACTACAAAAGAAAGAAATGTTAACTGTCAGTGAAGTAAGTAAACAATCTTTTGTTTCCAAAGACAACTTGATATTATTTTGTGTTTGTTAAAATGAAAGCCGATGAATTTTGTGCCAAAACTTTTAGGACATACGTCAGAATCGAAAATGATAGCAAGACTCTTCACTCGTTCCACTGCAGAGAATACAGAAACATGATGGAGAGGTATGAAACGTTAACTAACATGTCACCATCGCATCCACAGTTTTATTTTTATCTGAGCTCTGTGCGTTCTGGCTCTAAACCACAAGTCTTTTAATCTCAGTCCAAATTGGACAAGCTCGTTGGGAAAGAGCTGTAGCATTTACCTGAGTTCTTTTGGGTGTGGATTCCACAAAAAGAAATGCACTAATTCATTTAACTTGATAGAACATTTATATGCAACACTATTTATGTCTGACTAATTCTTATGTCGCCATTGACGGCACTAGATTCCACTCCGCTCGGCTCTGGTGTGATCTGTACTCTCTGCTTCCATCTCCCGGCCGCCGAGTTATATATAGTCCCAATTGTTGCTTCGAGAAAAGCCGAGTGAGCCACAAAGCGACATCTAGAATATTGGAGGTGACTTCGCATCGATCTAGAAGGCGATCCACTGTCATGGTCCTCGCAGACGCCGCCAAGCGGCTTGTGCGGTCGTGGTTCGCGTAAAAGTAGAGATCGACCATTAGGTTCTGGCGAGTAGAAGACACGCCCAACAGATGGCGTCAGCAGAACTATTTGTCACAGAGCGGTCAGGGGATGCAGCTACCTGTTGCCAGCACGTCCTATCTCCTATCCACCAGATTTGAGCATTTGTGACTTCTTTCTCTAGGGATAAAGATCAATGAGAACAGGCATCCTACTCACACACCCTGTAGAGCTAACAATGCGGATTTTTAAACGTTATTTTTCACGAAATGTGTTTGGTTTAGAGCATCATGCATCGTTACCAACAATAACGGCCGCCATTTTCAAGATATTACTGTCAACTTGATGAATGTTACATGGTATAACCTGCCCAGTCCGAAACTAAAAAGCTGTTTTTGTTTCTATACATCCAGATATCGTTTTTTATAACTGTTTTAAGCTGCTTAGTTCTGCCCCACCCTGTACTTATGTGAGAAATCAACTTAAATTTCTCAAGCCATCGCCGAGTAAGAACATCTTGGAGAGCTGACTCTCTCCTCGTACAATCAATCTGCAGCACAAACGTTCAAATAATTGGAGCTACTCCATGGACATGTGTAATTATTTGTTAAAGCATCAGACTAGTTGAGAGCTAATTAGAGAGAATAGAGGCAGTTAAGCCCTTACAGTGAGGGCTTTGTCGATGTCATTGTCGACTACGGACCCACGGTGACGTTATTGTAAAGCTGTTCGATGGGGCCTTTCGTCTTTCTTTGTGCCATGGGTTTTGCCGTAATAGGGTAGTATTTCTCAGCGGCATGGAAGGATTTTATGCGATAATGACATTCGCTTTTTTTTAGGCTTGCCTTGAATACTTCTCTCGCTTTTTGCGTGAGTAATTGACTAGAACTCCATAATGTGCTGGCCACATGAAACCGCATATATATAAGTTACCTTTCAGTGACGTTTCTTCCGAATTTATACAGTGTTTTTCTTAAATGTCCCCCTTCCCTTTGATTTTTTGAACGGATCAATTCAAAAAATTAAAACTTGAGGTAATGAAATTGATACATGGATACCATATTTTAGAGTAAAATTGACAGATGAAAATGTCAAGATGGCCGCTGGTTGCCATTTTGGAAAAAAAATTATATTGTGGTACATCATTTTGAAGCTCCTGACGAGTACTTTATAACCCTAGAATATAAAGTCAATACCTTTACCTACTACAAAATGGTGGTACATTTTAATAATTACTTGAATACATTGACATTTAACTTGATAATTCGAATTAATACGTTGAGTTCAGCTTAGATGCTGGGAACGGTTGCCTTGAACTTCTTGACACAATAACAGCCAGTAAAAAATTTCGCACCGAACATTTTCATATAAACATCGACATAGTAACATCGATATTTCTACAAATACTTGTTATTCTCAGCCATATATCCAATATTGAAGCAGGTTCAGTTTCGTAAACCTTTTGTCAAATCTGACGAGCGAGGTAGCCATTCCACAGGACCTCGACGGCCAATCAAACGACCGGGGCATTAAAAAAAGCTCTGTATTGGCCATAATGTCATTCCGTTGTATCAGCATGATAACTTTCAGGAGTTACACTTATAATTGCCCGTTTTATATATTTTTTTTGAACTATAAAGTGTAAGAATAACCATTTATTCAAAGTAATATATAAATAACATAAAGTAGTTTTTTACAAAGAAAGTAAGTACGCGAGAGTTATGTAGCTGCACGTTGCGAAGAGCTGCATTAACATGTTCATTATGCCTAAAGCAAAAGACGAGAAAATGTTCAACAGCTTATCTGGTTTTATAGGCAGGTGAATAGTGGGCTTGTATATGACTGGTTGGTCCTTTAGAGAAATAGCTACCAGGGCGCACAGAAGTCCAAATACGGTGGTAATTTTTTGTTGGGGTTGGAATCAGGAAGGCCGTAAAAGAAGAGCTAGAAGTATAGGTCCTGTCAGAAAAAAATACCCACACCAAGATCGTCGCCTTAGGCTTTTAGTCTTCCACCTATAATTGCGGCCCAATGGTTCGGAAAGGATGGAAAGCCTATAACAATGCGAATTGGTTTTCAACAATTTTGGACTTACTTCAAATCGTCCTCAAAAGAAATATCAGATACTTCAAAAGGAAATCAATTATCTGATTAACATTATGCCCAGACTTGTCTCTGAGTGCATAAGATATCGTGGAGACTCAACAGACTATTTTTTTTAAACGGTCGCATGTTTCTTAATCACTTACTTGATCTTAAGAGACATGTATACAAAGATATGATAAATTCATTACTATTGGGTGTTCGTGTTTCTATGTCACAAAATATTTCGTACTGAAGACCCCTTATTTTCAAAATTGAGAATCGAAATTTTACAAAAATCAGTTCAACTTTCTGAAGCAGCAGGAAGTGCTTATAATATGTTTTGTTCAATATCAATTTGTGATAGTTGAACAGGGACCTTCATATAACAATATAATACTTGAATGTTCTTTGACTGCATCCCGAGTGTCTCCTTTAAATAAAATAAATTTCAGTTTTACTGAATAACCTATTGATGTTGGGTAAGTTGTGAGTACTCCCTAAAGAATTGTACGATTCTTCTGAATAAAAGACGAGCCCGCTGGCCACCTTCACGTCTTTAAGGCAAGAGCTTCGGGGAAAGACAGCAAACACTTGTGTTGATTCGTCTTCGACCGTTTAAACTCCGCTAAAGCGATAAAATCAGTTTCGTGTAGATTATAGGCTCTAGCTAGAGATTTTATTCTCTGAAATAGGATATGTTTAGAAGACTGAAGCAGATAAGCATTTGGAAATGACTCGTCATCAAACTTGATAAAATCAATAGATAATGCCGTATACAGAAATAAACATAAATACGCTGAATTAATATAGCAACAGAGCAATCATAACAATAACTGTCGTTTCTATTGTTTACTCAACATCATTCTAGGGGATCATCACCCAGTTTTACGAAGTGGCTCATGTCGTTGCTCTTTATATCACGAAAGCGTTCCATCAGTTGTTGGCGCACTAGCTCTCTTCTACCGCTACGCGAACGAGTTTTGCTCCTCAGAGCCCTCATCCATGATGCTGCCGCGCGATGTACTTACCAGGCAAACCCGCCTGACTTTGGCCTCCCACTCTAACCGTGTCGTACTTCTTTACATCCAGAACCGGTCGATACGACCGCTCTTTTCTCACCAGGGTATCGAGATTGTGAAATAGTCACCCTAAGGAAGCTTTTCTTCAACCTTGTTATCGCAGCCGCGGTGCCCTAGTATTTAAGCTTCTACCTGTGCGACTACTTCGATATAAAAAAATCTACAAATGTAAACAGAGGGTTTCTTTGGAAAAATGTGCATTCCACATTTTTAAGTACTATTTAGAAATCAATAAGTAATAATTTGTTGCAGGAATAACTTGGAATCAAGGGGCACATTGATTTTTAAACTGGTTACCTGATCTATATAATTTAAATAACAAACCAATGAAACAGTGTGTTGTTTATAACTGTCAACGTTTCCATATCACACTCGTTTACCAAACCAAATATACCATATTATTTTACGACTCCAATTCAAAAGTTGGGTGTTTTCAAGACATCATGAGAATTTTATCGTTCAATCAGCTTCTTGGTTATAGCAATTTGTCTGTCTACTATAAGTTTTTTCTTGTTTTTTTTATAGATCCCAACAAATAGTCAAGCAACCGATAATGTACGAAGAAGGCTACGTGCTAGATTTGAGATTTCTTTTTGGTGTTCCGAAATAACATCAAGCTACTTCGGAATCGTGTATATCTAAATATATCTTTTTGTTTCAGCTCTTAGGATCGAAACGCGAATATCACTTTGTTCACAATGCAGTACCTGCGGCTCGAAGTAAACGAAGCATTCCACACATGAGGAAACTGAAAGTGGACCCGCTGGTAAGTACACTTACCGATATTTTAAAATACTGCAGAGTATGGGATGTCCGACTAGAAAATGAGCCCCTTTCCACTTTTCACAAGATTTTGTTCAACTTGACCTGTTTGCATGTTAAAATATACAGACTGGAACGTATCAAATATCCGACGAATGACTCATTTGTTTAAAAATTGGTAGGTTTAGTCTACAGTTTTTCAGAAACTGTTAGCAACTTTTGTTTTTTATGTGGAACGCTATACATTTTATTCAATATCTGTATTCTCCGAGAAATTCTGAATACTTTTTGTTGAACATACTTTGACGTAGATCTTTTCGAAATAACAATAAAAGGTATTTTTTCCACCTAAGCAATGACCGGTATGCAAAATAATTTCCAGTCATTTCTGACATTGAACAGTCCATTGGGTTTTGTTAGTAGAGTTAATAAAAATATGATTAATTTAACTAACACCAAAAGAATAGAAATTCTAATATTGATTAATAATAATAAAGGTTTATAGGCGGCCAGAGGGGAGAACGGTAGGTGGTAGGGGCGCGGTGCCGCTTTCCTTTTCTGCGTGCGCGCTTTGAAATTGTGGCGGTTGGGTACTACTACGAGGTTACTACGATATGTATTCTAAATATTTACTTCGACGAGGACGAAACATAATAGTGTATTTGATATTCCTAGGAAACTAGAGAAAAATTATTATAAACAAAGAAAACGATAAAACCTAATTCCTAATTTAAACTTCAAAACAAGATAAGAATCATATCAAATGCTCAATGTGCCGTCCATATACTTCTTTGCAATCAGCTAGAGATTGCGGAAATGCATTCAGAACATTTTGCAGACATCCGCTTTCCTCGATTTTTCTGAATTCATTTTCTTTCGCTGTTTTAGTTCCTTCAAAACAAATGGTTTGGTTTTTTACTACATTTTTTAAGTGCACCAGAAAAATAATCAATGGGTCTGAGGTCAGGAGACCGAGGCGGCCATTGAATCGCACCTCTTCTATCTATCCATCTTCCAAAAAATGTTTGATTGAGTGCATTGGTGCATCATCTTGCTGAATCCATATACTGACAAAACTCAACGTACAGTTGAATTTCAGAAATGACAGGAAATACTTTCAATTCAGGTCATAGCTTAGGTGACAAAAAATGCCTTTTATTGTTTGAATATTAATGTTAAACCGAAAATATTTCGAAAACTATGAGGTCTACGTCTTCTCTGTTCCATAAAAAGTATTCACAATTTCTCGCATAATACAAATATCGAATAATTCCATAAGAAAAGCAAAAGTTACTATCAGTTTCTGAAAAACTGGTAATTTGGCAATATCGCAGACATTATCAATGGATCCGCCGATGTTACGAACCTCAAACTATCAATTTCTAAATGAATTAGATGAGTCATTCGTCGGATATTCGATGCGTTCCAAACTTTTGTTACAGTCTGTATCTTTGTGTGGGACAAATACTGGAACTGAATTAAGAACCAGTTAACCTTAACCAATTGAGGTGTAATTTTGTACACACGAATAGCGATTCAGTAATCCTTATGATATAGGTATCAAATGGATGGTCTTGATGAGAAAACACAATAAGCAAAGTGACGTCACTCTAAATCCAATATGATAACCGCCGCAAATTGGCGATTTAAATATTCATAGTCACCCCTAAGACATGGATATCAAACGAAAGAGCTTGGCAATATGGCGGCCTCCGCAGAATAGCAATTTATTTTGTTCATAGGCATCCCTATGATATGGGCTTGATGAGAGAAATGATATACGTAAAGCAGCAAGCGGCGCCATATCATTCGGAATCCAATATGCCGACCACCACAAAAAGGCGATTTATAGTTTCCATAGTCACCCCTATACTATGGGTCTCAATTGAAGGGATTTGAGGGAAACATAATAAGCAAAGTGACGTCATTCTAGATCCAGTATGGCGGGCGATTTATAATTTCCATGCAAATAACGTCATATGGCGAACACCGCGAAACATCGATTTATCATTATATTATATGCTTTAGATCTACTGATCTTTTTATAAAACAGATAAAGTAAGAAGCTTTATGGAGTCATATTAATACAATACATGAAAGGCATATACAAATTACCGAAATAACTGTTTGACATCATCAATTTTAAAAAGTACAAAACAAATAAAATAAAAATACATTTTCAAAAACAGCTTTAATTTAGCTGTTAAAAAAACGAAATGAGTGAACCAGGCAGTTGGTTTCCATCATCTTCCTTAATATACTCTTTTTCTCCTAAAATATAGGGCGGACTTTTCTAGGCATCTTATTTTACTGGAAAATTATTGGTAAACGCTAGTTTATACAGGGTGACGGGAAAATAGATACGTATCTGGTGGGGGGAGATAGTACAAGCCAATCTGAGTCGATTTTACTATAGGAACTACTGTCCGAAAATTAGCCGTTTTCGAATCATACTAGTTTTTAAGATTTGATAAAAATAACGTCCTTTATACGTTAACCAAGCCACAAAACATGAAAACTGGGTGTTTCATTTGATTTTTTTTTTGGTTTTACAATAAAAATATTCTAAAATACGAAAATTGGCAAAAATATGACTATTATTAGAGGAGGAAGGAAAAAGCAATAAAAATACTACACTTACAAAATCATACCTTAATATAGGATAATTTGATTGAAACTACATTTTTTTATTTTTATAATACACTTCCAATATGGCGCCCTCTATTTCTAATGCACACACGTGCTCTTCTTATGATAGCTGATCTTACTACCGCCGAATTCCTAAGAGAGGCTTGAATTCGTTGTGCTCCATGTATTATCCTGTTTCTGAGGTCTTCTATTGTGGGTACAGGATTTTGATCAGAGTATACCAAAGTTTTCATGCGACCCCACACAAAAAAGTCCATAGGTGTGAGCTCGGGACTCCGTGCTGGCCATGAGATTGGTCCGCCTCTAGCGATCCATCCATTCGGAAAATGCTCATTTAACCAATTTCTAACACTTAGTCTGAAATGTGCTGTGCTTCCGTCATGATGAAAAATCATTCCGTCTTGTGTGTAGCGGCACGTCTTCAAGTAATTCAAATAGAACACTTCTTAAGAAATTTTTGTAGGCTTCTCCATTTAGGTTGTCGGGTAGGAAATGTGATCCTATCAAATAGTTATTTATAATGCCCATCCAGACATTCAGACAAAATCGCCTTTGAGATCCATTTGGTCTCTTCATATGAGGATTTCCCACTGCACGTTCACGCCAATAGTGAGCGTTATGGTAGTTTGTTATGCCGTCTTTATAAAATTTTTCGGTCGGTCCATACTATTTTCCTTAAATAATTGCTCTCTCCAACATCAGCGTTTAAAATAAAACGGCAAAATTGCATGCGCCTCATGGGATCTCCTTCTTCTATGACGTGTACAGGTGTGTAGTGGTAAGAGTGGAATATGTTTTCATGCAAAATATACCAGACTTGCCATTGGGATAATCCAAGCCGTCGAGCCACAGCGCGAGTAGAGAGAGTAGGGTCTCTTTGGAGAATATTTAATATTTCTCCTTCTTCTTCCACATCATGTCGAAGTCTACCTGCATCACCCGAAATAAAATGAAAAATCAAATAACAACAGTTTTTTGGAGGAAATTGTTACCTAATAAACATAGCGGTAAGACTATGAGCTAGAGTTGGGAAAATATTATTTAGAACAAACGATTCACAGCGTTTGGATGTTTCCATCTTCACAGCCGTGTAGATGCTCGTGTTAAGATTAAATAAATAAACTCTTAATTAAGAAGTTCAATCAACTGTATCAAAACAACTATGTTACAGTATCATCAGTTCGGCCCACAGACCTCCAAGGCTCTACATAGGCATTACTGAATGACTGATTATGATAAGTTAATATGCAGTTATCAATTATGCAAACTTACCTAGATATCTTACGATGGTACCGCGCTCTAGAACCCGACGGAACGTTTGCCTAAATACGTGGGCGTCAGGTAGGCGACGATTAGGAAACATTTCCCCATACTCGCGACGAGCTTCTTCAGCATTGCCTCTCGCATCTCCATAGTAGAAAAGGATATCGGCATATACTTCGAAACTGAACGGCCGCCTCCTTTGTTCATCGATAAGTAGATCAACGAACAATCAAGTCACACAACAGCCAAGTCATAAGGAATCACAGAAAACAGGGTACAGTCTAGGTCGTCAAAAAAAGTATCACACACGGAAGTCCAACAAGAGCCAAGTCGTTAGAAATATCAAAACAGCGAGCAAACAAACACATCCGAAGGCAACAAATCTCAAAAGCAGATTGAAGCGAGGGAGGGAGGGGGGTGACTAGTCTTACTTATCACACTATTCCGGTGGCAAAGTCCGATGTTCGGGGCTCTACCTATTTCTTTCACTCATATCTTTGTCACTTCTAAACCGGCTTGTGACTTTGATACCTCATTTGAAAAGTAATGAAACGTAGATATTGCAAAATAGTTTTTCACAAAAAATTTGTAGGTGATTGTTTCTAGTAAATTAAGTTTTTGAGATGAACGACGATTTTGTAACAAAAATTGTACTATTTTGAAGCTTACTGCATCAGATAACGTCAATAATGTACATTTGAGTATCAATTTTCATATTTAAAAATATTTTTGTTGTATGACAAAAAAAATCAAATGATACACCCAATTTTCAAGTTTTACGACTTGGTTAACGTATAAAGGATTTTAATTTTATGAAATCTTAAAAATTAGCATGATTCGAAAACGGCTAATTTTCGGACAGTAGGTCCTATAATAAAATCGACTCAGATTGGCGTGTACTATCTCCCCCCACCGGCTCCGCATCTATTTTCCCGTCACCCTGTATATGATCCATAAAACAAGTATTCAACCATCACCTCCTCTACTGTATACACACTAATGCTGCCTATTAGAAAGGATTTACTCCTAATGCATCTAATCAAGAACCGTGAATTTCATACTTGCTTTATCTAGTTTATCAGAGTACTCTCTAGCGAAATACAGGCAACTTTAACCAGGTAAGGTAGGTGAATTTCCAATATAGCGTGCCTCGAAGCTTTTAAGCACACAGAACAACTACTGAAACTTAACTTGTATCGATTACTTGAAACTTCTCAGAGCTTAACTGACTTCATAGTGTGAATGCAGTTTCCTTAATTTCAAATACCCCACCAAACACCGCCAGTCAATCAGTTAGTGATTAGAAAACTGGAAGCCGTGAAGAGATAGAATCCCGTGTTCGTTGAAGTGATATAAATAATTCAACAGTCTTTGATTTAACGTAAGATTATATATACAGGTAGTTGCTGACTCTTGATACAAATATTTAGATATAAGGAGTAAAATAACTAATAGAAAATGGGTATGATATGGTAGGCATGCAGCCTTGTCCACCATCCATCAAAACAGGCCCTAAAGATAAAATGAAACATTTCGTGCTATGAAGGAACCAGGAGTATTTTAATCTTTTAGAAACACGGATGCATTCTCAAAGTTATTTGATATATATCAAAAGCTGTCAAAAAACGCCTCGGAAGATTTAAAAATTACTGCTACTTTCTATTTGTGATAGCCATCTATAATTTTTACAAAAATGCTGTACAGATATCTTTGACGCATATTCAATCTACAAACACCTACCACTCTACTTCAAATCAAATCAAATGTCACACTAACTATTTGGATCATAAAACCATACAATTAAGAACGTACGCTCGTTTTGACCTTTACTATCTCAACAATATGCTAATCGATGGATTTCATATCATTACGAGGGATGTCTTTTAAGTTTTGCATATGGAAATAAAACAACACGGTATGTAGTTTTAAATGACTTTATTGTCTTTTGAAGCATTTTTGAACGCGTCAACTGTTTCTTCTGGTGTCTGGGTTGATTTTTCGAAGCTCGGTGATGACTTTTGGCAAACAAATGGTGGTATACAATCCGCAGTAACAGTTCTTTGCTCATTAAGAGGAATCTTTTTCGAAACACTTCGAGAACGGATGACTTTTGTTGGCTTTTCTTTACCTTGGAATACCCAAACAGCCGAACGTCGTTTATTTTCTGGTTGATAACAGTAAATCTACGATTCATCCCCACTAACAATGCTGTACACATTTTTTGAGTTTCCGGAATTGAAACGGTCAAGCCAATTAACACTGGTTGCTTTCTGCTCTTCAGTCAACAGGTGGGGTATCCAACGAGAAACTAATTTTCTTACTCCTAATTCTTCATGTAAAATTTTTTGAATTAAGGTCTTTGAGATCTTCAAGGACGCCTCAATCTCGCGATATGTCACATGTCTATCTTCAATGATGAGTTTGCGCACAGCATCGACGTTTTCCTGGGAAATTGTCGACTGATGTGGCGCTTCGTTGCCGAAAATAGACAGTAACTCAGCAAGCCATTCTTGTTGCGATAATTGTCTCTGAAAGTTATAACCAATTATGGCGCGAAAATGTTCTCGGTTGAGTTCCATTTTTCTAATGACTTGGTGATACTTAAAAATTCTCTGTAGTGAGAACACTGCACGTATCGTTGTGAAACTTTGAATTTAAGTTTACTAAAGAGTGAGGTTAAGATTCAGTACTGACGTTCGATCCGCGCGGCCTACTATGTTTCTATATGCAAAACTTAAAAGACATCCCTCGTATAAAAGCAGTTTTCATTGGTATGTCATCAACACTCCTGTCTCATAGGGTTATTTTAACATAAAGCAGCCGCGCAGGCAGAAGGCTAAATGCCAGGGCATCGCGGCTTAAAGAAACTTTGTTAATCCGATTTTTGAACTGCACAAGATAAGTATAACTAGGCAAAGCCCCATCTTGCAGATTATTCCACAACCTCGATACCCTATGGACAAAGCAGTGGTCGTATCGGCCAGTTCTGGATGTACGAAGGTTAGGACGGCAGATTGAAGTCAGTTGGGCATGTCTGATAGGCAGATCGAACGGCGACATCATGGAGAGCGGCAGCACCCCAAACAAGTGAGCAATACTCAAGGCTAGGTCTTATCTGCGCCTTGTACAAAGTGAGAAGGTCATGTGGAGAAAAGTTTTACTTAGCTCTTTCCCAGCAGCTGCCACTATTGACGAGATGTGTTTGTTCATGCCAGATGAAGTCTTCAGTGATCTAGACTTCGACCAACCGAAATGAACGACGCGAAACTGGACAATCACTGGGTCGTTTCTTGTTCGTCAAAGTACAGTACTGTGCTTTGGAAGCATTGAAATGTACCTTATTGTTGCGTTCCCAAGCAATAATAATCACCAAGTCGCTGCTAGTCTTCTTTTCTGCGGTTCACCGGCAGAGATCAGCTTGATACTCTGCATTCCTGCATGTGGAGTGCTATCATCAACAGAGCTGTGGATCAGATTGACCGTTCAAAAAAGGAAGACGTTGACGTGTAAGAGGATCCAAGGCCGATCCCTTGGGAACACCCTCGTTAACAATGTGGGATGAAGAGGAGAACCCGTCAATTACGACAAATATTCTGCCGTCAGAGAGTAAGTCAGACCCATCTGCAAAACTTATCTGGAAGGCTATAAGATGGAAGTTTGCATAAGAGGGCAGCATGCCACAGCTGAGCGAACGCTTTCGTGATATCAGACTAACGACATGAGCCTCACAATAAGATTGGATGATTTTTCTCCCCAGTTGCATGACGTAAGCTACGAGGTCTTCTGCGAATCGCTGGTGCTGGAGACCTTATTGCCTGACGCTAATCAAGCTGTCACATTCGATATACTCTAGAAGCTCCAGATTTATGCACACCTCCATCACCTTACGTATAACAGAAAGCAGAGCTATAGGTCAGTAGTTGTAATACCCCGTGTTACATCATTATTTTTGGATGTTATACTTGAGCAAATTTCCAGTTTTCTGGGAAAGTGCACGATTCTCAATGGCATTTTTTCACCCTAGCAGCCTCTTAGGATTCTGAATATAGGCTAGAAGATCCCTCAAGGTAAGTAAGTTACTGTAATAATTTTTATTTTCTAATTACTGGCGCTGCTACGGAGATCAAGGTCGATCCGATTAAAGCCATTTTAACCCTCCAAAACATTCGCAAGTAAAAATAGCTCCCTGATCTCCAGGGAAATCCTGGATCTGCGCCTGTTGATGTCTATAAACTGAATTAGCATATAAACAAGCACAGGGCAACATTTCAGCTTGTTTGGCAGAACCCTATATAATTACAAAGGCCTAATGACAATTGGGGAGCTTGTTGGGGAGTGTAGACGTAATGCGTGGGTGCAAAGTCTGTTTCTTGATTAGGATCAAATTCGTACAAGGTGGTCGAATTGTCGCAGAATTTTACAGTAGATTAAGGTTCGTTCTTATTGGGCTTGTTTAAACATATAGTGGCGTGAAGGAGAAAATACGACTAATTTTTCTTGGCACGTTCACTTGCTAAGTCACGGACTTTGAAAGGGAAACCGTATTTGATATTGAGATTTTATCGAAAAATTTTTTCGAATTGAAAAGTATTGTATTGGAATCAGAACAGCGTTATATATAGGAAATTTTCTGTAATTTTAAGGTGCTTAAACCTTTCAATTCAAAATTTTGTCAGTTTCGCATTTTCTTTTTTTGATGTTTTCATTCCAAATTATAGCCTAAAGTGTATTTAAAATATATAAGAAGTTTTGAAATGGTATGACAATTAATTAAGGAGGTACGTATTTTTATGTACATATACAGGGTGGAGAAACGAAAACGAAACAGACGCATTTACTGGCAGATCAGTTTTTTTTTGGAAAAAGGTTCAGACCCGTCGATTTTGTTTTCGAGGGGGAAACAAGTTTGGCAAAAAATCACGTTAGCACGTGCAGCTCCCTAAGCGGGGATCACACCACCCCCAAAATCTTAAATGGAAAGGGGGGTCGAGTGATACCTTGTCTTAAAGGTCTTTCAATTCCCTTTATAATGATATAAAGTTAATGTACTTGATTGATTTATTGATTTAAAGCTTAAATAAGACTAATACATCATCATTAGTGGAGATCAATACATTTGGCAGCAAAGTAATTTGAAAATGAAGAATGAACTGACCCGTTAGGCAAGTAAATGTTGAAAACGGCCACCATGACTCTCCATGCAATAATAAAGATTTTGCTCAAAACGTTGCCGCACATTTTGCAGTATTTGAGGAGTAATTTGAAGGCACTCAATCACAATTCTTTGTCGCAGGTCTTCTAATGATGTTGGCTGAGTAGCATAGATTTTGCTTTTCAAATAACCCCACATAAAGAAATCCAAAGGTGATAAATCTGACGATCTTGGAGGCCATTCAATGGCACCTCTTCTACCAATCCCTCGATCTGGAAACGTCGGATCTAAATATTGTCGAACACGTAATACGTAATGTGGTGAGGCACCATCCTGTTGGAACATCAACCTTTTCGCAATGTACCGCCGATCATTCTGATTTTCAATTATGGCTGATAATGCAGGATCTATGGCGTCTTCCAGTAATTCCAATTACATTTCACCGGTCAAATTTTCAAGTTAGGAAAAATGTCCAACTAAATGATCGCCAAAAATACCAGCCCAAACATTTAATTTTTGTGGCTGCTGCGTATCAACCTCATGATAAATTCTGGGATTAGAATCGGACCAATATCGGTAGTTATGACGATTTACTACGCCATTCAAGAAAAAGGAACATTCGTCGGAAAAGCAAGTGTTGAAAAGAAAATGGTCATTGTTTATAATTCGTTCACTCATATCTTCTAAATCGTCTTCATTAGGTTCTTGTACCAGGTGATTTTATACGGATGAAAACTATGCGCCTTTAGAATCCGTTGGACAGTACGTCGACTTACACCGCACACAGTCTCCAATTTGCGGGTACTTAACGTAGCATCTACATAAACTTGCCCTAAAACCACCACTTCTATTGCTTCGTTCCTTATGGGATTTTCAATGTTGCGTTTTTTATTGGCGACTGACCCAGTTTCCCGAAATTTAGCTACAAGTTCTAGAACATATTTTCGATGCATGTTACTGTTCTCATGTCGCTCATTAAATATTTCTGCCATTCTATTAGCGCACTGATTATTTCCAAAAAATATTTCGAGAATTTCAACTCTTTCTGCTGTGGAATATACCATGGTTAATTTATGTAATAAATCGTTACATATTATTTTAGCAACAAAGTTTGGTCAAATCAATCGCAAACTATGTACTAAATTCCTATTTAAAATAAGTACGTGATATTTCCTTATCGTTCTTCAAGAAATAACTTTGTTGCCACAAAAAACGCCCCAATAGCTATGTTCAACAACAAAATGATAAACAAACAATGGGCGTAGTGAATAAAAGCATTTACTTATTAAGTAAATTCTTTTAGTCAAATTTCTTCTGAAAGTAGTACAAACTAATCTGATGTACCTATTAAAGTCTACTTTAAGCTTTAAATAAATATATAAATCTTCAAAACTACTGAACTGAAGCTCATGTATTTTACATCATTACAAAGGGAATTGAAAGACCTTTAAAATAAGGTATCACTCGACCCCCCTTTCCACTTAAGATTTTACGGTTGGTGTCACCCCCGCCCAGGGGGCTGCACGTGTTAACGTGATTTTTTTCCAAACTTGTGTCCCCCTCGAAAACAAAATCGACGAGTCTGAGCGTTTTTCCAAAAAAAACTAAGCTGCCAGTAAATGCGTCTGTTTCGTTTTCGATGCGCCACCCTGCATGTCGCCCCGGGTATAACGTTAGGTGTTTGTTTAGGTCCACTAGTTTTCGAGATATTGCATTCATAGGCTACACCACGAGGATTTTTTAGCTCTGATAGACATTTTAAATGCATTTTGATATAAAATTATAGTTTATTTTATATATATTGAAATTAAAAAAACCTTTACCGTCTTATTCCTATTTTTTTTACTCCAATGAAATACACTACGGGTAGAAGTTTTAAAATTGGATGCGCATTCACTAAGGAGAGATATTTTTATGTACATGCATGTCGCACTGAGTGTGATGTTAGGCGTTTGTTTATGTGTATTTACTATTTGAGTATTTTTAAGTTTTAATAGTGATTTTAAATATACCTTAATTTCCTAAAATATTTATTCAGTCTCCATGCTTTCCTAAAGCTGTTACACAGGCATCGTGTACAAAAATAAACAGCTACTAGTACATACAAAATTATTTACAGTAAGTCCCAGATTCGCTGCTCTATACAGGGATCTTGGCTCCTGTTATACCTACAGCAAAGGTTAAATAAGGAAAGTCTTAGAGGAAACTTAGCGCTTTGGATCTCTGGCTTCAAATTCACGACCGGTCAATTGGTTTTGAAAATGTCAGCGAAAAACCGAAAATGGCGGATTTTGTTTTTTGTCACTAAATCCAAAACTGTTAATGTGACGTCATTGGATATTTTTAAAGCAAAATACGATAGCATGTATGACATCTCCCAATCGTGATTTGTTTTCCTGCAACCGGCCTCAACTTTCATTCTTCTTATGGCCAGCATATTGGATTTTTTGATTTTTTCAGAAATTTATGTAATTTGTAAGCCATTTATTTCCACGCACAAGAATTCATTTTTCTTTGGGTAATTTCAGTTCATTTACGTATACGTTAGTTTTAGTTATGTTTGTACAATATGTGAATAAACTGATTATTATTCTTAGTTTTTCAGCCCCAGCTGACGACGGAAATTGCATAATTTGCAGTTCAGCATAACACAAACACACAGTTATAAAGCTTTATTGTGAAATAATAATCCAATACTGTACTAATCCATTGGACTATTACTTGTGAAAAACATTAAGCATACAAAGCCGGGGAGTTCTGTGGGACAGTTACCGTTTATATAAACTGTCTCAACTAATCCAGTCACGTAGGTCACGTTTTTCGACAGAATTTCCTTCCGCCTGCCTTGCGGGATATACCGCAGACATGCAGTTATGAATACGCCTACGTGAAATGACAGCTACCGCGTACTACCAGAGAATCCTAACAGGTGTCAGGAAGTTTTTGTCTTCATTTTGCGTTGTTCTACTGATGGAAGGGCGTCGATATTTACTCGCAAATGTATCTTTTTATAAAAGGTAAATCTAAGCAGTGTCGTTTACTTTGGTTAATTATTGTTCGAAAAAATGTTGCCACGCCTTTTTTCTATAAATAAGAGAAAATGGTAGTGTGACTCCTCCCTCCTCTTTTTTGAATCAAATTAATTAATGACTTAGTAAATTACTACAGCTGTCGAGTGGCGTGCAAATTTAGGCCCTAGCTCATTAAATCGGAGAGTAAGGGAGGGGGGGGTTACGAGCGCCAGTGACTCAAGACGGATTAAAGATTAAATCCCCGAGTTTTTAGTCGGAACCTGTTTTGCTTGACTACCACACAAAGAAAAAAAATATAATACTAATGATGAAACCTAATTAACTGTATACGGAGTGCCAAATAAAACAATATATGTTAAAAAAAGAATCACAATATATTGCCAAAACAAGCAGCACCTATGCTCCACCACTGGAATGCCAGTTAAAAGAAAAGATGTTATTAAAAACTACCTGGTAATAAAATTAATAAACTCTAAGCACAGCTGTGATGATCTCAGCTGTCAAAAAATCAGGTCAAAAATCAGTGGCCAGTAGTGAACAGTGACGTAAGGAACGTCACAAGGTAGGGGCTGCTTGCCTCGATCTAAAAAACTATAGTATAAAAAAACCCTAGAGAGAGAAGAAGACTGTTTAAAACCCTACTCTCTACTCTATGTCTGAGATAGAACTACACATTTACATGACTCAAAACTTGAACAAGAAAACTACTTTTCTTTCTGCAAGGGCAAGAAAAGATAAAAATTTACCAAAGCGATATATCCTCAGAAAGTTATCCCTTGTTCTAAAATAAGTTATGGCAGCTCAAAATTCAAAATCATGATTAATGTAATACAATAATACGTAAAATGACAAACAAAATCAAGAACACAATAAGAAGTTCAGTCAGTAACAATCAATATATCAATATCTATAAAATACTCAATTAAAATGATATGTTAACTGTTCATCGGGGTTTTTATAAAAGGGAAGAGATGGCTTCCAACAAAATCGGCTGTGAAACAGCTACAAGGCAGCAACAAACCAAAGCTGAAGGAGTGTGAATGGTGGTTCTCCTCAATGGCTTGCCACAAAAAGGAATCAGACACTGAACAAACTTCTTCAGGACAACAATTAATGGACATAGTCCGATGGTATACAATAGAGAACTTACGACTGGAGGTTAAAATCCCATAAAAAAATGGACGGGTGGTAGTACCCAAACTAACACAGCTAAACGTAAGGTACAAAATAAAAGGGTACTACTCCATAAACTGGTGCTTGGGGCGTTAATATCCCAAAATCTGGAAATCACAGCGTAAAGAAAATGGCGCTGGACCGTCTGCGCAGGCAACTCCCTGAAAGAAGGTTGAATAAGTGGCCCTGCAAAAGACTCATTCGACAGAACATCAAAAGGAACAGATAAAAGCCGGTAAAGAAGGTATCTTGATAGGAAGGTAAACATTCATATATGGCCAGTACGTATAAACATCATAAGATGGCGCGCTGGTTGCCAATGGGCAGACTGTAGGCAGCAACAAATCTGTCTACGAGGGACCAACCATATTTTATCAGGAAATTTGTAAGATAGTCATTAATAATACTATTACATTTGTGTCCAAAAGATTTCAATACAATATTGAGTCGGTGAGAAGGACATATGTAATACGTGTGAAACTCTACATTCAGTACACTATGAAATTTGACAAAAGAAAATCATTTAAAAAGGTTTGATCTAAGAATGGGTACTCTACTATTAATAAAGAGAAATTCAAATTACTGATAAGTGATCAAAATAGTAAACAAGAAGGGTTACGTGATTTTGGCGCGTGACGATGTATAATGAAACTAGCCTACTTGAATTCTACCGAGAAAACAGTATGATAGAGAATATGTTACTTAAGTACATATTGAAATTATTTTCCATAAAAAAGAGTCAATGATTAACGTATTTAAAGTATAGGTGGGTGTGCTTACATTTAACGATGGCACATTCACCATTTTGTGTACTAGCCTTAAAACTAGAAAAACACTTGATATGGTAATTTGATTAGTACGAATGAAAATAATGTAAAATTCGTATATTACACTATACTCAAGTTTGTCGTCCAGTTGAAACGTGTGATATGAACAAATGACATGTCCACTAATGCAGGAATTATACCTTTGCTAATTAGAGCACCAGGTCTGTGTTAGGCGGAGAACTTTTCACCTAATCCACGTATTGAAATACAGTTCCCGAAGCGTCAATTATGTATAATCTTAGTTATAATACTATTCTGCTTTACCTCTATCCATTATTTTAATCTCAGAATGCGGGCGAAAAATATGTTCCACCTCTAACCTTTGTGAGAGCCAACGGAGTACAGCTGCATGCAAAGCTTCTGGAAGAGCAATATAAATTATGGCTTACGAGCATCAAGTCCCGGCAAAATATTATCAGGGTGATTTAGAGCCGCGCGACGCTGGTTGGTTGTTTTGCCTGCCACGTGTAAACCTAATGAAGCTGAAAGAATAAAAAGGTATACATTGCGTTTCGCAAAAGGGCTCGATATTGCGACAGAGTTTTTCCACTCGATCAACAACTTGCCTTACTGATTGGAAAGGGAGTTCAACCACGTCGACCCAATGAGATTTTCTAAAGGTTGTAGAATGCTTACCAACTATCATTTTGTTAAAATGGGCTGCCGCCTGAGAAAAAGTTACTCATCTTTGTCAAATTTTAGGTATTATATCCTAGAGTGATGAATTCAGAAGCTGAATTATCTTAACAGTTGAACGCATTGTCAAAAATTGGTAACTACGTACCATATTAGGGCCCTTATAGACTTCAAGGGTTTGGTTCAAAACAACAAAAAATACACCTCTTAAAAGTACTTAGAGAATTCTTGTCCTCGAAGTTAGATCCAGAGGTTATAATTCACCTAA
Organism: Acanthoscelides obtectus; assembly: GCA_963669975.1. Taxonomy (NCBI): domain Eukaryota; kingdom Metazoa; phylum Arthropoda; class Insecta; order Coleoptera; family Chrysomelidae; genus Acanthoscelides; species Acanthoscelides obtectus. Next base: position 88,234,038 of record CAVLJG010000006.1, on the reverse strand, counting down.
CATTAACTTAAAATATGCCCTCAATGTTAGAACTTTTTGGCATATTAGTCAGTGAAAATTATCTTATTTACAGCACATAACAAGGTCCCGTAAGTTTGCAACATAGACTGGAGAAGGAAAGTCAATATGTCTACTAAATAACCATATGCAATTTCAACTGTAAAATGACATCGTATGCAGACGATACTGTTTTAGTTTGCACTGGTCATTCATGGGATGACGAAATACGGAATGCCTAGTTCTCATTAAATAAAGTCAAATGCTGGTTTGATAATAATTTACTTAAACTTAATATCTCTAAAACTAAGTATGTAACGTTTTCTCCGACCAAAGCAGGCATGCCATTACACCACCGAACATTAATTATAGTGCTGACACTGTCGAGAGAGATGAAGTTATTAGATACTTAGGAATCACTGTTGACAGTAATTTAAAATGGCAGAGTCATGCCGAGCTTTTGGCATCGAAATTAAGGAGAATTATTCATAAGTTTTTCATTCTTTAGTATATTTTAAGCAGAAAGAGTCTTCTTTCAATATACAGGTATAACTCGTTTGTGGGGTCTCTACTAACTTACGGGATAAGTATACGGGGAGCCGCATACACTGGAACTTTAAAAATACTACAAACCACGCAAAATTATATTGTCAGGACTATTTTTCGTATCCCATGTAGGTCAAGTTGCAGATTTGTTTACATTGAAAATTGTCTTTTGAATGTTAGAGGTTTATATATTTTTGCTGCTCTGATATGTGTTCACTCCAGAAACAATATTCCAACCAGCCACGCTTATGAAACAAGAACTAAAATAAATATACGTTACACTTATACCAGAGTGAATAAATCTATTTGCCAAAAATGCATAAAGTTTGATGGTATTAGGTTGTACAATGAATTACCCCTAAAATATAAAATCCTCTCGAAGTATAGTTTCAAAAAAAAAAAGAATTAAGAAGTTCATCTTAAATAACTTTGACATGCTTGCATCGACTGTAGCTTGACTCAACTCAGTCATTTTGTTTCTATCTAATGTTTTTTATTTCTTTTTTTATATACATTTGCTCATAATATACTTTATGACCATTAGCCATGCATTGAATTTGTATATTGTATGACACACACAAGCTTATAGCTTAGGTGTCTATTCTTTTGTAGTACATTTTTTTGTAGTAAATTGTAGTACTCTTGTTTCCTGCTTAACCTTTAGGCAAAATCTTTATTGTTTAAACAACATAGCTCGACCTTACTCGAAATATCCCTATATTATCATATTTCAAATATTCATACTTTTATGTACGTATGTATTTATGCTCCTGAGTGTTTTTAGTATGCTTCTGTACTATTGTTATGAATTTTAAATTTGTTTATTCAGACACGTAATTTAGGATTTGTGACGACAAGATTCAGACATTTACCCTTTACGAAAGTATACAAAATTTTCACAATTTTATCATATACCGTTACTATTTTTGAAACTGTTTTTTTTATTTAAATTGTACTGAAGGTTGTTATTAATTTGTAAGTCATATTGGTTTTTAAATTTGAGTAAACTTTGATTGATTGAAAAAAAATATTGTATACCTTGAGGTTCACTTGTGACCGAAAATCTAATTTCGAAATATTTCTATTAGTATCACTATAACAAATAGAAATCATTTGTTTGACATACTTGGCTGTAGACAAGCGCGTCAGAGGCAGAGTATGTTTTCTTTATTGATAAATTTAGGTCAGATTAATGTGATCTGATAAGACAAAATTATTACGATTTTACTACAAGATGACCTAAATAGTTTATATCGTCTGACAAATGCCTCATCGACACGGTATTGACTTTTAAATGACCTTGGTTTTATTCTCTTCTTTGGAAATGCTTGAAAGTTAGTATAACCGTTTCCTTATAACCACGTATTTTGTGGTCAAATCAACGTACTCGTAGTTAGTAGTTTAATTTTTAGAGTGGCCTTACAGACGGAATTCATTCCCACAGCTCGTTAAACATTCAGAACTTTCCGCAAATTGTTATGAGTCAATCACAAATTGCTTTACATCTTTACATCTGTTTATTTGCAAAATGATTGCAAGATGGCAACAATATTTTATTGACAGTTTAGAGTTCAACAATTCGCAAACAAAAACTATTTGAGTAGGGAAAGATTTAGTTACAATGTCAAATTATATTATGAGCCTTCAGCTTAGAATGCGTTATACGATTCATCGGTTTTTGCTTATACCTTTTTTACAAGGAATTAGAAATGTTCATTTATACACTTCCAAAGGACCCCACACAAGACACATGGACAATGTGTCTTAGAATTCAGTACGACATATTTCTTGCTTTCCTGTATAAAAGTGTGTCCATGGAATCAAAGCAATCTTATGATTGTTTTCCGAGAAATAGGGAGAGGGTGTTTGGCCGATTAGCAAAAATGGTGAATGTGTCCAATGTAGTTCTCTAACCAAATACTCGAGAAACTATTATATTGATCAAAGTATTTCATTCAAAAACTTTTTGGGAAGGGCTGTTGGGAGGTATCATGTCGATCCTGGCGATGATTCTTAGAAGGTCAATTTGAGGGCAAGCTTATTTTATACGTTGACTGAAAAAATCACTCAAGAAACCGTTCTTTCACAAGGGCAGAACAAGTCGTGCTTGCTTAGTTGTCTTTGATTATGACCTTTCCAAGATTAATCCAAGGTAAAGTATGGGAAAAATATGTTATTATATCAAAGTACTCAGAAATACATGCCATTTATTTGAGTAAAACAAAATTTACGTTCTAAAAACTATGTCGGACATATGAGCTGAAATGCCGGAATCAAGCCCCTCCTGAAATGAGCCCATTGCATCGGCCAGCAATGGGTTACTTCTCTTCTTATTTCCTCCTTCAAATCGACGAGGGTCCAAGGCTTGCTTTGGTAAACTTTTGATTTCAGGTAGCCTCATAAATAAATCACACGTTGATAGGTTCTGGGAGCGAGCGGGCCATGGAATATCGCCATTACGTGAAATGGGACTTCCTGAGATTTTTTGCCGAAGAAGTTCCATCGAAATGCGAGCTGTGTGAGGTGTTGCCCCGTCTTGTTGGAACCACACGGTTCTGAGATGGACACGTCGACGTCGAAGGTCCGGAAAAAAATGTTGCTCAGCATGTGGATGTAACGCTCTGAAGTCACAGTAGTTGTTTCTCCATCATCCTCAAAAAAGATAAGGGCCAATAATCATCGTTAGGCCTACTGCACACCAAACTGTAACTTTCGGCGTATGCAGGGGGTGCTCATGCAACTGTTGGGGTTTCACTGGAGACCAATATGGACAATTTTGTTTATTGACGTACCCATGTAAATGAAAATGTGCTTCATCACTCGTAAACAACGACATGTAATTGTTATCCAACTGTTCAATCATGAGCTGTGCAAAATTAACACGTTGTGCATAATCCCCTGGCAACCGTTGTTGACAAAGTTGGATTTTGTAACGATGGAACACTAAATCCTTCTTTAAGGTGCGACGTACAGGAAACGCGTGGATCCCTAGGGAATTTTCCTCATTTTTTAATTTATCGCTGTGCGTCTATTTGTACAGGTTCGCTCATTCCATTTCTTTCTCGATCTCGAGGTAGTGTCGATGTCCTACTATATGGCCACGTATTCTCAGAAAGTAGCACACTCAACTTCCCCGGAAGTTGAAGGCGGATGTAATTACACCTGGTTATTTTCGCCCGGCAGCGCTCTTAGGCTTCAACGACTTCTGAAAACTTCCTTAATTACTTTACCTTCTGAGGAATGCTGGCAGTTTCTTGCTGCTAGGTTTTATCGCTTAGAATGCTAAGATGTTTGCTATAAAACTCGGTTATTTGGACTTCCTTTCTATTTATTCTGCGGCTTGAAGAAAGGTCAAAGGTGAAAAGCACGAACGAAACGTCGGACAAGGGACGCGATAGTGGTCGGGCTTTCATGGATGTGTCGGGTAGGGTTCTTATGTAAAAACCTATATAATACAAAAAAAAAGCGATAAAATGTCAACTTGTTAACTAAGTAGGCTAGTGTTGACGTCTTGTATGAAAACCTACATAACGTCAAAAAAATGACGACGGCATAATGTCACTTTTCAAGTTACGTAATACCCGTAGATGTCGCTTCATATAAGGATATAATTCTACATTTTATATTTCGTATCCTGGAGCAAAATTGAGGAAACGGATTTCATATTTACTGTCTCAGTAAGTCAAAACACTTGTGACCTATAAATTGAAAAAAATGGCATATAGTAAGTTGACTTGAGAAGATATGATGAATTTTTCACACAATGTTTCTAATATACCATTGACGCAAAGGCTTTGTAGTTTTTGAAAATCGTCCAATGACAGCGAAGAAAAAAGTCAAACGAAGAAATAAAAATCGCTTAAACTCCGTGTTTTTACGTTTCAGAGGTTCTTGATCATTTTCGAAAAAAATGGAACTTCTAAAAATTGGGTATTTGGGGATGTAGGAGGTAATAGGTTGTGAATGTTACGTCTTTAGTATCAGTCAAAGATGTTCCAACATTAATAAGTTTCTGATCCTTATAACAACAGGAAAATTAAATGACAAAAATCCGACGTATGTACAATGTGCTGATAATTCGAAATAACTTTGCAATCGCACGCGATATCGACATGGACACACCGCTACGGGGACATGTTTACATATCTTAGAAATATTTGGGTATCACGAGTACGCACCACTTCAGCCTTCTGCGTTGCCTTTGTAAATGATGACTTAATTGTTTCTATAACTACTCATATATTTTTCTGAACTTCACGATCCTTAAATGTACCCGCCCATTTCGCCTAACCTTTGATTTGTATTACTCAGTGTATGATGGTTCTCTGAATATTTCGTCAAGTAGATTGACTCAGTACTTATAACGCATTGATACACAACAGATACGGAACAACAAACCGACATGAGAAACAGGAACTTGGATGGTGCAGCAACAGGAGACTTGTGAACTGAAGTTCGAATTTTATTACGCTTTTAGCTTCAGGTAGTCGTAGGTTTTGAAAATTTATTCTGTAGTGGCGGAACTAAGGACAAAAAAATAAAAACTGCTGGAACATAGTGTTACAGGGTTTCCTCTTCATTTTCAGACATTATTTGGAGCGGTTGAAAGATCCTCTATTAAGAAGCTGCCGATTCCGGTAATATAATGCACAAGCTAGACATAATGAGTCACACATGTTTCCATACATCTGCCATGGAAACAGAAATATCTAGAGATTGGTGATTCATCGTATCTGAGTGAGCCTACCGAGTCACGATAATATTCCTTTTGGAACGACTTGACAAATCGCTTTTGTTTAAAACCTCCAACGACGGCGTAAGAAGTATACAGTAAATCAACGCCATTTTTTCTAAATATTGTCTAAACTTCCAGCATCTCTTTTTAATTACGGTACCGCTTTTACCAAGCAGATGAATGGATATTATAAGCTATCAGCAACACTGCTTTGGACGTGAGCTGTAAAACAATGAGCGACCTTACAAGAGCTCTCCGAATAGAGAATGGAGCCCAGGACAAGTTTTAATAACATCGGCAAACAATAGAAGCGCAGTTCTTTGTCTGGCAGAAATTGCATTCGACGGCCATGAATCCGCGCTGCTAGAACGCTGAAGTCCATTAGCTAGTGGCAGTTGGATAACTAACGTGTCCACTTTAGCTCGTTATGCTTAATATGGAGTAGCGGGAATTACTGACAAACAGATACGAGGGATGTCTTTAAGTTTTGCATATAGAAACATAGTAGGCCGCGCGGATCGAACGTCAGTACTGAATCTTAACCTCACCCTTTAGTAAAATTAACTTCAAAGTTTCACAACAATACGCGCAGTGTTCTCACTACAGTGAATTTTTAAGTGTCACCAAGTCATTAGAAAAATGGAACTCAACCGAGAACATTTTCGCGTCATAATTTATTACAACTTTCAGAGACAATTATCGCAACAAAAATGCCTTGCTGAGTTACTGTCTGTTTTAGGCAACGACGCGCCACATCAGTCGACAATTTCCCGTTGGTACGGAGAATTTAAACGTGGACGGGTGAGTCTTAGCGCTACGATTCCATGGTGGGTGCACCAAAAACGGCAGTCACCCAGGAAAACGTCGATGCTGCGCGCAAAATTAATCATTGAAGATAGACATGTGACATATCGTGAGATTCAGGCATCCTTGAAGATCTTAAAGACCTCAATTCAAAAAATTTTACATGAAGAATTAGGAGCAAGAAAATTAGTTTCTTGTTGGATATCCCACCTGTTGACTGAAGAGCACAAAGCAGCCATGGTTAATTGGTTTCAATTCCGGAAACTCAAAAAATGTGTACAGCATTGTTAGTGGCGATGAATCGTGGAATTACTGTTATGAACCAGAAAATAAACGACAGTCGGCTGTTTGGGTGTTCCAAGGTGAAGAAAAGCCACCGTTTTAGTGTGAACATGTGGTCAGGAATATTCAATATGGAATTTATCGGTCCATTTGAACTGCCGTCAAGGTTGGATTCGGTAGCCTACAAAAGCTTCCTTGAAAATAGCCTACCATTATTGCTGGAAGATTCAAGCCTGGAAGCCAGACGGAACATGGTGTTCCAGAATGATGGTGCACCATGCCACAACGCAACGATCGTGCGAAACTACTTAAACGAAAGGTTCCCAGACAGATGGATCGGACGAAACGGACCGATACGATGGCCTCCACGCTCCCCTGACCTCAACCCCATTGATTTTTTTGTTTGGGGATATTTTAAAGACATAACATTCGCCCAAGAATGTGCAAATGAAAATTCATTGAGGAACAAAATTCAAGAAGCGACACATGTGTTGAAAAACAACACACAAGCATTTAGAGATTTAAAACAAAATTTCATACGTAGGTGTACACTGTTCATTTCTGTTACAGGCAGACATTTTGAAAACCTCTTGTAAATAACATAAATGAATAATAATCTGCTGTTCAGTAAAAATCAAACGTGTTTTTGTGGTTTTTGTGGTTTTTGCAAATTTTTTTTCCGAAACTAACAATTTCTATTGAGCAGAGGGTTATCCAATTTTGGGTTCGGTTCTATTTGAGCCACAATTACGGTAGCATGTAGTAAAGCTAGGTTGATGAAATTTTTACGGTAAATAGCTGATACCGTAAGGAAGTTTTTAAGATACTTACGAATAGTAAGAACATGTTTTTTCAATTTTTTATAAACGTTCAAAGTTGTTGCACTTTTTTACTTTTTTGTTATGTTCAAAGATTTTGAAAAAAATTAAAAAGTAGTATTAGTTACATGACTTGAATGATTATATGATAGTTAAGCCTTAGGTCTTAGCTACATAATCGTGAAAAAAGCAGACATTTATCACAATTATTAACGAAGTTATGGTAAAAATAAACACAGAACTCAAAAATTCTCGAAAAATCCGAAAAAAAATCATAACTCCTAAACTAAACAAAATCGGACCATATATATAGGGGTGATTTGGGTTCCACTCGATGTGGGGAATCTAATTTTTTTTATGACGTCACGTGTTTGGCCAACAATTTCACTACCTTGCATTTTGTCTTACTAGCTTGGCCCTATAAAAAAATTAAGTAGGAGAGTCGTTCTTTGAAATCAATGAACAATTATTTTTTTTATGATGGATCATTAAATATATGGAAAGAAACGTTAGTCAACGAAACACGAAGAGATGCCTGCAGACAAGGTTAGCTAGTTCAAAATTGTACACATCATGTTTCCTATAGAGAGTTTAAAAGATTTGAAAATATCAATATGGCGACTGGGTACCATGGAATTTTTGTTTGATTTATTTTTTTTTATACTCCAACTACCACGAAGGCCTAAGGCCTAAGCACCCATTGGGTACCGTGGGGCTATAGGGGGATACATGGGAAAAGGGGGGACGCCACACGGACTCTGGCGAGGGAACACGTGTGCATGCAATATGCACACATTCTGGCTCCGCCTACGAGAACCGCCGGGTGGTACCTCCGCGTTCGACAGTCAAAGACCATCTACCACCTACGGACAATCACAACATCCATAGCCAAGAGAAAAATTTCTCCTGGGACGGGACTCGAACCCGCACAGCGCACGGCGACTGATCAGGAGACCGAAGAGTCTACTACTGCGGCCACCGCTGCTGCCTGATTTTTGTGATATAACCCTAGAATATAGAATTACCATTTTTAAAAATAGGAAAGTGAAGGGTTGTGTAGATTTGGGCGTTTTTAAACATTGAATCTTCTATCACTCGCTGTAGTAGTATTTTCTGTCCTACTACATGATAAAGTCTGGAACATTCCATTTAAAAAAAAATTTCAAAATCAGCCGTTCCTCTCAAAGTTGATGTCCCATTTTTATTACTCATTCAGATGAATCCATCTAGAAGAGAATTGATATAATACACTGTTACGCTTTGATGTTGGATTATAAGCCATCCGACTCACGAAAACACTCAACTTTGCTATCCCGCTAGTCCATCAATTTGAAGAACCGTATTCGGGAGTTATAAAATACCGATAACGAGCTGCAAGGTGAGGTATCGCATGACCAACCAATTTTATTAGAAAAAAATGTTCTAGGTTGCGGCCCACTCGCCATCCTGAAATTCTCGGCTGATATTCTTACGTTAAGGTATAGTATTTATGAAAATTAGTACAAATCAACGGCTCCAGCGAAAACTGTAGTGACTCAAATTTTTCATGTTTTGAGATAATGCTGTTAAGCCGTATAATCGTATTTATAGTTTATCTAGCTAGGAATAATATTTTAATATTTATTTCAATCATTTAATAATAATTATTGAGTCTTAAATGAATTTATATTGATTACTCGATCAACAAAGTATCAAAACTGTTACTTAAACTGCCGATTTATCGCAGTTGCTTGAACCCTTAAAGTCGATTTACTCAAAACTGTGGATTTTGAGTTACAACAGTTTCCGTTGAAGCCGTCGAAATATCAGATCTAAAATAGTCATACTTAAAACCATTCCTGAAAACATGATCTCAGTGATTTCCTAAAACTTTAGTTTTTTTTGCGAACGACAGTACTTTCCGTGTAGCCAGCAGAGTCCAGTCCCACATCATCTGAGGTTGAGCTATAATAGAGAACGTTAGCAACATTCTCTAAGATAGAAGACCTACAAAGTTATAACTAAATAGACCAACAACTTTTTGCAGATTACAACATTCATTTAATTCTAGTAACCTACATATATATGTATATGTGTGTATATATATGTATATATGTGTGTATATATATATATATATATATTATCTTTTATCTAATATCTTGTATCTATCTTATTTTGAGTAGGCCCTTTAACTGGTTGGCTTCTTTTCGATAACCATGCAAAATATAAACATAGGAAGCTTAAACGTTCGATCGTTGTTACCATCTATATCTAATGTTCGATCTCTAATCACTGAGCACTCTTTTGATATTTTTTTAATTTGTGAGACTTGGTTACATGCTGGAATTGATGATGATGCGGTGCACATTCATAATTTTAGTTTATACAGAATTGATCGACATACTAGGGGTGGTTGATTACTCATATATGTAAAGCATACCATTAATAGTGAATTGATGCAAGTTGAAGAAAAGTTATTTAGTGAGCAATTGTGGATTACTGTTAAGTTGAAGAATAAACGTTTTGCGATTGGTGTTGTTTATAAGCCTACATATGTCGAAATAAATAACTTTTTGAACGAATTTGAGACAGCTTTAAGTTTGATATATCCTACTGTGGATGATGTTATAATACAGGGAGATTTTAATATAAATTTGTTGGACTTGAATAGTGCTGTTAATAACTTTTATTCTGTTTTAGAGGTATTCGAGCTAACACAAATTATTGAAGGACCAACGCGAATATCGGGTGTTTCAGCAACGCTCTTGGATCTTATCTTATTACGGGAGGAATTTGTTTTAGACAAAGGAATAATTGATGTTGGCCAGGTATCAGATCACTTTTTGGTTTTTTGTAAAATGTCAGTTGGTAATCCACATTCAAAAGAAAAATTTATCACTTATAGAAGTTTCCAGTTTTTCAATGAGGAACATTTTCTGAATGATCTCCGTGGTATATCTTTTTTCCAAATGTTCGACCAAGACAGCATTGATCGAAAATAGCCTTTTTCACTAACTGCTTAGTTGAATTATTCGACAGACATGCCCCCTTAGTTAGAAAACGCGTTACAAAAGGTAGGGCGCCATGGATGACTGATACGATCAAACAAAAAATGCAGCAGCTCCGTGATGAAGCACTTTGAAGATATAAACGATCAGGTACTCATGCGCACTTACAGTATTATAAAGATTTAAAGAATTATGTCACTAGCGCTATTGGAAGAGAGAAAAGAGCGTATTTTTTCCATAAGTTCTTACATAGCAGCTCCTAGCAAATATGGAGGATATTAAAACAAAACAAGATGCTAAAAAATAACTTTAGTAACTCATTGCCCCCTAACCTAATGGATGTGAACCTTCTGAATGATTTTTTTATAAATTCCATCTCCCCAAGTGAACCTCCAGATTCCTTAATAAATTTTTACAAAAATAACTGTCTGACAAACTCCAAATTCAAATTTAGAGAAATTGATGAAATATTCATATATCAAGCTATCTCTGGTATTAAAACAAATGCTGCCGGCTGTGATGGCTTGAGGATCTTTCTAATAAAACTTTGCTGTCCACATGTTATTCCTTATATCAGGCATATAATAAATTGTTGTTTGATTCAAAATGTTTTTCCAGAAACATGGGGGAGTGCAGTTGTAAAAGTAATTCCCAAAAAGCTAAATCCTTCAGATTTTAATCACCTCAGAGGAATAAGCATCTTACCAGCATTGTCAAAATTATTAGAAAAAGCGGTTGACTTGCAATTAATCTATCAAAGTGTTCTTTGCTTTCTCCAATTCAATCTGGTTTTAGAAAGAATTTTAGCTGTACAACTGCACTTCTACATGTAACAGATGACATTATCAGAGCCACTGATCAGGGAAGGTGTACAGTTTTGATAATGTTGGAGTTTAGTCGAGCTTTCGATACGATCAATTGTAATTTACTCCTAAATATATTGCATTTTATAGGCCTCGATTCGGATAGTGTCAACTTCTACGGTAAGTATCTACAGAGCAGAAAGCAAAAGGTTTTCTTGGAGGGAAGTTATTCTAACGTATTAGCCTTAAAATCAGGCGTGCCGCAAGGCTCTATTATGGGTCCACTCCTTTTAGCAATTTATACTTCATACCTGGGCAAAGGCTTAAATACTTGCAAAATGCACTGCTATGCTGATGACACTCAGCTGTATCATACTTTTCTACCCAGTGATGTGGACAATGTGAGTGCAACCATCAACAGAGATTTATCATTATTGACAAAGAATGCCGAAGAACATTGTTTACATCTTAACTCTAGCAAATCTAAAGTAATTGTATTTGGGCCAAAGCATGCGCGCCAGGCTGTTACTAACTCAATTACTTTACCATCAATGCACAACAACTTGAAACTGTCAGTGAAGCAAAGAACTTGGGTGTAACACTGGATGTAAATTTAAGATTTGAAAATCATGTAAATTCGCTAATTCGTAAGGCATATTCCTCTTTAAAAATATTGTACGGCAACAGACGTAACCTTCCGGTTAAAGTCAAAATAAATCTATGTGAGTCGTTGGCGCTCTCGCACTTCAATTTTTCTGATATGTTGTATGGCCCGTGCTTAACTGCCACTTACAAACAAAAATTTAAGTTTGCTCAGAATTCTTGCCTCAGATTAATATATGGCATCAGAAGACGAGACCGAATATCGCATAAGTTGAAAGATGCGAATTGGTTGAACATAGAAACAAGACGATTTTTGCATGCCGCAACATTATATCATAAAATAATTTTGTATAACCCCACTTACTTATTTGAAAAAGTTAAATTTCGAACAGATGTGCATAACATCGATATAAGATCCAGGGGATTGTTGACACCGCCGATATTCCGAACAGCCCAATTTGAACGATCGTTCAGCTACCAAATTTGTTCCATTTATAACACCCTTCCGGTACAACCTAAAACTCTGAGCATCTCAAGTTTCAAAACTCAATTAAAAAAATATCTCTTATCCCAGCAGTAGTAACCATGTTTCAGGAAAATATTGATACAAGTTTATGTTTCTTTTATAGTAGATGTATTAATGTAAGCACTGCATATACATTTAGTAATTGTAATGTGTAAAATAAGTAGGTCTCACTCACCTTTTGTACAGACTTTTTATAGCGGGTTAAGTGGAAGAGCAGCTACAGCTGAACTTCGCCCGTATTTGGCTATTTTTTATATACTCAGTCTATTTGGAAATAAAGACGTTTATTATTATTATTATATGAGTTTTGTGCGGTAAATACTTCAAGCGTGCAATGCCGGCATGGTTATCATGTAAAAAACCTACAAATCGTCAAAACAAACCTATAAGATGTCATTTTGGAAACTAGGTAGTTTTTAGGGCGCAAATAGTCATTCCACGTTTGCTAACTAGGATCGTTGTGAACGTCCATCTAAGGAGGAATCACTCAACTAAACTACACGCATTATTGGTTGCATATATTTTGTGAGGCCAAATAGTCCTTGTCTCTAGTTTTTATCTCTGAGAAGAAAGATGGTTGAATAGCAAGATGACTATGTGTATTGATCTGCATGCACTATTTATTTTTCAACTGTGGGTATACATTTTTAAATAGACAGCGTAACAGTAATGATAAATACTGAACAATGACTTATTCAATTCAAGAAAGGGTAGAAATAATAAAAATGTATTACCAAAATGGGAGCATTGCAAGAGCTACTGCCCGGTTGTTTAATCCAGACCATCAATGGAAACCTTCTTTTTCATTTTTTAGATTCTCCATGAATTTTTTAATATGGTGCATAACCCTTCGTACTATCTGAAAGGCCATTTTTAGGCAATATCAAATGTTAACGTTGCCGTCACTTTTTATTTTTCAACAGTGTGTATACATTTTCAAATAGATAGCGTAACAGTAATGATAGATATTGAACAATGACTTATTCAATTCAAGAAAGGGTAAAAATAACGAAAATGTTTTTCCAAAATGGGAGCATTGCAAGAGCTACTGCCCGATTGTTTAATCCAGACTATCAATGGAAACCCTCTTTTTTGTTTTTTAGATTCTCCATGAATTTTTTAATACGGTGCATAACCCTTCATACTATCTTTAAGGCCATTTTTAGGCAATATCAAATGTTAACGTTGCCGTCACTTTTTATTTTTCAACAGTGTGTATACATTTTCAAATAGATAGCGTAACAGTAATGATAGATATTGAACAATGACTTATTCAATTCAAGAAAGGGTAAAAATAACGAAAATGTTTTTCCAAAATGGGAGCATTGCAAGAGCTACTGCCCGACTGTTTAATCCAGACCATCAATGGAAACCCTCTTTTTTGTTTTTTAGATTCTCCATGAATTTTTTAATACGGTGCATAACCCTTCATACTATCTTTAAGGCCATTTTTAGGCAATATCAAGTGTTAACGTTGCCGTCACTTTTTATTTTTCAACAGTGTGTATACATTTTCAAATAGATAGCGTAACAGTAATGATAGATATTGAACAATGATTTATTCAATTCAAGAAAGGGTAGAAATAACAAAAATGCATTACCAAAATGAGAGCATTGCAAGAGCTACTGCCCGATTGTTTAATCCAGACCATCAATGGAAACCTTCTTTTCCATTTTTAAGATTCTCCATGAATTTTTTAATACGCTGCATATGAAGTATATCTTTTGGCTGTGCCCGACTGGTTATTTTTATGTTGTGCTTTCTGAAGAGAGGTTATGTTCAAAGTTATAAATTACGAAAAACTAAGGAGAATTACGCGTTGCGTGTAATTACTGTTAGCATGTACGAGTATATGGTTAGTAATTCGACAGGGTACAGTGAATATAATTATTTCATTTTATTTTTGAAATTCAGCAAGTTTGTATATGTAATTTCCAGAATTTTTTAAGGAAAAGTGGATGCACAACTAATTTCTAGCTTTGAATCTCAATTAAGTGTATTTGAGACAAGAATCAAATCGAATTATCATCAACACGCATTAGCACACAAATCCTCACTATGCCTCAACTTAGATCTCCAGTCATGCCATATCTGAAGCAGATTTTATATCATATCAGAGCCAAAGATTGATAACAAGCCTCATGACGTTTAGGCAACACGTACAACTAAGTGCTAAGTTAATATCTTGTAGAAAAACCTACATAATGTCAAAAAAACGGCATAATGTCAAAAAAAATCGGCATAATGTCACTTTTCAAAATACGTGATATCCATGCGGATGTGCTTTAAGGTAACCAAACGCATATCCGTCACAGGTAGCTATCAGGACATTGTTTTTTTGACAGCTACTTGAAGAGGGTAGGAGGCAGAGGGTACGCAAATTGCCTATATTGAAACGGAGACCAGCATACTTCAAATCACCTTCTCGGATATGGTGGGTGAGTTTTCTGTCAGACACAGCTGGAATTGACGCTCGGTGGGATGCTCGCTGCTGACAACTCTGCCACGCATATACGCAAGGTAAAATGGGTTGATATTCAACCGATTGTGAGACGAATGGTGATGCGTAAGGTACGGGGGGACAAAAATAGACCACGGAACTGATAGTAGGATTCTAATTATCTCGGTTGTACATGTAAATATGTATAAATGTATGTACGTGTACGATAGAGAATAGATAATTAGTACCTTCGATATAAATACCTAGCCCAACGCTACCCACTATGAAGAAATGCTGCCTGAGTGGCTATAAAAGTTTTCCCATGTCAAAAAAATGCATATCCGATTTTAATGGCGTTATGATTGATACCCAGGTCCTGCACTATATAAAATGCACCACTTTTATTCAGCATATATACTAAGTGACATATAAATCCGAACACCCAGTTTAAATGGTTTTATTTTAATAAAATCTTGTATAAGTACTTAATGAAGCATAATAAGTAAATTATAAAAATTTCAAAATGATTGCACTGCTTTAAAGCCCTTTGACCTTTAATAAGGTGTGGATGCACCCTGATGTGCTACGCATTCTCCAACGCGCCTAGGCATGCTTCTGATCAGGTGGTCAATGTCCTCCTGTGGTATCTCATTCCAGGCAACCACCAACTCCTCTCGAAGTGCTCCTAGAGTCTGAGGAGGACGTTGCAAATTGAGCAATCTCCTAGCCATCATATCCCACACGTGCTCAATTGGGGATAAGTCGGGAGATCTTGGTGGCCATGGTAACAATGTGACATCATTATGTTGAAAGAAGTCTATTGTGACTCTTGCAACATGTGGTCGGGCATTATCTTGTTGGAAAGTTGGATCTGCCAGGGTGTCAAGATAGGGTAAAAGATGGGGTTCTAGAACTTCGTGGATATAACGCTGCGCGTTCATGTTACCTCTGATGAAGATTAAAAGTGACCTGGAACCATAAGCTATAGCACCCCAAACCATAACTCCAACAGTGTGATGAACATGTCTTTCAACAAAAAACTGTGGATTCCTCCTTTCACCACGTCGCCTTCTAACCCTGGCATGACCATCGTGCATGCCTAAACAAAATCGAGACTCGTCACTAAAGACAATACTGTTCCATTCCTGATCCCAGAGTGACCGTTGTCTGCACCACTCAAGGCGATTACGTCGGTGTTCTCGAGTTAAAGGGAGGACCCAGTGTGGCCGGTATGAAAACAAGCCAAAACTTCTCATTCATCGGTAAACACTTCGCATGCCAATAGGTCTTCCATGTTCTGCAAACCATTCATTTGCAATGGACCTGGTAGAGGAGAAACGGTCCCGTAAGGCCAATAATCTTAGGTGGCGATCTTCACGGTTTGTTGTTCTACGGCGGCGTCCAGTGCCCCTTGCTCTTTGCGTACGGCCTTCTCGAAGCAATGCCTGACAACACCTAACCACAGTGTCTACACTTCTTTGCACTCTAACTGCAATTGCCCGAAAAGAAAGTCCAGCTTCCCGAAGTCCCACTATACGGCCCCTATCAAACTCACTAAGTTGACGAAATCGTACAGGTATCCGTACTCTAGGCATCGTAACCGATCGTAAAGGATGTCAAGAACCAAAATTCGTCAACGTTGATTCTTTACTGCGGCTGAAATATTCATTTTTAGAGCGTTATTGAATTAAAAAAAAGCAGTATAAAAACCGGAATGTCCAACTGATAAGGCAGAAAATTTTTTCACTTGTTATTTACAGTAAGATAAATACCTTCACCAACTTTTATTAAAATAAAACCATTTAAACTGGGTGTTCGGATTTATATGTCACTTAGTATATGATGTAATATTTTCAGTGGGGAACGGTACTGACGTCCACCACTGGGTTAGCCTAGCATTGTGAGGACTTCAAGATGAAAAGACTTATGAAAGTAAATTACTTTTTAAGTTTCCGAACAATCCACTTGATGCTCGATTAAATTCTCACAAAGACCATCTGTTCAAACGTTAACGATGGAAATTTCCTCGAAGTAGATGAAAAATGAAGGCAATCTCGTGGATCTGAAATTGCCTATTCCGATGCTGGTTTTACATACCCATCGGCTCTCATATTTCCGATGGAAATACAGGATTAGACTATGAAAGTTGATGAGGAATTCATTCATATTTATACAACTAGTTCAACTTCATCGGTGCAGAATATTCAACTGGTTTGAGCAGCACATATTTTAACATTCGCAGACCTTTAAAAAGTCGCTTTATTTTGAATATAGCTGAACAATATTATTCCAGTCAAAGGTGCACGCTACGTACACAACAATGAATATTACACAGCCCAGACATGACAAAGAACGTTATCTCAATATCGGGGGATATAAGCAGTTAAGCTGTTTTTTTCCTTCCCGGAAGCCATTGGACCAAATTCGTAAATGACACTGCAGTCCCATGGGCTTATTGTACCCTACTACTCGAATTTACAGTACCCAATCCGGCAATCTAGTGTTCTGTACAAATTAGTATAGATTTTGTGCCAGTACTATTCTAAACTCCCCGGTTCTAGTTTTGGTTTCCCGAAGAGCTGATATCTTTTGTGATCTAGCACATCGCACTCACATAAGACATGTAATGCTGATTTTCTTCCTTTTCCGCATTGTCTGCAGTTAAGGTCTCCATTATACAGGTCTATTTTTCACAGGTGTTCTTTCAGGCCATTGCGTCCTGTTAGAAGGCCTGTAACTACAAGAAGTTAGTTTCTGCTCATTGAGTGCAATGCCGCAACCGCATTTGGACATGGTCGCGAGATAAATTCTTTTCCATGGATGCATCCAGTCACTAAGTGCCAATATTCCTTGTGCTGGTTTCTTACCCATTATTGGACATTGCTACTAACTTTAATTATTTTTTATTATAATTATTTATGTTATTATAATACTATATATCTTATTATTTATATTATTTTTATATTGTATTAATTTTGTGTATTTGGCTTTCTATTCCTCATTTATCCTGTGTTTTTGTGGTAACCGTAACATTAGCACCACATTTGGAAAGCATTTTTGAGAGTAGTTCAGTTAGTAGAATTATATTGTTGCAATCGAAAAATCTGTCGGAGAAATGTGTTTTGATGTTTTTAGTATATGATCAAGCTTGAAGTACAGTTTTTCAACAATCAATCTTGGACATATTTTTGATCAGATTTTATTAATGAACTAGATATCAGCCTTTTTTGAAGAGTACCATATAGAACAAAAACTTACCATAATCTGTGACCTTTGACTAGCTGAGAGATGAAAAATACAAGTTTAGCTGCTGCAGTAAGTTAGCGTAGTTTACTTGTGTGAAATGATTGTTCTAGAAACTAAGGTATTATACGTGCATAAACCGTTCAGCCAGAAAAGTCCTTCAAAGCAATTCAGGTGAAACTCCTTGTAAAACGATATGAAAAATATATAGTTTTTAAATGGTTCTCCACTCTTTCTCACAAAATATCAAGGGGCCATGGAGTGGAAAGTACACCAATAGAGTAGAGTGCCCTAATAGTCCAGTAAGTATCTGCACATAAAAACATTCTAATTCGGTTTTGCCTGAAGAACCCTCATTCAAACAAGAATCGGCATGTTTATTCATATTGATTTTCGGAGTTCAAATAGCATAACTCGCACTTTTAAATGTCAGATCGATTATATCTCGAAAACTATCAACTTTAGAGAAAAGTTCATAGGAACCTCTTTTGTTCCTGGTGACCCCCAAAAAGTCTCTAAATTAAAAAACCCATTTAATGAATTTCTTTGAAAAATTGTCTAAACAATTTTTGATGCAATTTTAGGCCCGGAAAGCATGCAGATTTGTTTAAATAAGGTCTTTGCAAACCAACAAATTAGAATGATACTTCCGAAGAGATGTCTTCGCAATACTGGACTATATATGTATTTATTAATATTCATCATTATTCCTAGATATTCGCAACTACAGTATATTCAGATAAGAGATAGACCGGACATAAACAAGACCACGTGATCATCGAACGCTGTAACATTCGGCAGGGACGTATTAGGAGTCACGCAGTACATATTTTAGATAGTAGATGCTGCTTTGCGTAACTTTGTAGTAAATTAGCACAATTCGATGTGTATACGATTGGTGATGGATATAGGATCATGTGGGGGTGGGGTAAGAAATATATAATGATGTAAACATACATAAGGGTTTCAAAATTTTCGCTTCGATTTCCAGCTTCGGATGCCGTCTGATGTTTGGTGAAATACAGTCGAATATAATCTCAAAATGGCGTTTAAATTAGCCTAAATTAAAAATAATCGTATATCTCTTAAAATTGCTTTTAGAACATTGATTAGTATATTTTTTGATTTCTAGGTAAATATGTAACCAAATTAAAACGTTCAAAACGTAAAAAAATGTGCATGGTTGAACATTGTCAGAAAGTAGATTCTTGAATAGGTTTTGCCAAAATGGGTTCAAAAATGTCAATAATTAATTAAAAAATACAGTAGCTTTATAATTACTTATAACTTACCGAATTTGATGAACGACATCTTTTATTGGAAAGATGAGCTTGATGAGCTTTCATCATCGCTACTGCCTGAAGCACCAACGTCAATAATGAATGGCTCGACTTGTTCCTCTAAAATATTGTCCAGTTCCCACATTCTCTTTTCAACTTTGTCTTTCACGTGCTTAATACAGTTTTCCCATTTTTGCGCTGTTATTAATTCTAGTGCTTCTTTGAAAAGTCCTTTGAGGTCACAAAATTTAAAAGTTGTATTGTGCTTAGCTATATAATTTTTAACCACTGCCCATATGAGCTCAATGGGATTGAGCTCGCAATGGTATGGAGGTAAACGGAGCACAGTTTTATTTTGACTTGCTGCCATTTCGTCAATGGCGTATTTTTGATATTCCGCCTTGCGATCCTTGACAATTCTTAATAATTGTACTTTCAGCATTGCTTCTTCAAAGTTGATATTTTTCGAGCGGAGCCAATTTTGAACATCGACTTTCCTTGAAGCCGTTGTTGGGACCTTCTCCATTCTTCGAGAATGATAAGGCGCATTATCCAACACAATTACTGCGTTTTCCTCTAAGTTCGGTAAAATTTTTGAAAACCACTGTTCAAACGATTCGCCATTCATTTCCTCGTGGTAATCTCCAGTTTTCTTAGACTCAAAGCACCACAGACCGTCAACAACAAATCCATCCTCACTGCCAATATGGCAGATAATGAGCCTTTTCCCTTTACCTGGAAATCGAAGTACTAACTGGTGTAGATTTATTTCAATAAGCGAACCTTTTTCAAATGTTTTCATCACATTCAGCGAAAAAACATTGAGACATGAGTATCATATTGCTATAATTGGGATTATTTAGTCATGTTGAAAGAAAGAATATTGAACGTCGTATGATTACTCAGCGCTTCACAATTTAATTTAAAGTTATAAACCTTTAAAAAATGAATGATCAGGAACCTGAAATACGCGCAGATATTAATATTAACAAATTATAACTTTATAAAGCTTAAAGTATGAATTAAAATGATTAGAAATATTAGGAACGGTACACAATATAAAACTTAGTAACTTTTTTTAAGTTTATAATATTCGATATATTTTAAGATTATATTAAAAAATTATTGAAATATCGAAAACACATAAAAACATGGCTTAAAAAAGTTCTAACAAATGAAAATGACAATAAAACATCCACGCATTTTATCGAAAGTTATAAAAGTTTTGTTACTTGTTTTATCTGCCCCCTGGAATTAATGTTTAGAACCTTGTTCCCAAGGTTTGAAAAACATCCGATTGTTGTCTATTACTCGTATTTACCTGCTGGATTTTTTAATCCGGTGGACAGTCCATCTAGAATGGCCCTCCTGGATGAAGTTACAGAATCATCAACCCATACTTTACTTGTAGTGTGTCCTGCGTTTACCCACGTTTCATCAAGGTAATAAATCTTCCTGTTTTGATTTCTATATTTCCCAATTTTTGTTAAATAATCCCTCCTCCATAGCACAATTTCTTCTCTATCCAGTAGTAAACTATTACGACCCCGTTTTTTCCATTTGAAATTTAAATGCTTCAGTAACGCATGGAAAGTTGATCGTTTGAAATTTGGCAACGTTGTATCTCCATTTACCTCCTGCAGCACTTTATCTATAGTAGGTATTTCATTCCTAAAGAAGAATTCATGCACTTTCCTCCTAATCGCATGCTTATCAGCTTCATCCAATGATTTAACAATACTTTTGCAATGTTTACTGGTCATTGGCTCAGAAAAGTTGTGATTTTTTTTGTATTGTCTTAACACATTAAACACTGATGCGCGACACACCCCAACTTTGTGAGAAACCTTCACAACAATTTCTTTGATGGTTGATGCCTCGTTCTTCTCGCGCTCGATCTTATATATATTCAAAATGACCTCTTTCATTTCTGCACTCAGGTGTCTTTTTTAGAGCGTTTCCTAGGTGGACTACAGGAGTTTACAACTTCATCGGCAGTATCTGTACTACTGGGCATTTTGCGCAAGCAGTTGATAACAATAACAATCAATAACAAGGTATAACAATAACAACGACAAACTCAACAACTTAATAAGATAACAAACGAAAACGTCCAAAGAAATATCAAATTGCAATGATGCACACGACATACGTAACACGTCTGAACCTGAATGTGACTCTGCCTTGATACGACTGCTCTGCCGCTCGGCATAGGCATTTAATTGCGAATTGACCAATGAGGGCTCCTGTTTTACGTTGAGCCGGCGGCGTTAGCGTGAAAATCACCCGAACCTTTTGTTTACATCCGGTCTATCTCTTATCTGAATATACTGTAAGCCTTTATACCTATACATGATATTTCGAATTCTACCGTCACCATTGAGATCTCGGAAACTATAGAGGCGCTTAAATGGTGACAAAGCTGCGTAATTAGATAATCAACAAAATGCCGCTTAAAAAGTTTCGGTAATCGAAGTACTTCTGAAGAGAATCAGAAAAAGTCGAATTTTCCCAAAATTGTTCAATTTTTTTCCTGACTCCATTTGTAGTGAGATTTAAAAATAAATTGCACATTAACATTGCCACTTTTTCTTCTCTACAAGATGACATAATTAGAGTTTTAATATGACGTTTCTTTCATGTCTTGTCCTCCAGCATCAACTTTAGTTATTCATATGGGCGCAATATTGAATTTTTGCGCAAATATGTACAGTTTTTAATTCCGATTACAAAAATAAATGTGTCATACATTGACATTGCTAAACCTCTTCAGAAAAAAAGTTCCAAGGTAGGCCTTGAAATTATCAGATATTTGTTTCGTATACAACACCAGACATCCAATTGAACATATACAGAGTTTGGAAGTTTTAGAAAAAAGAAATAATTCGAGCAGTGAACAATGTACAGAGAGGAGCCAGGCTTAGCCTACAAAATAACGGAAAATATTTTGAACATCTGCTATGATTCTGCTTATTTGTGATTTTTATGGTTATTACCATCAATAAAATGTTCATTTTGTGTTCAGGTTTGAGCATACATTTTTATTTCCTTATAATTCATATCGAACAACAAATTCATGGCCAAATAAGGAAATAAATCGCTGAACTTAGGACTGCAAAGTCCATTTAAATGTATAAGATTCAAATATAGCTTCCATATCAAAAAAACAAAGTTGGTGATGGTGGTCAAAGGAAGAAATGCCGAATTAAAAATTTGACTACACTATCTTGTAGAAGAATATAAGTAACAATGACAACATGCAATCTATTTCAAAATTCCATCTCATAAGGTCAGAAAAAAAAATAAAAATGATTTTAGGATAAATCTGGTATGCAAAACAAATGACTATTTGAGAATCTCAAGACCTACCTAGGGAATTGTTTTTTTTTTTGAAATACGTAATAATAATAAAGTACAAAAAAGGCGAAGTGTCGCTAAGATTAGCGTTTTTCAACTAAACCTTTGAAAGAACAAAAAAAATATATAATATCCACCAATAAAAGTGTATCCATAATTCTCAATAATTACTAAATAATTAACAACACAAACAAAAACAGAACAATTACAAGAATGGTCCATATTTCTAGCATCTTGTATTCATCATCAGACCTCGACTTGTAGTTTTAATTTAAGCCTCTTTTTAAAATTAAATAATGTATAGTTTTGGAATGTAACAGGTACATCATTATATAATTTAATAGCGTTGTAGCTGAATGATTTATTGTAGACAGCCTTAGAATGTAAGGGTATCACTAACATATTTCCATTCCTTGTATTCAGTTGATTTATGTCACTACATCGTGTTAACTTACTATGCAAATATTGTG
This sequence comes from Acanthoscelides obtectus, assembly GCA_963669975.1. Classification (NCBI taxonomy): domain Eukaryota; kingdom Metazoa; phylum Arthropoda; class Insecta; order Coleoptera; family Chrysomelidae; genus Acanthoscelides; species Acanthoscelides obtectus. The sequence goes on along the minus strand of CAVLJG010000006.1, from coordinate 88,211,146 downwards.
GTTGTTTGATAGCTAAGACCTTATGTGTGAGTGTCAATAAGTGAAGTTTTTGCATGCCTTTTATCTGCAGAATACCAAGTTCCCTAAATTTATAAGAAATATGATCAAACTTTCGTATTCCGCAAGAAAATCTGACGGACGAATTCTGAATACGCAGTAATTTGCTTTGTTCACTATATGATAGAGCTGCGCCATATATACTGTCACAATAACTGATCTTTGATATAATTAATGTTCCACACAGTTTCAGTTTTACTGAAGTAGATATTATTTGCCTATGTGAATAAAACTGGTTCAAAATGCAGTATGATGCACGAATTTACGTGTTTTTTGTATTTTAGTTCTGTCAGGTTTTTATACTCGTTCATTATAGGAAGCCGGAAATCATAGATTTTAAGGTTAAATTCCGTTTCGATCAATATTCTTTTATTTTTTGAGCCGAAAACCATAACTGAAGATTAAGATGGGTTAATTTTTAGATTATACGAGCACGAGACGTCTACTAGCCTTGTAAGTCTTCTTTAAGCAATGCTTCTGCTATTTTAAGATCTTTGTGTTGAAAACTAAAATAAATTTGGGTATCATCGGCATAGTGATGGATTGTGCAATTATGGACATATTCATGAAAATCCGATATATATAGAGAGAAAAGTAAAGGTCCCAATATGGAACCTTGAGGAACACCAAACTTTATAGCAGCAGTTGACTGATAGCAGCTTATCAAATTGACTGCAGCGTCAGTATAACCATAGTAAGACAGTTTAAGTAGCAGAATTTCAGGTTTTAACAATGTTAATGTATAACGTATTATACATTTTTGGAATCAGAATTAAAAACTCTCTATTTATCTGTGTCAAATTCAATATGGAATCCATAAGAAAAAATAAAGTTGATGTTGGAGGACAAGATATGAAGCCTCATAGTAAAATACTAATTATGCCATCTTCTAGAGGAGAAAAAAGTGGCAATGGTAATGTGCAACTAATTTTGAAATCCCACTACAAAGAAAGTCAGGAAAAAATTAAAACGATTTTAGGAAAATTCTGTTTTTTCTGCCTCTCTCCGGAACTATATTCAATTTCAAAACTTTCTAAGCAAAATTTTGTTAATTATCTAAATACGAAACTTTTCCTCTACTTAAGCGCCTTCGTATCTCTTACAGTTTCCGAGATCCCGATGGTGAAGCTCGAATTTGTAACACCCTATATATTTTCTTAAACTGCAATATCCGACTAAACGTTGTATGCTTTTGAAATGTATTTTGAAATAAACAACAAAATAGAGGTCCGTTTTTGATCACCTTTCCCTACGTCATTTTCTATCTACGCTCCGATACAACCTCTAACGCTCCATATCCGATATTCCAGAGGTAATGAAGCAGACGGCTGTACACATTAACGTCGTTCGGTAGTAGCGCTTCAGGCAGTTTAATAGAATTGTCGAATGTCTCTCTCACCTATAACCTTTGTCACAGCCATTAACTATAGAGGGAATTGAATTTTCCTAGAAAAATGATATGCATTACGCTTCATATACCTCTTATACTTTGAAATTTCATATCCACCGAGCTGATGGAATTCAGGGAATATTAAAGAACTAGTAATTGCAACTTTCCCACTCTCGTATAAGATATACAGGGTTTGTCCGGAAAGTAATAGGACTCATTTTCTTTGAGCATGATCCCGAGACAAAGAGGCAATCTTCCGAGTGGCACACGACGGCGTCTCCTCGCCCAAACAAGGGAAGAATAAGCAAATCCAAAGTGAAAACGATGCTCATTATTTTTTTTGACATCAAAGGCATCGTCCACCATGAATTTGTTCCTCCTGGACAAACCGTCAACGCCAAGTTTTACGTGGAAGTGCTCAGGAGACTCAAACGAAGGGTCAGTCGGGTCCGACAAGACATCGCAGCCGACTGGAAGTTGCACCACGACAACGCCCTGGCTCACACCGCCTTTCTTGTGAACAGCTACCTGACCAAGGCCGGCATCCCAACGCTTCCGCAGCCGCCCTACAGCCCAGATGTGGCCCGGCCTGACTTTTTTTTGTTTCCTCACCTGAAAACTCCGATGAAAGCAAGCATTTTGAGGCGACAGAGGGGATCCAAGCAGCATGCACCTCGGCTCTCAAGGCTATTCTGGAGAATGCCTTCCGTGACGCCTTCAATGCTTGGAAATCGCGCTGGCAGCGCTGCATCGACGCAGAAGGAGCCTATTTTGAAAGTTTTTAAAGAATTGTAAGGATTGGCTCAATCGACTCAGTCTTATTACTTTCCAGACAAACCGTGTACAGGGCCCAACTAGCAAGGTTCTGCTATAAGTTTTTGGTAAAGGGACTGCTTTCTTTTGTTGTTGCCTGAACACTACGATGCTGGCTTAATATTGTGAGAAATATAAGTTTGCTTCCTGCACCATATTTATTCTAAAATGAGGTGTGTAAAAACGTTCTTCTAGCGTACTTATACAAAACGTTATATGGTAAATGTTGAACTGCTGCATAAACGTGTATACACGTATTTTATAAGGCATATTAGCCTGGTAGCTAAAACAGTTGTTTCGTGGCATCCGTGGTAACCTCTATTCAACAAACCGGAGCCTTGTTGCTTTCATGTTCGAAATTACTACTTTAGCCAACAAGTTGCTCCCAACAAAACCATTTATACAATTGTCATTTAGTAACTGTTGAAGACTATACATTTGCAACGTTATACAACTACATTTGTTGCTTAATATACAGGGTGATTCACAAGTCGTGACCAAAAATGAAACATCATACGCAGGACCGCATTTTAAGGGTATGTAAAGTTTGGTATGTGGATTTATCTAAGCATTGTCCACATTTAAAAGTTTTTACTCAAAAGAAACGTGCACCAGTGGCTGAGGTATAGAGAATTAGTGGTTCTTTTGATCATGCCATATATTAAGTTTTTAATCTATAAGTAGAACAGCATACGCAGGAGAGTTTCGCGAAACTGATGAACACAACTGATGACATCAACTAATGAATGTATTTGAGATTATATCAGCGTTTGTACTGCTCCAAATGCGCAGTAGTCGTCTGCGCACCTTTAGTATGACATTATTTAGAACAGTTTCTACAAAATTTAGCACTAAATTTGTTCATACAAAATTATGTACTAAATGCTGTCTGACAGTATCCTCATTTTCGTACGAAATTCAGCAAAAAATTTTGTACGAAATTTAGCACAAAATTTCGTACCGTGACAGATGACCTTTACTCATTAAAGTTATTTTCTGACAAATAAATCATGGCCTCCTTCGAAAAAACTAATACATAACATTACGTGTGATGATATTTCGGTGATACTCGAATCTTTTATGCACTTGTGAGACATCACTAGACTGGAATTTTACACTCTTTCCGAAAATTAAAAATCCAATATGGCGGCTATAAGAAAAATGAGAGTTGAGACGATTGAGATATGTTACATATTTTATCTCATTTTTCTTGAAAAAAAATGTTCGAATAATGTCACATTTTGACAGCTGTCAAATAAAAGTTTTGGATTTACCGGCAAAAACGAATTCCGCCATTTTCGGTTTTTTGCTGATATTTTTAAGACCCACTGACCGATCGTAAATCTGAAGCCGGCTATCGAAAGCACCAAGTTTCCTCTAAAACTTTTCCCGTTTAACCTTTGATGTAGGTATAACAGGAGCCGAGATCCCTGTAAAGAGAGGCGAATCTTTATACATGTTTAAGGTAAATGATAAAAATATAAAAATCAATAGAGTTAATGATACAAAATATTTAGGAATTTATCTAGATCCCCACTTGAGATGAGATGTACATATTTCTCACATACTAAAGAAAATTAGATTCATAGCATATAAAATAAAATTTCTAACCGGTATATTAACTGAATATTATCTACGAATAATATATCAAGCTTTAGTCGAGCCACACATAACATATGGTATAGTAGTGTGGGGTGCTGCATGCATGACATACTTTAACGATTTAGATGTACTTCAAAGAAGAATTTTAAAATCAATGTTAGGCAAATCAAAATTATACCCAACTAATGACTTATATAATGATGCACAAGTATATGATACTAAACAACTTTACTTCTTACATACCATCACTCACTATCACAAAACTATTAGTGAACACGACATAATTAAACATAATCATAAAACCAGATATAAATTACGCGCAAAAAATGTTCCTAAACCAAACAAATCCCTAATGAAACGATGTCACCTGTATATAGCTCCAAAATTGTACGAACATTTACCAAATAATTTAAAACAATTACGCAATACATTAGGCCTCAAAAGAAAATTAAAAAAATTTATTAACACGATTGGGAGAAATCAAATTAATAAAATAATTTCAAATATTACACAATAAATGCTCTACCATTCTTACCAATAATTTATTTTTTCTCTCTATTTTATTATATATTGCAATTCAACATAAATATGATCCATGCACAGGCGTTGTCCTCCTATGGATATATTATATTTATTTACTCGTTTCATGTTCCCTGTATTTTAGAGTAAATAAATATTATTATTATTATTATTATTATTATTGAATATACTACTTAATAAAAACTTATTATCATTATCTGCGTCACCGAGTGCATTCAAACTCGCTCAGCTACGCGCTGCCTGAATACTTTTGCTCAGTTACAGCTTGTTGCAAGGCATATGCTCGGTTGGGGTAGGGGGAAGCGGCCAAGGTTTTCAGGAGACGGATACGGAAGCTTAGCTTTGTGAGGCAATTCGTTATTACCTTGTGGTATAGATCATTTTGTTGTGTGAAGTTTTCGTCTTCAGATTATATCCATTCTCAATGAAATGTTCAAGAATGAATCCCAGGATGCGTTTTCATGACAACGTCGCGACAGGGCGATTCGTTGCGGTAAGCTCACTGTGAAATTGAGTGTTTCTGATTCTGATATAATGATGTTTCAATCATTTACCACTCCTCTATTATATCTTAATGTTGAAATTGTCCGGTCCTAAGATAAGAAGCTTCGTACTTATTTATATCCTTGGATTTTTCAAAAGCCTTTGACACCACTGACCATTCAGTTATGCGCGCAAAACTATATCATCATGGCCTTGACCATATGGCATTGAACTTATTTTGCAAATACTTAAGTCTTCGTAGGCAACGCGTTACTCTGTATAATAATAGATCTCAGCTAACAACAACAACATCACGAGGTCCTCAAGGTTCAGTTTTAGGATCGTCGTTGTTTATTATATACACAGCTGATACTTAAATTCTGTACAGTACTAACACATTAAAAAATATGGGGATGGCACGCAGGTTCTGATTCATTTTGAACCATCTCTTGTGGAACAGGCAAATGATTTAATCGATACAGACTTACGAACAGTATTATGATAATAATTGTAAACAACACAATTTAGGACCAAACGCCGATAAACCGAAACTTGTGCTGTTCTATTCTCATCACAAACGAGAAAACTTAGCAGTCTTCTTGAATGGACAACAGCATCTGTAAGGTACCTTGTTTGATCATATTTGAATGTCAAATTAGTATCAAGCTTTAGTTTTAGTACGTTCGAGTAAAAAAACAGCTTTACTAAGCTCCGCCAATAAAGTCGAAGATTGTTATTAATAATTTTTAGAGCCATTGGAAAATATCATCATAAAAAGTTATTATATGCAATAGCTGATGTTTTTGTCACACTAGATACCACTACCCTACGTTATCTCATATCCTCGTAACATTCTCGTATAATATAACTTAAACGAAACTATTTTGTTATAGCAAATATGAATTAAGTTTTATAAAGTGAAGAAAAAACCTTCTTGTCAGCTACCGCCGCTGATAGCCTTTGTAAAGAACAAGGTAACATACAGAACTCAAAATGATAGTGATTGTTGAATGTTTTGTAAGATTACTTCACCGAAGATCGTTGCGCGAGATAATAAGCATAACTAAGTTACAAGGAGTTGGCAATTTACAGAAACTATGTAGTTGTAACACATAATGCATAATGTCTCTGTTACTCCGTGAAACATTTCCCATGATTATGAGCACCCCGAGATACAAGAAGTTTGTCAGTTTATGTTGCCAGATATAACTGCGTTGTACAAAAGCAACTACCATTATGTATTCAAACATATCAAATATATACTAGACACTGTAAATCTGTGAACATCTTTAGTAATTCAGTAAGCTGTTAGGAATGGTAAAAGAAAATCCAGCATTACGACCATCCAGAAAAACGAATAGATTGAGAATTTTAGCTAGATTAAGCATATAGGGCATGACAATATTCGAAACGGTTACAGTACCTTGCAAAACTTCAATCTTATTCAGGTCAACAATGATCACTTACTCAGCTTGTCAAAAACTTTCCACTTCAATCTGAGTTATTTCAAGCCATTCAGTTTGACTATACAAGGTGTTCCTTGATGATATGCGAAAATTTAAGGGTGTGAATCTAAATGAAAAATTAATGTTAGTTTGCTTTATAAAGTATGGTCCAAAAATAAATATTTAGTATCTAGTGAAAGTTAATGAAGTTGCATATTCTTCAATGCAAAAACAATTTTTAGCTTTAACAGTGGCGTGCGTCAGGGTATTGAATTCGATATTTTTTAAGAAAAAAATGGTACGCTAATGGTTTTTTGTCGAATAAAAATTATTTTTGAATTCCCCGTTCAATTTAAAACAAATGATCTCCCTGGAGTTGCTTTCCTTCGATGCACCATTTTTGAGTAAAGAAATAAAAACCGTGAAATTGTCCGAAAAAATGAATGTAATAATTGAAGAATGCAATTTAGCAATAAATATCCAGTTGCTCTGGTATATGTGCTGGCTTTTGAAATCTGACAAGTCTCTGTTATTCAAATCTGTTCGCTGTGACATCTTTTTCATTATTTAGTTTTTACATTTTTGTTAATAACGGTGAATTATTCAAATGCAGAAATGGCGGAAATGCATTACGTATATGGCCTTGCCGACGGTAATGGTGATCAAGCCAGACGGATTTATCACCAGAGATATCCCGATAGTGCTTTGCCAGATAGTCGAACCTTTTCTAATATTCATCGTCGTCTCGTTGATACTGTTTCTGTCCCAAAAGGAACATCTGAAGGTAGACCTCTAAGTGTGATGACACCTGAAATTGAGGAAGCAGTGCTGCACGAAGTCGAAGAACATCCTGAAGTGAGTACAAGGAAGATCGCTAGACACTTAAATATTTGCCATCAAATTCTTTAGAGAATTTTAGTAGATTTTTTGTTATATCCTTACCATATTTTAAGAGTACAGGCATTACTTCCCATTGATTTTCCAAGGCGTGTGACCTTTTGTCAGTGGTATCTTCAAAAATTGCACAAAATCCGCAATTTGAATCAATGATTCTGTACACGGACGAAGCTAATTTTTCCCGAAATGCCATTCAGAATTTCTTCAATAATCATTTGTGGGCAGTATAAAATCCCTATGCTGTAACCAAAACCCATTTCCAACACCAATTTTCGGTTAACGTATAGGCAGGAATTATTGGCAACCACTTTATTGGACCATTCTTCTCGCCGGGACGACTTGACGCTCAGACTTACCTCAGTTTTCCTCAACAACAGTTGCCTTTGCTGCTTGATGATGTTGCGTTAGTAATAAGAAACAATATGTGGTACATGCGTGATGGTGCACCAGCGCATTTCTGTTTATCCAAATCGTTAGATTGGTCGCGGTGGGTCCCAAGAATGGCCATCAAGGTCCCCAGACATCAACAGTTTAGATTTATTTTTGTGGGGCTATCTTGAGACACTAGTGTACACATGTCCCGTTAGCACTGTAGAGGAATTAAAAGAAATAATAGTTGCAGCCAGTGATAGAATAAAAAACACTCCAGAGATATTTCAACAAGTGCGCAATTCCATGAGAAGAAGGGCGGAAGCATGCTTACTAAGTGAAGGGGGCCATTTTCAACAATTTCTGTAATCATTTCGTTGGTTTTAATGTTACTTTTATGTTTTCAGTTGTTGTTGTTCATTACCCCTAATGTGTTTAATTTTTTCAGTTAAATAAATAATAAATTTGCAAGTTAGACGGCTTTTATTTTTTTACTCAAAAATGGCGCATGGAAGGAAAACAATTCAAAAAAGATCATTTATTTCAAATTGAACCGGGAATTAAAAAAAAATTATTTGGCAAAAAACCATTGGCGTACCATTTTTTTCTTAAAAAATATCGAAGTCAGTACCCGTACGCACGTCACTGTTGAATATAAAAATTATTTTTGCATTGAAAAATAAGCAACTTTATTAACTTCCACTACGTACTAAATATCAGTGAAATATCTGAAGCGGTTCTGAAAATATTAATTAATTTCCATTTTTTTCCTAAAACTTCAACACCCCGAGTTTTGTAAACATTTGTAAACATTTTTGGACCATAGTTTATACGGCCAACTAACATTAAATAGTCGCATATCATTAAGAAACACCCTGTATATGATACAAGCTACTTAGCAGAATCCCGGCTCAGGCTCATATTTTTATTTTCTCGATCTATTCATATTACTGGTTTTGAGGTTTTTAATGATAAAGTCTAAAGTTCAGAAAAAAGACCGTCATTATCTCGCGGGAGATACATCACAAATAAAAATTTTCCAGGCAAACATGATTGCGATTCTGCCTGCCTTGTCCCGTATCTAGGAGTAGATGATTTTTTGTTAATATCTTAGCTCTTATGATGATCTTATCAGAAATTAAACAGTGGCAGTAACACAAAGTCTTCTAAATTATCTTCTACTTCTTAGTTAGATATGCTATTAAAGCGTTTTTTCTTTAAACGATAATTTATTTTCTAAAAGGTTAGTCTCAAAACGACACAAATGTACTTATAATCAGAAGTTTCGATTTTTGCTATATTTTATTCGACTTTTTCCAAATTTCGAAATTTCCAAAATATTTTAAAAATATCTAAACCTCCGAATTTCTAAATACATTTTTTTCAAATTTGTGAACTCATTTTTTTTTATTTTCAAGATTATTTTTTGTCATATGCCCTGGACCCCGGTTCAAGTTAATCAGACTGCTTGTAATTGGTGAAAATTAAGTTGAAATATTCCGGTACGTACAGATCAAGCTAATGAAAATGTAAGATAAAAATATGGTGGTTCAAATGCAGTCAAATGCATGCTTATTCCTTGCGGTTTATCTAAAACTGGCGCTCTTACTTTTTTTACTGAGCTATTTACAAAAAAAAAATATTTTAGCGCTACTGGAACCAAGGCCACGCCAATTAATAAGTTCACAGAAACAGTTATTGGCAAAAAACTGTTATATTTGCTGTTTGAAATTACTATAGACGGTACCGAGGCAGGGAGGAGTAGAAAAACATATCGCACGCCACTGTTAACACGGCAACACGGCAACACTGAAACCTGTGCGATCCACGTGCACCGATTTTTCTGCTCTCTTCCAGTTTTGTATCAGGCTATAGAAATTTCAAACAGCAAATTCTAACAATTTTCTGTCATTAACCTTATCCATGAATGTTATTATTGACGTCGCGTTGCTTTGGTTTCGGCAGGTCTGTAATAAAAAAAATACACAGCGTTCGTATAAAATATGTGTTTATTGCTGTATATATTATAAATAGAAAAAAGTTGTTTAAAAAAGGTTTTAGCTAGATAGATAAGCTTTAAAGTTTTATAGCTCTAAGAAAATGGGAATAGTCTCGTGTGAACGAACGTACGTATGAAAATATCGTACAGACAACTTTTGAAGCTTGTTTATCCTACAAATTGTCTTAACATTTTTTGGTATACAGGGTGACCCGAAAAGAGTGTGCAATATTCTACCAGCGGTTTCTAGAGCTTAAAACAGGAAGAAAAGTTTATATAAACATAGGTCGACAAACGTCCCCTAAGGGCGCTACGGTCTTTTAAAGGGGCTCCCATGAAGATGGTTTTCCCTTAATATTTCCGAAACGTGTTGAGATAAAGACATAAAATTTGGTATTCTAGCCTAGTTTTTTATGCTAGATTTAAAAATATCAACAATTTTAGACAGTTTTGTTTGGAAGCGTATGTAACAGGGACGGACTCAGGTTATTTTAGCCCCAAAATTTTTGTGTGATCCTATTTTTGAAATTCAATTTTAGAATTTTAAATTTTAGGGTTTCTACATAAAAAAGCTACTCTTATTGAATATCGATAAATTGTGCCATTTTTGAATAAAATCAAACTAAAGAATTTGTCACATGATAGGAAATGTACTGCGAATTTAAATGAATTGTTGATTATAGATAGTTGCTGCACCCGTTTAAAATGATAAGGATGTAATCCCAGCATTCTTGTCATTATTCCTATCTAAAATTATTATTTTTAGGATAACTATCAAATAGGTATTCATAAATTTTTCTTACTATTGATCGATGTATATCCATAATTTCTGAAACATTTCGTATGCTTATTTGCGGATTACTTTCAAATATATTTAAAGCAATATCCATACGATGATTTCCCAGTGGCCTTCCTGAGCCCTGTATGCGCTGAAAACTTCCATGGTTTGACAAATTCCGGTGAATATCAGTAAACATTCGACGTCCAGGTACTATGCGATTGGGAAATCTTCTTTGATTTACTCTTACGGCTGCCAATGAACTGCCATTGCAAAATCCGTACACAAAATGCATGTCAGTCAGTTTTCTGTCTGTAAATCTTGGCATTTTAAATCGATTTAATAAAAATTTTGATTTTAATCTAGTAATTTTACACTGCTAATGCTAACAATGTCAGCTTAACGTCAAAATAAGTCATAACAAATCAAAACAACTTTTATTTGCAGTCATGGCTAACTATCTATGATCAACAATTCATTTAAATTCGCAGTACATTTCCTATCATGTGACAAATTCTTTAGTTCGCTTTTATTCAAAAATGGCACAATTTATCGATATTCAATAAGAGTACCTTTTTTATGTAGAAAACCCTATATTTTGAAATTCTAAAATTGAATTTCAAAAATAGGATCACAAAAATGTTGTGGCTAAAATAACCTGAGTCCGTCCCTGTTACATACGCTTCCAAACCAAACTGTCTAAAATTGTTAATATTTTTGAATCCAGTATAAAAAACTAGGCTAGCATACCAAATTTTATGTCTTTATCTCAACACGTTTCGGAAATATTAAGGAAAAACCATCTTTAGGGGAGCCCCTTTAAAAGACCGTAACGCCCTTAGGCGACGTTTGTAGATCTATGTTTATATAAACTTTTCTTCCTATTTTAAGCTCTAGAAACCGCTGGTAGAATATTGCACACTTTTTTCGGGACACCCTGTATATAATATTTACAGGACCGTAATAAAAAAATCATAAATTTTTCAAAAATATTTCATCCCCTGAACACCGCAGGATCCTAAAGAACTCTATTTCAATGACCCAAATCAAAATTTTTATCCGCTACAGAATTTTAATGAGGTGTTGAGAAAGATCTGTATTCCCTTACTGGACTATAAATACACTGTACGTCTCCAGAGTAGGTCCTAGAGAAGTGAACCAGCAGTACTCATTTAAATTATCCCTCGTTATCAGTATAGTTAGTCATGATACAGTTGGTCCACTGTTCAGCGGCTCTTATGCTTTGCTAGAAGAGATATTACACTTTTTTGACGACAGTATCTTTTCGATATTCGAATTAGGAATGGATCTACTACAGCAATCTTTTTTTTTCGTTTATACTAAAAATGCGTGTTATAAGGTTTACAGTATACGATTTCATTAAGTTTAGTATCATCATTTACGTCGAACTCGAGTCCTAATGTGTTATTTAGCTTCACCCACTCAACTCCCCAACACAGAGCTGTAATTATCGCTGCAGGCAGTAAACATATCGTTATCAGGAAGAAATGGTTAATGGATACCCATTACAGGGATATATCACGCACCACAAGAGGATGTTATTTGTTCGCAAAACGGAAAGATAATAATACAATATCCTTATCTTGCATCCTCCAAGGAATCATATACTAGGTTTTCATGGAGCAACTTGAGAATTATTATCCCTATTTCTGCTCGAATGCGGATTTCAGTATATCGAAAATTGATACTGCGAAAACGCGATATCTTGTTTGTCGATTTCTGTTACAAAATCCTGAAACTTTGGAATTAAAGGCCACCTCCGCCTTCCATTCTTACATGCGAGTGAATTGGTTATCTTAGTGATTTGGGAGAAAAGATCAAGGTCAGGTTTTTAGCAACCTCCAGCAAGGAATTCAACGGAGACCTTGATCTTCACCTTAAAGGTTAATTGATAATCAACTTTATTTTTTCAAATAGAAACCCCTATTTTATATGCTAGCAATCCAAGGAACAGAATATTTTACAAAGGTCAAATGAAGATCAACTGAGTGCTGCTAGGAAAACCTCTATAAATCACACAAGATTAGTGATGAAAATAACTATCATGGTCAGGTCGTTTGTGAATTCTGGATGCTGACCTTGGATTTGACCTTAACCCTCACCTTCAGGGTTATTCAAAAGCCAACCTTGTTTTGTTTTGATGAAAATCCCTATTTTCGATGCCATCAATCAGAAAAGCGAAAAATTTTACGTTCAAATAAGAATTGATATCTAAGGTCAGGGTGCCATCCTAAGGTCAAATGTGTGCTGCTAGGAATACAACTATGAATCTCAAAGGATCAGTAATGAAAACAACTATCAGGGTAAGGTATTTGTCAAATTGGTGGCTGAACGGTGATCTTGGATTTGACCTTGATCTTCACCTTCAAGGTCATTTTAAGGTCAACTCCTTTTTTTTATGCCTGCAATCGAAAGAGTGGGAAAATATTACGTCCAAATACGAACGGAACACCAAAATCATGGTGGTCACTGACGGTCAAATGTGTGCTGTTAGAAAAACTTCTAGAAGTCTCACACGAATAGTGACGAAAATAACTGACACGGTCAGATCTTTAGCCAAGTGGGAAATTCGGTGCTCCTTACAAATGATTTTCAACCGATACTGCTTCTGCGGGTTCCTATTTGAAAAAAGATGACCTTGAAATGATATTGAAGTGAAGCTCAAGGTCAAATCCAGGGCACTCGTCAAAATTAACTGCAGACCTGACCCTGATAGTTATTCTCATTGCTCAGCCTGTGAGTTTATAGAGATTTTCCCAGCAGAACACATTTGACCTTAATTTGACCTTTATTAGTCATCCTGACCTTGGACATTAATTGTATTTTAATGTAGAATATTCTGTTCCTTCGATTTCCGGAATCAAAGACAGGGGGTTCGAAAAAATAAAGTTGACCGTAAATCAACCTTGAAGGTGAAGGTCATGGTCAATTTCAAGGTCATCGTTGAATTCTCTGATGAAATTTACTAAACACCTGACCTTGATCTTTTCCGAGAACACCTTACTCGAAAACATACAGACTTTTGTGTCACGCTGATATATAATATATATCTTGGAACATTGTTCTGGTTTAACATGTGATGCTTCATTTTAAAACTATTTATCAGTATCTCAAAGCCCTAAGGTATAAATTCACTACCATTCAGAATGGCGGACTGTCATAGTTGAAAGTTGAGAGTTTTTGTGCAATGGATTGTTTTCAAACTTGTAACTCAAGAGTAAATTTAGACAGATGGCAAACTCAAAAAATAATTTTCAACTTAGTTTTTAAGCACGAAAATATTCTTAATATTTTTTAAACATTGAATCGCTTATAAACTCGATAATGGTTCACTTTAGGAGCACACCACGTGAAGCAGGCATCGAAAAAGAAGTAAGGTTTCAAGATTTGTTCATATTGGGCCTGTATATAGATCTCGTAGGTGTGAAATAGAAAACACGATTTTTTTTCTTTGCCAGTTAATTTGATGAGCTTTGGGCTTTGTAAGAATGACCGTGCACTACATTGGGCGTAGGAAATATTCTGTTTTTGTTGGCTTTTCTTCACCTTGGAACACCCAAACAGCCGACTGTCGTTTATTTTCTGGTTATTAACAGTGAATCCACGATTCATCATCACTAACAATGCTGTACACATTTTTGAGTTTCAGGAATTGAAACGTTAAAGCGTTTTTTGACACCAATTAACCCTGGCTGCTTTCTCTTCTTCAGTCAACAGGTGGGGTATCCAACGAGAAACTAATTTTGTTACTCCTAATTCTTCATGTAAATTGTTTTGAATTGAGGTCTATGAGATCTTCAAGGACGCCTCATTCTCGCGATATGTCACATGTCTATCTTCAATTATGAGTTTGCGCACAGCATCGCCGTTTTCCTGGGTGACTACCATTTTTGGTCCACCCACCCTGGGATCGTCGCTAAGACTCACCCGGCCACGTTTGAATTCTCCATACCAACGGGAAATTGTTGACTGGTGTGGCGCTTCGTTGCCAAAAATAGACAGTAACTCAGCAAGGCATTCTTGTTGCGATAATTGTCTCTGGAAGTTGTAATAAATTATGGCGCGAAAATGTTCTCGGTTGAGTTCCATTTTTCTAATGTCTTGGTGACACTTAAAAATTCACTGTAGCGAGAACACTGCACGTATTGTTGTGAAACTTTGAATTTAAGTTTACTAAGGAGTGAGGTAAAGATTCAAAAGATATCCCTCGTACCGTACTCCAGTTCAGAATATTGAAGAATTGCGTGACCGGATAACAGTGGCTTTCGATAATTTGTGTTGTCAGGCACAGCAGGAAGGAGGTGTAGAAGCATGCATTGCAGTCAATGGAAACAACTTTGAACAGCTTTCATAAGTAAGTGAACTGTTAAACTATATTATTTTATTATCTCGATTTCTGTAGGACTTTTACTACATTTTTTTGAGCTAAATCAACTTCTTTCGTAACAGTGTGGTTAAGTTGTGAAACACCCTGTATATTTTAAATGTATATTGGTAGGTGCCAAGTGCCTATTTTGAACATTAAACCTCTTCCAAGAATATTTCAGACTCAGTTTATATTAAAGCAGCTTTTTACTTTTCTCAGTAGACCAACAAATGGCGAGCTTTTGACGTTCGCAGACTGTACCGTTATGTAATAACCCTGCCAGGCACACTGGGGTATAAAACATGCAAAACAAAATGTCGGCTTGCTGCAATAGAGAGAAAATTATGTGGCGCATATATGCATACAAAGGTCCATGTCGCTGCATTGTGGGGCTTTTTCAATTGTTGTTCGTGTGAGTTCTGGGGAATTTGTGTTTCCAGTCATAGTGGACATGTAGGCGAACTGGTATCGGTCTGAAATTAAACATAGCAAATATTTGCGTATGCGGGTATGAATATTCTATATGCATAGGAATTCATGGTCTGGCAGAAACAAACAAACATATATGCTTTAATTTCTGTTTATGGTACGTTTAAGAGCTAATGACCCATTTTGCAAATGACAAACTTCTCATAACAATGAAAAATGTTTTACAGAGTACCAGAGACATTATGTATCATAACTGCTTAGTTTAAGTAGATAGCCATCTCCTTGTCACTTAGTTATGTTTATACAAAATATATCGAACAATAATACACGGTGAAGTGATCTTGTAAAACCTTCAACAAGCGCCATCAATTTGAGTTCTGAACGTTACATCGTTCTTCACAAAGGCTGCAAGCAGTGGTAGCCAAAAAGAAGATAAAAATTTGTTTTTGAAACAGTGCCCATTTACTTGTCACTAAATTCAACCTAAATAAAGTATAGGAATCACACATGTATGAAGAGGTATGTCATGTAAATTAACATCATTTAAGCTCTCTTTCACAATAATTGCTATAACAAAATCTATACATCTTACGAGGATATGAGGTAACGTGAAGTACGAAGTAAGTACGCCTTTTCATAATAAAGGGTCTTTCCAGTAGCTTTAAAAATTATTGTTGCAAACAGTATATAGTGAGTGGAAAAGGAAAGTAAAGCTATTTAATTAACTGAAGCAACAATATAAAAAATTAGAAACAGTCAATCACAAACTACGAATTAGACGCGACGTCAGAAAAACACATCACCACAGAATACGACCAGGGGCACATTGGTACAAAATTCAACCTTCGTAGAATGTTTTAAGTTCTTAAGTGAGATGAAACTTTGTAATTTGGAGGACGTTATGAAAACTTAGAATTGATCTGTAAACTGCTGGTCTAGGAGTAGCCACAAATATTTGAATGGATATGAATATTCTTTTATTCAACAAAGTAATAGAACACTCCTTACCTAGTTTGAGAAGTGAACATTTATTTGGCAAGTATTTTTATAACTTTTATAATAATGTGCTAGATAAATAATGCCCCTCTCAAACAAAAATATTCGTGTTTATATCACGAACATGACGTTTCCAACATATTTAACAAAATAATTAAAAATATCTAGCTTGGTCTAAATTTTGGTTGGTTGTGACTATCTTTTGTTAACATTGAAACCTATTTCTGATACGCTGATTTGGTGTATTCAAGAAGAATAGCTACATAAGAAACTATACTTAACTTTAGACGTTAGACTTATAGACTGGAGGCGAAGTAAAAAATGTCGACCATGAAGTAAGTTAGGACACTGCCCAGGAAATGAATTTCAGGTACTGCGCATAGGACATCTCTCTGTCGCTGTCATCATGACCGTAAACAACTTCAATTTTGACAGTTTGGACGAGTTGCCCACGAAGTAATAAGCCTATAAAATTTGACGAAACGTTAGTGAAATGCACATATAAATATTACGGCAGGTTGTTTTGACGTTCTATGACATCTACGTCCACTATATTTCCGAGAGCAACGCCTTCCATGGCGAAAGAACTGGCTTCAGATGAATACGAGTGTCCCTTATTCGTAATTGTTACACCGACGTAATGGAACTGTCAGAATATAATTTCAAGTGTCGTTCTCTGTTTGTCTAGGTGCTTTGTTTTAATACCGGAACCGCACGCTTGCCAAATCGCCGCAAATCGGCACAAACGCAAACGTGCTGATAGAGCGTTTGGCTTGGTTTGCGTAGGTTTGGAAGCGCTTAGAGCCGATCCGATCGGGTTTTTTGGTCGCAAATCAAAAGGAGTTTGCCACAAGCGTTTGTGACACATCCATACGTTTGTGCGCCTCAATCTCGCTTATGCACTGGTGGCGAATGGGTGTAAGCTTTGCAACAATAATCTGGGTCCAGTTGGATAACAACAAGGTGAGTTACTGGTTGAACGAAGAGATTTTGAACTTCCTGGAGCGGTACCAAGGAGAAACGTGCATTTGGGACACAGGCCATCCGGATCACAAAGATAACAAAAAAAAGCTGGCGCATGGAGTCGCCTTAGCGCATCATTTAGTAAATCACTATTTAGTTAATACCTATTAAATTAAAAACACAAATGTTATTACTCATAATGTCAGCCCCTTAAATGTTGGATGTGATAGGTACTATTTTTGGAACTAAATATCAATTTCATTAAAACAAATACCATTTACCTGGTACGATTCATATGAATATTTAACATCCACCACCTTCTTGGTCGTACTTTTCGTTTTATCTGACTGTTTTTTGATTTTATAATAAAAATAGCTTAAGCCAAATGATACCGCAGACACAAGTTCGACGTCCGTCATGTTTGCCTGCTGCCTTTTCACTGATGCACCCGCACACGTGTGGACGGCCACGTTTGCTTCTTCAAAAAAAAGGCGAGCGTTTGTAGGGGTTTGGAGTTTGCGGCAAATGGCAAGCGTGCGGTTCCGGCCTCATATCATTATTTACACAGGGTCATGCAGGGGGTGTAAGTTATATACAAATATTTGTACCCCGCTTTGAGTGGCATCTGATGACTGCTACGAACACTAATGGCATCTGACTGTTTTTCATTTTATAACTATAGGTTATGATTTGTTCATTCAGCAGTTGCTAATCCTTATCCTAGGTGGCACAGCATAAATTATTTTTTCAAACAGTAATATTATTAAATTTTATGGAGGCATAGGCCATGCACCTGATACAAGATAGAGAAACCGGAATCTCCGAACACTCTAGACCTAGAAGCTGTCTACAGGAACCTGAAAGGCGAGCATTCGGGCCTGTTGAAGGAATGCGCAGCCGCAAGAACTCAACTAATAGAATGCGATAAAACTACTACTCGAGCAACATATCATCAAAGTAGAAGATAAGAACAGGAAAAGATGCCGACAGCATATGACCTGGCAAAAAACCATTGGCGTACCATTTTTTTCTTAAAGACTATCGAAGTCAATACCTGTATGCACGCCACTGTTAAAGATAAAAATTGTTTGTGCATTGAAAAATATGCAAATTTATTAACTTTCACTACGTACTAAATATCAGTGAAATATCTGAAGCGATTCTGAAAATATTAATTAATTTCCATTTTTTTCCTAAAACTTCAACACCCCGAGTCTTTGTAAGGAAACATTTTTGGACCATAGTACATAAAGCAACCTAACATTAATTTTTCATGTAGATTCACATCCTTAAATATTCGCATATCATTAAGGAACACCCTGTATAATACATTTATGCGCAATACATATTTTATAGAATACATTTGTATACATATGAACTAGACATCTTTATAAATATTTTATATTATTTTCAAACCACCTACATAAGTGTGTAACAAGTTTTAATAAGCAAGTATAGTCTGTCCTGCTTTTGTTTGGTTCAATAAGGGCGTCGATGTTGACAATTGGATGAAAATTTGAAAACTGTATGTTTTAATGGCTAATTCCTATAACGAATACATATTTTTGCAACATGTATGTACATGTGCTTATAAGTCTAGTGTAACCCGAGTATAACAGAGGCAGCAAACGTCACTAATCAGAATCCTGTAAACAATCATCGTTTTAGTTTCGTTTGTTATGGGTTAGTGTTCGGTGCAATCGTCAGATGGCGCTGTTAACAGTGGTACTAGGATTCATAGGAGAGAGCGTTGTCTGCAGTGTAGCTAATAATCTGTGGTGACGTAAAAGCTGCTTGTCATTGGAGGATTGCCGTCAGCAATGGCGATTTCTCGGGTTAGTTTTGATAAAATATTAACAAAGCAGGTAGGAGGTAATGGCTGAAAATATTCAGGTAACCATTCAATGTCGAGTCGGTTATTTTGCGTTCCAGCTTATTCCCGAGTACGATGCGCTACTTAGCAGCTCGAAACGTGAAAATAACATCGCAGTAATGGATTTTGCTTCCGGTAACTTCCGGTAAAGGGTTATTAATTGTTCGCCAAGATACTGTAATCATATTTCCATTTGCAGCCACTTCACCTTTAACCTTTGAGCTTGCCTGGAATCTATTAGCAATATATTCCAGTGATCCCAGATGTGCATTGAGGGCAAGCATGAGTAGTTTAGAGCACATCATGTAAATGATTGAGTTTATGGAGAAATGAGCCACAACAGGCTTTATATATCAGGATATCTAGAATTTGAGGAAAAATGTATTGTAATGACAGCATATAAAGAGACCCCTCATCCAGAGAGAAAGAGGGAAATTCTGTTGGGCGTCACTTTTTTTATTGAGCCCCAATGTTGGAAAAATCACTTTTTCGCGGATATTCATATTTGGTGTAAATGGTTCAAAAAAAGTTATTGGAGATAAAAGTACGTTGAAAATTAGACCTCACTCGGTCCATCTGCTATAATCGTTGCTTTGTTATTAAAATTTGCCAAAAATCGTCTATGTCCACATTTGTTTTTACCCGTAAATGCATATATGTGAATCAGAAATAATAAAATAAGTTGAAGTTTTGGTATTGTTTAGCATCTGAGAAAAATGTCAATATAAAATGCCTAACAATTATAGTACATTTCTAACTGTTATTAATTTTTGAGAAAATTCTTTTTGTACGAGCTTTTGTAAGAAGTGGCTACCTTTTTTCAAAGTGTGTACTGTCATCAGCTTTTTATTGACAGACATCCTAACCGCAACTGACAAAAAACAACGGGATTATTCTAATTGCTTATATTATTATAAATAGATACCCAGATGTCTTATACCCTCAAGAATATAATTACTTAATTGCATTGTATAACAGGATATTACATTTGTTTTTTGAAACAGGGTTGATTTTTGGCTAGTTACCTTGATCTAAAACAGTTTGGTAGTTAGTGAGTATGACCCTACACCAAAAACAAAAGAGACTTACATTACTTGAGCAACATCCTGGTACCTGAAAGAAATACTAAAAATGTACAACTAAGATACCTCGAGTCCTGCAAGAGTAAAAAATCGAAAAAGTTAGTGTAGTTTGAATTGCAAATAGGGCAGATGCAACAATATTGTTTTTTGCTGAAGAACTTTCAACTCCTGTCCGTTGATTAAAATCGGTGTTAAATAAAATAGAGCAACGCATATCTGTCACGATTTTGTTCATTCTTTTTCCACAAATCGTATTTCCTATTGTATGAAACATTAATTATGGATCCACCTCAGTCACCTCAATGAGTAGCATAGCAATTAACAACACGTATAATCAATATAGTTAATGATGCAATGTCCGCGCTGTCACTGTTTTCGTAATTTTCCACTTATACGCTGGTTGGTGAAATTATCTAACGAGAGATTTATAAATTCCTCAATTTAATATCGTGATGTTTTAAACTATATTTTCAAGTCCAAGTTTGATCCCACACAATTTTGGTATTCTAGTATCTCAATAATAACGGGTGATTTTTTTAAGAGGTATAGGATTTGATTTTAAAAAAAAACACAAAAAACTTGAAAAAACGATTAAATCTTTATTTGAGTCGATAGAACGGTCGATATAATTTAATGTTTAAAGATTATTTCATGTAAATGTTGGCCGCGGCTCCGCTTTAGATCCAACATATCGGCCAGTATCTCACAAATAAATGCTTCAATATTGGCTTCCAGTGCGTCAATCGTTGCTGGTTTATCCTTGAAGATATTAGCCTTAACATGGCCCCACAAGAAATAGTCCAACGCCATTAAATCACACGATCTAGGCGGCCAATTGACGGGCCCCAAACGTGAGATAAACTGTTCACCGAACTCGCCTCTCAATAGGGCCATTGTTTCGTGTGCGCTGTGGCATCTGGCACCGTCTTGTTGAAACCACATATCAGCCAAGTCCAGCTCTTCCATTTTCGGCAAAAATAAGTTTGTTATCATCGCACGGTAGCGCTCGCCATTCACAGTTACGTTCCGGCCATTGCCGTCTTTGAAGAAGTACGGCCCGATGATGCCACCGGCCCATAATCCACACCAAACAGTGATTTTTTCGGGATGCATTGGTAGCTCTTGCAATGCTTCTGGCTGGTCTTCACTCCAGATGCGGCAATTTTGCTTGTTAACGTACCCATTCAACCAGAAATGAGCTTCGTCGCTGAACACAATTTTTCGATAAAAATGTGGATCTTCCTCCAACTTTGCCAGCGCCCATTCACCAAATTGGAAACGTTGTGGGAGGTCGTGTGGCTTCAATTATTGCACCAGCTGTATCTTATAAGGTTTTGCACCCAAATCCTGTCGCAAAATTTTCCACGTAGTGGAGTAACAGAGGCCCAATTGCTGCGAACGGCGGCGAATCGACATTTCACGGTCATCACTAACACTGGCGGATACAGCCGCAATATTTTCTTCAGTCCTCACTCTACGTGTGCGTGTTGGTGGTTTAATGTCCAATAATATAAACTGGGTTCGAAATTTAGTCACAAGCTTCCGAATAGCTCCCTCAGTAGGCCGACCAAATTGCCCATAAATTGGAAGCAGTGCTCGATGCACTCTCTCAACCGAGCATAGTAAAATTCAATAATTTGCAAGCGTTGTTCTTTCATAAGTCGATTCATTGTTGAATTATAGAGCAAACTGAACAAGTTTCACAATGACACAAGACACGATTCACGCGTCATCTGTCAAAAACAGTGTTGCCAAAAATATACTAGCAAAAAAATCACCCACTATATGCTTGAAAAGTAGAGTATGTCGATTTCTTCGAAGTCATAGCGTTTATTTTTTTAATGTGTTCTGCTGTGCGCTGTGCTACTGCTATTGTGTAGTGCTTTCCAGTATTTATCAATTATATTCCAATATTTTGTTTTTAATGAAAGTGTTCGCAAGGAAAAATGGAGAATTATTAATGAGCTCCTTTTTTTGTGCAATAGCATTTCTTTTAAAGATCCTGTCATTAACCGATGATGTGTTGACTAAAGTTAATTTTTCACTTTCTTACGTTGCCAAAGCAACTGTTTTTGAGCACCTTGTCCAGATCAATGTAAAGGCAATGCCCCAGACCATTAGTTTGGAGTTTGTTTTTAGATTGCGCGAAAAGCTTTAGCTTTTTACAGCCAGCTGCCAGACACAAACGAAAAATAAATCACTTTTCTGCGTTGGAAAACGGTCTGTTATGAAACTTGTTTTCTCTGGTTTGGAGAACGGTATTATTGTCAGAAAATGTCGATTTGAAACCGTCCGTGTCACAGTTGGGTTTTTCAATTGATGCTCCATATCCAATATCGCTTAACGAGCAATATATGCTACAGCTGATACACTTTTCGCATGTCAATAGTTGCCAATATACTATAGCCAAGCTTTCGGAAAGCCATATACGAATAGGACACTCAAAGCAACAGTTGCTAGTACAGCTCACAAAGTACAAACATAATAGAAGGTGATTAAAAAAAAAATGCGTTTCTACGGGCCAATTTCACCAACATTAATATTATGGACCAATGGAAAAATACCTTATCGAAATGCAATTTGACAGAAGCTGTCAAAGGTCTCTGAATATCAGTGATTTCTATTAAAATATTGAATAAAATCGTGAAAATTCGACTGTATTACAAACAAGACCACTTTTTGATTCCAACATGATGCTTTTGTACAGAGAAAACATTACAACTTTCATGTATTTTGATTTCTGTTATACATTTACATTTAACTATCAGTTATCCCCAAAGCCAATGAAAATGCGGCAAATAATAGGTCGATTTTCTAGCTGTTAAATATGGCAACAGATTTGGACGCTTGTTAATGCATGGCAATCTCGAATTTGCTAACTTCAATATACTGAGTGTTATCATTAGATACCTGTTGAATAGTGTGGATTTGTCTGTATTTTGCAAGAAAACAAAATATAAAATACATTCCATCCAATCCCTCATCTTCCTTTACATCATAATAGTAATCATTTATTAATCTATGGGTTAATAAATTTGTTCAAAGCAATAAAAACATTATGTCCTCTCCATCCAAAAAAAACACAGATAATATGTGTAAGACGTGTCAATCCCTACATCTCCCTGATGCATAATGCAATTACTACGGACAAAGACAAAACATTATGAAAAATGTTTCACAAATAATGTGTTTTAAGTCCAAAAATCATAAAAACTAGTAATGTTTATTGTTTGATTGTCTTTTTGACTGGCGGGCATATCTATCTGTCACTCGCAGGGTTGCCAAGTCTAACGACGATCACGTCCCGTGGTCTAGAGTGCCAAATGGATCTTTTACATTTGCTGGTTTTGATTTTTTTTCGTGAAAATTTACTAGGTACCATGATTATAAGGATCTTTGGTAGATTGTTCGATCCGGAATGGCAAAGATCTATTTATGAAAATATTTTTGGTATCATCTAACCGTTGCAATCAGTACACAAAAACTGTGACATATGACTTATAGCATCACCCGCTGTCCCATCATTACAACTTTAACATACAGGTCGCCTAGCCATGGGGATGCAGTGGTCGGGATGAATATCACGGCAGCAACTGATGATTTGGACATGTGTGGAAACAACGTATGAAGTGAAACTCGCTAACTTCTCAAATTAGAAGATTTTTTACACTTTCTTTGAAAATGATGAAAGATATGTCTAATTTGGCAGGGTGATGTCGCAGCCAAATGGCAGTCACTCTTTCTGACACAGTCCGGATCGAAAGATGACGAAACTCGTGAAACGTATTGATACTAAATGTAGGATTGTATCGAACATCCCTACTGACAAGATGTATAACCCGAGGTACCGGCGGAGCTATTTTGCGGCGTTATGGAAATAACTTTAAATTTTCATTTGCATTCTTTCAAGTGTTGTGCAACGATTTTGGGAAAAACTCCACGAATAGACTTTTGAAGCATAGTAGAGTATATTTCAACAGTTGGCGGAGCTTACTCCCTAAATGTTTTATGCTATTGAACTATACTATACCGTACTTAGGTGAAAGTCAGTAAAGTGTAAAAATCGAGGTCTGAGAATATTGAATTCAAAATTCAGGATTTTTTCGAACTAAGTAGTATTATTACTAGGAACAAAAGTTACATGACTTTAAAATTGTTGTTGACGCCTAAAATAAATGACATTTCGTCTTCAACTTCACTAACATGTGATTTACTGCTTTTATACTCTACACTACAAAAACAAATATACTCCCATTTTTCTGAGTTTTCGTAGACATTTTTCTTTCTAGTGCAAACGCAATCATGCAAGACTTTATTTTATGTTTGTATAACTAGTTCAATTTAATAATCATATGATCATATTTGATGACTAAATTCAACAAACATAATTATATAAGTAGAGTAAAAACAGCATGTCTCCTTATATGCTAAGCTAAATGAAGAATGTTTTTCAAAATTATTTATTCGGGCAAAAGTAATTATTTATAACGATAAATACTTATTCACAAATAATAGCATTATTATTACATAAAAAACTATATAAGTAAATATCATAATAGGGTATAAACAGGTAAAAGGACTATACTAGCATGATACAGTGATAGAACAGAAGCAGTATAGTCTGAAGACTACTACGTTTTTGCTGTGATACATTGATTTAATATTTTTATGCTTGTGAAATATAGTTAGTATGAAACATTTGACAGAGTGAAAAACTAATATTGCTTGTTGAATGATGTATTTTGTAATTGTAATCATAAAAAATGTACTGGCGTCAAAATTTAAAAAAGCTGTAAATGAACTTTACTACCTTTCACCTAAGTTCGTCAGTATACCCAGGAGTACCTGCGTCCCAACGTGACTAAAGTAACTCGAAAGCCCTACCTCCAGCATACAATTTCATTACTTAAGTAGGCATGGAAATTATATTAGGAAAGGACGGATCAATCCCAAACGAATACATGGCTTGTGTAAGCAAACCTCATTATCTCACGGTAGGGGGTAACGACCGCACAGAAGGGTCTCTTAGCAGAGCGGAAGCCCGAAGGGCTAAATCCAGTAACGCGGTCATAATTCTTTTTTATTGCTCAGAAACGCGGTGATGTGAGTCATATAGAGCGAAATCCAATTTCATAGGCGTTTATTCGTTGATCGAAGGGACCTTTTATCCTAGGTTAAAACCAGCAAGGAGTTTCTGGCTATGAGGAGCTATCAAATACAGTCATCCAAACAGATTAATAAATTTTGCTGCTTAGATACCCCAGTTACGCACTGAGTTGATCTGGTCCACTGTCGAAAACTGTTCAGGATTGTCACGGGAATGTCTCACGGTCAGTATCTAATGCAATCAGTATTTGTTATGGAAGAACCCCTCAACTGAAGTGCCGTTCGTTTATTTTTTTCATGCCGATGCAGCCGCGCACACAGACCACGGCTGCCATGAGGAGCTCAAAGAAACTTTGTTAATCCGATTTTTGGACTGTTCCAGGTTGATATTATAGAACCAGAAAAAGTCTCCTCTTGTAGATTCTTCCAAAATGTCTACAGGGACAAAGAAGCGGTCGAATCGGAGACTTCTGGATAAACAAAGTTAAACAAGCACCCGTATTACGTAATTCAAAAAGTGACATTGTGTAGGCTTTTTCATCTGCTATAAAATATCACCTTTGAACTAGCTAACAAGCACTTGATGCTCAATTTTGGTAGCGGCACATTAGCGGCTACCTTATGCATAGGCTCACATTTTACCCATTTGACATTATATAGGTTTTTTACGTTTTTACTTTCTTACCAACACTACTTTTTATAAGATTTTTCAATATTGGTGGGTGGGTAGTTCACGGTCATGCTAAAGGATAGCACATCCACCGCTTATTCACATCACGCTGCACACCACTGTAGTCAACAAAATACAACCTTTTAAAAAAGAAGTAAAAACAAATTTTACATAATATAGCACCCCATGAAATTCTTAAATGACAGACCACGGTGACAAAGTAGGAGACGAATGTCGAGAGAAACATTTGAAAGGATATAATTGGAATTATTTATTTATTTTATTTATTTACTTACTACAAAAGAGTTTACTACAAAAGAATAGAAACCTAAGTTATGAGCTTGTGTGTGTCACACAATATACAAATTCAATGCATGGCTAATGGTCATAAAGTATATTATGAGCAGATGTACTCGTATATAAAAAAAGAAGTAAAAACATTAGATATAAGCGAAATGACTGGGTTGAGTCAAGCTACAATCGATGCAAGCATGTCAAAGTTATTTAAGATGAACTGCTTAATTCTTTTTTTGAAACTATACTTCGAGAGGGTTTTATATTCTAGGGGTAATTTATTATACAACCTAATACCATCAAACTTCATGCATTTTTGGCAAACCGATTTATTCAATCTGGTATAAGTGTAACTTATATTTATTTTAGTTCTTGTTTCGTAAGCGTGGCTGTTTGGCACATTGTTTCTGGAGTGAACAAATTTCAGAGTGGCAAAAATATATAAACCTCTCACATTCAATACATGGGATACGAAAAATAGTCCTGACAATATAATTTTGCGTGGTTTGTAATATTTTTTAAGTACAAGTGTAGGCGGCTCCCCATATACTTATCCCGTGAGTTAGTAGAGACCCCACAAATAAGTTATTTATTGAGAGAAGACTCTTTCTGCTTAAAATATTCCTAAGAATGAAAAACTTATGAATAATTCTCCTTAATTTCGATGCCAAAAGCTCGGCATAACTCTGCCATTTTTAATTATTGTCAACAATGATTCCTAAGTATCTAATAATTTCAACTCTTTCGACAGTGTCAGCACTATCATTTATAATTAA
This sequence comes from Acanthoscelides obtectus, assembly GCA_963669975.1. Lineage (NCBI taxonomy): Eukaryota > Metazoa > Arthropoda > Insecta > Coleoptera > Chrysomelidae > Acanthoscelides > Acanthoscelides obtectus. Next base: position 88,184,197 of record CAVLJG010000006.1, on the reverse strand, counting down.
TGTTCGGTGGTGTAATGGCATGCCTGCTTTGGTTGGAGAAAACGTCACATACTTAGCTTTAGAGATATTAAGTTTAAGTAAATTGTTATCCAACCAGCATTTCATTTTATTTAATGACAACTCAGCATTCCGTATTGTGTCATCCCATGAATGACCAGTGCAAACTAAAACAGTATCGTCTGCATATGATATCATTTTACAGTTGAAATTGCATCCAAGTAGTTCATTTATGTATACGAGGAACAGTGTTGGTACCAAAACCGTCCCCTGAGGCACACCTATTTTGATCTTTTGAATGCTGCTTAAATCTGACCCTACCTTAACTTGTTGAAATCGAGGAGCCAAATCGTTCTCAAATAAGCTCAGAAATCCACTACGCACTCCAACACTTTCTAGTTTCTTTAATAAAATTGTATGGGATACTGAATCGAAAGCCTTTTGAAGATCTAGGAAAACTGCAACAGTCTTATTTCCATCTTGGAAATTTTCAAGTACTTATCCTATAAGTTCTTGCAGAGATTGCTCTGCATTGCAATTTTTACGGAACCCAAATTGACAGCTCGATATTATGTCATATTTCTCAAGAAAAGAACAAAGTCAGCTATTCAAACACTTCTTAAAAATCTTCCCAAACACATTGATAGCTGAAGTAAGTCTGTAATTGAATATATCGTCTTTACTTCCAGATTTAAATATTGGTGTCACTATGCTTTCTTTGAATTGGCGAGGAATTACTGAGGATTTGAAACAGAGGTTGATAATGTGAGTTATAGGGTGACTAATATACTTCATGATCATCTTGATAGTTTTAGTTTGTAAGCCATCTTTTCCGGGTGCTTAATCATTTTTCAGATTATAAACTATTTGCGGTAGCTCTATGTTATCCACTGGAGTTAGAATCATAGATGTTGATGACATGAAGATCTGATGTATCAGGAATTGAGTTTCGATCAATCTGACTTGTTATTTGCTCACCTATATCAACAAAATATTTATTAAAAACACAGGCTATATCACAGGGAGTGTCCAGCTGCTGATTATTGTGATTAATTGATTTTACGTCATTTTTTTAATTTTGCCAGCATTAGCTACCTCATTAATAACATTCCAGCTTTTCCTATAGTTATTATCTGCTAAAATGAATTTTTGTGTGTAATATTGATTTTTAGAGATCTTAATAAGATTAGTCATTCTGTTTCTGTAGGAGATATAGGACTGTCTCAATATCAAATCATCATTATCTTTCGTCAAATTCTGTTTCAACTCGTCCCTCTTCTTGATCGATTTAAGACTACCGTCAGTCATCCACGGCTTGCGTTTTCTAGTCTTACTATTTATTTTTAAATAATACGTTGATTGATCTATGCCTTTATATAATGCATTATAGAAGTTATAAGTTGGTTTTTGGACATCAGTCTCTGAAAAAACACTGTCCCAAGTCACCACTTGCAAATAATCTGTCAACCTTTTCTCATCAATTTTCTTAGATTCATAGATGTTGTTATTAATGATATGATTACTTCCTTTCAAATACTCAACATTGAACAAAACAGGATAATAATCGGTCATACAATTGTGTAAAAGTATTGGTTTACACTCAATTGCTGTTTCAGAGACCTTAAATCTGTTTGTCTTCAAAAATATGTGGTCTGTAATCGTAGATGAGTTAGAATCTACCCTAGTAGGAGTATTAATCTGAGATATGTACCCGTTCTGTTGTAACATATTCACGTATCCTAAATTGCTGTATTCATGTTCTCTCAATAAGTCTATATTTATATCACCCACCAACAACGAAATGTCACAGTTTGCAGTACTTCTCAAATACGAATCCAAATTGTTTACAAAATCCTGTACATTCATGGGATTAGGCCTGTAGATACCAGTAATACTGAAACTGAAGTAGATTTACGCCTAGAATAAGTGATTCTAATGGCGCTTTAAAACGTGCAATATCTTTACTGCATCATCCAGCTATAACAGAGTAGCCAGAAATATTCAGTAATATGTTTAGTATGGCTCGACCACATAGGTTAGCTATATTTGACGTTTGGAATCCCAGTTAAAGTAATATCGGCTTCCACGACGCGTACACATTCAACAGTTGTTATTGTTTCCCGATTTGGTAGCCCGTCTCATACAAAAATCTGAGAACTATACGTATCTACACTTAGCCCACAATATCGTCAAGATATAGCCGATCCCTAAGCTATAATAATAATAAAAACACAAACAATTTGAAAAACGATTAAATCTTTATTTGAGTCGATAGAACGGTCGATATAATTTAATGTTTAAAGATTATTTCATGTAAATGTTGGCCGCGGCTCCGCTTTAGATCCAACATATCGGCCAGTATCTCACGAATAAATGCTTCAATATTGGCTTCCAGTGCGTCAATCGTTACTGGTTTATCCTTGAAGATATTAGCCTTAACATGGCCCCACAAGAAATAGTCCAACGGCATTAAATCACACGATCTAGGCGGCCAATTGACGGGCCCCAAACGTGAGATAAAACTGTTCACCGAACTCGCCTCTCAATAGGGCCATTGTTTCGTGTGCGGTGTGGCATGTGGCACCGTCTTGTTGAAATCACATGTCAGACAAGTCCAGCTCTTCCATTTTGGGCAAAAAAAAGTTTGTTATCATCGCACGGTAGCGCTCGCCATTCACAGTTACGTTCCGGCCATTGTCGTCTTTGAAGAAGTACGGCCCGATGATGCCACCGGCCCATAATCCACACCAAACAGTGATTTTTTCGGGATGCATTGGTAGCTCTTGCAATGCTTCTGGCTGGTCTTCACTCCAGATGCGGCAATTTTGCTTGTTAACGTACCCATTCAACCAGAAAAGAGCTTCGTCGCTGAACACAATTTTTCGATAAAAATGTGGATCTTCCTCCAACTTTGCCAGCGCCCATTCACCAAATTGGAAACTTCGTGGGAGATCGTGTGGCTTCAATTCCTGCACCAGCTGTATCTTATAAGGTTTTACACCCAAAACCTGTCGCAAAATTTTCCACGTAGTGGAGTAACAGAGGCCCAATTGCTGCGAACGGCGGCGAATCGGCATTTCACGGTCATCACTAACACTGGCGGATACAGCCGCAATATTTTCTTCAGTCCTCACTCTACGTCTGTGTGTTGGTGGTTTAATGTCCAATAATGTAAACTGGGTTCGAAATTTAGTCATAAGCTTCCGAATAGCTCTCTCAGTAGGCCGACCAAATTGCCCATAAATTGGAAGCAGTGCTCGATGCACTCTCTTAACCGAGCATGGATTTTGATAGTAAGATTCAATAATTTGCAAGCGTTGTTCGTTAGTAAGTCGATTCATGGTTAAATTATAGACCAAAATGAACAAGTTTGACAATGACAGAAGACACGATTCATGCGTCATCTGTCAAAAACGGTGATGCCATAAAGATACCAGCAAAAAAATCACCCATTATTTATAAGGGCTGGGGCTACAGTTTCTTTTATATCTAAGCCACTAAGCAGCGCTGAGGCCTAAATCCCGTGGATACAGTGGGGCTATACGGGGACACATGGGAAAGGGACGTCACACGTGTGCATATGATATGTACACATTAAAGCCCTGCCTTAGAAATACGCCGGGTGGTACCTCCACGACGACATTCCGGGGGAAAATCTCTTGGGAGGGGATTCGAAGCGGAGCAGCTCACAACGACCGGATTAGTAGACCCGTAGCGACTACCACCTCGCTACCGCGTTGCTTGATAATTACAGAATTGTGCCTTAATCATCTAGGCTATCACAAAAAAGCTGTGATCATAAAGCGCGTTCCGCAACAGCAGAGGAACATGCCTATTCATGTTATTTGGCCTTCAAATGATATTGAAACTCCTCAAACTTTTAAATAAAAAGTGTTACACCCTTTTCCCTTCCTCTTGCTGCTAAAACGTAACACGCTTTTATTTGAAAACCTGGGAAGGGGGAGCTTCAATATTGTTTAAAGGTTTAGAAGCATAAAACGGCATATTTCTAGAAGGAAAAAAATATTTCTGAATTTCCAGTTCATTTTAACAGTCAAACAAAAACTTATTTTAAAAAATGTGTTTTTCCTTATATTTATCTTTACTTTTTAGTATTTATGTCAAATAACTAGTTTTGTGATTTCTATCTAGCTTACATAATATTTCATTGGTAGGACTTCATAAGACCTATTACTTTATTTAGAAGACTTCTATTTATATAAATCATAAATTAGGTTAAAAAGCTGTAAATTAGATCCTAGGAGCAGAGTAATCGTCGAGGATAATCAATCTCGACGGGTTTGGGTCGATTTTTTACAAAATTTGTGTAGTCACCTCCCGGCTACCTTATCGGCATGGGTATCATGTAAAAAACCTATAAAACGTCAAAAAAACCTATAAGATTTTATCTTGCAAACTAGGTAGTTTTTAGGGCGAAAACAGTCATTCCACGTTTGCTCATCAGGATCGTTGTGAACTTCCATCTAAGGAGGAATCACTCAACTAAACTAAACGCATTATTGGTTGCATATGTTTTGTGAGGCCAAGTGGTTCTTGTCTGTGGTTTTTATCTCTGAGAAAAAAGTTGGATGAATAGCAAGATCGCATCTGGGAGATTATGTGTATTGGTCTGCATGTGTATAAAATCAGTGATATTTGCTGTGTGAGAAAATCATTAATGAATATGCTGCCAATGATATATATCTATTGGCTGTGCCTGACGGGTTATTTTTATGTTATGCTTTCTGAAGAGAGGTTATGTTCAAAGTTATAAATTACGAAAAATTCAGGAGAATTACGAGAAATCATCACCGCGCCCGCGTTGGGTGTAATTACTGTTAGCATGTATATGGATTGTAATTCGACAGTCTACAGTGAATATAATTATTTCTTACCTCTCTCATTTTTGAAATTCAGCAAACTTGTATATGTATGTAATTTCCAGAATGGATAAGAAAAAGAGGATGCGCAACTAGCTTAGAATCTCAATTAAGTGTATTTCAGACAAGAACCCAATGTAATTATCATCAACACATACAACTTACAGCTTAGACCTTCAGTAACGCCATCTCAGAAGCAGATTTTACATCACATCAGAGCCAAAGATTGATAACAAGCCTCATGACATTTAGGCAACACGTACCTACAACTAAGTGCTAAGTTAATATCTAATAGAAAAACCTACATAATGTCGAAGAAAACCAGCATAATGTAAAAAAAAATCAGCATAGTGTCACTTTTCAAGAGTTACGTGATACTCGTACGAATAAGCTACATACAAGACAATACATATCAGTCGTTCGCCATATTTAATTCAGAATGACGTTGCCTTATTTATTGTGCTTCGCACATCACACCTTTTCATTAGATACCCATATCGTTAGGACTATTGCAGTAATGATAATAATTAATCGCTATTCTCCCTTTATTGGATACCCATATCATAGAGGTGACAGTGGAAATTATGAATCGCCATTTTGCGACAGCCGCCATATTGAATTTAGAATGACGTAACATGGCTTATTATGCGTTTCGGCTCATCAAGCTTTTTCATCCACATCATAGGGGTTACTATAGAAATGATAAAACAGCATTTTGTAGCATCCGCCATAGTGGATTCAAAATGTAATGTCACGCGAACCAAACAGATTTGTAAAATTTCTGCTCAATTTGTGGTTCAAAGAGGAGTTGGTGGAGACAGCAGCTTTATAGCTGATAATTGCCACGTGAAATAAAGGCCTATCATTATCATTATTATTTTAAAATTTGTCCCACACATACTAACATACTGACTAACGGACAGATCAAGTTAAATAAAAGCTTGTTAAAAATCAGCATTTGAGGCAACACAAATCTGTCCTCCTTACAACATAGCTCACTTCTTAAAGAAGCTGTAGGTAATTCTCTTACTGTCACTGGCAAGCCTTGCCGCGATATCAAGCAAAACTTGATGGCCCCTAAAAATGGACTTAACCTGTAAGTAATGTGGTTCCAGTAAAACGGAGTAGCACATCATTATTATTATTATTATTATTATTATTATTATGATAATTGAGATGAGCAGAGTACACAGTACTATAAGCTCATGCAGTAAATATAGTGTACGGACACGTAACACAAATACATCAAATAGAAAAAAATAAAAAAATACAGTTCATAGCTATAAAGTTTGTACACTCCTCCAGCTATCATACTGCACTTTGAAGCTATTAACTGAAGTAGCACCAACCACACTTTCAGGTAAACTATTCCAGGTGTTGAGTATGCGGTTGGGAAGAAACCACTGTCGGACTGTTGTTTTAAATGGCTCCTTATGCAGTTTGAAGCTGTGTCCGCGTAGATTGCTGCGCGACAGATGGTATAGATGCATGAGGTTGGTGCCCATCAAACCATGAAGTATCCTGAACGTAACTATAAGATTGCCACGAAGTCTTCGCTCAGAGAATGAGGTCAGGTTGAATAATTCAAGGCGATCTTCATAGCTTGGTCTTCGTGCTCCAAAAGGGATACGAGTAGCCCGACGCTGTACTGATTCGACGAGATTTCTATCGCGCAGAAGCACAGTGTCCCATACCGGGCCAGCGAATTCAAGAATTGGCCTCACGAATGCCTTGTAAATGTAGGCGCAAGTGTTGACATCGGATCCTTTGAAAGACCTCTCCAGCATATATAGAAGTTTCTTGGCTTTTGATGTAACGTGGTGAATATGCTCTGACCAGGAAAGACGATCGTTGACTACAACGCCCAGATCAGTGTGGCTCGAAACTGCTTCGATGTTGTGGTCAGAGATCTTGTATGTAAATCGCGGATTTGTCTTCCCGAGGTGAAGGACACAACACTTAGTTAGATTTAAGGGTAAAAGCCAACTGACTGACCATTGACAAACAATATCAAGATCTCGTTGAAGCATAGCAGAATTTACGACAGTATTGTAAATCTTGGTGTCGTCGGCATAAGCTGAACATGTGGAGGAAATCAATGCGGGCAGGTCACTTGTATACAGAAGGAACAGCACTGGCCCCAAGACAGAGCCTTGAGGAACTCCACTTGCTACATGATGAAGGTGAGACTGGCTATCACTGACGCGCACAGAGAAAGTCCTCCCGGTGAGAAAAGCCTTAATCCACAGTAACAACTCGCCTCTTATTCCCATACATTCCAACTTAAACAGAAGCCTTCTATGTGGTACGCGATCGAAAGCCCTAGAAAAATCTAAGTAGATTATATCAACAGGAGTCTTTGTGTCCAGATACTGAGTCCAATCGTTGAGAGAGTGGAGAAGGTTGGTCATTATTGATCGACCAGGGAGAAATCCATGCTGATTCTTAGGGATAAGGTCATTTTCGAAAGCAAATGACTGGAGCTTATCTAATATGATTCTTTCAGCTATTTTGGCGGCGATAGGAACGAGACTTATTGGTCGATAATTTTTAGCGGAGGATTTGTCGCCCTTTTTGAATACAGGGGTAACTAAGCACTAAGCCAGCATGAGGGTAGGGTATGAGATCTAAAAGACGATGTGAATATCAAGCTTAATGGTAGCGCCAGTGCTGAAGCGCAGTTTTTAAGTACAGCAGCCGTCATCCCATCTTTACCAGGGGAGGAAGAGGTCTTCAGATTTCGCAGGTGTATTAATACGTCTTCAGGCAGGAACTCAATTTCGCAAAGGCTGTTGGGACACCTATGGCAGATAGTGGTCGGTAGAAGGTCTCCATTAGGCTCATCGACGAAGTCATCACTAAAGGACTCTGCCAGTAAGTTGGCAGATTCGGTGGCATCCATGTGGAGATGACCGTCAGCGTCGCGGATATGAGGTGATGAAACTTTGGAATTCAGGTTTGTTCTTAGATACCGAAACAGCTTCTTCTTATTTTTGGAGGTAACGAGTTTTCGTTCATAAGCATGTTTGGCATTATGTAACGTTCTAGATAGGAGGTTAGAAAAGGATCGATGAGACACGTAATCTTGTGAATGGTCACTCCTCCTAAACCGTTGCCACAAAGATCTCTTGTGACGAAGCATCCTCGATATGTTAGAGTTGATCCAGGGCTTTGAGGGGTCACAGTATACCTTCTTTTCAAAAGTATTGTCAGTCGTTTCGCTTAGGACTCGTTGAGCGAAAGTGTCCCACATATCTTGGGTGCTACGGTTGTTAAGCAAAGCAGGCCAGTTGACTTCAGACAGGGCTTGGTTAAGAGCATCGTGGTTTACAATTTTGATGGTTTTAAACTTATCGGTTGTAGAACGACTATTTATATTGAACTGGAGAGAAGATAAAAGTGAACAATGGTCAGACTTGCCAAAAGGTGGCAAATAATCTAAATTAGAAACAAAGTCTGCGTCGTTAACGAATATCAAATCCAGAGCCCTAGGCGTCTGTCCTTCCCTGAATCTCGTTGGACGATCAACAAGTTGAGATATGCTAGAGTTGCGTAGCAAGTTGATGTAAGCAGCAGAAGAAGAATTGCATTCAGGAATGGTTGACATAGGCCAGCTAATGTCACGTAGATTGAAGTCACCAGCTATGAAAAGGTTGGTGTTTTTATTTAAGAGATCTGAGATGAGACTGCACAGGTGTGTGTCCCCCAAACAGGGCCGTGGCCGATATATGCAGCCTATCGTGAAACTGAAATTTGGGCACCTCAATTCCAAAAATAGATTGTCAATGCCATCGAAAGGACTGAAAGAGGGAGATACCGAGAAAGCCGACGCGATTTCCGTGCGAACATAAATGCATACTCCACCAAAACCAGGAGTGCGTGGTGAATCCATTCTGTATAAATAGTATCCAGGCAAATTGATGGAAGAGTCGGACACGTTGGAATGGAGCCATGTTTCAGTAAGACAAACGAACGTTGGATTATTGTCTCGAACAAATGCTTGGAGTTCAAGTAGCTTAGAAAAGAGAGATTGTATATTAGTGTAACAAACCGTCCAGTTTGCCACACAATTTATCAGTTTTTTGAAGGTGTGATCTCCTGGGTAGCTGTGTGTACTATAGAAGGTTTACCACGAACGTATTTTATAGTAATATTACTTTCGCCTGTTGTTTGACGACGTCTAAGCTCTTCGCGAAGGTGTTGTAGTTCTTGCATTTGACCTCTGGTTTTGTCGTCAGAGATTTTTACGTGACGAAGCGTGGGGTGGCTAAGGATGGAGTTTTTCTTCCGCAAAATATTGCTGACGATAATAGGTGAGGTAAACACAACTCTAATTAAACGATTGCTTGAAGTTGTTCTGCCAAGGCGAGTGATGCTGAGTCGGTGATTTTCGGCAGATGGTTCAATATGCCTAATTATCTCTGATACTATGTTTATGTCATCGTTACCTTCAGCTATACCCCTCAGAATGATATTGTGGGAACGTCTAAATAACTCCATTGTCTCAGCTTGGGAGCTTGGGGCAATAGGGGTAGAAGAAGCGCCGTTGCCTGAGTGCATCGTCTCCATAGATCTTGCAAGTCTCGATTCAATATTAGCAATGTTAGAAGACAGCTCTGTTTGACTAACCTGGATATTTTGTATGTTGGTTTCGCAGGCCGCTAATAAGTCATCATGGCGAGAGATCGAGTCCGAATGTTGCTGTAGTAAGTTTCTACAATAAGCAACATCAGTTCTGAGTTGAGATTGAGAGTTCTTAATATCCCTTATGTCACTGGCCATAGTTGATAATTGGTTAAGTATAAGGGTGAGAGTGTCGGTAGGGGTAGACTTTTTTACATTATCCCCATCTTCAGGATCTTTCATGTTTTTATTCTTCTTTCGTGCAGTCTGACTCATGTTCCCTTATGCAGATACAGAAACGATATATGTTTTCTGGGCGTTTCTAAAAGGGCAAGGTGAATGCCAACAATGTAAGCACTACAGGGCAGCTAGATGTGATGGTAAACGTAATCATAGTGATTCAGGTGTTTACAGGTTACAGAGCCGTCCATTTATGTGTTATCGATTTTACCAATAACTCCCAACTTTCAATAAAATATTAAGATAAATATTGTAATCTATTTCAAATCATTTCATATCTTTGTATACAGGCTACTCTGTGGTTTCACTCTTGGATGACTGACTGATTACTTTCAAAGGGAACCTCTTTGGACCCTTGTTTTACCTTGCTTTTCCGTACCACGATCATTAAAATTTATTCCACTTTTTTCACCTGTAGAGTCTACTAGATCAAAAGATAGAAGGCATTGACATGTTTAATAAGAGCTTTTGCTGACAACGACAGGTTCTGAGAATCTTGGATGCTTCAAGACCTTATTATTTTTGTCATTGCTTGAAACATCTCAATTCTGCCTAAAATTGTAATGTTCCGCTTAATTGGATTAAGATTATTTTTATGTATTAAAAATCTAATTTCAAGCATACAAAGAATTAATAAATTCTATTTTCCATTCATTATTCATAATAAAAGCTTTTCAGTGTAGCTAAACTGTACATTACTGTACTTATTAAATAGTTTCCATTGTTTAAGCAGCAGTAATTGTATTCTATTGTGGATTAACGCGAACGTTTGATTAAAATCCACAATATCTGCAATGGTACTGCGTAAATGTTCTATTATGTTCATTGGCTAATAGATTTTCCGTAGGCTGGCAAATCTATGATTAAATAAGTAAAATGCTCCGTTTCAAAGATACAGAGCGAGCAAGACTTTCCAAAATAGTAGGCTTTATAAGGAAAAATGATATATAAAAGTTCCTTATATCTATAAATATTGTTCAAAATATTACAAAACTTTAGCTAGAATACAAGGTTCCAATCTCTTTTGCTTAAGGAACGCAATGAATATAACAGTCTATAGTAAGCTACAAGGTTCTTCAAAATACTTCGAGTTTCTCCTAAGGACGTTCAAACTAAATCAAATTGTAACTCACTCAGACCCTCTGTTTAAAGCTTTGTTAGACCTAGTGTTTCATCTGTTAGGTCAACTATAAATTGGAAGATGCTCGTAAATTCATTTTTCAGATTCTGGTCGACTAGCCCCTAATCAATAGTTGCTTACGAACAGCACACATTCTGACCTAACCTAAATGAAACTAAGCGACGCTTACGATTTGACACAACTTAGTTAGAAGCTTACCTCCCCCCTTCCCGCTGTTAAGACACCCGGATTTTCGTCTGAGATATCTTAGCTGGTGTAAGTTGGCGTCAAACATGACGTTTTTGAATTTTGATGTTCATAATTGAGGTTAAGTATCTTGAATATTTGTAAAAAACTTCCCATAGTATCTCTTTAGTAATTAATTATGGAGGAATACGCGTTAAAGTTTATCACTAATAATGATAATATCACTTTATCAGAGCCTGTGGGTGGAATTGATCATTTATTCAAAATGACGAATAAGTATACAACAGCTTTATTGTTGCTTATAACAGTTATAAGCCCAAACAGCAAATGAGCAGTTGAAACTACTATTTTTTTAAAAAGAAAATAAAAACTACAACCACAAACCAACAACGTCTAATTCATCGCAAAACATATACACCGATTATTACCTTATTATTCGCTCTTTGGCAGTTGACAGGTATGGTACGTTCCTCTTGAAAGCGTGCTTACGATCAAAAATTTAGCTCAGGTCACAAGCTAACTTAAACAGAAAATCGTCAGTTCGTGAGCAACTATCGACGATGTGCTAACGCTTCTTCTACATCTGAACTATCGAGTTATGTACGACTTACGACCTTAGGAGTTAATGTCTTGTGCCCACTGTCAACTCAAGGCACTGTCAAGCCACAAAGGTTAATCATTAAGGTTTAACTTCTGCTTACTAGTCAACAGGTACATGGTTCTGAGGTTAAAGTTGACCATAGTTTCATGGCAAACTTGGCAAAAATGCGTTTCAGCAGTAAAGTTACGAAAAACCAAAACACTTATTTTATAGAGATGCTCTTCAAAATAAATCATTAAGTTCGAAACTTGTTTGACCTGGAATATTTTTCTAGACGTTAAATGAAATCACATATGAGTGTTCCTTAATGATATGCGAATATTTAAGGTTGTAAATCTACATGAAAAATTAATGTCAGTTTGCTTTGGTCCAAAAATGTTTGGTTACAAAAACTCGGGGTGTTGAAGTTTTAGGAAAAAAATGGAAATCAATTAATATTTTCATAACTTCCGATATTTCACTAATATTTAGTACGTAGCGAAAGTTAATAAAGTTGCATATCTTTCAATGCAAAAATAATTTTTAGCTTTAACAGTGGCGTGCGTACGGGTATTGACTCCGATATTTTTTATGAAAAAAATGGTAGGCCAATGGTTTCTTGCCAAATAAAAATCATTTTTGAGTTTCCCGTTCAATTTAAAACAAATGATCTCTCTTGAGTTGGTTTCCTTCAATGCGCCATTTTTGAGTATAAAAATAAAAACCGTTCTATTGTCCGAGAAAATTAATGTAGGTAATAATTGAAGAATGCAATTTAGCTATAAATATCTGGTTGCTCTGGTATATGTCACTGGCTTTTGACATCTCACAAGTCTCTGTTATTCATATCTGTTCGCTGTGACATCTTTTTGATTATTTAGTTTTTACAATCTTGTTAATAATGGTGAATTGTTCAAATGCAGAAATGGCGGAAATGCATTACGTATATGGCCTGGCCCACGGTAACGGTGAGCAAGCCAGACGGATTTATCACCAGTGATATCGCGATCGTACTTTGCCAGATAGTCGAACCTTTTCTAGTATTCATCGTCGTCTTGTTGAAACTGGTTCTGACCGAAAAGAGATAAATGAAGGTAGACCTCTAAGTGTGATAACACCTGAAATTGAGGAAGCAGTGCTTCACGAACTCGAAGAACATCCTGAAATGAGTACGAGGAAGATCGCTAGACACTTAAATATTTGCCATCAAACTGTTTGGAGAATTTAGTGGATTTTTTGTTATATCCTTTCCATATTTTAAGAGTACAGGCATTACTTCCCATTGATTTTCCAAGCCGTGTGACCTTTTGTCAGTGGTATGTTCAAAAAATTACACAAAATCCGCAAATTGAATCAGTGATTCTGTTCACGAACAAAGCTAATTTTTCTTGGACTGCCCTTCAGAATTTCCACAATACTCATTTGTAGGCAGAAGAAAATCCCTGTGCCGTAACCTAAACCCATTTCCAACACCAATGTTCGGTAAACGTATGGGTAGGAATTATTGGCAACCACTTTATTGGCCCATTCTTCTTGCCGGGACGACTTGATGGACATACTTACCTCAACTTTCTTCAACAACAGTTGCCTTTGCTGCTTGATGATGTTCCGTTAGTAATAAGAAAGAATTTGTGATACATGCATGATGGTGCACCAGCGCATCTCAGTGTAGCGGTTCGTAATTGTTTACAAACTGTTTATACAAATCGTTGGATTGGCCGCGGTGGTCCCCAAGAATGGCCACCAAGGTCCCCAGACCTCAACAGTTTAGATTTCTTTTTGTGGAGCTATCTTAAGACACTAGTGTACACAAGTCCCATTAACACTGTAGAGGGATTAAGAGAAAGAATGGTTGCAGCTTGTGATAGAATAAAAAACACTCCAGGGATATTTTAACGAGTGCGCAATTCCATGAGAAGGAGGACGGAAGCATGCATACTAAGTGAAGGCGGCCATTTTCAATAATTTTTGTAATCATTTCGTTGATTTTAATGTTATGTTTATGTTGTCAGTTGTTGTTGTTCATTACCCGTAATGCGTTTAATTTTTCCAATTAAATTAATAATAATTTTGCAAGTTAGACAATAGAACGCTATTTTTTTACTCAACAAAGGCGCATCGAAGGTAAGCAACTCAAGAGAGATCATTTATTGTAAGTTGAACGGGAAATTCAAAAATATTTTTTATTTGGCAAAAAGTTATTGGCGTATCATTGTTTTCTTTAATGACCAGAACAGCATAGAGAAATACTTTGACCAAAACCCAAACCTAACATATCTATTTGTTACAGGTCCATACAGCAATCCAGCAGCCTGGCTTTCTGCGAGTGAAACGGGGTTATAAGCCCCTGAAAGTAGAAAACCTTGTAAAAAATATTGAGCCACATGAAGATCCAACGGATCCTTATTTTCCATACCAGTGGTACTTGAAGAATACGGGACAGAATGGCGGCAAAGCTAAACTTGATCTCAACGTCGAGGCAGCCTGGGCACAAGGAGTCACTGGTAAAAATATCACCACCGCCATTATGGATGACGGTAAGTCATCATAATAATTATTACCTTTATTAGTATCTCTAAATTGAGACGAAAATGGTTACTCTACCAAATGACCTCAAAACGAAGCGGTAAACAATAAGTAAATACTACAAAAGGTATTAGTTGTATTCTGAGCCCCAATATTAAGGCCAAACATTTTTCAAATAATATATAATATTTTAGCTTACATTAAATAATATTTCTCCTCTAAATCAAGTAAAATCAAACAAAATTAGTGGCTGCTATCTGATCATTGTTTCCAGATTTGAATGCTCTGAGAGACTTGATTTTAAGAGGGAATGGGGGAACCCTGTTGTACAAATTAGATGCTAGATATAAAAATGCTCTATTAAAGGCTGTTGTTTTGTGTTTGGGGGTATCCAAAGTGTAACCCACAAATCTCAAATTAATATCCTGGATGTCAGTTCTCAAAGATGGTTGTTTCCTCAGTAACACCGAATGAACCAAGCGGATCAGGTAATATGAATGAATGAATATTTGTCTCATCGTAAGCCAACGAATACGTAATATAAGAAGATGGTCTTTCAAATCTACTTGGACCATGACTAAACCTAATGCCAAGGGTTTGCACCTTTTGAAACCGTTTGGCTTGCATTTGAGTCAAACAAGGACCATATCTAACCTTGCTCAGTTACGAGTAGTTTAATCTTTGTAGCCTTGGACAACATTTCTGAAATTATGAAAAGTTTTCAATCAGCAATGATGCTTGAACAGTCTTTGCTACAGTTTCATAAAATATCAGGTGCTCGTCAAAGTAAACTCCAAGATTGCGAACGCATTTTTTATGATCAAATTATAATAAAGTTACGATGCTTTGACGAGAACGTCACAATTGCCGATTTTTTCGGATTTACCGATAGACCATGATTATGAAACCAGATAGCAATATGTAGGAAATTCGCAACAGCAATCTGGTCAGGTTTATTTTATTTATTTATTTCCAACAGGTGAAACCCAATTACAGGAAACGCTGAAAAAAAATAAAATTAAAGAGACATGGTTCTTGGACTTAAATCTATAGTATCACACATTCTAAATAAGATTGGATGATCTATAGCAGTTAATAATCGATGCACAACTGTCACTGTAAATATCACACGATTCAGTAACAGTGTTCATGACGCAGCACATGAGATTAATTGGCGATTTTGTCATAACATTTGTACGGCCAGCTTGACAATAGAATGCCGTTTGTTGTCGACTCCCTAGCCTTGGAACGCGGAAACATATTTTTTCAAGTAGATTTTGACAGTCAATTTTATTGTGAATGAGGCCATACAAAAACGGCAAAGCAAATATGTTTCGTCTTGTTGACAGTGAATCCAAATTGAAAAACTCTAATAGGGCACTATGGTCACAACCTCTTTCTGGATAAGAACCTGTGCATTTAAGGTGAAAATAATTTAAAGCTTTACGTTGAATGGTCTCAAGGATCACGACAGAATTTTGGTATATAGGAGACCAGATCAGAGTCACATACTCCAACTTGCTCCTGACAAAAGTAAAAAATAAAGTCATTAATGTATCAACATTGGAGAAACCCTTCAAGCATCTGATACAGAAACCAAGTAGTCGAGTGGCAGCCGACGAGATATTGAGTATATGCTCAATAAACGTTACCTTGGTATCAAAAATGACTCCAAAGTCTATATAAGAGGTGCATCTGTCTATAACCTGACCATTGATGTTATAATTATCATAAATTAAATAGTTAACTCTTCTTGTATAAGTCATAACTTTACATTTCGAAACATTCAGACTGAGACAGTTTCGTGTGAACACCATGGCGAAATTAGAGCTAAGTCATCTTGCAACATGACGCAATTCTCGACTGTCTTGACTGACGTGCAGATTTTAAGGTCATCAGCGAAAAACAAATGGAAACACTTCAGTTCAAAAGACAAGTCATTAATAAATATTAAAAACGATAATGGATCTAGATTTGACCCTTGAGGTACCCCTGACGTGGCCCGATAGTAACTCGACCTATGACCACCATATTCGACAAATAACCTTCTATCCCTCAGATATGAATTCATGAGCAACAGCATTGCATCAGACATACCCACTGTTTTAAGCTTATCTAGAAGTGCATAATGATCAACTTGATCAAACGCCTTCTGAATATCTGTGTAGATGACATCCACTTGTCCCTGACCGTCCAGTACTTCAGAAATGTACTGAGTAATGAGAGCCAAGTTGGTGACCGTATTTCTGCCTCTCATAAACCCATGCTGATTAATAGAGACTGCACCCCTGACCGAGCAGTAAACCGTTTCAAAAGCGATGATCTCAAACAACTTGCTGAAATTGCACAGGATTGCTATTTGGCGATAGTTGGAAATATCAGAGATATCTCCATTTTTGTGAATAGGACATATTTTAGAGGTCTTCCAGATATTGGGATATGTCTCTGATTTTAGAATTGGGTTGAATATGGAAGCCAGCGGTTTCGCTAGTATATGAATGCAATCTTTAACGAAAAAACTTGGAATACCATCACATCCAGACGTCATTTTGTTGTTTAATCTTTTCGAAGCCCTAATTACGTTTTCTTCACTTATATTTTTTCAAGAAATGATATCGGTAGAATTATTTGTTGGAGGAGATGACCCTAATAGACCAGACGGGATAAAAGCTGTTGAAAAGAAGGTAGCAAAACTGTCCACTATATCCTGAGGCGTATCGCAGACATTGCCGTTAAGCGTCATCCTTGGGGGGATTCTAGATTACTGTTTATAAGACAGATACAGTTGCGTATCATCTGAATAAGAATTCATTGATATATGACTTACTACGGTAGCTTTGTATGACCTTTTTTCTTAGAATCGCACGATTACATTATAGTATCAAGTGGGTATTCCTCGCTAGCTTTTGAAATAGATACAAACATCGCTTCATATTTGTTAGATTTTCCAGCAACTAGTTCAAATCTTCCATTTTTCTAATACTACATATGAATTTTACAATCATGCTGCTATTTTGATTATCAACTCTTTATATCGCCTACAATGTGCATCGGTGATGCATTGAACATCTAGACGGTAATGGAAATTTCAAACAAAAACTACAGAGTTTGTAAAAATTATACAGATACGTACCCCGTAGCATGCTGCATAACACTGTTATACTGATACCTCGGGGGCATTAAATTGCATCCATTTGATAATCCGTTCCGGATGCAAATAAAATGATATCGTGCGTGAATATAGGTGATCCGGCAACGCGAACATTAATCAAAAAATTTGAGCACGTGTGCTAGGATTTAGAGGCTCGAGGATGCACAACAAAGAGGACACGCATGACATATTTGCACGATTGCTGAAACAATGAAAGCCCACCGATTCTGAACCAAAGCGATCTTCGCAGGTCGTGTATCTATGTCCATGTCCATAACCAATAACTCTCAGTTTATTACTGAATCCAATGCTCAGCCTTTAAGAACTAGCATCCTGTCTGCCACAGAAATATATTTTGGCGATAATTTAATACGAAATCATGGGAATTTGGATAAAAAAGCCTATAATTTTGTCAACTTCGAACTGTCATACAACAACTTTAACCACACCTTCCTGGTTTTCCCCTAGTACTGCTGGTCGTATTGCTTATTCCAAAGTTATTGCAAATTCAAACATCTAAAATAATCGCGATCATAGCGATCCGATCGCCATGCTTGTCACTTGTGTACTAGCCGGTAGCTAGCGTACAGCACGCTGTGAACGCCATCTAGGAACAGATGGTACAACGAGCCAACGGATAGTGCTATATCTGATGCAGATCACATTAAAGCTACTCTAGTGTATTGATGTTCAGCTTCTACAAGTAAATATGCAGTGAGAATTACCTAATTTGAAATTGGCAATTGTGGCGATCAGAACACTGTCTCTAGCATTTTGCAATTAAGTAATGAAATGATTGGAGTCTCTAGCGGCCCCAGTATAGTCAGAATGCGCAGCGTATCGAAATATTTAGAATAGGTTTTGAACTTTGCACAACATCTATTGATACAAACTTACTTACAAGTGCTGTCTGACACCATCCTTAATTATGCATGAAATTAAGCTTACAAAACTCAGCTCGAAATTTCGTACCATGCCGGATGCCCTTAAGGAGCCAAGTTGCTTTGAACACGTGAAACTCTAATTTGTTTCTGTGAATCGTAGCTCGATTCGTTAAGCGGAATGTGAAGCACTAGAAAACGAAAAAGCGACCCAGCCAATAGGCCCATCTTGACCACCGTGGCGAACAGCACACATTTGAAGGCATTAGTCGTAAGCAACTTATTGGCATAGACTTGCGAGTTCAGAATACCCACCAAATAAAGAGACAGATGTGGTCACAACATAGGGTCCTGATGGCCAGGAGATAATCCTACCCTCAAATCGTTTATGCAGAATATCTATTATGCCATTGCTTGTGGGGCACGTAGTGCTGTGTGCACGTGTCATCCACGTCCATATCGTTCAAGTCTGATTAAAAGAAATTCGTAGTCATTGATTTCTAGTACTCTGCCTTCACTGTCAACAACTACCTGGCTGGCAGGTTCCAGTGCATAAAGATATTTAACAAAATGTCCACTTCACAAAATATAATTTTTGGTGTTCCGCAAGGAAGTGTGTTAGGTCCATTACTATTTACATTCTCTACATCTGATTTATCAAATATTATATCACATGATTGGAAAATACATCTATACCTGTATGCTGATGATGTACAAATGTATAAAGCTTGTAAGCCAAATGAAGTTATTTCATTGATTTCAGAATTAAATATAAATCTAGAAATGATTGCAAACCATTCCAAAAATTATTGTTTGAAACTGAATTTCTCGAAAACTAAAGCTTGTTGCATTGGTTCTAGGTTGAATATTTCAAAATTTAAAGAATTGATGAGTACATACATTGTTTTAGGTGATACAGCTGTTGAAATTGTAGAGGAGACTAAGAATTTAGGAATTTTATTGGGCACAAAATTAGGTTTTGAGAACCATGTCATTAATAAACTTCGAGTATGCTATTGTAAATATAAGTCACTTTGGAGATACAAACATGTTTTAACCAGGGATATAAAATTAAGACTTGCCAATGCATTAATCCTCACTCATATAAACTATGGCGCTACAGTATATTATAATTTTCTTACGGAAGACATGAAGCACAGAATTCAAGTATTACAAAACTGCTGCATGAGATTCTGTTTCAAAGATATACGTAAACAAGAACATTTTACTGGATATTATGTTTTAAAATTCAAGTATCGTGTATTACTTCAGTCTGGAACTTTACTGTATAAACTTTTAAAATATAAATTACCCAGATATGTTTATTGCTTTGGAGAAGAGATGTTCATTCCGCCAGGTTTCCTTATGCAACAATGCCTATTTCAATATTCCAGTTCATACAACGTCTAAATTCAAAAAGTGTTTTACTTACACGGCACCATACCTACTGAACGACAGGTTAGAGCTTTTTAAAGCACCTTCCATCCAAAACTTCAGAAATGAGATGGAAAAAGTGCTACTACAGCTGCAAAGATTTGAATCCACAAATTAAATTTATGGCGCTTGCTACACTATCTACCATTAACACTCCGACTATATCGTATTATATTCTGTGTTGTGCATATTTGTTGTGAATCATACTAATCATTGTGTTGGATGACATAAACGCTCATGACATTCATTATTTAGGGGGAGGTGAAAAATGGCCGTGCCCATCCTGTTTTCTTTTGAAATATTGTTATTTTTATGTTTGTTATGTATATACATTCCAATAAAAATTATTAATATTATACATGATTTTATAAAAAATATAGACGAAGCATGCTACTGCTCCAAAATCTGCGCAGAACCAATGATCTACGACACTAAACAACAAAAAGACACCCGCAAAGGCCATATAACCCAAGCATATATGGGATTCAAAAATATCACTATGGAATTTCAAGAAAATTATTAATACATCACACGCAGACTGTTTCATACCTTCTCAACCTCGAAGCTCCGGCTGGAGTAATGGGCGCACCATGTTTGGTCGAATCAAAACCACATATATGTTTTGGTTTCTGTTTATTTTACGAGGTTTCGACTATCACTGTGGTCTTTTCAAGTACAGGGTGTCTAAAAATGCGACTATCTGGGAACCTATCTATCGTAGGGGCTTGCAGCAAAAAAAGCTACTAAAACGGTCAAGAGAAAAACCTGGAAAGTAGTTTCAAGTTTCTGAAATTGCCGCTAGATGGAGTAACTGCATTCTTGAATCTAAAAAAGTGATGTTTCTGTGAATTCCACTGTATAATCTAACAAAAAATGCCTGATCTTTAAAGTCGAGGATAATGTGAACTTTTTTTGTTTGACAATTTTCGCTGTAACTCTAAAAGTGGTGGGCGGTATTCAAAGATTTCCATCAAACCACCATATATCCTCGATTTTAACAAATTTTGGCTGGTTGAAAAGTCTTGTTCTTGGGCTACACATGTTATCATATTTGAAATTTTGTTATTTTCGCTGTGGCCGCCTGGGTGAGGCATGCCCGCTTCCAAAAGGACGTACGGCTCCCTAAGCGACAAGCGAGGATGAGGTTGTCTATTGTTTTTTTAATGTACCAGACACGCCACCCTCGACCACCGCTGCGAAAACGTCAACAGTCCTCTGAAAGCGAGAAAACCCACCCAGAAGCATTGTCGCAACACACCAGTTAATTGTTGTGTGATAAGACATGGCACTGTATCTAAATCTAAACATAATAATATGTGGTTCTGTCATGGTTATGTCAAGTCTCGCAAAACTCTGCCTTCACTTGTTTTAAGATCATGCTTAAAAAAATTCAGTATTACGAATCTGAGTTAAACAAGGTTAGATATTGTCATATACAAGCTTTTGGTTCAACAACGAAAGAACGGACCTTAGCAAGACTTCTCATGGCAATGGGCAACCCTGCAAGATGCGTATAACCTTGACCAACTAAGGAAAATTTACGATGCAGTGTTGTATCATCTAATTTCGTGAAAGTAGATACGATGGAGCAATAAAAACTTCTAAAACTCATAAACTTTTGCAGCCGGTGAAGTTCATGTGTTGCTCGTCATGTACTTACTTTAGTTGGAAATTCTTTCATGGAGAAATGTGCAGTAAACATGAGATGAAGTTATGTAAGTTTTACTTTCGGAGGATAAGCAGATAAAGCGAGAACAAAGGGTAGCCTGGAAGTAAAGTCGAAGGTTAAAAAAGCATCTGAGGTTCATCTTGTCTATACTTCAACCTCATGAAATATATCTCCTTACCAGTTAGTCATTAAAATTACTCTACATGTGATAAGTAATTTCTAATAAGACTAGCGGAAAAATAGTCCGTGCTTTGTTTGGTAGGTGATATTTGACCAAAATGATACCGCTGCAGGCTGCAGCCCATCAAGGATAAATGGAACGTAGCGCGAGAGGGACCGCCAATTTCGGTTTCGGTCGTTACTGGTTTATTAAAGCACAAGGAAAAATCCATATGCATTTTATTATAACTGGACCAGAACCAAAATTGTAGACTGTTTAGTGCATTGGTCAACTTCAGAATGTAGCTTGCAATTAAATCAAATTATCACTTGTGTTTTTAGTAATATTTGAAAATTAACTTTTCAGGTGTGGACTACATGCATCCGGACCTGAAATTTAACTATGTAAGTAGTTTCATAACTATGATCACTTCAAAACATAGTACACATATAGTATATATAGATTACTTCAAAATACATATGTTTCACCGTATTAGCTTTATAATGCAAAATAACATATACAGCGTGTTCCTTAATGATATGCATAGTGTGAATCTACATCAAAATTCATCTTAGTTTGCTTTATAAACTATGGTCCAAAAATGTTTCCTTACAAAAGCTCGGCGTGTTGAGGCTTTGGGAAAAAAATGGAAATTAATTAATATTTCCAGAACCGCTTCAGATATTTCACTGATATTTAATATGTAGTGAAAGTTAATAAAGTTGCATATTTTTCAATGCAAAAATAATTTTTAGCTTTAACAGTGGCGTGCGTACGGATATTGACTTCGATATTTTTGAAGAAAAAAGTGGTACGCCAATGGTTTTTTGCCAAATGATTTTTTTTAATTCCCCGTTCAATTTAAAACAAATGACTTCTCTTGAATTGTTTCCTTCAATGCGTCATTTTTGAGTAAAAAAATAACATTCTACTGTCTAACTTGCAAAATTATTATTAATTTAATTGGAAAAATTAAACACATTAGGGGTAAAGAACAACAACAACTGACAACACAAACACATGTAAATAATTACGAACCGCTACACTGAAATGCGCACCATCATGCATGTACCACATATTGTTTCTTATTACCAAAGGAACACCATCAAGCAGAAAAATGCAACTGTTGCTGAAGAAAATTAAGGTAGGTCTGTCCGTCAAGTCGTCCCGGCAAGAAGAATGGGCCAATAAAGTGGTCGCCAATAATTCCTGCCCATACGTTAACCGAAAATTGGTGTTGAAAATGGGTTTCGGTTACGGCATAGGGATTTTCTTCTGCCCACAAATGATTATTGTGGAAATTCTGGATGACATGCCGAGAAAAATTAGCTTCGTCCGTGAACAGAATCATTGATTTAAATTGCGGATCCCATGTAATTTTTTGAAGATACCGCTGACGAAAGGTCACACGCCTTGGAAAATCAATGGAAAGTAATGCCTGTACTCTAAATATGGTAAGGATATAACAAAAAATTCACTAACATTGTCCAAACAATTCAGTGGCAAATATTTAAGTGTCTAGCGATCTGCCTCGTACTCGTTTCAGGATGTTCTTCGACTTCGTGCAGCACTGCTTCCTCAATTTCAGGTGTTCTCGCACTCAGAGGTCTACCTTCAGATGTTCCTTTTCGGACAGAATCAGTTTCAACAAGACGACGATGAATATTAGAAAAGGTTCGACTATCTGGCAAAGCACGATCGGGATATCTGGTGATAAATCCGTCTGGCTTGCTCACTATTACCGTCAGCAAGGCCATATACGTAATGCATTTCCGCCATTTCTGCATTTGAGTAATTTACCATTAGTAATAAGACTGTAAAAACTAAATAATAAAAAAGATGTCACAGCGAACAGATTTGAATAACAGAGACTTGTCAGATGTCAAAAGCCAGGGCAACTAGATATTTATTGCCAAATTGCATTCTCCAATTATTTTTTTACTCAAAATTGGCGCATCGAAAGAAAACAATTCAAGAGAGATCATTTGTTTTAAATTGAACGGGGAATCCAAAAATATTTTTTACTTGACAAAAAATTATTGGCGTACTATTTTTTTCTAAAAAAATATCGATGTTAATACCCGTACGCACGCCACTGTTAAAATTAAAAATTATTTTTCCATTGAAAAATATGCATCTTTATTAACTTTCACTACGTTCTAAAATCAGTGAAATATCTGAAGCGGTTCTGAACATATTAATTAATTTCCATTTTTCTCCTAAAACTTCAACACCCCGAGTTTTTGTAAGGAAACATTTTTGGCCCATAGTTTATAAAGCAAACTAACATTAATTATTTATGTAGATTCACACCCCAAAATATTCGCATATCATTAAGGAACACCCTGTATAACATAGTAGCTACAATACGAGATTTTACGAAATACAGTTTTGAGAAATGTAGGATGTGCTTGTACTCGACCAAGTTCACTGTTCATGTATAGTCATTTTTATTATAGATTGAAAGCTTTTTAAGGATACTCATTTTTAGTCGATTAAAAATATTATTCATAGTTTATTCAATAATTTCCTAATTGCACACATATTCAAAGTTCTTTCAAATGATTCATACAGTGAACTAGGATCTTGACGGAACTCTGTTAGAGGCTTCATTGACTCATTTCC
Organism: Acanthoscelides obtectus; assembly: GCA_963669975.1. Lineage (NCBI taxonomy): Eukaryota > Metazoa > Arthropoda > Insecta > Coleoptera > Chrysomelidae > Acanthoscelides > Acanthoscelides obtectus. The sequence continues at coordinate 88,160,104 of CAVLJG010000006.1, read as the reverse complement.
TTAAATAGGCAGGTTAAAAATTAATGTTGCCTTTATAGAACTCCCGCTATCTTAGATAGTGTTAGGAAGCGAAGCAAGTACAAAATTCAAATGTTCGTAAATTAATATATTAGCATAAGCTGATAAGTACATACGGGCTATTGAGGAACAGACTCCCAATGTTATATGGATGAGCGTTTAATAAGTACAAAACACCGAATTCCGAAGAATCAGAGGTACTAAGATGCAAACGTGTCGTGACCTTATTGTAATTGCCAGCAGCAGATATTTCTCATATACGAGGTCGGTCCGAAGAGTACGTAGCCTACAAGAGAAAAACGAAAATTTTGGAAAAGTGGCGATTTATTCCTCAACATAGTCTCTTTTTAGCTCGGTTCACTTAACCCAGCGATGCTCCAACCTGTTTTACCCGTCTGAAATATATGTATTCTGGAAGTCTGCAAAGTAGGAGGCCTCATTCGACTCAAATTTCTGCTCGGCGGGTGACTTTTTCAGGTTTGGAAACAAAAAGAAGTCGCCCGCTGTCAAATCTGGAAAATGCGGTGGTTGGGGCAGCAGTTCGTAGCCTAATTCGACCAATTTGGCCGTGGTGATGGCGGACAAGTGATGGAAGGGCGCTTTTTCTTTTCCAAATGGGGCCGTTTTTTCTGTAACTCAGCATCGAATTGGCCCAATAATTCGGCATACTAGAGCTCTGTGACCATTTTGCCCTTCTTCAGGATGTCGATGTGGATCACACCTTGTGAATCCCAGAAAACGGTGGCCACCACCTTTCCGACGGATAGGATAGCCTTCACCTTTTTCAGAGCACGTTCGCCAGGTGAAGTCCACTGTTTCGACTGTTCCTTGGTCTCTGGTGTGTACCGGTGTATCCATGTCTCGTCGACGGTCACAAAGCGATGCAGAAACTCCTTCAGAATGCTCTTAAACAGCGTCAAATACTGCTCTAAAGTGGTCTCACGATTGCGCTTGTTGTAGCTGCGCGACCACGTTGAAGCTTGTTAAGCCAATTTATGATGGTCTCCATCGAAAAAGAAGAATTACCCTACACATCATCCAAGTGCTCTCTGATTTCGCTGCGCGATTTCACTTCCAAAGGCAAGAATCGAGACACCGACCAATATTACATTTCTCCTATTTTTCTAAAATTTGCGGACACGCCCGCTTCCACAAGCGGTCAAAACAAAACTACGAGACCGATTCGGCTGAACTTTTTATAGTAGCCGTCCACGAGAATGTACTATACGATAGTAAATTTCTCTTGTGATAGTTGCGTCATCGGGCGGTGAGACTAAGTACTTATCGAACCGCCCTCGTATCCAAGGCCACTTAATTAGGTTTTGCTGTATTTCGGTCCAAAGAACTTTTAGAGTGAAAAGTGCAACTTTCAACAAGGCTGTCATATAAGCTACGTACTTTACTTCCTAATATTAATATTGGTTACGTCTTATTTCTTTACAGAATTCCAGAGCTAGCTACGATTTTAGCAGCAATGATCCCTTTCCGTATCCAAGATACACAGATGACTGGTTTAACAGGTAACTATTTTCAAATACATTTTCATTTATGATCTGTGGTAACCACCTGTTTACTAGTAATTCTAGCACCTCATATCTACCACGGCAACGTTCATGTATTCGCCTCAAAACGAGTTCTTAGATGGCTTGTAAAACAATTGTAGCTAAGAGCGCGCGCGCGTTCGTTAATTCCGGCTCAAACATATCATTTAAAACCTGACTTAAAACAATCTTCGAACAGATGTCGTAATACACATGTTTCACTCAAATTAAACAAGTGTCATATGCAATGAACTACATGCAGAAAGTTACACCTTCTAAGTGAACATTATTTCTTGAGTCTGATAATCACACAATAGTAGCTTCTAGCTTCCTATAGCAACTGTGCCACTTTTAGATTTTCACCGCAAAAAAATAAGAAAATAGTAATATATACTGCCGATATTTGCGAATACGAATGCAAATATTGTTTTTCCTCTCTGAACACCATGTTACAGATTCTTTTTATGATCGACTAAAAATTCGCTATATTTTGATAAAGTTTTTAAAAATATCGAATTTTATTTTTATAACAAAACACCTTTTCGTCTGATCATTTTATGGTAGAAAATCGTGCTCTTCGCTCCATCTCGTTAAAGGTCATTTATCAATTCTGTCGACCGTAAATACGAGAGCTGAAAGTAACTTGGTGCAATTTCCGGAGTTCTCGTGTAGGAGCTCATCGGCCTACAACCAGCGGTAGTGAAATAACTTCACACCCAGTGCTGGGTTTTATCAGGTTGTGCAAATTTTGATAGAAATCGACCTCCACTAGTGGGTTTTGTTGTCGGAGCCCTTTTCTCACCTTCTTGGGGATTTAGCCGTTGTCGCAACTACACTAAGCCATCGAGCTGAGGGGAACGGTCTGCATTGATGCTCCTCATTGATCGAGGGTTCTACCTTCGGGTATTGAGCTACATCCGAGCCTTCCTGCCCTAGGTTACCAAGCACCTGCCAAGGTATTTTTTTATTTTAGTTTTTGCTTTCGTGTACTCCAGGACTTTAAAAAAAAGTATTTCTTTTGTGTTCAATAAATGTTTGTGTAGGTACCCTGCGAGTTCGTATCTCCTTTTAACGCCAGAGACCCAACATTGGTTACTTGTTATTCCTTTTCCTATTGCTTGGAAGTGTCGCCCAAACCACAACCATTTGCATCCAAAATCCAAAGTACAAAGAACTACCCTCTCAGCTTTCATTAACTACCGACACGTTAAAAGATACTTGAAGAATAGAAAATGGCGGAGCTTTTACTTTTGAAGCTTGATATTCTCATAGTTCAGCTTAATTATTGAATTGTTATTGTGTTATTTATAAAATAAGAAAAAGGCAAATAATAAGTACCTAGTTGAAAGAAACGTTTACTTTTTTTTGTAAAGGATTCATACCCAAAGACTGATAAAAGTAAAAAGGAATAGCATTCGTTTTGCACACAATATTGTTTTAGTTTTATCAGTTTTTGACACATCATTTTACCATTTTAATTAACCTCAGCTAAGTGAGATCTGATCTCGCTTTCAACGTTTAGCTTAAGTTTATTTTGCTTATGTTACGTTATGGATCAACGTTACCTCTGCTGCTCTTTGTGAGCGAGATATTCACCGATTTGACAGCCTTATCGCTGTTTGGACTGTCTCACCTCACTTACAAAATGAACGAAACTTACGTTTCCTAATGAGGAATATCTGATTGTTTATAACACCGGGGAAAACATGTATGTGAAGAATAAAGTATCTGTTTATTAAAATGATAGGTCTTGTTTTATTTTGGTATATATACTAAATGACATATAAATCCGAACACCCAGTTTAAATGGTTTTATTTTAATAAAAGTTGGTGAATGTATTTATCTTACTATAAATAACAAGTGAAATTTTCAGCCTTATCAGTTGGACATTCCGGTTTTTATACTGCTTTTTTTAATTCACTAACGCTCTAAAAATGAATATTTCAGCCGCAGTAAAGAATCAACGTTGGCGGATTTTGGTTCTTGACATCGTTTACGATCGGTTACGATGCCTAGAGTACGGAGACCTGTACGATTTCGTCAACTTAGTGAGTTTGATAGGGGCCGTATAGTGGGACTTCGGGAAGCTGGACTTTCTTTTCGGGCAATTGCAGTTAGAGTGCAAAGAAGTGTAGACACTGTGGTTAGGTGTTGTCAGGCATGGCTTCGAGAAGGCCGTACGCAAAGAGCAAGGGGCACTGGACGCCGCCGTAGAACAACGGACCGTGAAGATCGCCGCCTATTGGCCGATTATTGGCCTTAAGGGACCGTTTCTCCACTACCAGGTCCATTGCAAATGAATGGTTTGCAGAACACGGAAGACCTATTGGCATGCGAAGTGTTTACCGACGAATGAGAAGTTTTGGCTTGTTTTCATACCGGCCACACTGGGACCTCCCTTTAACTCGAGAACACCGACGTAATCGCCTTGAGTGGTGCAGACAACGGTCTGGGATCAGGAATGGAACAGTATTGTCTTTAGTGACGAGTCTCGATTTTGTTTAGGCATGAACGATGGTCGTGCCAGTGTTAGAAGGCGACGTGGTGAAAGGAGGAATCTACAGTTTTCTGTTGAAAGACATGTTCATCACACTGTTGGAGTTATGGTTTGGGATGCTATAGCTTATGGTTCCAGGTCACCTTTAATCTTCATCAGAGGTAACATGAACGCGCAGCGTTATATCCACGAAGTTCTAGAACCCCATCTTTTACCCTATCTTGACACCCTGGCAGATCCAACTTTCCAACAAGATAATGCCCGACCACATGTTGCAAGAGTCACAATAGACTTCTTTCAACATAATGATGTCACATTGTTACCATGGTCATCAAGATCTCCCGACTTATCCCCAATTGAGCACGTGTGGGATATGATGGGTAGGAGATTGCTCAATTTGCAACGTCCTCCTCAGACTCTAGAAGCACTTCGAGAGGAGTTGGTGGTTGCCTGGAATGAGATATCACAGGAGGACATTGACCACCCGATCAGAAGCATGCCTAGGCGCGTTGGAGAATGCGTAGCACATCAGGGTGCATCCACACATTATTAAAGGTCAAAAGGCTTTAAAGCAGTGCAATCATTTTGAAATTTTTATCGTTTACTTATTATGCTTCATCAAGTACTTATACAAAATTTTATTAAAATAAAACCATTTAAACTGGGTGCTCGGATTTATATGTCACTTAGTATAATATTATTTTCACTCATATTTTTCTAATTTTCATATTCGCTAAATATTTGGCCAACCGTGGACAGCTGTTTTGTGCTATCTGGCAACTCCTCAGCATGGCCTATGCTTGGTCTTAAGCAACTGTCCTCTATTCAGAGTATAAGGTCTATCAAAATAAGGCACCCACCTGTTTATTGCGAACTCAAAGTGGTCGGTTCCAGTAAATAGATGCCGCTTTGAGCTGCCATATTTAGTTTTCACCCTGCTGTATCAAGTCAAGAACTGAGTCGTTTCAAAGAACACTAAACCACCAGGAATATGTACTGTTATCGGACTAGCAATGATGACAATCGGCCAAAAAGGCTGAACGTTTGGCCGAACGTAGAAGGCTGTACTTACGGGAAGTGTTGGAGGAATCCAGTAAATTAAGGAGTCAAAAAGCACATAGTCATACTCATCGAACTTAGAAACGGTTAAAATACCTTTTAAAATGAGTAGAGGGGTATAGACATATGTATATGAGTAGCAGTTATAGTATATAAATCTTACCTGAGAACAATTAGGTACTTGGAATTACCTGTCAACCGCGCAGTTAGTATCAGTATCATACAGGGTGTTTGGTGCATCGTTTGCCAAATTGAAATGGCGGACAGGGGAGGTCTTTTTCTATCACCCCAGGTCCCTCAAACAGTTTTTAGCCAAACGGCATTAATTATGTAGATTTTTTAATTTTTGTTAGTAAAAACTCCAAAATGTAATACACAAAGCGAAATCAAAAAGAAATAATAAGAGTATGTCCACCTAATGATTAATTTATCTTAATTTGTGATGTACCAATCTTACAAAATCTACATTAATTGCTAGCAGCATGTAGTTTTTTTTATTTATAAACTTACAAATGGTTACAAAGAAGAACAAAAAAATGTAAACCTCAATTTTTAATTTCTGTAAAGAAATTAAAAGCGTTCACGTTTCTTAGAATTCTTTTAAAAACTACTCTAGTTTATTGCGATTCTAACGGTATGCCACAAGTCTCAAAAAAAGTTGAAATGATTTCTTGAATTTGCAAATTTTGTGTACAGGGTCAAATTTATTCGGTCCGATAGTAACAATGAATTTTTGTTTCTGTTGTGTAATTTACACGTACAACGTAACTCAGGCAAAAATTTTATCTCCCTCGTAAATCAGTATCATCTGTCTCTCTCCTTTACTAGTTGAGCGGCTAACCGACAGGGACGACGTGGGTCCATTTTTCCATCGAGGTTCGTCCCTGCTGGCTGCCTAACGCTTTTGTTACTTCTACGTAGTGCCGCGACCTGTGACTGTTGTTGTTTTGTCAGTTTTCGTTGAGTTCTGTTTTGATGATGGCTGCAATTACTAATGAAGAGTATACAGACATGTTGTTGGTGTACGGACAAGGCAACTGTGTTGCACGAGCAGCGCAAAGAATCTACGAAGAGCGCTATCCTAACAGGCGTGTGCCTACTCGCTACATATTCCAAAACACTTATCGGCGCTTACCGGAAACCGGTACTGTGAGCAATAATGTAGGTGTCGTAGTGCGACACAATGTTGACATCGATGACAGGATTTTGGCACTTGTCGAGGAAGATCCTACTTAAAGCATCCGAAATGTAGCTTCGTCACTGGGAATTTCAATTTGGAAAGTGTGGAAAGTACTTCACCAGAATAATAAACATGCCTTCCACTACACTCCTGTACAAGGTACGTAATTTTTTTATCAGACTTACAACTCTCTGCAATGGAAACTTCTTATCGCTTTTATTTAGCATGTAGCGGCGGCAAGCTAATGTTACCCGTATTTTTTTGCTTGCTGGTCTTGGAAAGAATGACTTCGCCAACCGAGTCCAGTTTTGTCGTTCCTTGCTGCACACAGACGTGGACAATCCGGACTTTTTGACAAGTATTCTGTGAACGGCCGAGTCCAAATTCACCAAGGAAGGGATACTAAATTTGCACAAGCTGCACCATTGGGCTTCAAAAGATCAGAACCCAAGAGTGAAGAGGCCAAGCTCTTTTCAGAGAAGATTCAGTGTGAATGTCTGGGCAGGAGTAATTGGCAATCATGTGATTGGGCCACATTATTTGCCAGATCGTCTTAATGGAGATAATTATCTACATTTTCTGCAAAATATACTAAGTGACATATAAATCCGAACACCCAGTTTAAATGGTTTTATTTTAATAAAATTTTGTATAAGTACTTAATGAAGCATAATAAGTAAATGGTAAAAATTTCAAAATGATTGCACTGCTTTAAAGCCCTTTGACCTTTAATAATGTGTGGATGCACCCTGATGTGCTACGCATTCTCCAACGCGCCTAGGCATGCTTCTGATCAGGTGGTCAATGTCCTCCTGTGGTATCTCATTCCAGGCAACCACCAACTCCTCTCGAAGTGTTTCTAGAGTCTGAGAAGGACGTTGCAAATTGAGCAATCTCCTACCCATCATATCCCACACGTGCTCAATTGGGGATAAGTAGGGAGATCTTGGTGGCCATGGTAACAATGTGACATCATTATGATGAAAGAAGTCTATTGTGACTCTTGCAACATGTGGTCGAGCATTATCTTGTTGGAAAGTTGGATCTGCCAGGGTGTCAAGGTAGGGTAAAAGATGGGGTTCTAGAACTTCGTGGATATAACGCTGCGCGTTCATGTTACCTCTGATGAAGATTAAAGGTGACCTGGAACCATAAGCTATAGCACCCCAAACCATACGTCCAACAGTGTGATGAACATGTCTTTCAACAGAAAACTGTGGATTCCTCCTTTCACCACGTCGCCTTCTAACCCTGGCACGACCATCGTGCATGCCTAAACAAAATCGGAACTCGTCACTAAAGACAATACTGTTCCATTCCTGATCCCAGAGTGACCGTTGTCTGCACCACTCAAGGCGATTACGTCGGTGTTCTCGAGTTAAAGGGAGGACCCAGTGTGGCCGGTATGAAAACAAGCCAAAACTTCTCATTCGTCGGTTAACACTTGGCATGCCAATAGGTCTTCCGTGTTCTGCAATCCATTCATTTGCAATGGACCTGGTAGTGGAGAAACGGTCCCTTAAGGCCAATAATCTTAGGCGGCGATCTTCTCGGTCTGTTGTTCTACGGCGGCGTCCAGTGCCCCTTGCTCTTTGCGTACGGCCTTCTCGAAGCCATGCCTGACAACACCTAACCACAGTGTCTACACTTCTTTGCACTCTAACTGCAATTGCCCGAGAAGAAAGTCCAGCTTCCCGAAGTCCCACTATACGGCCCCTATCAAACTCACTAAGTTGACGAAATCGTACAGGTCTCCGTACTCTAGGCATCGTAACCGATCGTAAACGATGTCAAGAACCAAAATCCGTCAACGTTGATTCTTTACTGCGGCTGAAATATTCATTTTTAGAGCGTTAGTGAATTAAAAAAAAGCTTCACTTGTTATTTACAGGAAGGTAAATACATTCACCAACTTTTATTAAAATAAAACCATTTAAACTGGGTGTTCCGATTTATATGTCACTTAGTATAAGTTGCCCGAATTGGTGAATAAGGTGCCAATTTTCAATGGCGACAGACGAATTGTGTTCCAACATGATGGCTGTCCTGCCCACTGGAGGCTAATTGTGCGGGAACATCTAAATGAGGTTTTTCCGAATGTGTGGATTGGACGAGATGGTCCTATTCCATGGCCTGTACGCTCTCCAGACCTAACTCCATCGGATTTTTACATCTAGGGACGTGCAAAAGCACTCGTCTACGCGACAGAAGTTGAAACAAGGGAGAAGTTGATCCGAAGAAGAGGCGTTTGGTACGATTCGGCAAGAAATTCGCCTACGTATCGAGAGCAACAATTCGACCAAGATTTGTGAAACAGAAAAAATAATAAATGATTGAAGCTTGATTTTGCATGTTTTTTTATTTTCCGTCCCCTGTACACGAAATTTGCAAATTCAATAAGTTGGTTAAACTTTTTTGTGACTTGTGGCATACCGTTAGAATCGGGATAAACTAGAGTTGTTTTTATAAGAAATTCAAAATTGAGATTTACATTTTTTTTGTTCTTCTTTGTAACCCTTTGTGAGTTTATAAATAAAAAACTACATGCTGCTGGCAAGTAATGTTTATTTTGTAAGATTGGTACAACAGCACGCATTATGATAAATTAATCATTAGGTGGACATACTCTTTATTTTTTTTATTTCATTTTGTGTATTACATTTACATTCCGTCGGGCTAAAAACTGTGTGAGGGACCTGGGGTGATAGAAAAGGACCTCCTCTGTCCGCCATTTCAAAAACCCTGTATTGTCAAATATGACAAACCTACGATAAGAGGGAAGCCAATTTGTTACGTAATGTACGAAAGCCAGATTACTACGTGATGCTGATACGTTGCTAGTTCTTGGCTCTGATCTTCAATTATTATTAACAGTCTGGCACAGGTTTTTGTTACGTCAAAAATCCACTTTACAATTATCGTCGTTAATTCTGTAACTGTCAAGAAGGAAAATGAAATAAAAATAATAGTGTAATAGGGCCGATTTCACCAACATTATTATTATGGACCAATAGGAAAATACCTTATCGAAATGCAATTTGACGGATGCTGTCAAAGGTCTCAGAATATCAGTGATTTCTATTAAAATGTTGAATAAAATCGTGAAAATTCGACTGTATTATGAACAAGACTACTTTTTGATTCCAACATGATGCTTTTGTACAGAAAAAACAGGACAACTTTCATGTATTTTGATATACAGGTATGTTATAGGTTTACATTTAACAATCCGTTATCCCCTTCAACGAATGGGAATGCGGCAAATAATAGGTCGATTTTCTAGCTGTTAAATTTGGCAGCAGGTTTGATCGTTTGTTAATTCATGGCAATCTCGAAATTTGTTAAGTTCAATATACTGGGTGTATATATGATCATTATAGCTACACATACCTGTTGAATTGTGCGGATTTGCAAGAAAATAGAATATAAAATGTATTTCAACCAATTCCTTATCTCTCTTTACATCATAATAGTAATCATTTGTTATAAATTCATGGGTTAATGAATTTTTTCAAAGCAATCAAAACAGTATGTCGTCCCATCCTAAAACACCGATATGTGTAAAACATGTTAATCACTACATCTCCGAGGTGCATAATGCAATTACTGTAGACATAGACCTAAAATTATTAGTAGTTACTGAAAAATAATGTCGGGTTCATGCACGACTTAACGTAACCGAATTTAAGGATCAGCTGTTACTACACCAGTGTCCTCCACATGTTACGCCGCCAGATGGTAACTAGCTAGTGATTTCCAGTGGTGGTCAAACGTTTTGGTGACGTCACAGCCATTTTTTGACATGATTCGGGTGGTTTCGGAACTCGTCTTACCCTTGGATAGCTCTTTCTATACTGTTCTATGCTCGTATTGACGTAATTATAATAATTCTGTGGTGTCTCGTGTTCCACGACGATTTACGGTCAAAGCCAGGCGGTGAATCATCTGTTGTTTTTGTTTGAGTTGTTAACGAATTTGCGGTAGAGATTTGTTTTGGTGTTCGTCTTCGGGTGTGTTTTTCTGCCTTGGACTTGTTTTTTGTGCGATTAATTGAGGATGGCCATGCCTATAGCAAAAAAAACGATAGCCGCGCTGGTATCAACTCCTGACCGTGGTGAAGAGGTACCTGCAGAAGGCACCTGAAGGCAATCGGACATCGCCAGAGGAGCACCTAATGACGACGTCGTATACACGTTAAATCTGCACGAACCCCTAAATACGTGGTTATGTTGAATGTACCATCACCGATAGTGCGACTGATTATACACTGAAATTGAAACAAAAAACTGCAACTGCAATTGTATGTATGAATGTTGAAACTGTTGAACAGTTTCGGAGACAGTGGGGTTAAAATATCGGAAATAAGTGTATGAATGTGTTGAAATGCAACACCTAACAAAAATTTGAGTGAAAAGGCTTTTTCATGTAAGGGTTTGGAAGTGCAAGTTTGCAAATATAGGATAAACTATAAGCACACAGTAGGTGATATAATCATATATATGGATTACAAAAGTTGCAGTAAACATGGAAAAACCTTCAGCTAGTCTGAAAAAATAGATTTTACTCAGACATCAAGCATTTTTTAAAATTTTGGCTCAGTTTTACATAATTTCATAATATTTAGTAAACTGCTATTTGCTGCCAAAAATTTGACGGAGAGATTTTGAGGCTGATTGGGTATATTTGACGGACTGTTTGGTACTCGTACCCTATTGGTGCAGAATAATGGTTTGTTAAATTGTGAAATCCACCCTAAAAAAATTAAAATAACACGCTTTTATAACTAGCCGAACTGAAAAGTAGAAAATAATTTTTAATTACAAATAGTTTATATTAATTACAGTAAAATTCGACTTATTTACAGAATAATTCAATTCGAAGTGAATTGAATTATTCTGTTGACAACTTAAATTTTATTTCAATTTTATTTTGAGATCATTAATTATGATTGATTGTTCGACCATCTACTACTGTAATATAAATTTTTTGTAATTAAAAATTATTTTTTACTTTTTAGTTCGGCTAGCTATAAAAGCGTGTTTTTTAGTTTTTCAAACTATCATATAGATATTTCATTTATTAGTTCAATTTATCAATTAGATTTTTGTGGTCATGTGGTATTGAAATGTCTTACGAATCATTTCGTAATCTCATCATTTCATTTGATTTATCTAAAGCTTCACTGTTGCATGGGGTTTTTCCTGTTAATTTAAAACAATCAAGTTCTTCAATCCGAAAACCGTCTATGGATCTTACACGACTAAGTGCTACATAAGCTTGTCCACAAGCAAACAGCCTCGAGCCTAGATAAATGACTGCTTGATCGACTGTACAATCTTGTGAACGGTCGAAATCCAACTCGGGATTAACGGCAACATCCGCAATGAACAATGTGAGAAGGAGGAATTGAAAAATTATCTGCCTTCAGTGTGCTGTGCCAGGTGCCCGTACCAACAAAGAGTAATTCCGAAAATGCACGCATGCGCAGATCGCGCTGTAGCTCTATCTCTCTTACTCCACTACAGCGGATCTATAAAAGAATTTATCAATCCTGGCGGTCCTAATAAGGATAATGGAAAACTGTTATCAAATTATTGCACTGTCATCGGTCCTTGATATGTGTGCAAAGCTTCGAATTAATCAAACTTCAGGAAATTGGTGAAAGATTGCTCAAAGATTCCATTACATACATACAGGTCAAGCTTAGAAAAGCGTGTTAATCAATCATAAAAGGTACTTAGCCTTTTAATTGGAAGATATAATTTTGAAAATGTCACTCAACGCAATTATTTTACATGTTACAATGTTATAAAATTATACTAGCAAACTGACTGTTACTAATCTAGCTCTGTGAACGTTCACTAATTTCTATTTATCTTCCAATTGAGTAAACAGTGTCAATGAAGATATCACGGATTCAGGAATTTTCGGTTATTAACGAAAATAATTTGAGTCCTAAAACCTTACGCGTTTTTCTGTTATATACATTAACCAAGATGGGAAATCATATTTTCCGTCATATAGTAATCTGTTAGCCTGTTAGTAGGCGTGAAAGGATTTCGGATACACTTGCCATGTGGCAAAACGTTTATCGGTTTTTCGCTTCTCTCTGGATATTCCATGAAAATGAAACTTCAATAATACTCCATTCAATCTTCTGATATTAAATTCTCCAAAGCTAAGAGGATTTGTTCAATGTACCGAAAGAATTCAAGGCTTTTGCCAATGAGTCAAAGCACCGCCGCCAGCTCTAATCTTCACCTAACACTCAACAACGTCGTTCTACTTCTTCAATTCTGCGTTGAAATTTATTTCTTGGAGGGACGCTGAGCAGCAAAGTTTCCCCTTTTAAGCAGATGCGATTTCCATAAATGGCCAAACGAAGTGGAATGACGCATGAAAACAATCACGAAAATAAGTTTCTGAAGCGCTCCAGGTGCACCTAAAAGGCGTCAATGATACAGGGTGAACCTTACCTTTTCGAAACTACTGACTTTAAAATAACTTGTGCAGCAGAAAAAATAGTAGTAGTAGTAGTAGTAGTAGAAAGATTTATTTAGCACATTTGGCTACATAAACAGAATAATTGTAAACAACTTAGAATTAGTAAATTCAAGCCATATGGTGTATGATGTAAATGCTAGGCAACCTATAATTGTAGATTTAACAAGTGATTTCTCAATTTTACTTTAAATTTTGTCAAAGTTTTCTAGTCTTGTATCTCCGAGTATAATTTATTATATTTAATAAACCCTTGATGGAATACAGATTTGTAGCATATGTTATACTTTTTGGTCATTAAATGGAAGTCATCTTTATTTCTGGTATTATGTAAATGATGGTCGACATTTGATGATGTTAAATTTGTTAGACTTGATGGAAATATATTATTTTTTACTTTATAAATGAATATCATTACAAGATATTTGATAAAATTTTTTACATTGAGCCATTTTAATTTGCTAAGCATTTGCCTAATTGGAGTATATTCATCTTTATTCAGTATTATTCTCGTGCATTTATTTTGTAAAATTTGCAGTCTTTCAAAAATGTAATTATTTGCTAAATATAGAATAGTCGAACAGTACAAGAAATTTGGAAGAATGATGGTATTATAGATAATTTTTCTGCTATATGAACTCAGACATCCAGAAACTCTCGATAAATATCCCACTTTACTACTAATCTTATTTATAACTTTTTTATAAAGAATATCAAAAATTAATCGAGAGTCAACAAAAACCCCCAGGTATTTAAAATTTTCTACGAATTCAATATCTTCACCATCAATATTCAGTTGAACATTTGTACATTGTTTTTTCCGATTAACATAGCTTTCGTTTTACTTGTATTTAATTTTAGTCTGTTAGATGCTAACCATTTTGAGACAAGTTTCAAGTCTTCATTTATATAAGAGATACCAGTCTGAATATTTTTAGTACTTATATAAATCATAGTTTCATCTGCGAGAATCTGAATTTTGCATTTTTTGACAACGGCAGGTAAATCATTTATGTATAAAATAAAAAGGAGTGGTCCCAGGATACTGCGCTGTAGAACACCCAACGTATTTTCAATTTTTGATGAAATAGTGTCATTAACTTTTGTAATTTGCATCCTTTTAGACAAATAATTTCTAAACCAATCTAAAACACTTCCTGTTATACCATATGCCTTCAATTTACCTAACAAAATATCTCTATCAATCGTTTCAAATGCCATCTTCAAATCCAAAAATACTGCTATGACAACTTCTTGTGAGTCTATGGCTCTTCTCCAATTCTCAGATACCAACTGGAAAGCTGTTTCTGTGGAATATTTTTTTCGAAAGCCTGCTTGCGCCTTCACTAAAATTTTGTTTTCTTCTATAAACTGCATTAATTGGTCATGCACTATGGACTCTAATAATTTTTCAATGTCTGGTAACACATTTACTGGTCTCATATCGCTGCATCTTTTAGAATTTTTTATTTTGGGAACTGGTGTTAATGTAGAACATTTCAAATTTTCAGGAAAAGAACTGCTTCTCAGTGAACAATTGATCCAATTTAATACAGGATATCCCAAAATTTCGAAACAGTTTTTCAGCACGTTTTTAGTAGTGATTTCGGCACAGTTGTTATTTGATTTTAAACTGTTTACTTTGTTTCTTAGATAATTCAATGATACGCTGTGAAATTTTGAAAATGTATGCAACATTTCCCCCTGGAAACTGATTTTCATCAAATGGCGTCAAATAGGTTTACTTTGCACATCCCACGCAATGCTATTATCAGTTCATGAAGTATTACAGAGTTTGTCCGGGAAGTAACAGGACTGAGTCGATTTAAAAAAATTTATTGAACCAATCGTTACAATTCTTCAAAAACTTTCAAAATAGGCTCCTTCTGCGTCGATGCAGCGCTGCCAGCGCGATTTCCAGGCATTGAAGGCGTCACGGAAGGCATTCTCCGGAATAGCCTTGAGAGTCGCGGTGCATGCTGTTTGGATCCCCTATGTCGTCTCAAAATGCTTGCCTTTCATCGGCCTTTTCAGGCGAGGAAACAAAAAAGTCCGGGGGGGCACGTCTGGGCTGTACGGCGGCTGCGGAAGCGTTGGGAAGCCGGCCTTGGTCAGCTGTTCACAAGAAAGGCGGTGTGAGCCGGGGCGTTGTCGTGGTGCAACTTCCAGTCGGCTGCGATGTCTTGTCGGACCCGACTGACCCTTCGTTTGAGTCTCCTGAGCGCTTCCACGTAAAACTTGGCGTTGACGGTTTTTGCAGGAGGAACAAATTCATGGTGGACGATGCCTTTGATGTCAAAAAAGACAATGAGCATCATTTTCACTTTGGATTTGCTCATTCTTCCCTTTTTTGGGCGAGGAGATTGCCTCTGTGTCTCGGGATCATACTCAAAGATCCACGACTCGTCACCTGTGATTACGTTATTCAAAAATTGGGGGTCACTTTCACACATGTTCAAATTTTCTTGGCACACTTCCATTCGCCGCAATTTCTGGTCGTCAGTGAGCACTTTTAGGACCATCTTCGCGCATGTTCAAATGCTGTGTCACAATGTCATGAACCACAGATTTTGGTAAATTTAACATCTGGGAAATTAAACGAATACTTAGTCGTCGGTCTGAGTTGAAAACTTTGCGCACACGAGTCACATTATCGGTGTTTGTCGAAGTCGAAGGTCCTCCAGCACGGTCCTCATCAGCGACCTCTTCCCGGCCCTCCAAAAAGGCCTAGTGCTACCGAAACACACTACTTCTTGCGAAAGCAACACCTGGGGAAGCCTGCTTGATCATATCAAACGTCTCTGTCGCAGATTTACCGAGTTTCACACAGAATTTAATCGCGTACCTCTGCTCTAACGAACTCTGCATTTTCGGCTTGCACCACTCACAGTAGCACGTCGCGCGAAAATGCCTGTTCTGACTCTCCAAGTGCTCGGAGACAACTGACCAGCCGCTCATTCGTTAGCTAGGAACGCCTTCTACCGAATCCAGTCGTTGCGCGCACGCTCCGAAGTACAGTCATGGCGGAAGAAAATGAGTCCTATTACTTCCCGGACAAACCCTGTATGTTCGGCACAAACTAGATCCTCTAAAAAGAAAGTCAAACAGGTTCGAACTGTTAGTCCATAGACAATCTGTCCCGGTCCTATCGGTCGTGCATCTGAAAACGTCGCTTTAACCCGGTTGGACGTGGCAGGGCGGTCAGAGGTCAGAGCATATCGTGCAACAGCTGTTCGTCTCTTATCGGGTGCCTTTGGGGAAATTTATTCAGATCAAAAGACAAATTTGCTAGGGGAAAATCCTGAAAAATTGTTACTCATATAATGACAGGCTATTCAATTATGATTATTAGATTACGTTCTAATCACCTATTGCATCCACATTGAATTTAAGTTCTTTAAGACTTCAGAAATCTAGGTACTTTTTTATGTAATTAAGTTTCAATTTCTCACAAATTATTGGGGAATTTCAGTTCATGCTCAAATTCAGGCAGAATATTCATAACAGTATAAACTGAGTTTCCCTAAAAAATGCCATAGTTACTAATCTCCAACAGAAAGTTTTTGTTTTGGGTTTAAAATATCATCATGACCAATAATGATAATATCAATTTTTACAAACAAAAAAGAATTAGGCGATCTTTAAGCTGCAAAAATTGATTATTTAAGTTAAATGCAATAGTTTAAAGCTTGTTTAAGTACTTGTGCAATAGAAATCTTCAAATTAAACTAGATTTCCGTCTAAACTAACGTAGGATAGTGCCTTGAGTTGTTTTTGTTTTATTGTCAGTTTTTTACAAAATGTCGGAAACAAAAGACATTGTTTATTTTGTGTTTTAGTTCTTACCTAAATCCTAAGAATATTTGATAGTGACTGATTATTACACATTACAGAGAGTTTTTTTCTTTTATAGAGAACTGCTATTATTATTACTGATATTAATTATACTCATACTATAATCATACTCATTTGAAAGTTTCGATTTCGGCCGAAACTAAAATTGGGCCGAAATGTCGGTTCAGTTTCCGCTGAAATACTAGTTTCGGTCAGACACTATGTAGCACCAAACACCATACCAGAACAACAGAATTCACCAATGGCGGCGTCAAGTCGCGTCGCTGATAGCAGCGGCCGCCGCCGGTATCGAAATCAAGCGGTACCTATTTCGTTATAGGCGTTAAAAGATTATCAGACAGACGGGAAAATCGTAACTTTTGAAACATATTTAATAGGTGGGTAGAATTACTGGAGCTGGGGGCAGATAACTTTACTTACATAAAAAATTTTTGCTCGTTGTTCCGCCGCCGCTGAGCCGATTTTCAAAATCTAAAAAGCTGTTGCATCCTTGGCATAGTAGTAATATTATTCCATCCGAGCGATACTTCTCAAGTTATAGCAAGATATAAGATTCGCAGACAGACCGACAGACAGACCGATGAAAATGATTGACATGGTTTTTGGTGATGTACATGTCATATAACGTCTAAGAACCATAATATCGCATCTTCGAAATTTTTTGAGATATCAATACCTTCTCACCAGTGTAGCGTTTGAAATAAAACGACCAAATTTGAGGTAAATAACGAGTCCTTTCATTGATGTCCAATTTGGAATTGGTGCGCCAGCCTTACACAGGAAAGGCATTTCAGCCGACGCAAAGAATTGGTATTTTAAAACTCAAACTTTATAATTGAAACTTACAAAAATAAGAAATGCGCTTCAATGTGAGATATATTTATTTGTTTCTACATAATATGTTTCACATAGTGTTTTTAAGTTGTAACAGAAGATATGAAATCTTCTTATGTCAAGGCCGTGGACCTGCAAGAATTAAAAAAGATGTATTTGAATATTACGGCCTAGATTGATAGAATTTGATTATATGCTTGTGATTTGTATTGTATTTTAACGTAAATATTTTTTACCGACTTTAAGGTACTATACTAAAAGCTGTCACTAATAAAAGAATTTAAATATGTGCTGGAGATACGGAAAAAAGTATCTATACGTGTTAGCATTTTTATGATGCTATTTGTAGTTCTAGTGTGTTGTAAATGTTTTATACTGTTAGCATATTCTTACATGTTAAAGTCGGTTATCCAGCATTTCCAATGCAATTGACGCAAGGTCCTGAAAAATGATGACAATTGAGAAATATTATAGAAAAGTAACCATTGCTTCCGTTCGCGCAAGCAAACTTCCATAGCTAGCAAAAAAAACTTCCAAAATATAAAAATGAGCTTTATTATATAACCCATCGTGTAAGTACTGTAGCTTACATTTTTTATACAAGTAGTACTTCATTTAAATTCATGTTGCGATTCATATTCTTGTTATCATTTGTTGTAGTCTTCGATATGACCCTACTACGACTTGAACTTTTGAAAAAATTACCTGGTAGTATATTTCCGTTGTCGTTGTGATTATCGTTTTTGTTTATGTTCTCGTTATTATTTTTATCCCTATTTTTATTCTCATTCCTACTTTCTGCGAAACCAGGTATAATCACCAGTCCAGGTGGAAGCACAACTTTCGGTGGTTCAGGCGCGGGTACTTCTGCTGGTGGAGTTTCATCGGGAGGTAAAGGAGGTTTAGGTGCTGCGTAATTGAATTGAAAAATAAATGTTATTAGGTTCGACTACTAAGTGTTAAAATAACAAACATTTGTGTGTTAATACATATCATTCATGTTTACTGTTATTAGCCAGGCATCACTATAAATGTATCAAAAATCTTTGGAGGGCTTTCGGCTAATTTTCTCATCTATCGACTATAACAAGCATTATTTTAGCACTCTATACGAACATACACTTATATACATGGTGTTAATAAAGTATGTAGACAAACTTTAACCGTCGAATCCTTGGTCGATTTGAAGAATAAATGTTCATATGAACATGGGTCCGTCACGGCTTCCTTTCCGAGCTAGAGCCACATCACTAAGGAAATACGAATAATGCGCCAAATATTTCTAGGAATAATGAAACGTATTTATTGACCAGTTGGTATAACCTATCTTGAATTTTGCATGTTTTACAGATTGCTGAAGCTCAATGTGAACGTGGATGAAAATAGTATTATCCTGTATTTTTGAAAAAAAATTATTTAGGTCAATAGTTTTGAACAGCAACATTCGAATAGAATGACAACAATAGAAAATACCAAATATTATTTTCTACAATAAATGTTCAAAATGGCCGCCTTCGACTTAATACAGGGGTCTAATCTGTTACACACTGACTGACGAGTTCTCCTGAAAATACCCGGAGTATTTGGTATAGTCGGACATGACTCGACACGCTTTGAACAGGAGTCTTGTATACTAATGATTTCAAATGTCCTCATAAAAATAAATCGATAGAATTCATGTCAGGCGATCTAGGCGGCCATGGCTGTGCTCTGATAGGCCAACCTCGAGGCAAAAGCGCTTGTACACGCTGTATATGATATGGATGAATCTGCTGATCTTTCAAAATTTGCCACACCGTTACGTGATTTAAATTTAGCTGGTGCGCAATTTTTCGTGTATTTGTTGTAGGGTCCTCTTCGATTTTATTAAGAACACCTTCTTCGATTTGGATGGTTCTTACACTTGCTGGTCTTCCTGCAACATGTGAGGATCTCTTGAAACTGTCTGTTTCACATAGTCGAGCGTGAATGGTGATGAAAGTTTGTACATTAGGCAGCGGGCCTTGTGGAAATCGCTCACGACACAAACGTCGTGCTCCTCGAGCGTTACCCAGAGCCAGTCCGTAAGCGAAATGCATATCTGTCATTTCTTGATTACTGAACTGAGCCATTGTGACAATTAGTAATCACCAAAACTTAGAAATATTTGGAGTCTTAGAACGACCAGACAAATATTTGACAGCTGTCGAATTATTTGAGGAAATAAATTATTTCAATTGTCGTCATAAGTGTCTAGATAAGCACAATGCTTAAATATTAAAAGTATTGCGATCAAAACAAATCAATGACATGCTATTTTTTCAAAATTACTGGATAACATCATCCATATCTACGTACATGGAGGGTCTAAAAACAACTGTAAAGCATGTGATATTCACCACAGGGCATACTTCATTTAAATAAAATACGTTCCACTCTTTTATAATTTTTTAGAAGAATATGATTTCTTTAGTGCTAATATGCTCTAGCTTCAAAACAAAGCCGTTGCGGACCCATGTTCATATGGAAATTTGATGTTCAAATTGACCAAGGATTCGATGGTTAAAGTTTGTCTACATACTTTATTACACCCTGTATATAAATGAAATTTTGGCCATACATTAGTACTTGAATGATATGACGGTTGTGAAATGTTGCTATCTGTAACATCGTTTAACTCTTCCCGTTTTCAATGTTTTCATTATTACTCTTAAATGATAAGGAAAAGTTATACATAAGTAGATAACTTTTTTAGACATTCGAAGTTTTTTAATAACAATCAATTTCATGATATGTACAATATCACATCGATAAAATCGGAAATAAGGACTGTTCGTCTATGCCTCTGTACATGAAACTGACGAAATGGTTGGATAATGATATGAAACACATAGCTCTGATATGTATTGAAATCCAAGTTAGTTTGGGCCTTCCTGCCGCCTCTCGTTTGTTTTCACGGGACGTGAGTTCATTGCACAGTATTTTCATATACAGGGTGTCGCATGGAAAACGAAACAGACGCATTTACTGGCAGCTCAGTTTTTTTTTTGGAAAAACGCTCAGACCTGTCGATTTTGTTTTCGAGGCGGACACAGGTTTGGCAAAAAAACACGTTAGCACGTGCAGCCCCCTAAGCAGGGGTGACACCACCCCCAAATTCTTAAATGGAAAGGGGGGTTGAGTGATACCTTATTTTAAAGGTCTTTCAATTCCCTTTATAATGATGGAAAATACATGAGCCTCAGTTCAGTAGTTTTGAAGATTTATTGATATAAAACTTAAATGAAACTAATACAACTTCATTAGTGGAGATCAATACATTTGGCAGCAAAGTAATTCAAAAATGAAGAATGAACTGACCCGTTAGGCAAGTAAATGTTGAAAGTAGCCACCATGACTCTCCATGCAATAATAAAGATTTTGCTCAAAACGTTGCCGCACATTTTGCAATATTTGAGGAGTAATTTGAAGGCACTCATTCACAATTCTTTGTCGCAGGTCTTCTAATGATGTTGGCTGAGTAGCATAGATTTTGCTTTTTAAATGACCCCACATAAAGAAATCTAAAGGTGATAAATCTGGCGATCTTGAGGGCCATTCAATGGCACCTCTTCTATCAATCCATCGATCTGGAATCGTCTAATCTAAATATTGTCGAACACGTAATGCGTAATGTGGTGGGGCACCATCCTGTTGGAACATCAACCTATTCGCAATGTACCGCCGATCATTCTGATTTTCAATTATGGCTGTTAATGTAGGATCTCTGGCGTCTTCCAGTAATTCCAAATACATTTCACCGGTCAAATTTCCAGTTAAGTAAAAAGGACCAACTAAATGATCGCTAAAAATACCAGCCCAAACATTTAATTTTTGTGGCTGCTGTGTATGAACCTCATGATAAATTCTGGGATTAGAATCGGACCAATATCGGCAGTTATGACGATTTACTACGCCATTTAAGAAAAAGGAACATTCGTCGGAAAAGCATATATAATTCGTTCACTCATATCTTCACAAAATTGTAATCGCCGATCAAAATCGTCTTCATTAAGTTCTTGTACCAGGTGAACTTTATATGGATGGAAACTATGGGCCTTTAGAATCCGTTGGACAGTACGTCGACTAACACCACACACAGTATCCATTTTGCGGATACTTAGCGTAGGATCTACATAAACTTGCCCTGAAGCCCCCAATTCTATTGCTTCGTTCTTTATGGGATTTTCATTGTTGCGTTTTTTATTAGCGACTGACTCAGTTTCCCGAAATTTAGCTACAAGTTCTAGAACATATTTTCGATGCACGTTACTGTTCTCATGTCGCTCATTAAATATTTCTTCTGTTCTATTAGCGCACTGATTATTTCCGAAAAATATTTCGATAATTTCAGCTCTTTCTGCTGTAGAATATACCATGGTTAATTTATGTAATAAAGCGTTACAAGTTATTTTAGCAACAAAGTTTAGCCAAATCAATCGGAAACTATGTACTAAATTCCTATTTAAAATAAGAACGAAATATTTCCTTATATTTCTTCAAGAAATAACTTTTTTGTTACAAAGAAACGCTCCAATAGCTATTTTCAACAACGAAATGATAAACAAACCATGGGCGTAGTGACGAAAAGCATTTACTTATTAAGCAAATTCTTTTAGTCAAATTTCTTCTGAAAGTAGTACAAACTAATCTGATGTACCTATTAAAGTCTACTTTAAGCTTTAAATCAATACATCTTCAAAACTGCTGAACTGAAGCTAATGTATTTTACATCATTGTAAAGGAAATTGAAAGACCTTTCAAATAAGATATCACTCGACCTCCCTTTCCATTTACGGTTTTAGGGTTGGTGTCACCCCCGTCCAGGGGGCTGTACGTGATAACGTGATTTTTTTCCAAACGTGTGTCCCCCTCGAAAACCAAATCGACGGGTCTGAGCGTTTTTCCAAAAAAAAAAACTGAGCTGCCAGTAAATGCGTCTGTTTCGTTTTCGATGCGCCACCCTGTATAGCGTTTATAAGAAAATGTAATGCCGATAATTGCGGACAACAGACGGAATGTCGTATTGAAATTATAATTATGCCACCTCGTAGAGAAGGAATAGTGGCAATGTTATTCTTTAATTCATTTTGAAGTCCCACCTCAAATCAAGTCATAAGAAAATGAAGACGATTTTCGGAAAATTTGTTTTTTTTCCTCTCGAGAATTACTCTGAATTGAGAATTTTATCAAGTACAATTTTTTGGTTGTCCAAGTTAACCGATTTTATCTTTTCGATATCCCAACTGTGAGATTTGAATTTGACATGCATGTCTAGTTACGTACTGCTCAAAAAATATTTGCCATTGAGAGTCAATTAATAATTACACAAATAACTCTTACCTTCGCAACCGCAAGGGTCAACTATGCCATGATTAAAGTTTCGGCCAAGTTCCTCTCCATTATTGAAATACTCTCTTATATTGGGTATTCCTAAATGATAATAAGTATAGCTATTATTATACTGTGTGTTTCCGCTGCAAACGCTGTGTACTTTCTTTAGTAGGTCAGTACGTTCTTTTCGAACTCTGCCCTACTGTCCTTCAAAAGTTTATTAAGTTCACCTAAATGTACTTTTTGAATACTACTTTTTGTTTGAAGAAACGAAATATTTAATTGTGTTTTTGATGTATAGCGTATTTGGATTTCAACCCACTGTGCCGCCACTGATCGCCTTGCTATCACTTTAAAAACTTGAAAATGTGGAAGACAGCAGTGTCGAGCAATTCTATTCGAATTGTTTGACTGAATTGAAAAGTCGGAGTGAAAATTTAAGTGAACGAAAGCTTTTTCGGATGGACTAACCTGAGAAGACAACTTTCTTGGGCGGATATTTTATCTTCGTGTGAGGCTTTTAAGGACTACATAGGTCCGGTATCGAATCAGGACGAACTGCTCGATGAAGTTAGTCTAATACAAACGAACCTCATCCTGATGACATTCGCAGAGCGACGAATCTTGTTCATGAAGTAAGAAATGCTCTCCATGAATTCCGCAATGAGCAATGGAACGAGTTTCTGGCGGGGATGCTTGATGCTCAGAAACGAAAAGCGACAACAACTCATGCACATACACGGTCCTGGGGGCATAGTCTTCAGGACAGAGGACAATGTCGAGGTTTTCGCTGACGCTATGGAACGACAATTCTCATCCAACTATCATCTCGACGAGGAGCAACGAATTGTAAGATCCGTTAGGAGATATTTTAGAGTCAACGGCGTCAGTGATCCCGGCGCCGCCATTAGTGATTCTTCCTCAGAAGATTCTTTTTCGGAAGATTCTTCAGCCGAAGAGTTGCACAGCACATCAGCGGCTTCTCCCGAGATCCCGTATTGCACACCAGCAGAGCTTCAATGTCATATTAAAGACCTCAAGGTGCGTAAAGCACCTGGGGAGGATCAAGTCACTAACAAGGCGCTATTATCAACTCCATGCTAAGGAGCCAGTACTTTGCATCGGCGTGGAAAACTGCGGAAGTTATAATGATTCCAAAGACGGTGGGTTCGATATTTCCCCAGGACTATCGTCCCATCAGCCTACTGTCTGGTCCGTCTCAGCTAGCTGAAAAGTTGATTCTACGTCACCTTGCGAATTTCTCTTCGGATCACCATGTGATTCCTGACGTGCAATTTGGATTTCCGTCTGAGCATAGTACGGAGTTACAGGCGGTTAGGCTTGTGGAGCGAGTAACCAGGGGCTTCACCCTTAACGAAAGTACTGGCATCTTGCTTCTGGATGTCGAAGGCATTTGACAAGGTGTGGCACAAGGGCCTTCTCTATAAACTAATTCAAAAGGGCTTTCCATTTTGGCTCCTAAAATTTTGAAATCCTTCCCTGAAGGTAGGAAATTTCGGATCAAAATTAATAATTTTTTGTCGACAGTACGGCTCATCAGAGCCGCCGTCCCTCAGGGTTCGGTTTAGGGCCAATCCTTTACTCACTTTACACGCATGATGTCCCTTGCCCTAGCGACTGTGAAGTCTATCTTTATGCTGATGACACTGCACTGGTAGCCCAGTTGCGTACTGGGAATTTGGTTCACGACAGGTTACAAGGTGCGGTGGACGAGGTATTGGAATGGGCAGATCGGTGGCTAATCAAAATTAATTACTCGAAAACACAGGCTATCTATTGTACTAGAAAACCTAGCGGCGCCCCGCCTGAGGTTTAAGTGAATGGAGCTCGCATACCATGGGGAAATTCTGCTAAGTATCTCGGTGTCACTCTTGACAGGGGGATGACCTGGCAGAATCACACTGAAGCGTTAATAACCAAATTCAAAATTACGTTTCGGCTACTCTACCCTTTACTATGTAGAACCTCAAAATTAAGTTTGGTTAACAAAGTTCGGCTATACAAGATGGTTATCAGACCAGCAATCACTCAAGCATGTGCAGCATGGTGTTTTCTTGCCAAAAAACATATGCGTAATCTGCAGGTTTTGCAGAACAGAACCTTGCGAACCATCACTAACGCACCATGGTATGTCTCCAACGAGACCATTCACAGAGACCTCGATATCCCTTACCTAAGGGACTACATCAAACATCAGGCGCCGTTACGTTATAGTCAAGCAGAATCGCAAAGCAACCCTCTGTTGCGTGAGTCATTAGACTACACAGTCGAGCAAGTTCGCAAGCACACAAGACCGCGGCTCGCACTGTGATCAAAATCAAATCGTGCAATTCTAGATCCAACCAAAATTACGATCTTTGCCACACAAAAATTCCTAAATTAATTTTTGGATTAATTTAAAATAGTCGAATACCAGTTAACAATAGCTTTCTCCCTGACTTCGTCTGGTATCTGGGCAACCAGACCTGACAGACCGACGGACCTACGATACTTTAACAAAAAGCGAAGGTCCCACGGACCGCTCTGACGAACAATGACGAATAGAACAAACGAACATTACAGAAAACAAAATTACTGTACTGGACTTTAAGAAATATTTCTACTGAAGATCGTTGGCTCGACGTTTTCCAAACAGAAAATGCATAGAAAAATGTAAACATTTTATGTGAGTTTGTTTTTTGTCTGCCTGGGATCAGTGCGTCAATTGAGAGGTGATTCTCAAATATTAATAACTATCGGTGTAATGAAAAATCGCAGTTGAAGATATTTACTCTGGAAGCCTACACAAACTTTAATGATACTTGCATTCAAATGTTTCATTTTCTAAAGGGTAAACCACAAATTTTAAAGGCAATTCATGGTTCCCAAAAGTACGATTGGTACCAAAATGAAGATCCGAATGGTCTCTAGCACGTCAACTTTTAAATATTTACGTACATATATTTTTAAAAATATTTTGTTATATTGCTGCTGCATCTGTATTATAATAAAACATAAATACCTTAATTTTGTTTGATTAAAAATGTGTTAGATTTAGACAAAAAATGCTCCAAGTATCAGTGGTGATTTTCGTTAAATGTGTATTTTTTTATGTTTAAAAATTATGGTCACCCTAATATGCCAGACTCGGTAATAGCACACCCGAAATTATAAAAAAACAATCAACGCATAGTGAACTTAAAAAAACATCGAATAGCTGTTGAACTTCTTGTGTCTAAGGACCGTATCGTTAGTCATTCTTACAATTATTGTAGGATGCTTTTATGGCCTCCTAGATTGTCATAGTATTTTCAGTCCTTCAGAAAGGCTGGCATATGTCTAGATTTCACCTGTTCCGTGTCAACATCAGCGTTCTCCTATTGTGAGGTTATTTATGTTCTCTTTTTGAATTGCAAGAAATTTCAGGCTGGTAAAGCAGATGATAATAATCAAACGCAACAATTTGATGCAAACAGATATTTGTGACATAACCTCAAAATACAGTGCTGTTACAACAAACAGTAGAAAACTATCAAAATCAAGGAGGCTATAAAGGCGTTTTACAGTTGCAGGAGCGACTGACTTAGGCAAGTATCGTTAGTCGTCCCAGGCTGATAAGACATGATATAACTCAAAAGCAAGCAAAATTTGATGCAAAAAGATGTTTGTGACATAACCTCAAAATAGAGGTCTGACACGGAGAAGTAGAAAACTATGACAATCAAGGAGGCCATAAAGGCGCCCTACAATTGTAGGGACGACTGACGATAAGGCCCTTAATTGACTGATTCGAGAAGTTTATCATATCAAAGATAATTGTTAGCTATACTTTCATTTCAATCTGTGTAAAGAATGCATATACCATATTTTTTAAAATTAAGGTGCCTTCGATTGAAGTTAGGGTAATATACTTACTTGCTGAAAAGCAGCCAACAGCTAAAGTTAGCACAACTAAGCTGCTTAGTAGGATATTCATCCTTTATTTGTTGAGGACAGCTTGCACAAGTTGAATATTTTTTTCTGATCGCTCCTTTTAAGCAAATCCCGAGAACTATAGTTCATTGTTGTCTTGATATAAATTATTATTTATAGTCCTATTGTTTTTATAAATGACAGCCTAATAAACCTGTTTCTAAAGTTACGAAATCACGTGAAATGTTGCATGTGATAAATAATACCGGTAATCACTAAAACACTTTTTCAAAATAGTTTTATCTGTTTTTCGTTAAAATAAATGCTAGGTACAAAAATAGCACTGCTTTTTACTTCCTGACAAGGAAATATTGTAATCGCGATGACTTTCGAAAATGAGATATTATGTGCTTTGGTTGTTATATGATAAAACATACTCATTTCTATTTACATTTTGGTAGCTTTTTTCCTATGACGAACATAATCCTTCATGGACTGATGACAGCGTTGCTTGGTAAATGCAGAGTCAACCTACTTTGAAACATGCAGGTTACAAAAGTACGACTTTATTTTAAAAAGTTGCTGTAATTGAGGACAAAAAGGCCTTTATGAAATTATTTTTATCGAGGTGCCTGTTTTAAGTACCGATACCAGCAGTAGTTAGCCATCATGTGTATGTTTCACCTCCCTTGGTTTGGGGAAGAGTTATTGGCAGACAAGTTATCGGGCCTTTCTTTTTCGACAACAGATTAACAGGTACAGAATACTTGAATTTCTTGATCGAGCATTTGCTTCTACTTTTGCAGGATGTCAACCTGTAAAGTCGGATGCATATGTACTTTCAACATGACGGCGCACTTGCGCATTATCATAATCGTGGGCGTAGCTATTTGGACACCTGGAGTAACAACAAAGGATTAAGGATGCTTTTCTGAACATAAGGGTACACCTGCTGAGGGATGTACAACGGTCATTTATCCATTCAACATGGTGGAGATACTTTCGAGCAGTTTTTGTAGATTAGGTCTTGAGTAGTGATAGTTGTTTGTTTATGTTGTTGTTATAGTTGTTTTTCTCTATTACGCTTGAAGCTGATTTATACTGTTCTGATTGTTATTAGTTTTCACGTCAAATCTGTACTCTTAGTGGCAATATGGATCTAGCTCACTGCTTGTCTTTTGTTTCCATGGATGATGTGATTTTTTTTCTTAATTTTGGTGTGTTGTTCTATTAAAAGCTTAACTCAAAATCTAGTCATTTAATCTGAATCAAACCTTATACCAAGAAAAAGCTTAATAAAAAATTGAATCCAAACTAGCACAAATATACAGGGTGATGCTTTTGAAATTTTTGAGGAAAAGTACAATTCGCGTTTTTGACCACCCTGTATGAGCAAACACGAAAATTTGAAAAAGTAACAAATAGGATAAAAGCTGAGGTGTGTAAGTTTTTTTTGACACAGAATTCAGTACTCCAAATTTCTAAATGGCGGATTGAGGGGTTGCCGAATTGGACGATTTTTCTGGACAAAACACCTTACATCTCAGTAGCTAATTACCAAAACCCCATAGAATGATATATCAATCTTATTCTTTTGAAATGGTTTATCCAAATATGCAATGAAACTTGAGGCATTTCATTTAAAAAATCACAACTTTGATATGTAGGTCAAAATTGGGACACCCAATATTTTATAAATATGCCCTAAAATGTCATCTATAACATGCCATAAATAGATTTTCCCAAAATGTATTTGTTTATGACTAATATTCCGTCCTCACATGAATGTGCCACCCTGTATTGTAGTTGACACTCATATAACATACAGGTTGTAATTTTATTGGATGGCGAATAAAACAGAATATGGTTCCTTAGCTCATTTTAGGAAGAAAACTTTATATGAACATGGGGCCTATACAATGGCCTGCTAGATCTCATGATCTGACGCCATTAGACGTTTTTCTATGGGGCCATTTGAAATCTGTTGTGTTTACTCCCCAGCCTAAAAGTTTGGATGAGCATCGAAAACTATATCCCTCAACCTGATTTTGAAAATGTACGTCAGAAATTTGAACATCGCCTATATCATTGTTTGGCCAATAACGGGTAATATTTTGAATACTTACTGAACTAAAAAGGGTTATTCTCGTGTTTTCTTGTTTTATATCTGAACAAATTAAGATAAATGCAGTTTTTCTAAGGTGAAAGGAGGTGAAGTAGTTTTTGGTTAAATGTTGTGCCCTTGACAAATCTTTTGACGCGTTTTTTCTTTTAATCGGTGGTTTTCTCTAAATGCCCTAAGAGCTTATAGTTTGTTGTTGAAAAATTTGTTATCCCTGGAAAACAGCCAATTATATCATGATTATAATGCCAGTGCCCTCATTAGCCATCAAAATAGCTCATTACTGGTTGCTACACAAGTACACAAAAACATATAAATTTCAACTCCCACCGATCCCATTTTCTCTCTGCAATACACGTAGTAACATGCTCATGTGAAGTTCAGGGTTCATATTGCAAAGCAAACTCGGGGGATGTTACGAACAGTGTCAGAGACGACGGCATGCATACATTATTCGGCTTCATGGAAAAGATAAATGTAAATACGCTACACTCAACCAGATCTCCTGGCAACGGGGAATATTTGCATACCCTCTATTGCGAACCGGATACGAATGGGCGTCATTTGAACTTGACACTACCCTTGTTTAATTTAGCAGGTCAAGCGAATGTTTTCCAACGCTGTCTGAATAGGTTTGAGTTCGTTCAATGGGATATTTTCGAAAAAATTCATTAATCGGGAATATCATTTTTTTGTGCATTACCCTCACGTTTTGTCATGCGTAGGTTTATTACTTCCTGATTGTTTAAAAACAGATAAAGCGATATCCTACATGCACATAACCTGAAACTCGTTTTTTGCGCGGTGTACACACGAGAGAGATGCCCATTGGGCAGCACCTGAAATTCATTTGCTGCGCAATGTACCGGCTCACTTCATCGTCGACATTTATGACTTCACTCCCACTCCATGAGTTCAACCTCCTATCTCTAGTATTCATGGTGCAAACCTGCTTGTCCCATGGAGATTAGGTTTTTGTCAGATGTGAGGAAATAAGCTCTATCCTTTTACAACATGGAATAAGTGGTCACGTTCTCTCAGTATCCAAAATAGAAACCCAATCCCACTGGTGTGGTCTTAGGTTTTAAATACTGTATACTGAAAAGTTTACCTATGGAATCTCGACTTTCAACGTTTTTTAATAGCTAATATACTAAGTGACATATAAATCCGAACACCCAGTTTAAATGGTTTTATTTTAATAAAATTTTGTATAAGTACTTAATGAAGCATAATAAGCAAATGATAAAAATTTCAAAATGATTGCACTGCTTTAAAGCCCTATGACCTTTAATAATGTGTGGATGCACCCTGATGTGCTACGCATTCTCCAACGCGTCTAGGCATGCTTCTGATCAGGTGGTAAATGTCCTCCTGTGGTATCACATTCCAGGCAACCACCAACTCCTCTCGAAGTGCTTCTAGAGTCTGAGGAGGACGTTGCAAATTGAGCAATCTCCTACCCATCATATCCCACACGTGCTCAATTGGGGATAAGTCGGGAGATCTTGGTGGCCATGGTAACAATGTGACATCATTATGTTGAAAGAAGTCTATTGTGACTCTTGCAACATGTGGTCGGGCATTATCTTGTTGGAAAGTTTGATCTGCCAGGGTGTCAAGATAGGGTAAAAGATGGGGTTCTAGAACTTCGTGGATATAACGCTGCGCGTTCATGTTACCTCTGATGAAGATTAAAGGTGACCTGGAACCATAAGCTATAGCACCCCAAACCATAACTCCAATAGTGTGATGAGCTTGTATTTCAACAGAAAACTGTGGATTCCTCCTTTCACCACGTCGCCTTCTAACCCTGGCACGACCATCGTGCATGCCTAAACAAAATCGAGACTCGTCACTAAAGACAATACTGTTCCGTTCCTGATCCCAGAGTGACTGTTGTCTGCACCACTCAAGGCGATTACGTCGGTGTTCTCGAGTTAAAGGGAGGACCCAGTGTGGCCGGTATGAAAACAAGCCAAAACTTCTCATTCGTCGGTAAACACTTCGCATGCCAATAGGTCTTCCGTGTTCTGCAAACCATTCATTTGAAATGGACCTGGTAGTGGAGAAACGGTCCCTTAAGGCCAATAATCTTAGGCGGCGATCTTCACGGTCTGTTGTTCTGCGGCGGCGTCCAGTGCCCCTTGCTCTTTGCGTACGGCCTTCTCGAAGCCATGCCTGACAACACCTAACCACAGTGTCTTCACTTCTTTGCACTCTAACTGCAATTGCCCGAAAAGAAAGTCCAGCTTCAGGAAGTCCCACTATACGGCCCCTATCAAACTCACTAAGATCACGAAATCGTACAGGTCTCCGTACTCTAGGCATCGTAACCGATCGTAAAGGATGTCAAGAACCAAAATCCGCCAACATTGATTCTTTACTGCGGCTGAAATATTCATTTTTAGAGCGTTAGTGAATTAAAAAAAAAGCAGTTTAAAAACCGGAATGTCCAACTGATAAGGCTGAAATTTTTTTCACTTGTTATTTACAGTAAGACAAATACATTCACCAACTTTTATTAAAATAAAACCATTTAAACTGGGTGTTCGGATTTATATGTCACTTAGTATATGTATACGCTGATTACAGCTTATAATATGTCAGCTGATAGATGTTATTAAACGACAACTTATGGATTTTAAGGATTTCTTACTGAGATACGTTCAGTATTTAATTCTAACCGAATATTTGTAATTTTTAATAAGCACATCACTGGTTTCTTTGCGGGTATGATTAAGGGCCTTTGAGACAAACAAAAATTTGCCCTTGTCTATTGATAAGCGATTTTAACGTCTATAGCTATGAAAATCAACCGAATGTGCGACCCACAGAATAAGCCAAGGTGTGAAAGCTTTCTAGATCGCTCCACTTTTATCTATCGTGATTAGTAAAAAAAGAATAGAACTCTAAGGTTCTGATCCATATGAAGTATCAGTATTTGTATAGTGAACATGCTTCAATCATAAAATGTTTGTTTTTCTAGTTACAAACCCTTAATTTACATATTCACAATCAGGATGAAATATCGTCCCAAAGTCCCATGACAGCGCCGACAAAGAAACCAGTGGTGTGTTTAGTTGAACCCTGAAATACTCCAAAACAATTTGGCAGCTTTAATGCATACTGTCGACTCACAGAGTTTCATCTGACTCACTAAAGTAATTTAGGTGAAATTGAAAGTTGTATAATAAATTAACAGGAATGAACTTGAGCATTCTACGAGTATATCTCACTAACGACGCCCTAAAGAACACGAGCTAACAAGAACTTTTTTGTTCAGTTCAATGATATATACCAGCTGGTTTAAAATAATCTCATACATATGAAAACTGAAAACAACTGAAAATTAAAAAGCGCCCAGAATTAGCGCACTGAACGCCAGACTAAAATAATCAAGGATATAAATATTATATACTAAGTGACATATAAATCCGAACACCCAGTTTAAATGGTTTTATTTTAATAAAAGTTGGTGAATGTATAGTATTTATCTTACTGTAAATAACAAGTGAAAAAATTTTCAGCCTTATCAGTTGGACATTCTGGTTTTTATACTGCTTTTTTTAATTCACTAACGCTCTAAAAATGATTATTTCAGCCGCAGTAAAGAATCAACGTTGGCGGATATCGGTTCTTGACATCCTTTACGATCGGTTACGATGCCTAGAGTATGGAAACCTGTACGATTTCGTCAACTTAGTGAGTTTGATAGGGGCCCTATAGTGGGACTTCGGGAAGCTGGACTTTCTTTTCGGGCAATTGCAGTTAGAGTGCAAAGAAGTGTAGACACTGTGGTTAGGTAGTGTCAGGCATGGCTTCGAGAAGGCCGTACGCAAAGAGCAAGGGGCACTGGACGCCGCCGTAGAACAGACCGTGAAGATCGCCGCCTAAGGTTATTGGCCTTAAGGGACCGTTTCTCCACTACCAGGTCCATTGCAAATGAATGGTTTGCAGAACACGGAAGACCTATTGACATGCGAAGTGTTTACCGACGAATGAGAAGTTTTGGCTTGTTTTCATACCGGCCACACTGGGTCCTCCCTTTAACTCGAGAACACCGACGTAATCGCCTTGAGTGGTGCAGACAACGGTCACTCTGGGATCAGGAATGGAACAGTATTGTCTTTAGTGACGAGTCTCGATTTTGTTGAGGCATGCACGATGGTCGTGCCAGGGTTAGAAGGCGACGTGGTGAAAGGGGGAATCCACAGTTTTTTATTGAAAGACATGTTCATCACACTGTTGGAGTTATGGTTTAGGGTGCTATAGCTTATGATTCCAGGTCACCTTTAATCTTCATCAGAGGTAACATGAACGCGCAGCGTTATATCCACGGAGTTCTAGAACCCCATCTTTTACCCTATCTTGACACCGTGGCAGATCCAACTTTCCAACAAGATAATGCCCGACCACATGTTGCAAGAGTCACAATAGACTTCTTTCAACATAATGATGTCACATTGTTACCATGGCCACCAAGATCTCCCGACTTATCCCCAATTGAGCACATGTGGGATAGGATGGGTAGGAGATTGCTCAATTTGCAACGTCCTCCAGACTCTAGAAGCACTTCGAGAGTAGTTGGTGTTTGTCTGGAATGAGATACCACAGGAGGACATTCACCACCTGATCAGAAGCATGCCTAGGCGCGTTGGAGAAGGAGAAGGGTGCATCCACACATTATTAAAGGTCAAAGGGCTTTAAAGCAGTGCAATCATTTTGAAATTTTTATCATTTACTTATTATGCTTCATTAAGTACTTATACAAAATTTTATTAAAATAAAACCATTTAAACTGGGTGTTCGGATTTATATGTCACTTAGTATATTTATTTTGATACACTCCGCGTTAGGAAAACCTAAGTTAATTTAATACCAGGACTCACGACAGATAAAGCTAAATATCGGTTTAAAGTAAATATGTAGTGTTAGTCCTGATGACTGACATGGGACCATAAGAATAGGTCACTGTCAGTCACCAGTTTCTAGTAAATAGCTCAGGTATTCTCAATAAACAAGTTATAAATTAAATAAGGTAAAAAAACGGGAGTAAATATTTATTAATATATAGCACAAACATGAACAACTCTACTTAGTTCGTGATTTTAGAGGTAAAAATTGTCTCACAACAGGAAGAATACCTGACACTGTATACAGGGTTATCCAAATTAAGTGTCCACCATTAGTAACTTTGTTATTAGTGAAAATACAAAGTTGTTTGAATTAGCAAACTAGTAGCATTTTTAACGCTGGTAAAAATGAGAAATAAAAAAAAACAATTGAGAGTCGTTATTTTGATTTTTTTCAGTAAAATAACATTTTTTTAAATGGAAACCCCTGTATATTATATTTTTTTCTGTTAAAGCATCAAATTTTAAACACAAAAGTTCATAATGACTTTTCCGCTAAAGTCAAAAATAAAGTCAAAATAACGATAAATATTTTTAATTATTTGCAGTATTATTATATTAAGACGGCTATGAAAACAACATGGCGTTCGCGATTTGACAGCATTAAGATAAGCGACAAATTGTTAAACTGGACATACTCGCAACTAGAAGGCTTTGGAAAACAATGATAAAATCAAATAATGTCAAACATTAGTGTAAATACTTGTTTATAAGCTTTATTGTGTCATTAATTTAAAGAAAAATGTGTGCAGAAAATCCTCCTTGAGAGCAAGAGAATACTACAGTGAATTATATCCCGCTCGCATTCAACCGTATGAACGATATTTTCTGAGACTTTATCGAAAATTTAGGGGCAACGAAAATGTTTTTGCTAAAACAAGGGCAAAAAAAGAATTCATAATAAGCGAGGCCACGGAAATTGTAGTTATTGGATATTTTGAAGCTTATCGTGAGAATTAAATAGCAGATATTCTCAAGGACTCTAATTTCAGTTATGGTACTGTTCAAAGGATTTTAAAAAAATACAAATTTATTCCGTATAAGTACCGACCAGTTCAAACGCTTTTGGCAGGGGATCCAGAGAGAAGACTTGTTTTTTGCCATTGGTATCTTAGCTTCTGTCGCCAAAATGTAAATAACTTTCGTTACCTTTTATGGTCAGATGAATCAAATTTTTCAAATTCTGGAATGTTTAATAGAAAAAACCACCATTATTGGTCAAGAGAAAATCTTTTGTTAGTACATCCAAGAGGCCCACAAGTCCGTTTCAGTTTCAACGTTTGGTGCGATATAATTGGTTCAAAAATTGTTGGCCCGTTCTTTTATGAGGGAACCCTAACTGGTGAAAGATATGTGGAATTTATGTCAGAAATTCTGACTAATTTCTTAGACGAATTGGATCTTATAAGTAGACATCATCTGCATTTTCAGCAAGATGGCGCACCTGCCCACAACTCCAGAGGTACTTATCATTTTCTAAGTACTACTTTTAATGATCAGTGGATAGGAACAAATGGCCCAATACAGTGGCCTCCCAGATCACCAGATCTAAACCCACTTGATTACTTCTTGTGGGGTTACTTAAAGAACCAAATTTACAAGCGAAGGTACGATAACCTTGACGCGTTAAAGACTGCAGTTAGGGAAAAGATAACCCAGATAGATGGTAGGACCATACTTAAGACAGTTCGAGCAGTTGAAAAACGTGCCCAAAAGTGTATTGAAGAACAAGGTGGTGTTTTCGAGCATCTTCTTTAAAAAAAATTGTTATTGTATTCTGTAAGATTATAAGTTGATGTTGAAAATAAAGTTTGTCGATACAATTTAATTGTTTCAGATTGGAGGCCATAACTTCAACAATTTGTAACCTAGGAGAAAAGTTATTGTAAGCTTTTTTGTTTAAAATTTGATGCTTTAACAGAAAAAAATATAATATACAGGGGTTTCCATTTAAAAAAATGTTATTTTACTGAAAAAAATCAAAATAACGACTCTCAATTGTTTTTTTTTATTTCTCATTTTTACCAGCGTTAAAAATGCTACTAGTTTGCTAATTCAAACAACTTTGTATTTTCACTAATAACAAAGTTACTAATGGTGGACACTTAATTTGGATAACCCTGTATAGTGAGACATGTTGCTTGGATTCGACTCAGTTTTTCTGCGCAAATTGTAGATAAGACTCAAAGTTGATGTTTTAGTTGGACCTTTTCAGTATCCATCAAAAAATTGGTTTGTCTCCAATACTTTTCATTTTTCAATATTGTTGTTAGTTATTCAATCCTGCTAACAAAGCTTAGATTCAGGCTGAATCAAGAAGTGGACAAAAATAAATCAAAATATCTCAAAACTGATCAGGTAAAAGCTAAACGTTGAGGTACATGCCCTTTCGTAACGCCGATAACCGCAACTATATCAACACTTATCCGTTGATTAGTCAAACGGCTTTTGCATTCCTCAGAAACGTTAATCTCTTCCGACAATTGTTTGAGACACTAGGACAGAAAAATATGAATTTCATGCGAAATGTCAACAACTGTCAAACTTGAGGCTTAACCTGATGGACTTATCGTATGAACTGTCATGCTGACCCCAGACTCTGATATTTTGGACCCAAACAAATCATAGACTTGCTCCTTCTATCTAGTCTGAATTCGTAATATAGCCTGTTGCGAGAATAGAGGCACTGCTTAAAAACCACGCGCCGCAATTTCATGGAGCTTTCTTTGTGTGTATTATTATCACTGTGCAGATTATTCTCGACAGGATAAAAGAAAATACTCGGAATAAGAAACACTACAATGTCATGTCATAATATATGGCCAGCCCACGCGTCCTGCTGAATACAAGACAAACAATGGGATATATCATTGCTGACGTCAAAAAAGAACAAAGATTAGGAGGATAGGCACTATACGACTGGCTGCATCTTTGGTGATAGTCCAGAGACGAATGAAGTCATACCAATTTATCTCAATAGTAGAATCCATTAGAACTTTAACTGTGTCAAAAAACTGTGTCAGACTCAGCCCACTTGCGCGCTAAACTCCCAAAATAAAATTTTACATGAATAGTTCGACAGACTTTACTATTTGTGGTTATTAGCAAAGCAATGAATTCAAAAACGTAGAAGTGTGAAAAATTCCTAAAATAATTTTCATCTGAGTCAACACATTACTGATAAAAAACGATATCTAGCAGATATTACAGGCAACGCATTTTCTCGGTAGCATTCTAAGTTATCAACTTCGTCGATTTCGTCTTCTTAACTTTGTATTTAATACGCCCCTATAAAAGAGAATTGTGTACTGTAAAGATAGATAAACGCAAGGAGTATCTCCGACCAAGCTTATTTCTATTTTATGACAACCTTGCAACTGGTGCAGTTTTCCTTGATCTAGTTGTTCGATGAAACCAGCAATTTAAAAATAGCTTTCAAAGATAAAGGATAGTAGAGTGATCTTAGGTTTAAACTCCGGAATTTGGGTCCACTAAATGGATTTTTGAGATCTCTGATTTGTTTAAATACTATGTATTAAAGGGTTCACAGATTATTTCTGTATGCAATATACTAGCTGATAAACCCCATTAAACCGAACAAAGATGTGTTTGCGGTTTCCTCACAATTTAGGTATACAATAATACACTAGCTGATAAACGTCACTGAACTGAACAAAGATGTGTTTGCGGTTTCATTACTGATATACAGGGTGCTCAAGTTTAGTTCTTCTAATATTGATATTTTTGATTTCTCTTGCATGACTTGAGTGATTTACACAAATCTCTGTTAATCGACAGTAAGGGTTAAGGAAGTTGATTTGTACTGGTTATATCTAACTGATCTACCCCAGGGGTTGCACTGTGAAAATGGGCATTTGGACTTTTAACTAAGCACATCACTGCCCAACTAGCAAAGTAGTGCTATAAGCTTTTGGTAAAAGAACTGTTCAGTCATAAAAGCTCTCTATTGTTGTTGCCTGAACACCAAAATGCTGGCTTAATGTTGCGTGGAATGCAAATTTGCTTTCTGCAGCATATTTGCTCTAAAATGAGGTGTTTAAATATTCTTATAGCATAGTTATACGACACCTTATAGGACAAATTTTGAAGGTTGCATAAACGTTTATACAACTATTTTATCCGGCATATTTGAGTAGTAGTGAAAATAGTTGTGTTGTGGCATCCATGGTAACGTTTATACAACAAACCCGAGCGTTGTTGTTTTGGTGTGCACATTTACTACTTTAGCCAACAAATTTCTATCAACGGAAGCACTTATACAACTGTCATTTAGTAACTGTTTAAGGCTTTACATCTGCAACAATATTACAACTTTTATAGTACAAAATTGCTGTGCTCAGCAGACATTTGTTGCTAAATATGCTGGTATACAACTTCACCATAACCTAACTTTCTGCTGTTTTTAGTTAAAATGCCATAACCAATATTTTGAGACATTCATATTGGTTTAAAAGGTTTTATCAACTGTTCAAACAGGAGATACAGATCTGGTAGAAATTCTGGGTAAATCATTCGACTCTGTCCATATTTCATTTTAGAGATTTGTCAAATTGCTGTATAACACTTGCAGATAACACCAAAATATTCTAATAAACCAAAGACAACAGAAGAAGCCATGACTATACATAGCCACCCGCCATATTGGGCAAAAATATGTTACTCTATTAAAAATTAATTAATTATGTTTCAGTTCGACATTACAGGTATAAAGTGATAAACATTAGTGTAATTGTGTCTAATATAGGATTTGTGGAAGATTTAACGCAGATAAGTTCAGTTTTTCATCTTAAAAATCTAAACATACCTTTGATCATTATTAAAATAAGAATCAAATACAAAGCCCGTACAAATTGCGTAACTACTTTGCACTATAATCACAATAAAATTTGCTGCGCAAGTAATTCAATAGCCCTATATCACCGTGTAGAATGTTTATCATATATCTGTGAATGAAATTCACAATGGCCGATATGTAAGTAAACAAGATGACTGTAATGTGTTAGTTATCGCCTATTCAATACATAAGAAATAGTTTGGTTGCAATAAAGTAGAATCATGTAACAGAATAGTTGTATAGTTGACAAAAACTGAATCTTGCACCGACGCAAATGTTCTATAGCGGCTGCGAGAGGTTTACACTTCTGTTATATAACTGTTACCTGCAGCCCTTATACAACCTCTTAAATGACTGAAGTGTTCTATTAGGTGTGCCCATTTCGCTTGGATAGCTGTTCTAAGAGCGTTTTGCCAATGTTCTTACAGCATACAATGCTGTGTAAGGAAGACTGTATAATCATTCTTGCAACTCTAATACTAGTGATAATTGTTAGTTGGGTGGTTTCTTTGTGGATATCTAGAGGCTTTACGGCAAACAGAAAATTTCGCTGGCCTGTTGATAAGCAAT
This sequence comes from Acanthoscelides obtectus, assembly GCA_963669975.1. Taxonomy (NCBI): domain Eukaryota; kingdom Metazoa; phylum Arthropoda; class Insecta; order Coleoptera; family Chrysomelidae; genus Acanthoscelides; species Acanthoscelides obtectus. The sequence continues at coordinate 88,120,891 of CAVLJG010000006.1, read as the reverse complement.
TTCTAAAGCTCTCAACATCAACTGAATGTAAAGCTCACAGAAATAAACTGGAATGCAGACTGTAAAATGTCCCAAGATCCCCCGAGTTTTATCCATCGAAAATACGCCAATATTTGTATAGTCAGTATATCTTGATCAAGAACTGCGGGTTTTGCTGTGTTCCTCGTCTCCTGATGGATAAACTCTTAAGCTACTTGTTTACAATCAGGAGATGATTTTTTTTCATCTGAGAGTCCTTAGCCGCACTGACGAAGAGGCTGGAGGCGTGTTTAGTTACACCCCGAAATTGCCTCTTAAAATTTGATAGTGTCTCCCCTGGGATAACTGAGTAGGGTGAAACCGATACAGATTAAATCCCTCAATGCCTGCCGTCGGCTCGCAAAGTTTCATCTAAATTAATGAGGTAATTTAAGAGAAATCCAAATATATAAGTTAAAAGAAATGAACTTGATCACCCTGTATATTATAGACCTGAATAATAGTATACATGGAAAACTAAATTAGAAAAACATAAAAACACTGAAAACACGCACAAAATCAAATAGGTAAACTTCTTAGCATACGGTATTATAAACGCATTTCACTAATAAGCTCAAGAAGTGAGTGGACGTCAGTTCCGAGGTATTCGTCTGTTTACGTCTATCAAAATAAGACAGGGCGATTCGAGTTGCTTTATTGATATGGTCAACTAACCAATAAATACTTGCAGGCTGAGATCGTCATAATTCCAGCTGGTGGTGGCTATACACTGTTTGCAGTGGCCAATCCTGGCAATAGATGACGCGTTGCGTTGTGTGATTTCTATACTAAGTGACATATAAATCCGAACACCCAGTTTAAATGGTTTTATTTTCATAAAATTTTATATAAGTACTTAATGAAGCATAATAAGTAAATGATAAAAATTTCAAAATGATTGCACTGCTTTAAAGCCCTTTGACCTTTAATAATGTGTGGATGCACCCTGATGTGCTACGCATTCTCCAACGCGCCTAGGCATGATTCTGATCAGGTGGTCAATGTCCTCCTGTGGTATCTCATTCCAGGCAACCACCAACTCCTCTCGAAGTGCTTCTAGAGTCTGAGGAGGACGTTGCAAATTGAGCAATCTCCTACCCATCATATCCCACACGCGCTAAATTGGGGATAAGTCGGGAGATCTTGGTGGCCATGGTAATAATGTGACATCATTATGTTGAAAGAAGTCTATTGTGACTCTTGCAACATGTGGTCGGACATTACCTTGTTGGAAAGTTGGATCTGCCAGGGTGTCAAGATAGGGTAAAAGATGGTGTTCTAGAACTTCGTGGATATAACGCTGCGCGTTCATGTTACCTCTGATGAAGATTAAAGGTGGCCTGGAACCATAAGCTATAGCACCCCAAACCATAACTACAACAGTGTGATGAACTCGTCTTTCAACAAAAAACTGTGGATTCCTCCTTTCACCACGTCGCCTTCTAACCCTGACACGACCATCGTGCATGCCTAAACAAAATCGAGACTCGTCACTAAAGACAATACTGTTCCATTCCTGATCCCAGAGTGACCGTTGTCTGCACCACTCAAGGCGATTACGTCGGTGTTCTCGAGTTAAAGGGAGGACCCAGTGTGGCCGGTATGAAAACAAGCCAAAACTTCTCATTCGTCGGTAGACACTTCGCATGCCAATAGGTCTTCCGTGTTCTGCAAACCATTCATTTGCAATGGACCTGGTAGTGGAGAAACGGTCCCTTAAGGCCAATAATCTTAGGCGGCGAACCAGTGCCCCTTGCTCTTTGCGTACGGCCTTCTCGAAGCCATGCCTGACAACACCTAAACACAGTGTCTACACTTCTTTGCACTCTAACTGCAATTGCCCGAAAAGAAAGTCCAGCTTCCCGAAGTCCCAATATACGGCCCCTATCAAACTCACTAAGTTGACGAAATCGTACAGGTCTCCGTACTCTAGGCATCGTAACCGATCGTAAAGGATGTCAAGAACCAAAATCCGCCAACGTTGATTCTTTACTGCGGCTGAAATATTCATTTTTAGAGCGTTAGTGAATTAAAAAAAAGCAGTATAAAAACCGGAATGTCGAACTAAGTCTGAAAAATTTTTCACTTGTTATTTACAGTAAGATAAATACATTCACCAACTTTTATTAAAATAAAACCATTTAAACTGGGTGTTCGGATTTATATGTCACTTAGTATATATATATATATATATATATATATATATATATATATACTTCTTGCCAAATTTAATTTGTTTGGTTTCAGTGACAACTCGATGTGTTTATTCAAATCCTATTCACATAATCGTCAGCTATTAAATTCATACAATGGCTTTGAATCTTTTCCCTATACAGGGTCTTCACCGGTACCACAGGGTTCGAATTTAGGACCATTACTCTTTTTGATCTTTGTTAACGATGTGAGTGTGAAACATTACTATTTGCCGATGACTTGAAATTGTTCTTTGAAATGTCAATTATCCAAGTTGGAAGATTGATGTCGAATGAATACACTGCATCTAAATATCGCTAAATGCAAAGTGGTTACATTCTGTCGAAAGCAACAAATAGTAATTTACCCTCATGGCTCCGGAGGGAATGTCATCAGTCGGCACGAAAATGTTTCTGATTTAGGCGTGACATTTGACAGTATGATGAATTTTGACTATCACATGACTCAAATAATAGACCTAATAGAGCTTTAGTTCGGAACTGTAAGATTATTAAAGACTTGGCAAAAGAAATTCCTTAAGCATCTGGTTTTCAAAATTGATCCAGTTTATAGCCAGCGCGGGTCTGAATGCCAAGTATTTTTGAAAAGATTCCAAGTTGCCTCAATTTTTAGTTCCAAGGACAAGTTCTAGATACACTACCCTCTTTTTTTGTGACCGTGCAAATACAATCTTAGCTTTAAAAGCTCCTGTAAGACTCATGTGCATGAACTTCAACAGAATATGCAGTATTTGTAATATTTTTCTTTGTTCCCTTACTCAACTCAAGAGGGTTTTAGGGTAGCACCTTAAATAGCGTTATACATGTTATATTAACGTGTTTTTATCCTCTTGAATTTCAACAAATCAGTTTTGTTTTTTTATTATGCCAGATTACTTGCCCTGTAAGTGGAATTAAAATAATTATATTGGACAATAAATGAGAGTGTTATTATTATTATTAGAATTGTTATCATTATTATTATTGTTATTATTATTATTATTATTATTATAGTTGCTATGCATTAAAAGCAGATACAACTGACCAAGTGTAGGCCAGATGACGAGTAACCAAAAAGCATGAGACAGTCGTCTTTGGTGGGAGAGACGAATGCGGTATATCTTTTACGTCTAATTGTACTTTACTAATAACGTATCACCCTCGTCTTCACTTATCGGATAAACTGATACAGCAATGCAATATCAGTATGTTTCTGCCAGGTCAACTCCTTGTCAATGATGACTCCAAGATACCTGACAGATTGCTCCCATAGTATAGATACGAGTTTCATTCACTGATATCTCTGAGGGGGCACCGCTACGTTTTTTAGTACACTAGATTGCCTGCGTTTTCAAAGTATTAATTTTGATCAACCACCGATCCGCCCACTCCAATACTTCCTCCACCGCACTCTACAGCCTGTCGTGAACCAGGTTACCAGAACAAGACTGGGCTAGCGATGCAGTATCGTCCGCATAGAGATAGACTTCACAGTTGCTGGGGCAAGGGACGTCATGTATATAAAGTGAATAAAGGATTGGTCCTAAGACCGAACCCTGAGGAACAACGACTCTGTTGTTGTTAACAACACATTGTTAATTTTGATCCGAGACTTCCTTCCTTCTAGAAAAGATTTCAACAGTTTTAGTAGCCAAAATGGAAAACCCTTTTAGATGAGCTTATACAAGAGGCCCATGTGCCACACCTTGTCAAATGTCTTGGATACTTCTAAAAGCCAGGGTAAACCCCCTGGTTACATGATCCACCAGTCTAACTGCCTGTAGCTCCGTACTATGCTCAGACCGAAAGCCGAATTGCACGTCAGGAATCACATGGTGATTGACGAAAAATTCTCAAGGTGACGATAAATCACCTTTTCAGCGAGCTTAGAAGGAGCTGACAGCAGACTAATGGGACGGTAATCCTGGTTGAATATCGAACCTGCCTTCTTTGGGATCATGATTCAGCGACCTTCCACGCCTTAGGAAAGTAATGAATTCTGAGAATTGCATTGATTATTGCCACCAGCCAAAGCCTTGAGCGAAACCAACTTCAGTGCTTTGTTGGTCCAGGTGCTTTAAGCAACTTTAGGTCCTTAATGTGGTCTTGGAGCTCTGCTGGTGTGCAAAACGGAATCTCAGAAGATTCCGTATATGTGCTATGCTGAGATTCAACTGAAGAGTCTTCCGTAGAAGAATCTTCTGAAAAGGAGTCACCGATGTTGGTATCGCTATTCGCTCTGAAGTATCTCCTGATAGATCTTACAATTTGTTGTTCCCCGTCAAGGTCATTGTCAAGATCATCATTGGGAGAGAACTGCCCTTCCATGACGTCAGCAAAAACGTCCACTTTATCCTCAGTCCTGAAAACTATGGCTCCAGGATCATATATATGTGGTAGTAGTTCTTGCCTTCCATTTCTGAGCGATTTTGCTACTTGATTCAAGCATCCCCGCCAAAAAGCCGCTCCACTGCTGATTGCAAAATTCATGGAGTGCATTTCTCACTTGATGGAAGAGATTCGTCGCTCTACGAACGTCATCAGGATGACAAGACCTTTTTGCTTGCTTAATCGCAGTCCTCTTTTCAGAAATTTTCCGACGAATGTTAGTATCAGTACCATCATATTAGACAGAAAGAAGACCACAGACAGGTTTAGGCGGTCTACTCAAATCACCGCAAAGAGAAAGTACTTGATCCAGAAATATTTGATGCAGCAAATGAATCGAAATCGAAACCCTCAGATTCTAAATCATCGGGATCAAAATCATGGAATTCCATTCCTTCAATTTCCTTCCTGGAGCTAGTTGTTCAGAATTGATCTATCTCTAATACAAAAACTTGCCGTTAGCATATAATATGGTGAATATTTCGTGATACCTGGAATCCGACAAGGGTATTATGTAACTTAAAAAGTGACCTTATATCGGTTTCTTTATGATATTATGTGGTTTTTTCTACAAGACGGCATCTTAGAACTAGCTGTCGTTCACTCAATGCTCACTTGTAGCAAGAGCGGGATGAACTGTTTGCACACTAGCCTACCTAGTCAAAAAGTTGACATTTTATCGTTTTTTTTTTGATATAATAAAGCTGCCTGACTATTGACTGATTCGGATATAAAACACTGTCATGAAATCCTTCTAACTAGGTAATAGTAGTTAATTCTTCCCATGATCCAAAATAAATCAATGTATAGTATGTCTTTCCACATGATAAGCTTACAAACCAGGAGAAAACAAAGTCCTCTCTATGCGACACCGTCAACTCGATTTCACACTCTGTTTCCCTCATCAGATAAAAAGAGCATCCCCACCAGGAGCGACGGCGACCTTGACAAGATATAATCGATTTCAAGGTCGTCCGTTGGAGAAAAAGAGAAGGGGAGTGGTAGAGAGAATAAAGAGGAAAATGGCGCCTCAGGGCTGTTATTTGGTTGGCTCGTTCGACAGATATTCAAATCATGCATGCTGGATAAAATTTTTCACCTGAGCCTTTTGAGAATAAGTTGTTAGCGAGGAAAAAACTTTAACGGAAGATCAAAGAAAACGGTAAACGACGTTCTGCTGTTGCAATTTTCTGTACGGTGAACTTTCCTTTTCATTCGAGTTCCCTTATGTTACATTTCGCACCAAAGTTGAGAGGTAAGGGAATATTTTGACCGTGAAACCTTTTGAGTTTGAAACACAAAGCACCTAAAAGGGGGACTACACAGTATGCGTGCATTTTCACAGCTCATGTGCACAGGAGCGAAAAGGAGAGAAGAATTAAAAAAACACCTACCGTTCATTTGATAAGAAATGTAAACACTGTTCGGGGTTTGTCGTAGTTAGATTGCAAAAACAAGGATTTGTATGCTCAGCGTATGCCACAGTACGGCCTGTGTACGAGATAAACAAAGGTATGCGGCGCGGGATTTAAACCTCTTAGAAAACGGTTTGAATACACTCGCGAAGTCTTGGCAGCATCTCCAAGTCAATCACCGTGGATCCACTTTGTAAACAAACAGTCCGGCTTACCTACACGTCGGGTTAGAGAGTGACTCGTTGTAGGCATGGCAAAATCACATTCGATATCAGATTTTTTTCGGAATCTATCCTATACCTTTGGTATATGTGTTATAATACCCGTTTTACAGTCAGCAAGACGTAAAAGAATTGATTAATTATTACTTATTTTGCATTTTTTAGTTCGATTTATCAGTTAGTTTTTCGTGGACATGTAGTATTGAAATGTCTTATGAATCATTTCGTAATCTAATCATTTCATTTAAAGCTTCGCTGTCATGGAGTTTTTCCTGTTAACTTAGAGCAATCAAGTTCCTCAATCCGAATACCTTCTAAAGATCTTACACGACTTATACGCAGATCGCGTGTCAGCTCTATCTGTCTTGCTTCCCTACAGAGGATCCATGGAAGAATTTATCAATCCTGGCGGTCCTAATAAGGGTAATGGAAAACTGTTATCAAATTATTGCATTCTCATCGGTCCTTGATACGTGTGCAAGGTTTCAGGTTAATCAAACTTCTGGTGTTAAAACATCCCTAGGCCAGTCTGATGGTTTGTGTAGTTGTTTAATTATTATTAACAGATGTACATTCAAATACAATGTACAATCAATTATGTTTTGATATTGGATGGTCGGCGATTGAGGCTAGTTTTTTGATATTATTCTGAAGAATAAAAAGGTAAAACGAAAATTATAGCCTAGGAATGTGACAGGAGTGACAGTTCGTTCGTATAGGTAGGCAAACCTTGCGCGTTTGAATCAAGGAAACACGGTCAGATTGTAAGAAACTCCTTGAAACTGCAAGAGCGGAGTCTCAAACTGTAAGAACATCCTGTTTAGGCTGTCCAATTTGCATCCGCTAACATAGGTACAATATCTCTAATTCTATTTAAAACAAAAAGCAAAAGCACTACAGTTGACTAATCGAGTCGCGACCGTGACTATACTAGTCACAAGGATAATTTGATCGCATACAACATTTAGACGCTCTTATTCAGGGTGCTTCACAACTTATCCGACATATTTCAACCAAATATGCACTGTTACGTTGTTTTCTCAAAAAAAAGTGATAAGAGTCCTACAGAAATCGAGACAATAAAATAGTACAGTTTAACAGTTATAAAAGCTGTTCAAAATTATTTCCATTGACTGCAATGCAAGCTTGGGCGCGGCTAAACCAATTTCGGCGCACTAATTCAAATACACCTGCTTCCTGCTGCGCCTGAAGGCTCAAATTATCGGCAGCCACTTTGATTCGGACACGCAATTCTTAAATATTCTGAATTGGAGTACGGTATACCTCGTTTTTCAAGTATCCCTATTAAAAGAGTCCAAAGGATTTAGATCGGGAGACCGTGGTGGCCATGCAAAAAATCACGAACTTCTAAACGAAAATGCGGAGGTGCCCCGTCGTGCAGAAACCACATCCGTGCTCGGACCGCCAATGGCACATTTTTAAGAAGCACCGGCAAATCATTCCGAAGAAATTCCAGATACTGGTGACCATCCATCCGATCTGGCAATATGAACGGTCCAATTAGACGTTCGTCGGCAATTCCTGCCCACACGTTTAAGGAAAAGCGATGATGGAAATGTTGTTGGACCACTGCGTGAGGATTCTCAAAGGACCAAACGTGTGTATTATGAAGATTGGTAATGACATTACGAGTAAAAAGAGCCTCATCGGTGGCCAAAATATTCGCTGTAAAACGGCCAAGAACAAAAAATTTTTGGTATTTTGTTTTCGTCAGTTCTTTGTTACAACATTTGCTACAATGAGTTATTAATGCGTGTTCTAATATCACGACGATGAACACAGAATACAGATATTTATTTTCCTATTTCTTATTGAAACTAAGGTTTATAACTTAATTTCTGTGGGACCTTTACTACATTAATTTTTTTTTTTGAGAAATCACTTCTTTCGTAATACTGCATATGTAGTTGAAATTTGTTTACTAAGTTGTGAAACACCCTGTATACCAACCGTCGAAACGCTTGGCTTAATTAACGGTACCTAGAGTAAAATCGGGTAATTTGTACCACCTACATATTTTATGAAATAACTCCTTAATGACTTGCTTGAATTGAACGAAACCTCAAAGTAAGATAATGAGACGTATTCATAAAAGAGAAGCATATCCTCGAAAACATAAGGTAAAAGTATAAGGTCTTGCTTCGGAGAAAAAGGTAGAAGTATAAGCATATCCTTGTTTTCATATTCATAATAATTACTTTATACTCGCGAGGATATCCTCCGTGAAGAAGTAAAAGGTTGACTGGTATTTGTATCTTGAACGACATGTGCTGACTTGTTCCAGTTTGTAGTTGACGCAGGAGTTCCTTCACTCAGCATCACTGACAGTTGTACCCGAGAGCCAAAACAGACCGTTCCGTATTTTTACTGGATACAGTTTTTTATCAAATTAATGTCATCCTCAAGTGATGAGGAAACTATAGAGAATAATAGCAATGACCTGCAGTTCATCGCAGGTGAAATTGCCATTGCTCCCATTATTTTGCGAAAGTCACAAGTTCCAAAAATAAAAATGAGAAAGGACGATGCCTTGAAGAAGATGTTGAAAGAATACGAATCAACATTCGGTAAACCATTAGATACTAAAGGGTTATTAAAAAAAATCAACAACATAAAATCAAGATTGAAGAAAAAAACAGATCTAAAAAAATTGGTAATAAAGCAATTAAATTGGCAAGAGAGAAATACGAAACTGAAGAAACGAAAGGGTTAACTACAAACGAACTGCAACGTCTAGTGCTATTACAGCAATAAGAAACAAGTATTTCACGTTAAGAGTATTATATACGAAGTTGAGTCTGCTACTGATCACTCAGAGAATTTTTGAAGGATATGCTTCCTATGCCAAGTAGAACGGTGAAGATTATGAATATCCTTTTACTTATGTCACTGCTTTGAAGGATATGCTTATACTCAAAAAGCAAAAGCATTGACTGGTCTGATCTGAAAAATGTAATTGAAAATGATTTTATCAAAATTATTCGGTGGTTTAACAGTAGAAAATTAAGCATTAACTACCCTAAAACACATTTTTTACCATTTGGATCTTATGCTAGACATCTGCCAAATTACACAAATTTCTCCTTCAATATTAATGATCAAAAAATGCAAATTAATAGAGTGCCCAACATAAAATACCTTGGAGTGGTCTTGGATCCTCACTTACGCTGGGACATCCATGTCAATTATATTTTAAAGAAAGTTAGATTTGTATCCTACAAAATTAAATACCTTGGGAATATATTGACAGAAAAATATCTTCGAACATTATACCATGCACTGATTGAGCCTCATCTCACATATGGTATATTAGCATGGGGAGCTGCATGTTCCTCACATATCTATAATTTAGATGTTTTTCAAAAAAGTATTCTAAGAATGATATTTAAAAAACCGAAACTTTATCCCACTGAAAAATTATACGCAGATGTTCGAATGTACGTATATGATATAAGACAGCTTTATTTCTTACACAGTATCACTCACTACCATAAATTTGTAAACACCGACCAAAAATTTAAACATAATCATTATACCAGGTACAAAATTCGTGGCACAGTAGCTCATCAACCGCATAAATCTATAATGCAGCGATCATATCTCTATTTAGCGCCAAAATTTTATGAAATTATACCTAAAGACTTAAAAGATTTACGTTTCGGAAATTGTTTAAAAAGAAATTTAAAAAAGTGGCTACATTCTATATCTAGGACTGAAATTCATAAACTCATAAATACGAACATCAACTAAATACATAATCTACTGTAGCTAATTTTTGTCCTTTTTTGTCATTTGCATTCTACAGTTTCAACTTAAATTTATTGGTCCATGTACAGGCGATGCCTTCTATTGGGCCTGTTTTGATTTTATATTTATTTACTCATATTTTTTGTTATCTTTGTACATTGAGTGAATAAATATTATTATTATTATTATTATTTACCTCAAATTATTATAAATACCATCTGGAGGATTTCCTCCAAAATTTGCGAGTACAAGGATATCTTTTGTTTTATGAATACGGCTCATTTTGACATGTTTTTGTCAAAATGCGCAATCTAAGACTGATGTGAATGCTCAGAGTTTAGTAAACTCGTAGTAAGGTTTTTGAAAAGATGTTGCAGACGGTATAATTTATCGAGCCGGTTCGCTAAGTTGTACCACCCTGTTTTTAAATTTCACCATACCAAATTGCATAAGATTTTCATTGTTAGTGGAACACGTGTGTGAATCGCAAAATTCTGATAATTTGATTATGCAACTTGCAATATAGAGATCATAAATAAGAAACAAAGGTGGTATAAGGTATTACTCTAACAAAATAACTAAAATATACGTACAAATGAAAACATAGGAATCGCCGATTCCGAACACATTGATAAAATAGAAAACTATCCTTACGGCTGAGAATATTTATTTAGACATCAAGACCAAAGATTTTCGTTTTGCATAGTTTCATTGCTGATTCTATCTTCCATATTTTGAACCCTTGTGAGGCGCGACTGAAAAATAAGACACGAGTTTCTTAAATTGTACTGGTACGATTTAACAAACCAGCTGGTACAAATTACCGTAGTGGCATAAATGACATAAATTACACATGTCTGCAACCAAAAAACTCTTTGGATGATTTAAACTGATTCTTATCATACACGAAACTGATATCAGAAAATGTCTAGCACGTCAGAATTTTCCACAAAATGCGAAATCACATTTTCCCCATTTTCCCTTGTCTAAGCCCAGATGTCTTGACAGATATTTTAGTATTTTCATCACATGATGCAACCCCGTATTTTGTTAACATGATAATTTCGTGAAATGGCGTCGCGAAAGTGCGTAGATTCACCTGACCCTTTTGATTTTATCTGTGGCAAATATACAGTTGTGAGAGAGTATATTTTGCATATTTTGGAAAGAAACTTGATGATCAAGACAAAGCTTGGGCCCCGCATGAAGTTTGTAAGTTTCAGAGTAAACAGGAAAGTTTCTGCTGTGGGATACCTCTAGTATGGCGAGCGCAAAGGAACCATAGTAGCGAGCGCTACTTCTGCTCATGTGAGGTCAAAGAGTTCAACTCAAAATCAAAGTATTGCATATAATATATAAATCTCCCTTCAGCTATTCATCCTCTTCCTCATGATGCAGAAGTACCTGTTCCAAATCCCCCTGCTACGCTGGGAATGTTACCAGGCTCAGATGAAGGTGAAGTACAACCTCAAGCCTATCAGGATTTAAGTTCTGACTTTGAAGATGACACTAGACCATAATTGTCCTCCCAGGAAGAGATAAATGATATGGTGAGAGATCTAGATAGTCCCAAAGGTGCTGCTGAGTTGTTTGGATCACAAGTCAATGATAAGAATTTATTTATTTACCTGTAGTGTCTTTTTCTTGGTTCAGACATCGTGAAAAGATTTTTTTTCTTTACTTTAACGAAGAAGATCAGTTCATCAGCTCATTTGTATTAAAAAATAAACTATTAAATGATAAACATGACTTCACATCAAATTGATACCCAGTTTGTGAAAAAACGTGATGTGCTACGGCAAAGCGGAGTTCATTTTTAGACTCAGTGCGTCCCAAGTAATATAAATCAGTTAAAATTACCAAAACAACTTAAAAAACATGTTTATGCAAACCTGTGTTATTTTAGTTCTTTTTAGAAAGTGTGGTTAGGTTCAATTTGGCTCGCTAGAGATGTTATAAAATAATTTCGAGAAATGCCACCCTAACTAGTAGAAAGCAATCATTTGGAGATGAAGGCTTATCTGAGATTGTAGAATACTGCGTAAAACAGTTTTTTTACAAATTAGCAAATATGAAGATTCGCGAACGACAGTCGGTAGCAAGTGTTTGTTAGGCACGAATTGGTGCCAGGGGGCATCAAACAAACCAAATAGATAGCATTAGAAATGTATAGTTCAGGAAATATTGATATGGTACAACTTAAAGACCGGCACAACATACCCAACATTCCCCTACATCTGATGGTATATTGCAAATTTGGGTCGTCTCTGACTCTCTTTCATACACAGTCTCAGGTTTTTCGCTGTTTCAATAAGGAACAGAAATAGCATACATAGGATTCCAGACTGTACCGTTTCGAGGTCCCAATGGTGAGAAACAAATTCGAAGCTCATGTGATACATATTGATTCAGCTTGTCGTGTAATATCGAATAAATCGTAATATGTGAATAAATTCAATATCTCTATCTTCTGTAGATATCATGCCTGTGGGTTGAGAAGCAAAAGCACATCGGTGCAACCGTCTTAATCATTGTACTCAACTAGTCAGATAGCGTCCCCGGCCTTTCATGTGGCCTTCCTCAATTAAGGGAGAAGCAGGGAATAACAGCACGTGGACAATGCAATTTGACATGTTCTGACCTCTATTGGGAGGGTCGGACCTTGTGACGTCCTTCGGAACATCTACCTTAATTAATTACGTAAAGTTCTGTAACTTCGTTAGGGGAAATACGACAGATGATAGTACATGCAGTAATGAGTGGTCAACTGATCATCATATTTATTTGCACAGAAAACGCTGGAATTGATTTTAATCATGCATGTATGTTAGATGACATGCTCGTATTCAGCAAAGCAAATCATGAACAAAGTTGCACAATAGACAGTTTTATTGTGAGTGATTAAGGGCAGTATCGTCAGTCGTTCCTATAATTGTAGGACGCCCTTATGGCCTCCTTGATTTTCATAGCATTTTCGCTCTTTCAGGAAGGCTGGGGTATTTCTAGATTCCTGTTATTCGAAGTCAGCGTCAACGCTCTTCTACCTATTGATTCTTTTTGAATTGTAGGGAATTTCAGGCTGATGAAACAGATGATAAAAATGAAAAGCATGAGCAAATAGCTCAGAACAGAGCGCCTTTTTAAAAGTAAGGAAAAACTAATACTTTTTTGTTCTTGGCATAGTAGTTCCATTGTGTAAAAACAATCCTCAAAATCGGAGTGGTTGAAAAATACTTTAAGGTAAAGTCATTTCTAAGGGCCGCATAATTGTAAGGCGCCTTCATCGCCTCTTTGACTTTCATAGTTTTCTACTGTTCCGGGTCAGTACTCTATTCTGAGGTTATGTCACAAATATGTATTTACATCAAATTGTTCATGCTTTTTATTTATATCATCTATTTTATCAGCCGGAAATTTCCTACAATTGAAAAAGAAAGCATAACTTAACATGGTACAGTAGACATCTAGGAACATCCCAGCCTTTCTGAAGGAGAGAACAGATTATGAAAATCAAGGAGGCCACGAAGGCATCCTACGATTATAGGAACGACTGACGATACGACCCTAAATGATTTGTTGAAGAAAATCAGATTTGCTTATCGCACTTCTTGATTTGTGTAAAAAATAATAGATAGTTTTCTTAAAGTTTATTTAGCGAGTACATTAGATCTAAAATGATTTTCCTTAGCTACTAGGGCTAGATAAGTAGGACAGAAATGTTCATAATGAAATGCATATGCATTATGCTGTGTCAGACCTAGGCAGAGTAAAGAATATGATAAGCTATCTACCGTATTTCAAGCACAAATTGCAGCACTGACGGAATATGGAAAAAGTTGGGTAGATCAGAAATAAAAGAGTGTGCAGGATGTTCGGAAGGTCGATACCAACCTAAGAGGTGATAGGACACCTCATATGGAACAGATTGAGCTACATATACCTCAATACAATGTCGAATGGTTTTTAGTTTACGCGCAATTTTGTGAAAAATTAGAGACAAGCCAAAATCATGGGATAAGCCCTCGCTTGTTCAATAATAAAGGGCAACTCCTTTGTTCTCTTATTTTCATCATTTATCTTGATATATAGTCTTTCTATACAAGTAGATTCCAAGCCGAAAGATCGCCTACACGTTATAAAAAGTAATATTGGTTTACTTAATGGCTCCGTTTTCCAGAGCTACTTGACTTTTCGAACGAATTTATTAAAAACATTAGTGCAGTGTAAATTAAAATCAATGAAAAAACTTACCTCACTTCTGCTCTATCTCGTGGCATGTCATACAAAGCGTTACTTAGTTCTTTCCTCAAAGCTCATAGTAGATCAAACCGAATGTCATCGGAGTTACAATAAAAAAAAACAAAATCCATTTTTGTGAAACAACGCAGTTGACAGTGAGAAAACTATTCATCTACTTAATAACACAATGCAAACAGCAATTTTTTATGGATCTATGTGCCCTTGTCTCGTATTCTTGTAGTAGGAGTCAGTTTACTGGGAGTGATTTGGTTTCATAATAGAACATGTTTAGCACAAGTTAGCCCCTCTGAGAAAAAAAGTTAGCTACAAATATGCATAACAAAAAATTAAATGACCTTCCTTCGTCCGTGAGAGAAATTGCTGCAGGTGCACATGATCGTAATCACCAGTCCCGCGTGAATGACGATATTGGCCTTCACCATGCACAGTGCATACAGCCCACAACAGTGTGGCAGCGATTGCCGACTGTAACGTATGACCACCGATGGCGACGTTTGTCCATCTGGGGACTACGTCGCACGTATTCAGAGCCGACTGCAAGTATTAAGAGGCTGGAGGCGTATAAAATTTCAGATATACCCATCCCCACCCCCTGCAACCCCTAACCCCCAACTTTCAACCCCAACAAAAATTTTCCCGATAATTATCAAGATCGTCTGAAACATCAAAAAAAGAAGTTTGAGCAATTTTTATTTTTTCTTGTTTTTAGCATTTTGTTTTGTTGCTACTGCACTGATTTTCAAAGATTACATAGCTTTTGCTTCCTTGTCACAGTAGTAATATTGTGTAAATATTTTATCGAAATCCTAGCGGTACTTTTCAAATTACACGCGGTTATAATGTTAGCGGACAGACCGACAGACAGAACGACTAACGGACATGAGTAACATTAGTTAGCTCTCCTCCACCATTCTTAATATCTACATATTTATTGATCTGTCCGTGCATATCTAAGCAGATCTGCATATTCGAGTGATCTCAGACGTCGCTCACCGACCCGAAACGGATAGCTGCATGCATAATTGCCCACTTTGCAACATCCCTTGGGTACTCCCGATTCCCGAAGTACGTCTCTCGGCATCTCAGTCACGCCTATAGGGAGCCATTATATTTGTTATCCCTCAAGGCGATCGATACGTCAGCATTCGATCGCGTGTGTTGCTCTTTGATAGTCCGGTCGTGGTAGGCAAAAATGACACTGTCGCTTCCTGGGTGCCGTGTCAGAGGTATTACGTAAAAAATCGTCATAACGTATCAAAAATCGGTTTGATCCCAACTTGTGTATTGAGTAGGCACTCGCCTATTCCGCATCTTCTCAACGTGAAGGTCATTCCGGCAATGGCCATACAAGCCACGTATGACCCCCGTTGGTTATGACGTTTAGACAACACGCACAGCTACTAAAAACTAACTTGAATTGAATCTAGTCCCACGGTGATATTATTTTGGAAAAATGACTAAAAAAATATAATTTCACTTTTACTTCCTTCGCCTACTGTCGAAAATCACGAAAAATAGAAGGAAGTGGAACAATACTGAAGTTCTAAAACTCTTGCAAGAGTTTGAGAAATTATCGGTACTGTGGGACGTTAGGCGCGTAGAGTATTATTCAAAATCTAAAAAAATGGTGCATTGGAAACAACAGGTAATCACTTGTAGCATTGAAAACTTATACTGTTGCGAAGCACAAAAAAAAATTAAAACTCTGATTGGATCATTTAGTCTCGAAAAAAAGCAAAATGAAGATGTTGACACTCGGAAAAGATACTGCAAGCCGCTGTAGGAGTCTGCAGTTGCCAAAAAAAGCCGCAAGGTTATGGCTAAACGTTCTCTTGGTGGTATAGATTTTCTAAACTGTGTATCGATTTTCATTACCAAGGTAAGCAGGTATTCAAAGTCAGCCTTGATCATTCTTGTAAAATTTCCGAATTGATCACACAGACTGTCTAATACGAATTCCTTTCAATTCCGATTTTCTTTTCTTTTAATTAAATTATACAGTATAATAAATGTTGCCGCGGCTATATGTCTATTCTCCATGTTAACATCGTAGGCGAAGGACTGGAGCAGCCCTTGCGTTGAAAAATGAATTTCAGTTTAAACAGACTCCACGCACGCGAACGAATGCGTGCGCGTATGCTCAGTGCGTGCGTGATCATATGCAAACGCACCTTTATAGGTTTTTTTGAGGTTTTATAGGCTTTTTACATAATATTCGTGCCGGAGAACCTTATCCTTTAAGTTGTAGTCACTGTAATGTCAGTGTCTGTCGTTAGTCTGTCAGGTCTGGAAGCCAAGAAGACAAGTCGTAGAGGAAAGGGGTGAGGGAGAAAGACAGGAAGTAGGGGCGGAAAAGGCACTAAAAGTAATTGTTTCATGTAAATATTTGGGGTGAAATAAATCTAGGACTGTTACATTGTACTATATACATTTTGTGTTGTCCTGAACTAAGTTTTGGGTGTTTGGTTTTCAAAACTATACAGGGTGTCCGGAAAGTTTGGGTTTTCCTTTACACGACGTGTAGATCTTGAAAACATAAGCAATTTTTCTTAGTACCATATACACCAATGTCTTAAGGGAACCGAGATAAAGGGCTCTGCAACATCAAAAATATCTGAATACCGTCCTGTAGACGCGACCCGGGACATCACCCAGTGGTACAAGGTCTCAACCCGACGGCAGAACTGGGTCGGGGTCAGTGTGTCAGGTTAGTATGCAACCTTCAACCGACGGTTACAGTCACGCGTGTAGAGGTAAACGAACTCGTATAATCGATTGCGTTTCAAAAAACAACAAGCACTAGAGACGTAACTAGAGAAGTGCAAGTATCAAAAACTAAAGTGTGGCAAACGCTGCGTGAAGAGGGGCTGTATCCGTTTCACGTCCAACGTGTACAAGCCCTTCAACCTGACGATTTTCCAGCAAGAGTGCGGTTTTGTGAGTGGTTGTTGCATCAACATGACAATAATCCGGACTTTTTGAAGTGCATATTGGTGACAGACGAATCTACGTTCACGCGTAATGGGGTGAATAACTTTCGCAACACTCATGTTTGGTCAGTAGAAAATCCGCACTCTGTCCGTCGGGCACATTTTCAACAATCATTTTCGGTGAATGTTTGGGCTAGCATGGTGGACGGTATGCTCATTGGACCATTTATTCTCCCAAATCGATTGGGCGGGATGCAATACCTAGACTTTTCACGCAACATTTTGCCTTCCTTGTTAGAAGATGTGCGATTAAGTGTAAGACAATCAATGTGGTTTCTGCGTCTGCTCGGTAGCGCTTCAGCTGATTTCATTTTCTGTTGGAGCGGTATGATTTCGGGCAGAGACGTACTTAGCCCTTCTCGTCAACTGGAGAGTGAGTACTTTTTCCTTTATTTTTTTTACTTGGTCGTCCTCGTTTCGCTACACATTACCTTTGTTATTTCAAGGGTAGTTGTTTCTGAAAAGGAAAACCCCAACTTTGCGGACACCCTGTATTTTTGAAGGTAAAAGTATGAATTTAATTTCGTTTACAATGCTAGTCGCGACCTGAAATGTTTGCGTATTTCCTCGACTGTGTAATAAGTCACTCCTTCACGGAACAACAGGTTGCTGTGCCATTCCGCTTACTGGTAGCGCCGTTTCCTAAGGTAGGTCTCTATGGATGGTATCGTTTGATACATACCATGGGGCATTAGTTATTGTTTTGGGAGTTCTACTCTGCAGAACAGTTTACACATATGCGACTAAATAGTACCAAGCCCCGCATGCGTAGGTTATTGCAGGTCTGATGATGGTTTTGTATATTCGCATTTTATTAACCAAACTCAATTTTGAGTTTCTACATTAAAGAGGATACAGTTGCCGGAATGTAATTCGGAATTTATTACAATGTGTGCCTGCCAAGTCATACTTTTGTCTATAGTGTATTTACACCCAAGATAGAATGGATGCGTGATTGCCAAAAGCAAGAACGGCGTACAGGGCCGCATTTAGGGCTACCTCCGAATTATGGACTACCACCAACGTGTTGTAAAACAAAGATGACAGTATTTAATGAAATTATCTAATATAGTGAAGCAGTTATAGTTAAGGGTGTCGCAAAATCAAATTTTTATTCTTGAAGGGGTGCTAAGTTTTTCTACAGATTTTTCAAACTAGACAACATGGAGAAATTCATACCAGAGGTAACCAGCTGCTCACTATGCACAATGAATCCGTAGTCAACGAGGGGTAGAGATGACACTTTTGTACATGGAATAAATATAAGGCTGTTCAATCAGTTGAAAATAGATTTTGAAGGTGCACTTCGGACTTGCATTGTCTGTAGTTTATCTGTAAGTTAATATTTCACTATAACTAGGATTCCCATAATATGTATTCTGTGACAAAACAAAAACGCAAAACTTACTCAGACTCACTTGAAGAGCTATCGTCATTAATGTTTATGATGATGGATTCAAAATCTCTCTCAATTATGTTGTCCAGCTCCCACATTGCTACCTCCACTTTCTCCTGAACATGCTGCACACATTTTTGCCATCTTTCTGGTGTGACCCTCTGTATAGCAATTCTGAACAGCTCTTGCATGTCAGAAAATTTAAATATTGTATTGTGTGCACCAACAAAATTCTTAACATCTGCCCATATGAGCTCAATGGGGTTGAGCTCACAGTGGTAAGGTGGCAAACGGAGTACTGTGTTGTGGTGTGCTTTGGCCATTTCATCTATAACATATTTATCATGTCTTGGTCTGTGTTGTTTCACAATATCTAATAGTTGTAATTTCAGTAAGGAAGTGTCGAAAGTTATATTTTTGGAACGAAGCCAGCTCTGAATGTCTGATTTCCTAGAAGCTGAAGTTGTGATTTTTTTCTATTTTGCGAGAATGATAGGGAGCATTATCCAAAACAACCACAGAATTGTCTTCGAGACGTGGTAAAATGCCTGAAAACCACTTCTCGAATGCTCCCCCATTCATCTCTTCGTGGTAGTCAGTGGTTTTTTTTGACTCAAAAGACCATAAGCCGTCATCCACGAAGCAATCTACTCCCCCAATGTGGCAAATAATGAGCCTTTTTCCTTTGCCTAGAAAGATGCTTCAAAAGTTTATGAATAGTCGAACGTTTGAAATTTGGTAACATAGCATCCTCGTAACCTCCCGTAGTACTTTATCAACTGTCGGTATTTCGTTTCTGAAGAAGAACTCGTGCACTTTCCTCCGAATCGCATACTTGTCAGCGTCATCCAACGATCTTATGATACTTTTGCGATTTTTACCCGTCATTGGCTTGGAAAAGGCATGCTTTTTCTTATGTTCGTTCAAAACATTGTACACTGTCGTTTGGCATACCCCAATTTTATCTGCCACTTTCAGAACTATTTTCGGGTTAGTTGATGTTTCGTCTTCCATCCGCTCTATCTTGAATGTATTCAATATTACGTCTTTCATGTCTACGCTAAGATGTCTTTTTTTGATCGCTTTCTAGGAAGGCTAAGGGAGTAGCCTACAGCCTCGTCAGCAGTATCTGTACTGGACATGTTCAGGATTGGTTCAAAACAAATAATAACGAGGAATAACAATAACAAACAGAAACTTAACAAATTACTCAAATACACTTTACAACAACAGCAACAACCAAGCAAGGTGAATACGAAAACACGAGCACGCAGTGATACACGCGACGGTCGGTGGCCTGAATGCAACTCTGCCTGCCGTGCCCCTGCCCCGCGCATTATTCCGCCAGGCGAACGCTTGAAATTTAATGGCGAATTGACCAATAAGAGCCGTTGTCCCCACCTGTTACCGAGAGATCACGCGCTAACTGTTATTATTTACATCTCATCTTGAACTTGGATTCAGTTTAGTATGAGTTCTATGAGGTCTGTAAATGTGCAATCTCTGATGGGGCACCAGGGCGCTTTTTTGTAGACTAGATAGGCTGTATTTTTGGAAAATTAACTTTGGTTAGGCGACGATTCGCCCATTCTGAAACCTCGTTCACTGCTTGCTGTGGCCGGTCATGGACTATCTCACTAGAACATAACTGGGCAGATGAGTACATTCCCACGCACGAAAAACATGAGCCTCCTCCTGGGGCAGTCGGACAAAATTTAACGATTTCTCTTTTAATATAATATAATATATAATATTTATTCACTCAATTTACAAAGATAACAAACAATATGAGTAAATAAATATAAAATCAAAACAGGCCAAATAGAAGGCATCGCCTGTACATGGACCAATAATTTAAGTTGAAACTGTAGAATGCAAATGACAAAAAAGGACAAAAATTAGCTACAGTAGATTATGTATTTAGTTGATGTTCGTATTTATGAGTTTATGAATTTCAGTCCTAGATATAGAATGTAGCCACTTTTTTAAATTTCTTTTGAAACAATTTCCGAAACGTAAATCTTTTAAGTCTTTAGGTATAATTTCATAAAATTCAGGCGCTAAATAGAGATATGATCGCTGCATTATAGATTTATGCGGTTGAGGAACTGCTGTGCCACGAATTTTGTACCTGGCATAATGATTATGTTTAATTTTTTGGTCGGTGTTTACAAATTTATGGTAGTGAGTGATACTGTGTAAGAAATAAAGCTGTCTTATATCATACATTTGAACATCTGCGTATAATTTTTCAGTGGGATAAAGTTTCGGTTTTTTAAATATCATTTTTAGAATACTTTTTTGAAAAACATCTAAATTATAGATATGTGAGGAACATGCAGCTCCCCATGCTAATATACCATATGTGAGATGAGGCTCAATCAGCGCATGGTATAATGTTCGAAGATATTTTTCTGTCAATATATTCCCAAGGTATTTAATTTTGTAGGATACAAATCTAACTTTCTTTAAAATATAATTGACATGGATGTCCCATCGTAAGTGAGGATCCAAGACCACTCCAAGCTATTTTATGTTGGGCACTTTATTAATTTGCATTTTTTTGATCATTAATGTTGAAGGAGAAATTTGTGTAATTTGGCAGATGTCTAGCATAAGATCCAAATGGTAAAAAATGTGTTTTAGAGTAGTTAATGCTTAATTTTCTACTGTTAAACCACCGAATAATTTTGATAAAATCATTTTCAATTACATTTTTCAGATCAGACCAGTCAGTACCTTCATATAATATTGCAGTATCATCTGCAAAACTAGTTATTTTGCCAACACAATTAATTTGGAAAATATCATTTAAATATATATTGAATAACAGCGGACCTAAGACAGTTCCTTGTGGAACACCACACTTAATATACATTTCTTTACTAAATGATCCTGATATCTGCACAGATTGTGGGCAATTTGACAAATAATTTTCGATCAGTGAGTACGCGTTTCCTCTGAAACCAATTCTCTCCAATGCTTCTAATAATAATTTGTGATTAACTGTGTCGAAAGCTTTCTTTAAATCAACAAAAATGCAGATTGAAGGGATTCTGTTATCAATATTTTGATGTATTTGATTTACAATTTTAGTTATTGCGTCCGATGTAGCCTTCCCTTCTGTAAATCCATATTGATTTTCACTTAAAATTTTGAATTTTGTGAGGTATCGAATCATTCTAGTAGATAAAACTTTTTCAAAAACCTTTGCTACACTGGATATTATTGATATTGGTCTATAGTTGTTAACATCTGTTTTTGTTCCTGATTTATGTATCGGTATTATATTACCTTTTTTTAAAATTGAGGGATATATGCCAGATTCAAAGCTGTAATTTGGCTATAAAGCTTACCGAACAAAAGCCAACACTCTCTATTAACTGTTCAAGAAAATCTAAATCATATAATTTTATTCAGTCCTTGATCTTGCGTTTGACGTTACGTCTCAGAAATTAGACTTCTATACTGAAACGTTTCTTTTTTTCTCACAGCCAGTTATTAATCAATTATAGAACATGCCACGGTAATGATATCCCAAAAAAATGCAGATCGAAGTAGCATCCAGCTGGACTTCGATACAAAACTCGTAATCTAAAAGGAAAGTTTTTCAATAAAGCGGCAACTTCCCAACTAACTTTTTACATTAAGTCCTAAGCTTAGTCAGCGCTGGTGTCGAATCACCTTTAACGACCGTTATTAATTTTTTTTTCCAGTCATGGCACACGTTGCGCCGGAGAAGTTGCAGCGGCCCGTGACAACGGGATTTGTGGAGTTGGGGTCGCCTACGACTCCAAAATTGCAGGTGAGTACGTCAGTTATTCAAGTATCCGAGCTTTGATAACAGATTATCATTATTAGATAGAGTTAAATGGAAAGGTGTGGCGAATATTTCAGCACGTTGCAGATGAGATCATTTCCGATATATTTGACCATATAATAAGCAATAACTTTTTAGATTTTTTCTCAATATACCTGCTTTTATACATGCAGGCTATATGTTGGAAATAGTTATCCCTAATCATTGGTATAGCCACATGCAGGTCTAGTATTTTCAGCTTCAGGTGTGGTTTTCTCAAAAAGTGCTACGTAAACACTTGAGATATCGAAGGCACCTATGACTATTTAGCTTTCTGAAAATGTATAATACTCGTAGTTGGTCATATACTGTAAAAGATTCTGGTGAACATGTATGTTTATTGAAATAGTCATAGAAATGGTGACAAGGAGAAGCTCTGGAGCTTCAAGCACTTCGAGCAGTTTACGTCATTTCCTGCATCAACCACATAAAAAATTATTTTACAGGATTTGCATGCAAAATGTCACATAGTATTATGCTAAAATTATGTCTCCAAGAATCTCGTGTTTTAAGTTAAAAAAATCTGTCGCAAATCAACAAAAATAGTGAATACATGTGAGAGGCCCTACGCAGTGTGTCTCAGATTCGTTTCTATATACAAGGATCTCGGCTTCTATTATACCTACAGCAAAGGTTAAATGGAGGAAGTTTTGAAGGAAACTTAGTGCATTCGATAGCCGGCTTCAGATTTACGATCGGTCAATTGGTTTTGGAAATATCGGCGAAAAACAAAAAATGTCGAATTTCGTTTTCTGCCAGTAAATCCGAAACGGTTAATTTAACATCTGTCAACATCTGACATTATTCTGAATTTTTTTAAGGCAAATAAGATAGCGTGTATGTCATGTCTCAATCCCCTCGACTTTCATTTTTGTTGTGGCCGTCATATTGGATTTTTCGATTTTTGAAAAGAGCGTAAAATTTTCAACCTAGTGATGTCTCGCAAGTACATTAGAGATTGGACTATCATCGAAATATCATCACACGTAATGTTATGTATTAATTTTTATCTAAGGAGGTTATGATTTATTTGTCAGAAAATAAAATTAATAAGTGACGCATTTTTTTCATCTAAGGAGGCTCTGACTTTGACGTTAAGTAATTCAAAGTATTACAATTGTGCTTAAGTAGTTTTTAAGTAAGTTTTCGCTCATTAGAAGGGTCAATATATTAGCCTCCTAGATCGCCTGTCCTTTCACCCTTGTATTTCTACCTCTGGGGTCACACAAAGAATGAGGTATATGAATTTGATCCTCCAAACAGATTAAAAAGATGTTAATAAATAACAAATAAACAAAAAAAAATTACGGACGAACAGGTTGAAAACACACAAGTCTGATGTTAAGTATTCTTCAATGCTGTAAAAAGGCTTTTGCATAAATAGACCTTTAACGAAAACATTTATATTGAGGATGGCTCTGAAAACAATTGGCAACTTGTGGTGAATCTGATAAGCTTTATGGTTGCTGATAAAGCGAGGCTATGTTAAGGGATACGCGGACAGTATGTATGTGAGTATATCGTCATGATGTGGAGAGTTTTGAATAGCTCCCAACAAGAAGTGAGCTTATTACTAAAAGTTCTTCTTCTCTCTTCTGCGCAACGAGTAAATCCGACATCTGTGAGCTGCTTCAACAGGAAGCGCTATAGTAATTCATAGCGGACTGTACGCGAGCAGAATAGTACATCCTAAGCACTTCAGTACTTACAAACTGCCTTAGTAAGTATTAAAGTACGGGGGATGTTTCTGAGAAGCACTGTATATCGACTGCCATTCAGTATTATATTAATGTTGGTTATAAAAATGTGACCTGCTAATAATAGTCTGCTCCTTGCGTCATCAGAAGAACAATATGGAGCAATGATTTCACTTATACTTTTTACGTTCATCCTGATTCCGGTTTTATGGCCAATCAAAATAATGGGAGGAAAATATTTAAGTGCCGTTATGTCGTTATAGCCTTTGGTAATACTTGATTGGATCGAAATTCTGATATTGAGATTGTCTTATCTAATTTATATGATAAAAGTATGCGTATCCAAAAAAACAAGAATTTTTTTCGAATTATCGACTGGTAATACAAAAAAAATCATGCATATTCCCTATTGGCAAGGAAGTGAAAACAAGAGGAATCGCTTCTCATATAGTCATATCACGTCAGAAATACGTAACTATGTGACAAACTGTTTATATTGACAATTTCCTCCAGTCTTATAAACCAAGCTAAACGTCGGTAAAAACAGCATCAATTTCTCAATAAACTTAATCATGCTGTATCTTCTCTACATAGACGTAAAAGGCCATTACGAACTTTTCATTAACGGTAAAAGCAGCTTTTTAAGCAGTAGGTAGTTAAAACGACGTTATCTTCTTTAGTTGGTAAACAACAAAGTATCACCGTGAAATCGACCGAGTTTTTTTATTCCAGAGCCTACTGCGTCAGCTAAATTACCTGGGTATTGTGAATGTCAAAGGACGGATGATCTACACAAAGTTGGACGTGTAATTCCCAAACTCGGACAATGATTACAAAGCGTGGGGTTATCCTCTGTATCGCCAAACCGTGATTTCTTTGACAATTCACGTTTTCAATTTCCTTTTTTAGTCTGATCCACCTGCCCTACAGATCAAAGTGCCTTGAACCGAACTCTTCCTTTGAAGCAGACTCCTGCCTTGCCTGATATTTAAATACTCTCTCGGAAACACAATAGCTGTCGCCAGCCTGTCAGTAAACTGCTACGCTATTTAGACGAAATTCACATGTCCGGATGCCAGACACAGTCACCATCAAGTCATCGACTACTGTGCGAACAAACCAAATAATGTTACAAGTACTTATAATAAAATTTCTTATGGAGATAAAGGCTCCTTATGTTCGTTATTCTAAATAACCTCCAATTCAGTCAAATGTTCACAGTTATGTCACCAATTAAGTCCCACATGATACAGTTCATGATTGACAGCTTCTAAGTCGATTAAACCCCCAGGGTTCTCCTCTTCATCCCACAACGTCAACGCGGGTGTTCCCCAGGGATCGGTCTTGGCTCCGACACTGTTTATCTTACATACCTGGAGGATATCACTGCTTGGGGACGCAACAATTTTGTACAGAGTGCAATGCTTCCAAAACACAGTACTGTACTTTGACGAACAAAAAGCGTCCTAGCGCTCATCAGGTTTCGATGGATGGCCGAGTTCTGCCAAACCGCCATTCATTTCGGCTGGTCGGAGTCCAGATCACCGAAGACCTGATCTGGCACGCACACATCTCGTCAATAGCTGCAGTCGCTGGGGAAAAGCTGGGCTATTTGTTTAGGGCTAAGAAGTATTTTCTCTATACAAGGCCCATATAAGGCCTAGCCTCGAGTATTGCTCCCACGTTTGGGGTGCTGCCGTCCCGACTACATTATCCATGCTCGATGCTGTCCAGAGGAGGGCGGTCCGACTGATCGATGACTCTTCTCTAACAGACCGACTCGGAACTCTTTCGCACCGGCAGCCCTGCGGCGATCTAGCTCTTTTCTACCGCTACACCAACGAGCTTTACTCATCGGAGCTCTCATTCATGACGCCGCCGCGCGATGTGCCTTCCAGACAGACCGGCCTGACTTTGGCTTCCGATCCTAACCGTGTCGAGCTTCGTACATCCAGAACTGGGCGATACGACCGCTCCTTGGTTCCGAGGGTGTCGAGACTGCGGAACAATCTACAAGATGAAGCTTTTCCCAGTTCCATTAACCTTGGGCAGTTCAAAAATCGTATTAACAAAATTTCTTTGGGATCATCATAGCAGCCGCGATGTTCCGGTATTTAGGCTTCTGCCTGCGCGGCTGTTTCGATATAAAAACAAGGGAAGGACTGGCCATGATACAATATTATACCAAAAAATGTACACCCATTATAGTAACAGCTTAAAAATACTGTTTTAGGGATTCCAACAGATGTACATTTTTAAGTCGCTTCAATAAGCTTTAGTCAGCTTTTTAAGAATTGGCTGCAGGTATCTCGATAGAAAGCAAGGCAATATCAGGCTTTGAAACTGTACATTTCCACTAGAATAAAAGGCCCCGCAGAAAACCAGTGGGAAGTTTTATTTCAAAGCCAAGCATAAAAAACCTACTTAATGTCAAAAACACGACAAATTGTCAACTTGCTGACTAGATAGCTCCTAGTGTGCCAATAATTTATTCCGGTCTTGCTCGGCAAGAGCTAGGCAACACGTACAGCTGCACAACAAATGCACATCAAGTAAACGATAACTAGTTGACATCTTGTAGGAAAACCTACATAATGTCACAGAAAATCTATATAACGTCAAAGAAAAACGACATAGTGTCACTCTTCAAGATACCCCTGCCGAGATATAAGGACTTCAAGTTGGGCAGTTCATAGCCTATAACAGCGTAGGGTAACTATGCCTAAATGGTACCCCCTAAGACATTTTTATTTTATATGGAATGTTAATACTTAAATAACAACAACAATCATATAAACGTAAACTTCATTTAATTCTTAAGCTTATTGTTACAAGTTAATACACATAGGAACTTAAAAAAACTGAAAATTTTCGGTTTCAGGACATCGTGTAAAAGGTACGAAATAGGAGCATTGATCTTAATTCGTACCTTGGAGTGCTTAAATCCTACTGTTATTATTCATGTACTACAATTGTTGCATTGATACGTAATAGTCTCCTTATCAACTCATTTTCATCAATTTTCTTTTCTAAGTCATTTTTGTATGGACTTTCGGTTAAAACTTGAGCTGCTGTAGTACCTTTTGACAGCCTATTTTGTACGATTTTAATTCTTGGATTGGAGAAAGGTTCTGGAGATGAGACCTTATAAGTTGGGCTGAATCTTTTGGCTCACCTATTTTATAAGCAGAGCTAACGATCTCTTTTAAGGGCATTTCTTTATCTACGAAAACACTCACTGATGAATCTTCAATGTCTTTAAGATTTAAAAATGTGGATTCTGTTATGCCACCAATGCTTGTAGATGGCTTTGGATCATCAAACGGGTATATTTGTCCTATGGTAGCTTCCATTATCCTATTCCCTGAGGACCTTTCATATTTGTGAATGGTTTTGTGTGCTAAAGTGCCAGTTTCATCATTACTTCCATCCAAAGTGCTTCTATCGTCCTCTTGGAAACTCATGTCCATTGCAACATAATCTTCTTCTCTGATCTTATGACGATCAGGTGGCCACAAACCACAAGCTTCAAATCCGTGCAGTACTGTAGCCATAGAAGCTGCTCTGGAATATGCTACGCCTAACAGCAATATCTGTCTGTTTTATAACGCTGCCCGAATGTGTGCGCATCCATGCCTCTGACGCATCATTAAAATGGTTTGTCCAAAGGTTCAAGTCGGTGCGTGGTGTGTGCCGGGAGGGATAACATAATTCCGTCTTCTCTTGCAAGCCTTATTGCTTGAATGTTATTCGTGTGAGTGGAGTGACCGTCTAGGATCAAGTGCATTTGGTTTTACTTACTTTTTTCTAGCCTAGTACATCCTATTAAATGTTTTATCCATTCTAAAAATAGTTCAGAGTTTATCCAACCACTATCAGAGCAAGTGTAAAGAGTATTTGGTGGGCCTCCCCTTTCGAGTACATCAAACATACGTTTTCTCTTATAAATTCAAACACAACAAACACAAGTAGTATTTGAACCTCTTTCTCCGCTGGTTACAGCGCCTACTTGTTGCTTTCCCTTTTTGGCTAAAATTTTTGATGGTTTGTGGACAGTGCTCAACCCAGTCTCGTCAACGTTTAGGATTCGATGGGGCAGAAATATATGCTCATCAAGTATTTTTTTGATATTTGTCAAAAAAATCCGTAACTCTTTGCTCACTAAATCCTCTGCAATGCGCCATTGACGTCGGCTCAGGTCTTCTTAAGGAGTTTTTTGGCTGGTCCTTCATAAATTTATAATACCATTTCCAACCCGCAAATTGTTTTTCCTTATTAAATCGATGATGAATATTTCTCGGCAAGTTGGTAGGCTAAGCGACGGAAATCTTTAATTGTTAGCCCAAACAAACATGACTCCAGTTCCAGAATATGGTGCACCAATTCTTCCTCTATGGTAGCCGTTAGGTCTTTCGGTCTTCCAATAGCTTTGTGTTTATTTAGATTTTTTAAATGACGCCTGAACGTAAGTTTAGAAATAATATATGTACGACAAATTTCATTAAAGAACATGTTTCTGCTTTGATATTTGTCCAAAGCTTCATTTATGTTATCCTGTGACCAAGCATTATATATCCTTTTCGGCATTGTTATCTGAAAAAAAATGTGCAATTCAAACTCCTTTACAATAATCACTGAATAACAACAAAAGTTTGTTAAACCAAATTTAATAATTTTCGGGTATTTAGATTAAAAAAAAAGAAATATGCTATCTTACAAAGCTAGACTTCTATTAGGTAGTGCTATGTAAATGAATCATATAAAATAAATTCCAATAATATAAAAATATTCCTAAATCGTACCAGTACGAAATAGGAATACATGTAGAGGTACGTTTTAGGCATATGACCAGATTTAATATTTTAAGCCTATCACCATTTGAAAACCTAACCTATCATAACATAATTTATAAGAATTTCTTCCTAAATGATGTTACTTTTTAGACGTATAACTATTATAACACTTATCCAAGTCTTGGATAAAATATTCCTTTACAAATAAAGCCACAATATCACAGTAATTCGGGTATGAAATCACATTATTAAAATTTACCGGCTAAGCAAACTTGCACCGTGCAGATAATCAGAATACAACATGGCCGATACGTGAGTTCTCGATTACCACCAACGGCAGCACTGCTAGACATAATAGCTGCGAAATTTGAATGAGGTACGATTTAGGAACAGGTACGATTTAAGCATAGTTACCCTACTATGGTTTTGGTACAGGATATGCAACAATTGTTTGATAGTTATTTACATTATCATTATCCTTATTGGGCGGTTCAGCAACACTGCAAGTTTGTCAAATGAACAGTGTGGTCCAAACTTGCATGGACCAAGTAATGCTTCGACTTTTTCAAAAACTGCTAAGCATTATTCGGAACTGTCCCCGTGGGAATACCTCTCAAAACTTTTCTCTGAGTTAACCGACTGAAATCAATAAGAATGGCATCAGAACTCAAAATGTACCCAGTCGTGGTATGTTCGGCCAGTATTCACTCGAGATTGAGTTCTTTGATTGGGTTAGTAGACGGAAATTGGATCCAATTCTGCGTATTAGCGCGATGAGTTTGTGACCTACATAGTGCCGTTTATTGCAGCAATATTGCCTTGATTGAAGATTTAATCTGAGAAGTCAATTTGCGCGTGGGCTGTAATCAATGTATGCAGACATCGAAAAGTATGGCCACTCACAGAAAAACCTTCCAATTTCGAATTTCACGTTCACAGAGATGAGTTGTTCTAGGCGTGCTGGCGCGGCCGTAAACCAAACTAAAAACTATGTCACTCGTTTCTGTCGTTCTGTCTGTCGGTCTATCCTCTAATATTAAAACGGCCTATAACTTGAGAAATAATGCTCGGATTTCGATGAAATTTTTACACGATCCCAACTAACAATTATCACTCCTATTAGAGTTGCAAGAATGATTATACAGTATTCCTTACACAGCATTGTATAGTGTAAGAACATTGGCAAAACCCTCTTAGAACAGCTATACAAGCGGAATGGGCACAGCTAAAAGGACACTTAAGCTGTTGTTTAAGGGCTGCAGGTAACAGTTATACAACAAAAGTGTAAGCCTCTTGCAGCCGCTATAGGACATTTGCGTCAGTGCAAGATTCAGTTTTTGTCAACTGTACAACTGTTATGTTACGTGATTCTACTTTATTGCAACCAAACTATTTCTTATGTATTGTATAGACGAAGTAAACAATATATAACTAACACAATGCAGTCATCTTGTTTACTTACATATCGGCCATTGTGAATTTCATACACAGGAATATGATAAACTTCTACACTATGATATAGGGCTATTGAATTACTTGCGCAGCAAATTTTATTGTGATTATCGTGCAAAGTAGTTACGCAATTTCTAAGGGCTTCGTATTTGATTCATATTTTGATAATGATCAAAGGTATGTCTAGATTTTTAAGATGGAAAACTGAACTTATCTGCGTTAAATCTTCCACAAATCCTATATTTAGACACAATTACACTAACTACTTTATATCTGTAATTTCGAACTGAAACATAATTATTTAATATCAAATAGAGGAATAAACGTTTGCCCAATATGGCGAGTGGTTGTGTATAATCATGGCATCGTCCATGTTGTCTTTAGTTTATTAGAATATTTTGGTGTTGCCTGCAGGTGTTATACAACAATTTGACAAATGTCAGAAATGAAATATCGACAGACTCGAATGAGTTACCTAGAATTTGTACCAGATCTATATCTTATGTTTGAACAGTTGATAAAGCCTTTTTAACCAATATCCATGCGTGATTTGTTATTTGTCTTAAAACATTGGTTATGGCATTTTGTCTAAAATATGACAGCAGAAAGTTAGGTTATGGTGAAGTTGTATACCAACATATTTAGCATATGTACAGCCTTAAACAGTTACTAAACAACAGTTGCTTAAGTGCTTCCGTTGGGAGCAATTTGTTGGCTAAAGTGGTAAATTTGCACAGCAAAACAACAAGGCTCGGGTTTGTTTTATAAACGTTACCATGGATGCCACAACACAACCATTTTAACTAACCGGCAAATATGCCATATAAAATAGTTGTATAAGCGTTTATGCAGCAGTAAAAAATTTGTCCTATAAGGTGTTGTGTAACTATGCTATAAGAATATTTTAAACACCTCGTTTTATAGCAAATATGTTGCAGAAAGCAAATTTGCATTCCACACAACATTAAGCCAGCATTTTGGTGTTCAGGCAACAACAATAGAGAGCTTTTATGACTGAACGGTTCTTTCACCAAAAGCTTATAGCGCTACTTTGCTAGTTGGGATGTTACTAGCATGACAAGGTGGGTAGAGGTTTCTCTCATTTTTTTGATATTCGTAAACTTATACGCTCCCAGCCTTCGTAGTTATACGCACCGATCAGACATATTTCACACATTATTGATTTCTCCGTACATTAGCCCTCAGGACTAATATTCTCAGCAGACGGATCGCGTACCTACCGGCCGCGGCTGCTGCTCCCACCGGCCTGCTCACGGTTTTGTTCCCCTGGTATGGTTATCAATCCAGTAGAGGCAACGTCTCCAGATGCCCTACCGGTAGGACAGGGAAAGAATATCTATGTCATTTTTGACTGATATTCCTCTCAGAGCGTTTGGTTTGGGGTGCAGAGTCAACCCACTTGACGGCATTTTTTTGTGACTGAAAGTTTCGTTGTTATAGCAATCACACTATGCATATAACAAGCTACAGGCACTAGGGCGGATGCAGGGAGGGGGGTCATGGAGATCAATCGGGCAGTAATATTTTTTGTCTTGTAGAAAATTGCGAGAATAAAGCGCATCTCAACATCAAAAAGTTCTATACATTATTGCCATCACTATCAGTTAGTGTAGCGACTGCAGAGATATCTTCTCTGCTTTCAGGAGGCTAAAAACGCGGTTGAGGGTGTCTATGACAGAAGATCACCTAGCTGGACGGGCATTTCTATACAGTTGCATGAATCTACGTGTCGATCCGGAAAAAGCGATAAATCGTTACACAAGGAAACAAAAAAGACACTTAACGACAAAATGTATCTCTAATTTGAGTAGATTGGTTACCAGAATTTAAAACGCATTGAGCCTGACCAAGTGAGCCCCCCTTAACTCTAAGACGACACTCCCTCACACGAAGTTGACCCTGTGACTCAAAGTGGTCGACTCTGGAATAGATGGCGCTTTGTGGTGTCTCATTTCGGTAATCCTTATACTCTATATAAGGAGCAGACATTCTAAACGTGTTTTGTCCATTTTTTCAGATTTTGAGATATACAGGGTGTTTGGTGCATCGTTTGCCAAATTTAAATGGCGGACAGGGGAAGTCTTTTTCTATCACCCCAGGTCCCTCAAACAGTTTTCAGCCCAACGGCATTAATGAGATTTTTAAATTTTTTTTTTTTTAGTAAAAACCCCAAAATGTAATACACAAAGTGAAATAAACAAAATAAAGAGTACCAATCTTACAAAATCAACATTACTTGTCAGCAGCATGTAGTTTTTTATTTATAAACTTACAAAGGGTTACAAAGAAGAACGAAAAAAGAATTCTAAGAACGTGAACGCTTTTAGTTTTTTTTTACAGAAATTTGAAATTGAGACTTACATTTTTTTGTTCTTCTTTGTAACCCTTTGTGAAAAACAGCATGCTGCTAGCAAATAATGTTGAATTTGAAGATTGGTACAACATCACCCATCAAGATAAATTAAACATTAGGTGAACATACTCTTTATTTCTTTTTATTTCACTTTGTGTATTACATTTTGGAGTTTTTGCTAAAGGAAATTAAAAAATCTAGGGTGATAGAAAAAGACCTCCTCTGTCCGCCCTTTCAATTTGGCAAACGATGCACCAAACACCATAACACACAGACAATCTAACTACATTTTGTTACACTTCAATTTAACATTCAATAAAACCTAGACAAACTATTTTGTTCAAAGCCGGGAGACAAGCTAATCAAATTTTCGAGGACAAAACGCTGTTTGTTCGTCTTTACGGTATGTTTACGTTCATTTTAAAATCAGTCTGCTGGTATTCGCGAAAGGAAAGCATTGCGTTGTTGTTGGCGAACAATTGAAATACTTTTAAATTAAATACCTCAGCGAAAATGACCGAAGCAGAGCATGTTGTGGGTGATGTAGACAGAGGTAGCAGAAAAAGAAAGAAAAACATAACCAATAAACAACGTCGAACAGAGATAAGGTAATTAAGAAATATATTTCAGCGTGGTGAGATACATAGTTATTTTTTTCATTAAGTATTCGGATCCTGATCTAGAATTACTAAATTTTGATCTGAAGTGCCAACATAAGACCGAAAAATTTAAATGCAAGGAACTATCGTTGCTTGATGTAAAATCTGTAAAACATAATTTCTACTCAGAGAAAAATAAAAATGCACAAGATGAAAAATTGGCCAAAATGATGGAAGTTACAAATACCAAGAGGAAAATAAGCAGAAAAAATTGTAAATCTCATGATTTTCACATACATCATTATGTAAGTGTGAAGTGTCAAATAATTATACAATGGCACGTAAAAATGTAATATTTTAGGTTTGGAATAAGAACAAGAGAGTTCCTGTATGTCAAAAACTATTTTTGTCTATTTTTAACTGGGGACAAACAAGGCTTCACAACATTGCGAAGAAAAAAATGGCGGGACCGGAGATTAAAGACAGGCGTGGTGGAGATATGCATTCTAAAAAATACGCTTCAAAGCTGGGAAATGTTACAAAAGTTATTGCAACACTAAAGGGCCAAAAAAGTCACTATAATAGAAGTAAACCTAGAAGGATTTACCTGTCATCTGAACTTAACATAAAAAAGCTTTGGAATTTGTACAATGCTCAAGTTGAAGACAACCTGCAACAAGTAAAGTATAAATACTTCAGCAGAGTCTTTAACAGCAAGTTTAATGAAGGAGGAACCTAGTAATACTGCTACATATTGCTTTGATCTATAACAAGTCCAGGTTCTACCTAAAGCACCAATCCAAGAAGCATTCTATGCGAAACAGTTCTCTTTCTATGCGTTTTGTATTGCTGACATTTCCATGAAAAGTCCTGTTTTTTATACTTGGCTAGAACATGAAGCTGGTAGACGAGTAACAGAAATAAGTTCTGCTTTAACTGATTTTCTGAGCAAGGTAGGATTTGATCCAGAAATTAAAGAACTAAGATTATTTTGTGACTGCTGCGGCGAACAAAATAAAAATTCCCATTTGGTACACGTCCTAATGTTGTGGCTTCTTAATGATGCTCCGAAAAGTTCAAAACCAATTACATGTACATATACATTCCCGGTACGTGGTCATTCATTTATGGCCGCAGATAGAGTATTCGATCAAATTGAGCTGGAATTACGTGCCCAATACTTTTATAAAAACTCTAAAGTATTACGAAATTTATGCCAAAAAGGGGCATGTTAGAAAACTCGGTATTGACTGGGAACTGTTAGATATAAAAAAGGCATTACAGTGGCTTAAAAAGATACCAGGCATAAGATAAACCAAAAGATTAAAAATCATCAGAAAGCCGCAATCGGGAGAAGACAAAATTCTGGTCAAAACGGAGACACTATACAGAACTGACATTCCAACTAAGCAGGTTTCAAACTTACTTAAGGCAAAGAAGAAGCCGAGTCAAGTACACTTACCTACAGTACCACTTCATCATGATACTAGAAAGAAAAAAAATGACAGTCTCACTAAATTTCTGATCGGTTTATCGGGAAATAATTGGGTGGAATATCCAGAGTTAAAGGCTGGACCCAGTTCTGAGAAACCAGTCTCAGCGCAAACCTAATGACGATAATATTAACTGTGACGAATGTCAAGGGGAAGAAGAATGTTGCTGTCTCGAAGACGAGACTATTAATATCTTATAAATTGGTTCTGTTTAATTTAAGAAATAATTTCTTTATGTTTTGTCATTTGGTGACTTACAAACTGTAGTTTTTTCGATGAAGACAATCTATGTATAGTTTGTCCTTTAGTTTTTTGTTTTTTTTTGTTTACATTTTTTATTATTCTTGAGTGGAATACACATATCGGAATCAACATGTTTTTTGTTATATTTTCACAATCTGTTCTTTTATTTATTTTAAGTTATTAACAAATGGCAGTTTTCCCTTTCCTGAAAAAATTTAAAAATGGACAAAATTCGATTAGAATGTCTGCTCCTCATATAGAGTATGGATGTTCAGCTTTCGTTCGCAGTCTAGCGAGACCAAGTCTACGCCATACTGAGGAGTTGACAAATAGCACTAAACAGCTGAATGAATCGGATGAAGGAAAGCTATATCACTATTTAGAATAATTTTTTAGTCACATTGTAGCGATAGCTGTGTCCGGTATGCTACATATAATACATAGATACCCTTTCCAAAAAATTAAAAAATTTTCATTTATTTTGATGGCTGTTTGTCCGAGGAAAGCAAGTTCGTGGTCAATCCCGGTGGACCAAGGCTGTTCATGGGAACCAAG
Organism: Acanthoscelides obtectus; assembly: GCA_963669975.1. Classification (NCBI taxonomy): domain Eukaryota; kingdom Metazoa; phylum Arthropoda; class Insecta; order Coleoptera; family Chrysomelidae; genus Acanthoscelides; species Acanthoscelides obtectus. Next base: position 88,085,178 of record CAVLJG010000006.1, on the reverse strand, counting down.
AGAAATAAAATAACTTTTTTTTGTTCGAAGAACGAAGGCCACTTAGTCTAACATACATTCATATTTCCTAACAATAAAAATACTGATAACGCTCTTACGTGATCAGATATCGACATATGTGCGAAAACAAGATATGAAATTATTGAATCCTAACCTAAACTAGCCCCCGTGGGGGTACTATGAACTATAGATCATTCGTTTTGGAATATTAAAAATAATGCAACAGTTACTTTGGCAACAGACATTTTTTGTTCAACATTTTAATGCAAGGTCAATTAATATTAAATGTGTAATCAGAATCACAAATATGACACAGACATGTAGTAACCCAATAACCATTTATTCATAATATTTGATGTACAAAAAAAACAGCAAGAAAATCTAAATCAAGACGATGACACTATGGAACCAAATTCCGAAATGCAGAAAATGCAAGATGACCTGCAAATGCTTCCGCGACAGATGCCTCATGACAAATTCCATTAAGCAGTTTGGTCTGCAGCCTGCGAAATAGATATTTCAAAGTTATTTCATTTATTTTATGAATATGGATGTGAGTCAAATAGCCTGCTTACACAGCTCTTTCCAAAAATACTAGGATACAGGAACGCATAGAGTGACGTAGATGGGGGTTCAATATCATATCTCCAAAACACATAGAAAAAGAAACAAAATGGCACCGCCGAATCTTCAAAGCTATACTCATTCCCCAGCTACTTTTCACATCCCTATATAATATGATTTTATTACAAAGTCAACATACCCATGCTTTTTATAGAGTGGGAAATAATCCCTCCAATACAAAATTGCCTAAAGGCTCGGTTGATCACTTATTTGTTGAATACTTTTTTAATTTCCACAAGTTCAACGACTTCTCTGCCTAGTTTACAGTCAAATTTACAGGTTGTTCTTTGCGTGAGCAAAACAATTCTACTTATACCAAATTATGTAGAGGCACTTCTAGCAGTTTAAACAGCAAACTTCCGAAAATCAGTATGCAAATTTTTAATGGGCGTCTGCAGAGGAGCGAGGTAGCGGGGGCGTCTCATTTCTGACCATTACAATTTGCATATTTAGCATGGTTTTATGTGTCATATTAAGGACGTTTGGGACGTGGCACCTAGTGGGTTGGTAGCTCCGCTATCCAAAGCTTTCGGGGCTGACAACATTCACAAAATACTATCTCGCTTATCATCGCTAGCCCCGGAAAAATTTGTGTGGGCGCCCCTTGACATTTCTATATTTTCCATTAGAATATAGTAGAGCACCGTACGCATACGTTGTTAAAATGAGATCCAAACAAATTTATAGTACACGAAAAGGCTAAACAAAACGTATCGTATTTGAGTTAGTAGTAGTGTCCGCTGTCTGTATATACACATGTATAATATTCATTGAAAATGACATAATTACAACCGTAAACTAACTAACTTTTGAGAGGAATAGAAACAACTTCCAACTCTATATCCCAACGGAACAAGTTGTTAATTGCAATTTAAACAGACAGATAAAATGTCGCTTGTTTTATTCCAAGAGAAATACATTCTAGCGTTATATATACAATTTTACACCTGCAGGTTTGGATCCAAAGTACTCAAAATTACTCGGCGCTTTGATTGCGCTATGCTTTTTTGAGAACGAGAATGTCCACTTAAAAGTATTTAACTCGTAAAAAATTTGGACTTCATGAGTTAAATGCAATGAGTCTATCCTACCAGATGTCATTTTGGAATGAACGAACTGTTAAAGCGATACTCAGGTTAATGGATGAATTGGCGAATCCAAAAATCAACTGTTGTACGATTTGAGGATTTCTATCGGCACTTAAGAACTATGAGGATTATTCCATCACGATTTTGCTTGCATATAGCTTATCTATCACCCGGGACATAAGCTGTTACTTATAACAACTATCTTTGCAGGTATTCGAATGTTAGATCAGCCTTACATGACGGATTTGATTGAAGCCAATTCAATGGGACACGAGCCTAACCTGATAGACATCTACAGTGCTTCCTGGGGTCCAACGGACGATGGCAAGACAGTCGACGGGCCTAGAAATGCAACAATGAGGGCGATAGTGCGAGGCGTGAATGAGGTGAGTCACTTTTACCCGCTACTCCACTGGCATTAAGCTTTATTTTTTGACGTCTCATAGGATCCTGCTCACTTTAACGAACATTTTTGCAGGGTTTAATGTTTTTTAAAGGCCAACAGCAGTACTGTAAGATTTAAGTAAACCGGCTATTTTTAGTTACATCATCATTCAATGTTGCATGTTGCAAATTCATTACAAAACTTAAGAGCGATAAGCGACTATTTTCTAAACGCACGGTGCAGAAGATAACCGTATCAACAAAATGCAAAATAAAAAACAGCAAACAGTGTCTTGTCTTGTTTTTAAAGATGTCACCAAGGTTCCATGGTGTAATGGTTAGCACTCTGGACTCTGAATCCAGCGATCCGAGTTCAAATCTCGGTGGGACCTGCAATTTTTTATATTCAGTAACAAGATCTAATTAAACTCAGGATATACAGTATTGGAAACTGCTGTTACAACAATAATAATAAAACTCGCCTGTAAGGTATTATTGGAATTGCATCATTATTGTGTATCAAAAATAAGAAATCCTACATCAATTTTGCAATGGACCAGTAATGAAGAAACCGAATTTTTTTGTCCACCAACTCTGAAAAGAATACGATTTTTTTAACTAGTATGTCCATATACAGGGTGTCCTAATGTTGGGGTTTTCCTTCACACGACGTGCAGATCTTGAACTAAATCGAAGCCGGTCCTGTCCTATCCTTCGATCATGTCCACAGCGCCAGTGCCAGCGTACAGCTATACGACGTACGACTACGATGTGAATACGGATTTTACGACAGAGCCGTACTTGGAATTTCAATTCAACTGAACAATGAGTACTTTCTCATTTATTTTTTCTTACGTTTCACCACACATTAGCTTTGTTATATCAAGCGTAGTTGTGTCTAAAAAGGAAAACCCCAACCTTGGCAAAGAAGTAATATTGGGAAATCTTGTCGGATGTAGCCCATATAAAAAGAATTGATTTTAAAATATCGGAACAACGCCACTCGTGTGTGGAAGATACTATATTTTAGTTTACGTGAGATGGTACGAGGGATGTCTTTTAAGTTTTGCATATAGAAACATAGTAGGCCGCGCGGATCGAACGTCAGTAGTGAATCTTAACCTCACTCTTTAGTTAAGTAAAATCCAGAGTTTCACAACGATAGGTGCAGTGTTCTCATTAGAAAAATGAAACTCAACCGAGAACATTTTCTCGACATAATTTATTACAACTTTCAGAGAGAATTATCGCAACCAGAATGCCTTGCTGAGTTACTGTCTGTTTTCGGCAACGAAGCGCCACATTAGTCGACAATTTCCCGTTGGTATGGAGAATTCAAACGTGGACGGGTGAGACATAGCGACGATCCCAGGGTGGGTGCACCAAAAACGGCAGTCACCCAGGAAAACGTCGATGCTGTGCGCAAACTCATCATTGATGATAGACATGTGACATATCGCGAGATTGAGGCGTCCTTGAAGATCTCAAAGACCACAATTCAAAAAATTTTACATGAAGAATTAGGAGTAAGAAGATTAGTTTCTCGTTGGATACACCACCTGTTGACTGAACAACAGAAAGTAGCCAGGGTTAATTGGTGTCAAAAAACGCTTGACCGTTTCAATTCCGGAAACTCCCATGGATTTACTGTTATGAACCAGAAAATAAACGACAATCGGCTGTTTGGGTGTTCCAAGGTGATGAAAAGCCAACAAAAGTCATCCGTTCTCGAACTGTTTCGAAAAAGGTGGTCGCGACATTTGTGTCAAAAGCGGGTCATATTGCAACAATGCCTCTTAATGAGCAAAGAACTATTACTGCGGATTGGTATACCACCATTTGTTTGGCAAAACTCAACACCGAGCTGCGGAAAATCAACCTCGAAAGAAGAATCATCCTCCACCAAGACAATGCAAGCTCGCACACAGCCCAAAAAACAAGGCAGTATTTAACGGAAGAAAACGTGGAATTATTGGACCATCCTCCATATAGTCCCGGTCTAAGTCCTAACGATTTCTTTACTTTCCCGAAAATTAAAGACAGACTGCGTGGTCAAAGCTTCCAGGCACCAGAAGAAGCAGTTGACGCATTCAAAAATGCCGTTTTTTATCTGCCAGCAAACGAGTGGAATAAGTGCTTCGAAAATTGGTTCGAGCGCATACAGATGTGTATTAATCTTCGTGGAGAATACTTCGAAAGACAATAAAGTCATTTAAAACTACCTACAGTGTTGTTTTAATTCCATATGCAAAACTTAAAAGACATCCCTCGTACAGGCTTTGCTTAGAAAAGTTTTATAACGTAGATAAAAAAGCCATGTATACTAATGGCACCCTGGTGACCTTCATGCTGGAATAAACTTCCTTGCACTTCCTCCAGTTTTAACGAGTTGACGTAAAGTTTCATGAATATATTTTTTCATTTGCTGCGCACTTCACTTTGCACCAAAAATAAACAAAAGCGCTGTTTTACAGACATGTATAGAACATGTTTGTATGAATTCCTAACTCGACATTCGTTGATTTAAAAAGCATATAAATGCATAAAATAAAATCTACCAAACGGCGTAAAGCACATCTCCACGGCTTCTAGAGTTTCCATCGCTTTTAACCCAATAACAGTCAATTTTAGTGAACTGTTACTAAGCAGCTCTTTTATTTAGAAGCACCCCAAAACGTAAGAAAACCTTAACTGTAGCGGAAAAATTGATTTTCCTAAAGTGTAAACAAGTCGCACCCGGTTGCCATGTCAGCATTTTAAGGGGCATCCAGCAAATTATGAAAAAAAAATGGTCAAATACGTTGACCTTCTAGGCAATTCTATAATCAATTCATGGAAAATCATTTTCACCATAAGTTAAAAAATCACTGCGAACATGTATAACAAAAAATGAGATAGATCAAGTCAGTCAAATAGAACTATACAAATACATCCCCAGCCCTAAGCCATTTGAGAGGCAACGGCAACGTTGCAATAGGAATAGCTGTGAGTAAGCTCGATGAACTGTACAACCGAAACAAACAGTCGCCGAGAGGGACATTATAGTAACTTTGAAAAATGAAACTAGTTAAGAATTTTTCGACACTACGAAATAATTTTTTTTTCATTACTTTAGATTTCTTACGTAATGTCATATTTTCCCTATTAAATGTGAACTTGAAACTAGCTGTCGTCCATTCCATGTCCTCTCGAGTATGAGTGGCATGCACTAGATTTGCACTAGCGGCTACCTCATTTGACCTAGTGAATTATTTGACATTACGTTAGATTTTTAAATAAATATTTACGTAATGCCACTGCTGGTCACAGTAAAGACGTAGCGGTAAGGGCTATATCTGTTTCTCGATGCGGGTATCGCAACTACTCTAGTCGTAACTCTTGAAGGAAAAGATACCGAAAAATCTATGTCTGAAATAATGTCTTAATATAAGCTATATAAATATACTACCTCCATAAAATGAGATGAGATACACTCTCCTCCAGCCCCTAAACATCCCATTACCATATCCTTACTCTAAAAAAAGACTTACAAAAATCACCAGGATTCTTTGAAACGTCAAAGAACGAAGTTACAACTATCTGTTTTGTCCGAATCTGCCCCGCCACTGTAGCGATTTTCATAAACACTACACAATAGGAAAGCGGTGACGCTAACATGGTACAGTGGACATCTAAAAATATCCCAGCCTTTTTGAAGGAGAGAAAAGATTATAAAAATCAAGGAGGCCATAAAGGCGTCCTACCATTGTAGGAACGACTGACGATGTAGTCCTAATACTTTTTGGGGTCTTGTAAAGCAGGGTTCAATATTTAATTTAGATACTTGGCAACCGCAAAAAACATAATTTTCAACCGTGTTTTTAAGCATACAACCACTTTTAGAGCTTTTCAGACATCGAATCGCTTATAACTTGAAAATGGTCTGCATCAGAGAAAAGTTCCGAGCCTTTTTTGCTCGGCATGATCCTAAAAAAAGTTGAAAAAAATGTTACCGGGCAAAAAAACATTGAAATTCATTTAAAAAAAAATTTTAAACTAATTTGATCTGGCTCAAGGGTTAAAAATTATAATTTTTGGGGTCACTAAGTACGTAAATTAGAGTTGAAACCTTGCTCTACAAGACATTGAAGAATACTTTGAGATTACTTAATTTTAAAGCAACTTCAACATTGTTTTTCAGGCCAAAATTGTCGCATACTGTACATGTCATACAACATCCATTTTGAGATTACGCCAGTAGTTTGGGAAGTAAAAAGTTGAGTTTAAAATGTTCTCCCACGAATACGATATTTTCACCACGTCTAAAAATATTTTGCGCTCATAGTGACTCCTTTTGTATTTCTCTAACACCAGATCTTATTTTAGGGTCGCAATGGCCTGGGCAACATCTACGTCTGGGCGAGCGGGGATGGAGGTGAAGATGACGATTGCAACTGTGACGGATACGCAGCCAGCATGTGGACAGTGAGCATTAACAGCGCCATCAATGACGGCCAAAACGCACACTACGATGAAAGCTGCTCCTCAACTCTCGCGTCTACATTCAGCAACGGCGCCAAAGATCCCAATACTGGAGTAGTGAGTATACTAAATATTACATACTTTTTTGGGTAATGTAACTCCTGAAACTTATGCTGTGGTTTTTGTCTTCATATTATGACTCCATTCCGAATCAACAAATTCATACTAGGTAGAAGTGGCAAGCCTATGATTAGTTTGTCTACAAAATCTCAGTCTGTAATCAGGATGGAAGTGTATACTACAAGTGTACTTGTCATAAGTTTAGGCAGCAGCGGTGGCCGTAGTAGTAGACTCTCCGGTCTCCTGATCAGTCGCCGTGGGCTGTGCGGGTGCGAATCCCGTCCCAGGAGAAATTTTTCTCTTGGCTATGGATGTTGTGATTGTCCGTAAGTGGTAGACGGTCTCTGATGTCGAACGCGGAGGTACCACCCGGCGGATCTCGTAGGCGGAGCCAGAATATGTGCATGACGCATGCACACGTGTTCCCTCGCCAAAGTCCGTGTGGCGTTCCCCATTACCCCTGTATCCCCCTACAGCTCTGTTATCATTGGTCTTCGAAACCCACATGAAACATAATTCTATTCAAAATGTTTTGCTGAGAAACTCATTCTCTTAAGCCTCATTATGATAAAAAAATATATGTATGACGTCTTTAGTAGATATACCTTCATGAACTTTTTTCATAACTTTTGAAGGTCAAAAAGAACAAAATCTTTATTTCACTATTTATCGGTATTCTTTAGAAAAAACTTTGAATTGTATTTAATATGACTTATTTTTTCTATTTTTCTGAAGAATAGAGCCACCGAATAACTTTTGGACTGAGAATTAAGATGAATCAGTAAAATGTTTTTCAAATTTGTGTTACTAATATTTTAATTATAATTTTATTAATTATTTTTTTCATTATTATTCTTGTTTACTTTTATATTTCTTTTAATGCAGTTTCTTGTTTTTTTGTTATCAGTTTTTTCCCAAAAAGTAGCATAAGCTATCAAAACACTTTTTTTTTTATGTCGAAACAGCCGCGCAGAAGCCTAAATGCCGGAACACCGCAGCTGCTATGATGATCCCAAAGAAATTTTGTTAATACGATTTTTGAACTGCCTAAGGTTAGTAGAACTGGGAAAAGCTTCCTCCCGTAGATTGTTCCACAATCTAGACACCCTCGGGACAAAGGAGCGGTCGTATCGGCCAGTTCTGGATGTACGAAGTTTGACACGGTTAGCATGGGACGCCGAAGTCAGGCGAGTCTGTCTGGCAGGCACATCGCGCGGCGGCATCATGGAAGAGAGCTCTGAGGAGCAAAGCCCGTTGGTGTAGCGATAGAAAAGAGCTAGATCGCCGACGGGCCGCCGGTGCGAAAGAGTCCCGAGACTGTCTGTTAGGGAAGAGTCATCGATCAGTCGGACCGCCCTCCTCTGGACAGCATCGAGCATGGACAATGTAGTCGGGGCGGCAGCACCCCAAATGTGTGAGCAATACTTGAGGCTAGGCCTTATCTGGGCCTTGTATAGAGTGAGAAGGTCATGTGGAGAAAAGTACTTCTTAGCCCTAAACAAATAGCCTAGCTTTTTCCCAGCAGCTGCAGCTATTGAAGAGATGTGTTCGTGCCAGATCAGGTCCTCGGTGATCTGGACTCCGACCAGCCGAAATGAATGGCTCTTTGGTAGAACTCGACCGTCCATCGAAACTGTATGAGCGCTAGGACGCTTTTTGTTCGTCAAAGTACAGTACAGTGTTTTGGAAGCATTGAACTGTACAAGATTGTTGCGTGTCCAAGCAGTGATAGCCTCCAGGTCTCTTGTCAGAGAAGAAGTCGTCGCTTGTCTTCTTTTTTCCAGCTCTGCGGCAGAGATCGGCTTGTCACTCTGAATTCCTGCATGTAGAGTACTGTCATCAGCGAAGCTGTGGATTGGGTTGATCGTGCAGGAAAGGAGGTCATTGATATGTAAGAGAAACAGTGTTGGAGCCAAGACTGATCCCTGGGGAACACCCGCGTTGACGTTGTGGGATGAAGAGGAGAATCCGTCAATTACGACGGATATCTTGCGGCCAGAGATAAAGTCAGCCACCCATCTGCAAAGCATTTCTGGGAGGCCGTAGGATGGAAGTTTGCTTAAGAGGGCAGCGTGCCACAGCTGATCGAACGCTTTCGTGATGTCAAGAGCAACGACATGAGCCTCACCATGAGATTGGATGAGTTTACTCCACAGTTGCGTGACGTAAGCTAGGAGGTCCCCTGTGGGTCGTTGGTGCCGGAAACCGTACTGCCTGTCGCTAATCAAGCTGTGACGTTCGAGGTAGTCCAGAAGCTCGCGATTTATGCACCTCTCCATCACTTTATTTATAACAGAAAGCAGAGCTATAGGCCTGTAGTTGTAAGGGTCGGTTTTAGATCCTTTTTTTTTTGGGATGGGCTGTACATGAGCAAATTTCCAGTTTTCTGGGAAGGTGCCGGATTCATAAGATATCTGGAAGAGATGCGAAAAAACTGGAGCAAGCTCCGCTGCACATCTCTTCAGTACAATGGCAGGAATCAAGTCCGGACCAGAAGCTTTGTTGATGTCGAGCGACAAGAGCACTCGTCTTACGGTTTTATGCCTGAATGTTGCCTCCCGCATAGTGTGGGGAACCCTTTGAATTGACGGCACTTGGGCGTTGGTGGGGACGTCCATGGTGGAGTTGGCAGCAAAGATCTTGGCTAGCACTTCCGCCTTGGCCTTTGAGTCGAATACAATGGTTCCATCCTGACACGTAAGTGGTGGAAGGCTACTGTGTGAGTTCTTTTCAATCTGATTGGCCAGCGTCCAGAAAGACCGACTGCCATTGCGCTGCGACATTACCCTGTGCCTAACTTTTATATCATGCTGGTTTTTGGCATTGCAAACCGCTTCGTTATATTTGTTTCTGGACTCGACGTCGGCTTGTCTGTTCTCTACAGTGGGGTTTTGTAAGTAGGTCCTGTGGGCCTTGATCTTCTGCTGGCGAGCAGTGTCACACGATTTGTTGAACCAGCCGTTGGACCCTGGTTTAGGAACTTTCTCTGTGTGAGGGAAAAAAAAAACTATTTTTTTCATGATTCATGGAGATCTACCGAAGACGAATCACATCTATTTTGTCATCGTAACGTGGATCAATAGGTCTTGTTAAAAAAAAATACTACAAATTTTCGAAGCCTAAAGAAATTTAATTTCCCGCCAAAAATTCTGTAAAAGAAAACAGCCTCTGAAATACCTAGGTAAATAAAAAAAAAGGGACAGAGCACATCTATTATCAACCAGCCTAGTTGAGTAGGAATTCTAAAAGTGAAAAGGCCCATAATGCGCTAAGGGTCTTTATGCTTCTATCATCATGACGTTTCAGTACCTCCAGCTCTTCACCTATATACAGGGTCCGTCAGAAACAACGCATGTTTTCCGAATGGGTACTACATCGACTGGGCTGGTCCCGTGTCAGTTTGAAAGGGCGTGTTTGATAGTGGAAGAAGTGCCGTTTCAGTTGGCAAGATGGTTTGGAACGTTGAGCATCGTGTGTTCACTGTACGTCGGTACTTGGCGAGTCTGTCGTTCAAACGCAACGTGAGTTTCGCGTTCACTTTCGTGCTCCACGTCGTGAGACAGTACCAGACCGTAACACTATTTTGAGATGGGTGGAAGCATTAAACGGACAAGGCGAAACCGTACTGTTAGAACTCCCAAAAACGTAGACAGAGTGAGAGTTGAACGCTGCACAGCCTGAATCGTTCCGTTCGTTTGCGTGCCAGTTCCCTAGGGATCCACGCGTCCTCTGTACATCGCATCTTGAAGACGGATTTCGTGTTCCATCCTTACAAAATCCAAGGTTATCACCAACTGTTGCCAGGGGATTGTTGCAGCTCATGACTGAACAGTTGGGTAACAATGACATGGCGTTGTTTATGAGTGATGAAGCACATTTTCATTTACATGGATACGTCAATAAACAAAATTGTCGAATTGTCTCCAGTGAACCCCCAGCAGTTGCATGAGCATGAGCACCCCCTGCACACATACAGGGTGGCCAAACACGTGACGTCATAAAAAAAAATTAGATTCCCCACATCGAGAGGAACCCAAATCACCCCCATATATATGGTCCGATTTTGTTTAGTTTAGGAGTTATGTTTTTTTTTCGGATTTTTCGAGAATTTTTGAGTTCTGTGTTAATTTTTACCATAACTTCGTTAATAATTGTGATAAATGCCTGCTTTTTTCACGATTATGTAGCTAAGACCTAAGGCTTAACTATCATATAATCATTCAAGTCATGTAACTAATACTACTTTTTAATTTTTTTCAAAATCTTCGAACATAACAAAAAAGTAAAAAAGTGCAACAACTTTGAACGTTTATAAAAAATTGAAAAAACATGTTCTTACTATTCGTAAGTATCTTAAAAACTTCCTTACGGTATCAGCTATTTACCGTAAAAATTTCATCAACCTAGCTTTACTACATGCTACCGTAATTGTGGCTCAAATAGAACCGAACCCAAAATTGGATAACCTTCTGCTCAATAGAAATTGTTAGTTTCGGAAAAAAAATTTGCAAAAACCACAAAAACACGTTTGATTTTTACTGAACAGCAGATTATTATTCATTTATGTTATTTACAAGAGGTTTTCAAAATGTCTGCCTCTAACAGAAATGCACAGTGTACACCTACGTATGAAATTTTGTTTTAAATCTCTAAATGATTGTGTGTTGTTTTTCAACACATGTGTCGCTTCTTGAATTTTGTTCCTCAATGAATTTTCATTTGCACATTCTTGGGCGAATGTTATGTCGTTAAAATATCCCCAAACAAAAAAATCAATGGGGTTGAGGTCAGGGGAGCGTGGAGGCCATCGTATCGGTCCGTTTCGTCCGATCCATCTGTCTGGGAACCTTTCGTTTAAGTAGTTTCGCACGATAGTTGCGTTGTGGCATGGTGCACCATCATTCTGGAACACCATGTTCCGTCTGGCTTCCAGGCTTGAATCTTCCAGCAATAATGGTAGGCTATTTTCAAGGAAGCTTTTGTAGGCTACCGAATCCAACCTTGACGGCAGTTCAAATGGACCGATAAACGTCATCACCACCGACCAGCCACGTCATCTACGGCACAGGACACGTCAGCCGTTCTGGTATAAATAACCCCGAAAGGCTAAGTCACCTGCAGACGAAATAAGAGGCCATATCAGCCGAAACCTCGTGCTCTAAAAAATTGGATATTCCGGGACTCTGCTTTGCATACTGATTTGGACTTTGTTTGCTAAGAAGTTTGTGATGCATTATACGTTGCGTGAATATGCAGAAATGCATTATTATTATGGCGTTGCTCAAGGCAACGGCGCTTTAGCAGCTCAGCTGTACCGGGAACAACTTATACGCCGAGGCGGACCACAACCTGAGCATTACCCAGACCACCGTGTTTTTATTAACACACATAACACTTTCATGGCAGGCCGCATTCCAGGACGAGGAAGCAATGAAGGATATCCTACAGCTGATCCGGATCGCAGAGAAGTAGTACTTGAAGAAATTAGCCGGAATCCCTCAACGAGTACGAGATCTATGGCACAAAACCTTAGAATACCACGAACATCGATACAAAATATTCTTCATGAAGAAGGTTATCATGCCTATCATGTTCAAAGAGTTCAAGCGTTGATGCCTTCAGATTACCAGTTAAGAGTGGATTTCTGCGAGACAATGCTGCGAAGACAACGAGAGGATCCCGATTTTTTTGATAAAATTTTATGGACTGACGAGTCACGTTTTGAAAGAACAGGGATATTCAATATCCATAATTTACATACTTGGGCTGTTGAAAACCCCCACCAGACAAGGCCGTCGACATTTCAACACCGTTTTAGTGTGAACATGTGGTCAGGAATATTCAATATGGAATTTATCGGTCCATTTGAACTGCCGTCAAGGTTGGATTCGGTAGCCTACAAAAGCTTCCTTGAAAATAGCCTACCATTATTGCTGGAAGATTCAAGCCTGGAAGCCAGACGGAACATGGTGTTCCAGAATGATGGTGCACCATGCCACAACGCAACGATCGTGCGAAACTACTTAAACGAAAGGTTCCCAGACAGATGGATCGGACGAAACGGACCGATACGATGGCCTCCACGCTCCCCTGACCTCAACCCCATTGATTTTTTTGTTTGGGGATATTTTAAAGACATAACATTCGCCCAAGAATGTGCAAATGAAAATTCATTGAGGAACAAAATTCAAGAAGCGACACATGTGTTGAAAAACAACACACAAGCATTTAGAGATTTAAAACAAAATTTCATACGTAGGTGTACACTGTGCATTTCTGTTAGAGGCAGACATTTTGAAAACCTCTTGTAAATAACATAAATGAATAATAATCTGCTGTTCAGTAAAAATCAAACGTGTTTTTGTGGTTTTTGCAAATTTTTTTTCCGAAACTAACAATTTCTATTGAGCAGAGGGTTATCCAATTTTGGGTTCGGTTCTATTTGAGCCACAATTACGGTAGCATGTAGTAAAGCTAGGTTGATGAAATTTTTACGGTAAATAGCTGATACCGTAAGGAAGTTTTTAAGATACTTACGAATAGTAAGAACATGTTTTTTCAATTTTTTATAAACGTTCAAAGTTGTTGCACTTTTTTATGTTCGAAGATTTTGAAAAAAAATAAAAAGTAGTATTAGTTACATGACTTGAATGATTATATGATAGTTAAGCTTTAGGTCTTAGCTACATAATCGTGAAAAAAGCAGGCATTTATCACAATTATTAACGAAGTTATGGTAAAAATAAACACAGAACTCGAAAAATCCGAAAAAAAATCATAACTCCTAAACTAAACAAAATCGGACCATATATGGGGGTGATTTGGGTTCCTCTCGATGCGGGGAATCTAATTTTTTTTTTATGACGTCACGTGTTTGGCCACCCTGTATATACAAAGTTACAGTTTGGTGTTCATCGGCCTTTATTTTTTTGAGGATGATGGAGAAACAACTACTGTGAATGCTGAACAACTTTTTTTTCGGAACGTGTCCGTCTCAGAACAGTGTAGTTGTGGCTACCTGAAATCAAAAGTTTACCAAATCAAGCCTCGGAGCCTCGTCGATTTGAAGGAGGAAGTAAGAAAGCAGTCCCAAATTCCTGCACGGATGCTTGCCGACGCAATGGGCTTATTTCGGGAGAGGCTTTGTTCCTGAATTTCGGCTCAAGGGCGCCATATCGTCAACATAGTTTTTAGAACGTAAATTTTGTTTTACTCGAAAAAATGGCATGTATTTCTGAGTATTTTGATATAATAATTTTACCATTTAAAAAACATGCGTTCCTTCTGACGGTTCCTGTAGAAGCCCTACGGCTCGGAATGAACTGTTTGCATACTACCAACTATCTTTTACCGTTTTTTTTTTGACACTATGTTGGTTTTTTACGTAAAAACCCTGCCGAACTTCGTGGTTCGAGTCGCACTAGATTCGCCGCTAAATTGGCATTGTTTGAACCCCTGTATACTTCAGAACAATTCTATGTCATAATTCTACCGCACGCTTATATCGAAGTCTCGCTATCGACATACCCATTCATCCTTTCATCCTTTCACAAGCCAGATTCACGCTTCGAACGTGTTTGAAATATCCAACTACCTTCAATTTCCACCCTGCCTCACTAGGTTGTAATTAGGATGTCGGCTCTGGTTGCGAGCATTTCAACTACACTCTGAATCCAATGAAATCCAACTCGCTCGTGTAGGAAATCCTCATTCCCGGAAAAGACTAGATAATGGTCGATACTAAAGAATGTTCAAATGGTAGATACAAATGAATCGGTCGTTACAAGAACTTCGTAAAAACGCACAGTTTGAATTTTCCAAGAGACAACAGAAACTGTGCCATTGACAAATGAACCAGTTTGAAAGTCAAGTCAAGTCATCGTTGGTTGTCAGAGCGGTCCGTGGGACTTTAGCTCTTGTGTGACTTTCTAAGTCTGTCAGGTCTCGTAACCCAGAAACCGGACAATGTTAAGGAAAAAGGGAAGAAAGTGAGAGAAGGAAGAAAGAGAGCAAAGAGGAAGAACAGAATCTCTTAGAACTAGGAGCGTTTAGACTTGACAGATTTTGATATGGGCCAAAAATATTTGATTTTTGTAATGGTTTTGTCAAAATGCTCCGACTTGGTTGTTCGATGTGCACAAATTAATTTTGATTAGAGTGCGAAGCGCGGCCTTTCGTTGGTGCAAACTTACTCGACTGTGTAGTCCACTGACTCGCGCAACAGAATCTTGATTTGTGATTCCGCTTGGCTATAGCGCTGCTGCGCAGTACCTCTCGGAAGCCATTGATAGTAATGAGCAAGTTGACGTTATTTATACCGACTTTTCGAAGGCTTTCGATAAAATTAGCCACAAAACTTTATTAAATAAGTTAGGTGCACTTGGTTTCACAGATGATGCTAGGGAGTTGATGAAATCTGGGACCATTACTGTTTTTGATATTTATTAATGACCTCTGTGACTCAGGTGAATGTGAACGCCTATGCCTTGCTGACGACCTAAAAATTTATTCGCAGATAAATACTACTAATGATTGTATCAATCTACAACACCAATTAAATTTTGTGCTGTCTTGGTGTGTAGAAAACAAGTTGGAGCTTAATGTGAGGAAGTGTAAAATAGTCAGCTATTCCAGGAAAATTAATGTTTGCGAATACCCGTACTCTATTGACGGGTCTGTGCAAGAAAGATCCTCTGATGTACGTGATTTAGGTACAATCTATGATCAAAAGTTAACTTTTAGTCAGCATATAAATAAAAAAGCATCAGAAGCATTGGCGGCTTATGGTTTCATAGTAAGGAATTGCAGGAATTTTCATAACATAAAGTCTATTAAGCTATTGAAAGAGTACAACGGAAGTTTATGAAGTTTGTTCTGTTCAGGATTGATGGGACATATCCAGAGAGAGGTACAAGTAATGAGGAACTATGTAGTCGCTTAGACATGTTGACTTTGAATAAACGTAGGTACTGTGCCTCAATATTTGGCTACAAAATGATCAACAATTTAATTGATTGCCTCTTGATCGTGGAACAGATCAAGTTACGTACTCCAACGTTTGCATCTCGCAATCATAAAATATTCGGGCTTCCTAGAGCTAGGACAAACATTCTTCTCAAGTCACCGTTATATGTAATGTGCTCTAACTTAAACAGAATTGGATGTTACTGTGATATATTTACGACAAATGTTAATTACCTGCTAAAGGCAGCTAAGGCTTATTCGGACCAATAGGTCATGTTACAAATTTATACCTGTGTTGCATTTGTTGTTTGCTTTTCGCTTTTTTTTGCTTTTGTATTATGTTTATAAATTGTCCTATAAATGGGAAACTGTTGGACAGTAAAGCTATTATTATTATTATTATTAATTATTATTATTATTGCTTGATAGTCCTTTAGACAAGGGACATCGAGGTCTCTGTGAAGAGTTTCCTTAGAGACAACATCTGGCGGCGTTCAAATGAAACAATACGGATTGGTAAGGTATTTCCAATCGCTTTTTAGTTGAGTCTCGCTGCTTCGGAGGCAATATGGGCAATGTATTTGCGCCTCGTCAAAACGAACATGGGTCCTCAATCGTCGCTTCTGTTCGCTTGTCGCGCTTTGCTCAGGCATTTAAGGCCCGCTCTCCAATGGGAGCACCAGAATTTGAGCATCGCGTGTTGGTGTTTGTTTCGACGTACATAGCTTTTTGGACCCTGGTGTGATAGTAACCATGAGTGAAAGTCTCTACAAAATCCAATAGGATTTGTATAAGGACCAAAGATTACCGGTCAGACAGACCGACGGAAATAAGTGGCATGTCATGCAATATCCAAAAAACATACTGGTGGATGCGAGAGATGTACTTTACTACATTTTCAACTCTCCTCTCATGGATAGTTGACAATAGAACGATTGTAACATTTAGGCCCAATTTCACCAACATTAATATTATGGACCAATGGGAGAATACCTTATCGAAATGCAATTTGACAGAAGCTGTCAAAGGTCTCTGAATATTAGTAATTTCTATTGAAATGTTGAATAATATCGTGAAAATTCGACTGTATTATAAACAAGACCACTTTTTGATTCCAACATGATGCTTTTGTACAGAAAAAACAGGACAACTTTCATGTATTTTGATATATGTTATAGGTTTACATTTAACAATCCGTTATCCCCCTCAGCGAATGGGAATGCGGCAAATAATAGGTCGATCTTCTAGCTTTTAAAATTGTCAGCAGATTTGGACGTTGCATGGCACTCTCGAATTTACCAACTTCAATATACTGAAAGTTATCTTTTCTTACCTTTTAAATAGTGTGGATTTTTCTGTATTTTGCAAGAAAATAGAATATAAAATACATTCCATCCAATTCCTCATCTTCCTTTACGTCATAATAGTATATATAATATAATATATATAAAATTTATTAATTTATGGGTTAATGAATTTCTTCAAAGCAATAAAAACATCCTAAAACACAGATAATATGTGTAAGACGTGTCAATCCATACATCTCCCTGATGCATAATGCAATTACTATGGACATAGACAAAAAATTATGAAAAATGTTTGACAAATAATGTCTTTTAAGTCCAAAAATGATAAAAACTAGTAATATTTATTGGTTTTATTTTTGACTGTCGGGGATATCTATCTGACACCCGCAGGGTTGCCAAGTCTAACGACGATCACGTCCCGTGATGGAGGGTGCGAAATGAATCTTTTGCATTTGCTGGTTTTGCATTTTTTCGTAAAAAATTACTAGGTATCATGATTATAAGCATCTTTGGTAGATTGTTCGATCCGGAATGGGAAAGATCTCCTATTCATGAAAATATTTTTGGTATCATCTAATCGTTGCAATCAGCGCACAAACACTGTGACATATGATTTATAGCATAACCCGCTGCCCTATCAATACAAATTTAACATACAGGTCGCCTAGCCGTGGGGATGCAGTGGTCGGGATGAATATCACGGCAGCAACTGATGATTTGGGCATGTCTGGTAACAACGTATGAAGTGAAACTCGCTAACTTCACAAATTTGAAGATTTTGTACAATTTCTTTAAAAATGATGAAAGATATGTCTGATTTGGCAGGGTAATGTCGCATCCAAATGGCAGTCACTCTTTCTGACACAGTCCGGATCGAAAGATGACGATACTCGTGAAATGTATTGATACTTCTAAATATAGGATCGTATCGAACATCTCTACTATCAAGATTTATAACCCAAGGTACGACGGAGCTATTTTGTGGCGTCATAGAAATAATTTTAAATTTTCATTTGCATTTTTTCAAGTGTTGTGCAGTGGTTTTGGGAAAAATGTCACGAATAGTCTTATAAAGCATAGTAGAGTATATTTCAATAGTTGGGACCAGGAGGGTAAATCGGGATATTAATGCACAATCTGGCAACCCTGTCGCACCCTCACAAAGTGGCCGCTGGTAACCACACAAGTCACCGTGTTGTCATTGAATAGCATGGAATTAAACCTTCAGAGTATATGTTTTGTGACTGGTACCAAGAGTTGACAGATCCCACACATGTGTCACTCCTTGAAATGAAATAATCAGCTGTATTCGAATAATGTCTAATGTAAATATAACCTAGAATGTGTACTCGTGAAAAAAGCAAAATATGGCAAATTTGTAGTTTTTTTACAGGTTTTAGGTTTGCTGGTAGCTGTAAGGCATATATTTGGGAATTTCTTAATCGCTGTGAATATAGTGTGGATGTTTGTTCAGTTCCTGAACAAAAAAAAAAATATTCAACTTTATGGATGTACGGATATCAAAAAACCTGAATGGTTTTGTGGGAATATCAATGTAAGGTGCCATAATGGTTCTGATGAACGGCAAGTGAATGAACGAATGTTTGGAAACGAGCAATATCTTTTGGTAGAGCCTGTCATCAAGTAGGTGATTAATGGCTATCTGCAAGAGGTTTATAGGTAAAAACACCCAGTATCGCACATCAATTGAAGAAAATTATATAAACATTACATTATTCAAAAATCCAACATTTCTTCAAATTTTGACTGAATTATATGTAATTTCTTAATATTCAATAAGCTGGTGATGTTTCAATGACAAGCTGTCATCTCATACTTTGACAGTATTTTGTTTTCAACATTTCATAGCTATTGGTTGCTAAAATTTGTTGATTGTAACTTGAAGCTCATTCGTTGTATTTGACGGTCTGTTACCCTATAGGTGTTGGTGAAATTGGCCCTTAATATATCTCTCTAAATAACTTAAATTTTATTATAATTTTATTTTAAGGTCCTTAATTGTGATTGATTGTTCGACCATCTACTACTGCAATATAAACTCTTTGTAATTAAAAAAAAATTTCTACTTTTCAGTTCGGATATTGATCGAGATAGCAAGATGGATAAAATCAAAGCACTGGGAATGATTGAAAAATAAAATTCATCATAGATTATACAGACATTTTGTAGGAATCTGTGTCGACATGCAAAGAATAGCAAAAATTGTGAATAAAAGTCCTTTGTGGCGCTCTTACATGAAACATCTGATGCCAACTTTTAAACGTGAAGATCAGCGCAAGTCATAAAGTGGAACGGAATTCCGCGGCAATGCGGGCTCCAGTTTTGGGGGATTGCAATCCATAGTCGCAATAAAGTCAGGCATTTTCTTCCAAATACGTTGGTTTAACGGAAAATGTACATTTGTTAGTAAGTTGTCAAGAGAAAAGCGCTTTATCTCTCTGGTGAGCCCTAATACGTTCAATGTGCAGTTTTCTATCCAAGACATCCATTACTAGACTTTCCTCTCTGTGCTACAACAAGTAAAAATACCAACGCAGCTCCCGGAAAAGAAAGCTCGGCTCGATGAATATTGACATAGCGACAGTTTAAGCCGCTATGACAAGCAGAAAATGCTCGTGATAGAAACTAATGGGGTCTAAAATTGGATTTTGCTTGTTGTTTACCGGGTGACGTCAGCAAAGGACGGACAGGTCACAGTGGCAGTACGCTGAAGATATATTGTCAAATCAGGCACTTATGGTATTACGTTTTAGGCCAAAAAATAAGCAGGTTTCGTACAAGAAATTCTTAGAATTTGGGCGGCAGTAAATACACTGCCACGCAAAATTAACCGGACAAATTAAATTTGAAATAACTTTTTAATTTTTGCATCAATTTCGTTAATTTGTGGGTAATGTCATTGTCGTCATTATCGATTGAAAATTGAAAAAGTTTTCTGTTATACAGGGTATAACTAAAAGGTGCATTTTGCCATAAGCTTCTGAACACCCAGTGGAAACATTGGATGACTGAATAATGTATCTTCGCATGAGAATTTTAAGCTTCAACTTTTCCCAACAGTTCTTTTTTTGATTCATGCCAAAATCTCAATTATTGAAGAATATATGCTGTTTTGAAGAAAATCATGCGAACCATAGCCATAAACAATTTAGTTTAAAAAATTACAGTGACAACATTGATAAGAAAACTTTGCGAATCATAACCATAAACAATTTAACTTAAAAAATTACAGTGACATCATTGGTAATTAGAAATTGTTATCAAAAACGAGTATTTCCTCCCCGGTCTTGAATAACAGCTATCATCCTCTGTGGCATAGACTCAATTAAACCAGCTATTGAACCTTAGCCCTTAACTGGTGACGTGCTATTCGGGCATCGTTAGAGGTGACGCTGGGTCTCTTAGACCCACATATTATTTTTTTTATATTCTTGTATGTATTTTAGATATAGTTCAATTTTATATATTGTCTAATTCTGTATGTATTTTGAGGCAAATAACAATGTTTTACAAAATATTTTGAAGATTATCTGTGTTTATTAAAAATAATTCAGGAAAACTAAAAAAAGTCCACATATTTGTCGAACAGCATAGTTTATCAAATTTTTTTTAAAGAGATAATACGGATTCGGTGAAACAACATTGATAGAGCATGAAATAAAAAAAAAAAGACATTTTAGAAAAATATACACTAGAAAACTGCAGCACCTGAACTTGAGGTAAACAAAAAAATAAAATGTTAGTCCCTGGCTGATTCAACACATATTTTTTCCATACATGGTAAGCAAACTGGTTTTTTACATCTCACACATCTTTTCCATAATACGCCCTAACATTTATTTCCTCCATCTCAGGTTCAAGTTCCTCTTCCGAAGCAGAATTGTTGTTAACTTCATTATTTTCTATTTCGGAAGTTGAATCGTGGTCATTGTAATAATCTGGATCTTGTATATCATCATCCTGATCACTAAACTCTCTTTTTACTTCTTCGTACGATCGCTGAGCAATAGTTTCGAAATCTTTATCAGTTGCATGTATTTTTTGTCTTGAAGATGCCATTATTCAAAAATTACGTATTTGGTGACGCTGGGTCTCACAGACGAAATATTTGACAACGTACGAAAACTCTCTCGTAAAAGTCCACGATGCACACACAACGACGTCTCACTTGCAAATAGTTATTAGAGGGGTACCTCGGTGGGAGTAATTTGAATTTCGCGCAGGGTCTGTTAGACCCATGGCCACCAATTACGGCTTAGGGTATTTGCTCCCACTCGTTTACCAGCGCCTGTTTCAAGGCAGCCACAGTTTGAAATTCTCCACAGTTCTGCCTAAGCCTTCTTCCTAATGTATCCAAAATGTGTCAAAGCCGTTGAAATTCGGACTCCTTGGCGGCCTGTCTAGTACTTGAATTCCATCATCGTTGAGGTATTGCCTAGTCATTCTGACTATATGCGGCCGAGCATTAACTTACATTAGGAGAAAATGTTCTACTATAAAGGGCATATGAAGAACCACAATGTTCTTCCAAACACTCTCTAATGTACCTGTCGGCAGTAACGTGTCCTCCTCGTAGCGAAACAAGATCTGTGCGGGATAACAAAGGAACACTGCCCCATACCATCACTCCTCGACCAGCAAATTGCACTCTAGGAGCGGAAACAAGTTTGAGCACAGAGTTCTACACGCCTTCTCCACACTCTTTGGCGACCATCAGGTGAAGATCTCGTAAAATGAGAGTCTCTATAAAAAGAACGTTTTTCCAGTCATCCATATCCCTATCTGCATGAGTTCCAGAAAATTCCAAGCGCTGCCTTCGATGACCAATAGATCAGACTTGCAGCAGGTACACAAGATGATAGGTTTCCTTCTCTGAACCTTCGGCGTTCGGTATCAGGTGAAACTGTGGTACCATGAACATCATCGAATCTTCGAGTCAAAGCTGTAGCAAGAACTGTTCTTTCTCGAAGAGCTTGAAGTCTCATAAACGGATTTTCAACTGCGTTTGTTGCTTTCCGTCTTCTCTGCCCAGGTCTTCTTGAGTAAGAACCAGTTTCTCTAAATCTTTGTGTCGCATCGAATAGCGTACTGCGTGGAACGGCAAGCCCTTCTGCGCTATACCGAATAGGACGACCATCATCTTGCAAAGCTACAGCTTGCGCTACTTGTTCCGGTGTCATTTTTGTTGAGTATTGCTTGACAACAATCTTTTGGACATGTCATAAAATGCTAACACAGACACAGCCTACTTGAAACAATTTCTTACCTGGCAAAGCCTGCTTGAAACATTTTTTTGTTTATGACTATAATTCGCACGATTTTCTTCAATAATTGAAATATTGACATGAATCGATAAAAGAACTGTTGAGGAAAGTTGAGACTTAAAATTCTCAGACGAAGACATATTATTCAGTAATACAATGTTTCTACAGAGTGCTCAGAAATTTAGGACAAATTGCACCTTTTGGTTACACTGTCTCGAAAACCATCTATCTTAGGTAAAAATGTAAAAAAAAACAATTTTGTACTTAATTAAATTCTTCATCATTTTACTTTTATAAAAATTTGTCATATGATGAACAGATTACGAGAAATTAAAGGATAAAGGTACATACAGGGTGACTTGTAATGTCACGTATTCCCGTTAAGGGGTGATAGATTAGGTCAAAAGCAACCGATTTTGTCCTATCATGTCTTATCCAAAAGTTAACCATTTTTGAGTTATTTGAATTCTAAGTTTTTTATTTTTTATTCCGATTTCAGACGGTTAAAATTGAAATACAAAAAAACTGCATGCTTGATTTTGAGTTTTTTGTTATCGTCGCATAGCAGACATTCCAATAGTTCATAATAAGTAATAAAATGTTGAAAAACTACAAACGTTTTAAAATTACGCTTTTTAAATGTATCATTTTCTTTTTTTTACTAACTCATTCGTTAAAAAATGCAATTTTCTGTAAAAAATGTTCTAGTAATGAAATGTGCAAATTATGTACATAATACCTCTATCTAACAAGCTTTCATTTGAGGTATTAAGCGTTCAATTATCTGAAGTACATGCAGAGAAACAACAATGACACCCACAGAGGCTGGATTTTTAAGGAATTTGTATTACCTGTTTGAACAAGTCGTTACTGTCCTCAAAGGACTCGCATGTCATGATTGTTTTATGGCATCGGCACGACGAGGAAGCGAGCGAGAAGAGCTGACTTAGTGGAGGAGTGAGAGAGAGCTGTTAGTATTCATCATTGTAGTTTAGCCATCGCCGCACGGCGAGTGAGAATTAAACTGTATCCATCGAAGAAACAAAGTAAAATCAAACATATACACCCGTATTGCACGTGATCAAGAACTTAACCGTAAGAGACGCTACAGGGCCGTATCAAGCTGTTGTGACTGATCTATCAAAAAATGTCGTACAAGATATGTGTTGCTGTAAATTCTATCAAAAGCATAGTAAATTATCAGGAATATACCACGCCTTTCTAATCATATTTCGACATTAGGAATCAGTGCAAAAAATTCTGTATTCACCATTTCAGCAAAATGTTACTAAAACGCACACGAAAAAAACTTGTGGACCATCTCAATTGAAATTGTTCATATTTTATTATTAACTTACATATATACCCAATAATATTTACAAATCAACCTTCTATTCACAATGCAGAGCAAATTTTTTTGAGCAAATAGAAACTACAGACGTAGTAGTAGTAGTACAAAAGTTTATTACAGACTCCATAAAGTTTGTTAGTTTGATTGCTATTAAAATTTACATGAGAAATAGGAAGAAGGTCAAAATGGCACTATTATGCTTTGGAACTCCTAAATTAACCCTAGTTTTGTGTAATTATAAATTTGGAATTTCCACATTAATATCTAGAAACTTACACTTTGATTGCAGTCAATAATGAACTTACCTGTCTTGCCAAAAAGCCCGTTAAACTGCCAGTCTTAATGGTATCAATCGATTTATATGCTGTATTTCGAGGAGCTTGAATCATCAGAATTGTTGATGTCAATTAAGGGGTTCAACTTGGGTGTCAATGATATTGTCCATATCCCACATTTTGGTTTCAAACTTCTCTTGGACATGGTCAATACATATTCTCCATTTTGCTGGCGTAATTCTATCGACAGCAACATCAAGCAGTTTTTTAAGGTCAGAAAACTTAAAAGTGCTGTTATTTGACGCCACGTATTGCTTGATGTCGGCCCAAATCAACTCGATAGGATTCAGTTCGCAGTGATAGGGAGGCAGCCTGAGAATCGTTTTATTTTGGTTTTTGGCCATTTCGTCAACAATTTTTAAATCATATTTATACTTATGTCGCTTGACTATCAGCTCAGCTTTGACCATTGTTTGGTCGAAGTCGATCTTCTTTGAGACAAGCCACTGTTGAATGTCTGCCGTTTTGGTGGCCATTGTTGGAATTTTTTCCAATTTTCTGTAGTGGTACGGGGCATTATCCATCACAATAATTGCGTTATCATCAAGTGTCGGCAAAATTATTTGAACCAATTTTCAAATGAGTT
Source organism: Acanthoscelides obtectus (assembly GCA_963669975.1). NCBI lineage: Eukaryota > Metazoa > Arthropoda > Insecta > Coleoptera > Chrysomelidae > Acanthoscelides > Acanthoscelides obtectus. Next base: position 88,060,673 of record CAVLJG010000006.1, on the reverse strand, counting down.
ACCATCCATTTCTTCGTGATAGTCTCCAGTTTTTTTTTGATTCAAATGCCCACAATGCTTCAGGAACAAATCCATCTACGCTACCTATGTGGCAAATGATCAGGCGTTTTCCCTTGCCTGAAAGTAATTAGTTATTTTACTTCTCAGCGAGCGCACTAAATGACGAAATTAAGCAACTTACTCTTTTTAGGTTAGTGTAGGATAGGGTCTTAGATTAGTTTTTGAGTGAAGGAAATACTCAGAAACTTGGATGAGATAGCAAAACTGAGTTCGGAGCTTCCAAATCATTGATTCGATCAGAAAATGAATTATCTGCATCCAAAAAAGTTCATATACTTCGAAACTTACCTGCAGGATTTTTCAATCCCGTCAAAAGGCCATCTAAAAAAGCCTGCCTTGAGGACCTCACAGATCTGTCTACCCAAACCTCTCCCTGCGTATGCCCCGCGTTCACCCATGTTTCGTCTAAATAATAAATTTTTCTTTCTTCAGCGCGGAAATGCCTAATTTTTCTAAGGTATTCTCTCCTCCAGATAACAATTTCCTCCTTTTCTATCAATAAACTATTCCTTCCTCTTTTCAAAAATCGAAAGTCTAGTTCTTTCAACAGCTTATAGAACGTAGATCTTTTAAAATTTGGCAGGTCCTCATCATCATTCACTTGCTTCAATATTTTATCTATTGTAGGTATTTCATTCCTGAAGAAAAAGTGATGTACTTTTCTTCTAATGGCACTTTTGTCAAAGTCATCTATTTTTTCGATGATTTTTTTTCTCGCTGGATATGTTTTTGGCTCAGATAGTGAGTGATTTTGTCTATATTCCTTCAAGATTTTGTAAATACTTGGTCGACCTACTCCAGAAATTTCAGCGGTCCTTACATACGATATTTTCTATAGCCATTCCACTATTCTCTTGCATCTGGTTCTTGTAGATATTTAGAATAATTTGTTTTTCACCTGCGCTAAGATGAAGCTTTTTAGCCCTTTTTCTGGGTGACGTTAAGCTGATTTCAACCACTTCATCAGCTGTATCTGTGTCAGACATTTTAGACTAATATTAAATTTCCGCAAGAAAAATCAAGTCAAGACGTGCATAAAACGTTCACGCTCATAAACGGGTATCCGTAACTGATTACAATCCTGTGCGTGGTGACGAACCATCAACGTGACGCTGAGAGTTCCCTCTACTATGCAGCGTTGCCAGGCTTAATGTCACAATGATCATGTTTTATTGGGAAAATTGTCAGAAATTGCCGAATGTTGAACAGAAACATTACAAGAAGTCTAACCTTGAAATGTGAGGCTACAAATCGATATTCTTATAGGGGGAAGGGTAGGGAGCTGTTATGGTTCCTATTAACCTTGGTGAAAGTTGGAAACGGTAATATCATATATGGCATACATTCGGTTGAAGGTGTGTGCACGGAAAATAGATTGCGGAGAGGATTTTAATAGATAAATCTGCACAAAAAAACACAAAAGGATATTTTTGTATTTCCCTGAAGAATATCTCAAGGTTATTACGGATGTACTCATCGAAACTTTATGGAAGGATTATCGAAACCTTATTTTCAATTGCGATAGGGCCACATACCTCGACATCGCATTAATGTGAAAAATAAGACAATAGAAAAAAATTCCCTCACTGATGCTATCTCTTAGGAAAAATTTAACTATAAAGATTGCACAAAAATTTTCTTCACCTTTTTGAGCTTGTTTTCGCATCTCCGTATATGCCGTTCATAATTTGCTGCAGATCAAATTGGAATATACCTTTGTGATGCCATTTATTGTTATATAATGTCCTTTACAACAGTTATTGCACGTATTGCACCAACAGATTGATTTGTGATCCATGCGAATGTGATCAACCACTCTGGCGAAAACTCGCCGAGCGTGGCAACCGTGCGACTTTGTCTGGAGGCTCGTCGCTACAAGCCAATCAGGAAGAGGCCGACAGAGCGCCATGGCTACCGATCACGCGTTGATCACGAATCAACCACTGTTTACGATTACTTTGTAGCTTCGTTAGATACACTTTAGGTTTAGTTGGTATCAACTACTGCGTACGCGCACACGTTTTACGCACGATTATTATTTTCGAGTTTCCCGGTTCATTTCGAGTGGTTTCTTTATCATCATGGCAGACGCAGAAGATCCGCCAGGACCTCGCCATAGCGAGCACCGGCAAACCTTTACAAATGAAGAATACGCAGACATAATGTTCTGTTATGGACTTTGTAACGGCGATTCTGCAGCTGCCCGCCGTGAATATCGGCAACGTTTGCCGAATCGCCGAACACCTCATGTTACTGTGTTTAACTCTGTGTATCGGCACATCCGCCAAACCGGACGTGTTCAAAGGCAACATAGTGATGCTGGTCGACCCCGAGTCTATCCTCCTGAAGATGAAGAGGAAATCCTTCGTGTGTTTCAGGAAGACCCTACTACGTCTACGCGCATTGTGGCTGCTCAGTTGGGTATATCACAATACAAAGTATGGTTTACTGCGCATACTGCAAGATTATACCCTTATCACTACACGCGTGTGCATGTGATTGAAAAGGGCGATCCTGCAAGACGATTAGATTTCTGCAGGTACATGTTACATGCAGATACAGAAGGTCCAGACTATTTTAAGAAAATTCTGTGGACCGATGAATCGAAGTTTGATAAGGACTGGGATGATAAAGAAGCTTTAAAGCCCCGAAAAATAAGACCGACGGGGTCTCAGAGCCGGTTTTCAGTCAATGTGTGGATGGGCATCACTGATGGATATTTAATTGGACCTCATTTTCTGCCCGCCAATTTAAATGGAGAAGTGTATGAAGAGTTCTTGAAAAATCACTTGTTTCCATTAATGGAAGACGTCCCATTGGCGACGAGACAAAATATGCGGTTCCAGCACGACGGCTGTCCCGCACACTACAGTAGATTAGTACGGGCGTATTTAGACTCTAAATTTCCAAATCAATTGATTGGCAGAGGCGGGCCCATTGTCTGGCCAGCAAGAAGCCCAGATCTCGCACCGATGGATTACTATGTGTGGAGACATACGAAAAGCCTGGTGTACGATGTTTCGCCCGTACCAACGCGCGATGAATTAATTACAAGGATAATCAGTGCAGCTGACCAAATAAAAAGCCGCTTAACAACTAGAGTTACCAAAAGTGAATTACGTAAGAGAATGCGGGCGTGTATTCGTAACAGGGGATTACAATTTGAGCAGAATCTGTAAAATACTAAAGGAAATGTAATTAAATAAAACTGTAATTAAAAAAAATAAAAGCCTTTAATTTATCCTACGTAATTATCGTTCGTACAACTTTACTCATCTTTTTTTAATTTTATGTCTTTGTACTTGAGTTAGTTGTAACTTTTATACCTCAAATGAAAGCTTGTTAGATAGAGATATTATTTACATAATTTGCACATTTCATTACTAGGAGATTTTTTAGAGAAAATTGCATTTTTTATCGATTAAGTTAGTAAAAAAATAAGAAAATCGTACATTTCAAACGCGTAATTTTAAAACTTTTGTAAGTTTTCAACATTTTATTACTTATTATGAACTATTGGAATGTCCGCTATGCGATGATAACAAAAAACTCAAAATCAAACACGTAGTTTTTTTGTATTTCAAATTTAACCGTCTGAAATCGGAATAAAAAATAAAATAAAATAAAATTCAAATAACTCAAAAACGGTAACTTCTGGATAGGACATTATAGGACAAAATCGGTTGCTTTTGACCTAATCTATCACCCCTTCACAGGAATGCGTGACATTTCAAGTCACCCTGTATAATGCTTATAATAGATGAACTATTGAGAATTGCTACAAAAAAAGGTCTTTTATATACTTTCGACCCTTTGATGTGCTCAATTAGGCAAAAATATACCAACATAGGTTTCGTGTCTCAGTATATTTTAGTATAGTTGAGGTAGGAAATACTGCGACGATGTGCTCATTTGAAGATAGTAAGTGAAATTTTGGACCGAGAATTTAGAACTGCTATCTTTGGGCTTTCAAAACACAATCAAGCGATAAAATAAAAACACATTAGTGACAGTTGAAAATACTTGTACATATATTCTGTTATTCTCGAGTCCGATAGATCTGCTCTTACTGACCTCATTTCTCCAAGACTAATTAATGAATCAAGGTATCCTCTAGAGGATCAGCTCGTATTACTCCTTTTCATCCATTTTCGTGAATTTTGTAATTAACCTCGGCCTTCTGAAAGCAAAGCTTAAAGGTATTAGACAGTATCTGAGCCAAGGTCACGTGGGAAAGCCCCGCCTTGCTTTAAAGCAATTTTTGGAAAGCTCATCTTTCAGCTACAGAAATCAGTAGCGTGCTTCCGGCAGAAGTGTCCACAACCCTCAGCAACAAACTGTCTTTTAAGTTTTGGAAATAAAACAAGACGGTAGGTAGTTTTAAATGACTTTATTGTTTTTCGAAGTATTCTCCACGAAGGTTAATACACATCTGCATGCGCTCGAACCAATTTTCGAAGCACTTATTCCACTCGTTTGCTGGCAGATCCAGAACGGCTCGGTGTTGACTTTTGGCAAACAAATGGTGGTATATCCGCAGTAACAGTTCTTTGCTCATTAAGAGGATTTGTTGCAATATGACCCGCTTTTGACACAAATGTCGCGACCATCTTTTTCGAAACACTTCGAGAACGGATTACTTTTGTTGGATTTTCTTCACCTTGGAACACCCAAACATCCGACTGTCGTTTATTTCTGGTTCATAACAGTAAATCCACGATTCATCATCACTAACAATGCTGTACACATTTTTTGAGTTTCCGGAATTGAAACGGTCAAACGTTTTTTGACACCAATTAACCCTGGCTGCCTTCTGCTCTTCAGTCAACAGGTGGGGTATCCAACGAGAAACTAATTTTCTTACTCCTAAAATTTTTTGAATTGAGGTCTTTGAGATCTTCAAGGACGCCTCAATCTCGCGATATGTCACATGTCTATCTTCAATGATGAGTTTGCGCACAGCATCGACGTTTTCCTGGGTGACTGCTGTTTTTGGTGCACCCACCCTGGGATCGTCGCTAAGACTCACCCGACCACGTTTGAATTCTCCATACCAACGGGAAATTGTCGACTGATGAGGCGCTTCGTTGCCGAAAATAGATAGTAACTCAGCAAGGCTCTCTGAAAGTTGTAATAAATTATGGCGCGAAAATGTTCTCGGTCGGGTTCCATTTTTCTAATGACTTGGTGACACTTAAAAATTCACTGTAGCGTAAACACTGCACGTATTGTTGTGAAAATTTGAATTCAAGTTTACTAAAGAGTGAGGTTAAGATTCAGTACTGACTTTCGATCCGCGCGGCCTACTATGTTTCTATATGCAAAACTTAAATGACATCCCTCGTACACTCACCGAAGATATGACATATAGCCCTGAGAAAATACTCCAAAAATACTGTAAGTTTGAGAAAATTGAGAGAGATCTCAAATACTGCTTTACGCATAAAATATCAAAAGTTCCCATTTATCCCTAAAAACATTATCTTACTGGTATATTTTGGCAAAAACTATCATAACCGCCAATAAAATCATGTTCAGCTTCAAGGGTCGATAGGGACTTTTGATATAGGGGGTCTGTAAATTAAGTGATGAGACTGGCAACATTGCGTTCGATCTGGCAACACTGGAGGCGTCGCGCTTGAAGGGGAGACAGGGGAACATGTGATTTGTCTTCAGTACAAGATTGAACTCGCTTGAGTCATCTGGTTGTCCGTAGCGATTCGTTTTATTAAAAAGTGTTTCATATTGTGTTCTAAAAATAGCAACGGTGAGCTATCAGGTTTTGCTTCAGACTTGGGTACAGTGTTTTGTCAAGAGCCCAAGGTTTTTCGGTAATTTAAGGCATTTTCAGAGAGACGGAGAGAGTCGATTGATCATGAACCACGAAACAAAAGGCCTTCGTCTTCAAGACCCGATGAAAATCTTGACAGAAATTGGGACCTTGTGCGTTCAGGTCGTCGGTTGACAGTCAGAATCATCAGGGAAGAGTTGAATTTGATTCCAACCACCGTCCGTCATATCAAGATCAACTGGGTGATGCATCACGATAATGCTCCTTGTAACACAGCAATGTCAACAAACGAGTTTTTGGTCAGTAAAAATATTCCTTGTGAATTTTTTCTTTTCTCGAAGTTGGAAAATCAGCTCAACGGTACTCATTTTGGGACAATCGAAAACATTTAAACGGCTGTAACTGACCAGCTGTAGGCTATTCCAGTATCGGAGCTCCGGCATTGATATGATGAGTGGAATAACCATCTCTAGCGCAGTGTGACGTCAGAAGGAAGTTATTTTGAGGGTGACAATATAACAGTGGTCGCCAACCCGACGATCCCGAGCTACCGGTAGCTGGCAAAGAAAATTCTGCTGGCTCAAAACCTATTTTAAAAAGGTGTAAAAATCCTAGAGGCTTCCGAAAATTGTGTAAATTCTCATAATGAAGAAGTGCCAACTCTGCGGTGAGCGATCTGTTCGAGAACGATCTCGATTACTTTGAAGGGAATAAATACGCAAGACGCGGCGACAATGCGCTCAGCTTAAAACTGAACGGCACAAAGTCCAGCGGTTGAGTTAGAGTTGGCCTGCAATTAAAAACATTATGAGCAGCTAGTAAGAAGATGAAGACATACCATTTTCATTCGGAATGGGAAGAACAATATTTCTTTATACATATACGTATATACGCATATACCTGTCCACTAAAAATAATATTTCCATCGATCAACATGGTTTTATAAAGCAGCGTTCAGCATTAACAAACTTAATGGTATTTAGCCAATACTTGTGCGATAGATTAGACAATAGAGGACAGGTAGATGTGGTGTACACCGATTTCTCCAAGGCCTTCGATAGGGTCAGCCACAGTATTTTGCTCCGAAAGCTTGAGTACCTGGTCTTCAAAAACATTTACTTAGCGCTCTTAACATCATATCTGTTTGAAAGGAAACAGTATTTTTTTATAATGGCTACATATCACATGTTTATGTCTCAACCAGTGGCGTACCACAGGGTTCGAATTTAGGACCACTGTTGTTCATATTGTTTGTGAATGATCTGTGTGAATCTTTGGCTTGTTCTAAGTTAATGTTCGCAAACGACCTAAAATTCTATTCATCCGTTTCATGCTTGGAAGACTGTGCATTTGGTCAAGGTCAAATAAATAAATTGCAAAGCTGGTGTGCCAAGAATCAACTTCATCTTAATATAAGTAAGTGTAAAGTAATAACTTTTTCAAGGAAAACCAATCCCTTGGTACATAATTATACAATGATCGAACATGTTCTTGAGCACAGTGAGACTGTGAAAGACTTAGGTATCTACTTTGATCAACATCTAACCTTTAATGAGCATATCAATCAAATCATTTCAAGCGCTTACCGAACCTATGGCTTCGTTACATGAATTGTAAATCTTTTGACGTTTTGACTTTGCAGACATTATACTTTAGCTTGGTTAGGTCTAAGTTTGAATATGGATCTTTGATGTGGAGTCCGATTTACAACCAGTATATTGATGTTGTTGATAAACTTCAAAAGAAATTTTTTAAATTTTCATGTTTTAAGATCGATGGCATATATCCTACTAGAGGTACAGAATACAACATCCTTCTTCATAAATTTGGCATTCAATCCTTAGAACAACAGCGTAAGCAATCAGCAGTTATAGTTTTATATAAATTACTGCATAATCTAATAGACTGCCCTACAATACTTTCACAAATACAGTTTCTGGTACCACGACTAACATCAAGGTATAATGTTCCTTTTTTATGTCAAAGACCTCAAACAAACTTATTGTCGAAAGGGCCTGTCAACATGATGTGTGTGAATGCGAATAAAATAGCCGATGTATGTGACATATTCTTATGTAGCATAGGTGAATTGAAGTGCAAATTGCGTGCTCACTTTTGATTTATCTTACGTTTCTTATTTTTAAGCTGTAGCTATAGTTATTTTTTGTTATTGATACATGAACTTGTTATTATTATTGTTTTTTTTTCTTCACAAGCTACCTCATGGTGATTTTTTTTTATAGTAGTTTGCTCTGTAAATGGTGTTAAACTGTTGGGCAATAAACGCTTATTATTATTATTTAAAGAAGTTAAAGGTAAGAATGTATGTTATGTAGAATATCTGTTTCCGTTGTGAAAAAAAGGAATGTCGAGAGACACTATAAAACTGTACATTCGAATTTTGAAAAATCATTCCCATTCCGTTCTGCAACCAGAACGGAAAAACTGAAACAATTAAAAAATCAGTTAGTTGGACAACAGAAAATGATTTTAAAAACAATGGACAAAAGTAAGGCGCAATGTTCCAGATAATTGCACAGAAGAAGAAACCTTATGAAGATGGGGAAAATGATAAAACAGACGTTTTTAGTAGCTGCAGATTGATTATTTGCCAATTTAGAAAAAAAGACACGATAGTGTCTGCTATAAAATCTATGCAACTTTCTGCTAATTCAGTGATGAGTCAGGTAGAAGTAATGAGCAATGATATAGATTTACAGTTGAAAAATGACTTCCATAACTGAGCTTATTTTTCACTGCAGCTGAATGAGTCCACAGATGTCGTTGACACCTCTCAGATGGCCATGTTCGTCAAGATGGTTTTTAGTGATTTGACGATTAAAGATCTTTTGAAAATATTATGACTTCTGAGAAAATTCCATTATCGAAAATGGTGGGCTTGACAACCGAAGGCGCTCCAGCTATGGTGGTCGTGGTAAGGGCCTCGTGGGCGGGTTATGTCGTAAAGATGAAAGTTTTCCACAATTTCTCTGTTACCATTGAATTATTCATCAGCAAGCATTATGTGGACATTTTCTAAAACTAAACAATGTTATGAAATTGGTAGTAAAAATTGTGAACAAGATAAGAGCTGAAGCGTTACAGAGAAGATTGTTTAAAACCAGGCCGATGAAATTGACTGTCAATACGAGAACTTCTTCACTCTGAAGTCCGATGGTTAAGTAAGGGACGAGTGCTGGAACGTTTTAATGATATCATATCTGCCATAGTTCAATTTTTCAAACAACGTGATGAAGCGATTCCGGAACTGGAAAATCCAATCAGGCTCAGAGATTTTGGTTTCCTTGTGGATGTTACAGAAAAATTAAATAAACTTAGTTTGCAGCTTGAGGGGAGAGACAAAGAACTAGAAAAAATGATTTCTTATGTAAAAGCGTTTATCAAAAAGTTTGACTTTTGGGAACAAAACTTAATCGATGGCAATACCAGACGTTTTTAGGTTCTTTCAGAAAAGATGTCTCGAAGTCCATTATAACTATATGATGGTAAATATCATGTACAAATAGTGACTAGCTTGAAGGATAACTTCAAAACTCGTTTCAAGGATTTTAACGAAATTGCTATAGTGGCCCAACTTGTTGTTTCACCCTTCATGGAAATTGATATCCAACAGTTTGCAACTTCTGTCACGCAGAATTTTAGCGAAGATATCGCTGCGACAAGAATTTAAGTGATTGCGTCTCAAAATGATTTAGCTTTAAAAGCATTAGTCTCAAATACAAAGTGTATCTGCCTTCAGTAAGTAAAGATAAATATTCAGTTTTATGTCGTCTTGCCTTGACAGTGGAAGCGTTATATAGTTCAACCTATTTGTGTGAATCTTCCTTTTCAAATATGAAGTTTATTAAAAACAAGTACCGTAATCGACTTACAGATGAACATTTCGAATGGCGGTATCAAATTATACTCCAAATTCCTACTAAAAAAATTGTCGGCGAGTCTGAGTGTCAGGCTTCTCATTGAATACGCATTTTTTATCGGGACATGTTTTTATTTAAAATAGTGCGTTGCTTTTTTTATTTTTAGTTACCTTCATTAAATCGTATGTGACATGCCGTTGTAGCTGACAAAAAATTTGGTTTATTTTTCAAACACGTACGATTGATAGTAAAGGATGTAGTTATGTAGTATTTATTAGTTATTAGTTTATTTAAGTGTATTAGTATGTATTAGTATCAGTAAAATGAGCACATTTATATCGCATACAACTGTGCATAATTTCATTTAAGTTGGCTTACGACTAGGTAGCTCACTGGTTATTCCAAAATTATAAAAGTAGCTCAACACACTGGAAAGGTTGGCGACCACCGCAATATAAGATTAATTTTTTTTTTAATCAGTCTCATCGCTTAATTTACAGACCTCGTATTATTCGTAACGGTATATTTAAAGTTGTACCAATTTTGAGCTTTGTGTGAATTTCTGCAAAGGTGGAGTGTATTCTGACTGGAGTACATGTATAATTAGTAAGTTCTCGTAAGAATCGTTAAAATCCTTCGTCTTCAAGTATAGGTATAGGCACAGATGTATCGCAGAAGACAACCCTCATTTAAAACCGCTGTTTGTATTTTTCCCTTTGGGAGACTTTGTTCATTTGTGTGTATTTTCTTATTCGATTTAACTTGCGTTACATCCGTGCAAGCGTAAATTCAACAAATTTTAGCAAACTTGATTTAAAAATCTACGAAAAATCAATATTTAAAATCGAACCGCTCCCCCTTGAAGCTAAGTAAAAACTTTATGAACACATTATACGGGATAAATCTAAAATTATTGAGAAACTACCTTCCTCTGGCGTTCTTTAAGGTCCCTGTCACGTTGTTTTCTTATGTTCTTTGTGCTGACATATTTTTTGTTTTTTATTCTCGATGGACTTTCATCAGCATTTCATAATCATATTGATTAAGAAATAAAAGTAAATGTTCACATCCAGACAAAAGCAGTGCAGTTGAACTTTTGTCTTGCTAATTTGTTTTTCCTCGGCTACGCTGATAAATTATCCTGCAGCTGACTTTACTGGAATAGCATTTATAATTAATTGTATTTGCTAAACCATGTAGTAACTTTATCCTTGTTAGCTGCTGCATTATACTGTTGATAATAAAACTTTTAGCATTCAGGGCGTAAACAAAACTGGCAGGTCTTTATGGTCTGTGTTCTCACTACACACAGGGTCTTTCAGAAGTGAGATGAAATATTTAATGAGGCGATTTTTTGGATCATTCTAAGAAATATGTTAAGTTGGACGTATGTCTCGATGGAATTTGGTAAACGGCTAGCATAAAAGGTATTTTCCGATAAACAGGGTGTCCCGAAATTGAAGGAATCCTTGAACTCTAGATAGGTCACGTCATGGCCCACTAAATAGTAAATGTTGTTCTATTAAAAGTCTTACCGTTATCGAGATTATCAGCATCCAATTTTTTTGTTGAAAAACTGACTTATATTTAGCTAACGTCGGGCCAGGTTTGTTCGCCCAGCATTATTTTTCCTTGATGTGGAGAAAAACACTACATAAAAGTCTGAATTTTTATCAAAACCCCTTCCCACGCCTGTAGAGTGAGAGGATAAAGTACGCTCACTGTTATTTTTATCTGTTATTAACTTAAATTTTATTATAATTTTATTTTAGCGTCATTAATTATGATTGATTGTTCGACCAGCTACCACTGTAATATATAATCTTTGTAATTAAAAATTATTTTCTACTTTTTAGCTCGGCTGTCTATAAAAAATATAAAATGTTTTTTTTAGTTTTTATACTATTATTTAGTTTTCATTTTTTAGTTCGATTTATGAATTATTTTTTTTAACCTACAAAAATAATCGTTCAAATGTACGACGTACCTCAATCTTAGAACTCAATTCTGTTACTGTGGCCAGCAAATTTCTAAAGGAACCTTAATAAAAGCGTGTAGGTCCAGCGATCTTGGTCTATGTACTGAAAAAATATTACAATCGCTAATCGTCGTCGAGCTTTTGAGAAAAATATACGTAACTATTATAACCCATACACCAAAACCAAAGATATAAAATACACTCACATCTCTGTAGCAAAGCACCTCATTAGCCGTTGCCCCTGAAAAAAAAGTATTCACTTTTTATTCACTTATATTTAGATTAGAGTAGATATTTCCACAAGATGTAAATAGCATGATAAGTTCTTATAAACATATTAATTGCTTAGAATTTTTCATTATCAGGACACACGGTGTAATAACTTGCTACAGGGTGTAATAACCTGCTATAGGGTGGCGCATCGAAAACGAAACAGACGCATTCACTGGCAGCTCAGCTTTTTTGGAAAAACGCTCAGACCCGTCGATTTTGTTTTCGAGGGGGACACAAGTTTGGCTAAAAATCACGTTAGCACGTGCAGCCCCCTAAGCGGGGGTGACACCACCCCCAAAATCTTAAATGGAATGGGGGGTCGAGTGATACCTTATTTTAAAGGCCTTTCAATTCCCTTTATAATGATATGATATTAATGTACTTCAGTTCAGTAGTTTTGAATATTTATTGATTTAAAGCTTAAATAAAACTAATACATCATCATTAGTGGAGATCAATACATTTGGCAGCAAAGTAATTTAAAAATGAAGAATGAACTGACCCGTTAGGTAAGGAGATATTGAAAATGGCCACCATGACTCTCCATGCAATAATAAAGATTTTGCTCAAAACGTTGCCGCACATTTTGCAATATTTGAGGATTGAGGAGTAATTTGAAGGCACTCATTCACAATTCTTTGTCGCCGGTCTTCTGATGATGTTGGCTTAGATTTTGCTTTTTAAATGACCCCACATAAAGAAATCCAAAGGTGATACATCTGGCGATCTTGGGGGCCATTCAATGGCACCTCTTCTACCACTCCATCCATCTGGAAACGTCTGATCTAAGTATTGTCAAACACGTAATGCGTAATATGGTGGGGCACCATCCTGTTGGAACATCAACCTATTCGCAATGTACCGCCGATGATTCTGATTTTCAATTATGGCTGTTAATGCAGAATCTATGGCGTCTTCCAGTAATTCCAAATACATTTCACCGGTCAAATTTCCAGATAAGAAAAAAGGACCAATTAAATGATCGCCAAAAATACCAGCCCAAACATTTAATTTTTGTGGCTGCTATGTATGAACCTCATGATAAATTCTGGGATTAGAATCGGACCAATATCGGCAGTTATGACGATTTACTACGCTATTTAATAAAAAGGACCATTCGTCGGAAAAGCAAGTGTTAAATATAAAATATTCATCGTTTATAATTCGTTCACTCATATCTTCACAAAATTGTAATCGCCGATCAAAATCGTCTTCATTAAGTTCTTGTACCAGGTGAATTTTATACGGATGAAAACTATGGGCATTTAGAATCCGTTGGACAGTACGTCGGCTAATACCACACACAGTCTCCAATTTGCGGGTACATAACGTAGGATCTACATAAACTTGCCCTAAAACCCCCACTTCTATTGCTTCGTTCCTTATGGGATTTTCAATGTTGCGTTTTTTATTGGCGACTGACCCAGTTTCCCGAAATTTAGCTACAAGTTCTAAAGTGTATCTAACGAAGCTACAAAGTAATCGTAAACAGTGGTTGATTCGTGATCAACGCGTGATCGGTAGCCATGGCGCTCTGTCGGCCTCTTCCTGATTGGCTTGTAGCGATGAGCCTCCAGACAAAGTCGCACGGTTGCCACGCTCGGCGAGTTTTCGCCAGAGTGGTTGATCACATTCGCATGGCTCACAAAACAATCTGTTGGTGCAATACGTGCAATAACTGTTGTAAAGGACATTATATAACAATAAATGGCATCACAAAGGTATATTCCAATTTGATCTGCAGCAAATTATGAACGGCATATACGGAGATGCGAAAACAAGCTCAAAAAGGTGAAGAAAATTTTTGTGCAATCTTTATAGTTAAATTTTTCCTAAGAGATAGCATCAGTGAGGGAATTTTTTTCTATTGTCTTATTTTTCACATTAATGCGATGTCGAGGTATGTGGACCTATCGCAATTGAAAATAAGGTTTCGATAATCCTTCCATAAAGTTTCGATGAGTACATCTGGAATAACCTTGAGATATTCTTCAGGGAAATACAAAAATCTCCTTTTGTGTTTTTTTGTGCAGATTTATCTATTAAAATCCTATCCGCAATCTATTTTCCGTGCACATACCTTCAACCGAATGTATGCCATATATGATATTACCGTTTCCAACTTTCACCAAGGTTAATAGGAACCATAACAGCTCCCTACCCTTCCCCCCTATAAGAATATCGATTTGTAGCCTCACATTTCAAGGTTAGACTTCTTGTAATGTTTCTGTTCAACATTCGGCGATTTCTGACAATTTTCCCAATAAAACATGATCATTGTGACATTAAGCCTGGCAACGCTGCATAGTAGAGGGAACTCTCAGCGTCACGTTGATGGTTCGTCACCACGCACAGGATTGTAATCAGTTACGGATACCCGTTTATGAGCGCGAACGTTTTATGCACGTCTTGACTTGATTTTTCTTGCGGAAATTTAATATTAGTCTAAAATGCCTGACACAGATACAGCTGATGAAGTGGTTGAAATCAGCTTAACGTCACCCAGAAAAAGGGCTAAAAAGCTTCATCTTAGCGCAGGTGAAAAACAAATTATTCTAAATATCTACAAGAACCAGATGCAAGAGAATAGCGGATTGGCTATAGAAAATATCGTATGTAAGGTTGCTGAAATTTCTGGAGTAGGTCGATCAAGTGTTTACAAAATCTTGAAGGAATATAGACAAAATCACTCACTATCTGAGCCAAAAACATATCCAGCGAGAAAAAAAATCATCAAAAAAATAGATGACGTTGACAAAAGTGCCATTAGAAGAAAAGTACATCACTTTTTCTTCACGAATGAAATACCTACAATAGATAAAATATTGAAGCAAGTGAAAGATGATGAGGACCTGCCAAATTTTAAAAGATCTACGTTCCATAAGCTGTTGAAAGAACTAGACTTTCGATTTTTGAAAAGTGGAAGGAATAGTTTATTGATAGAAAAGGAGGACATTATAAATATAAAAATTAGGCAATTCCGCGCTGAAGGAAGAAAAATTTATTATTTAGACGAAACATGGGTGAACGCGGGGCATACGCAGGGAAAGGTTTGGGTAGACAGATCTGTGAGGTCCTCAAGGCAGGCTTTTTTAGATGGCCTTTCGACGGGATTGAAAAATCCTGCAGGTAAGTTTCGAAGTATATGAACTTTTTTGGATGCAGATAATTCATTTTCTGATCGAATCAATGATTTGGAAGCTCCGAACTCAGTTTTGCTATCTCATCCAAGTTTCTGAGTATTTCCTTCACCCAAAAACTAATCTAAGACCCTATCCTACACTAACCTAAAAAGAGTAAGTTGCTTAATTTCGTCATTTAGTGCGCTCGCTGAGAATTAAAATAACTAATTACTTTCAGGCAAGGGAAAACGCCTGATCATTTGCCACATAGGTAGCGTATATGGATTTGTTCCTGAAGCATTGTGGGCATTTGAATCCAAAAAAACTGGAGACTATCACGAAGAAATGGATGGTAACTCATTTGAAAATTGGTTCAAAAAAATTTTGCCGACACTTGATGATAACGCAATTATTGTGATGGATGATGCCCCGTACCACTCCAGAAAATTGGAAAAAATTCCAACAATGGCCACCAAAAAGGCAGACATTCAACAGTGGCTTGTCTCAAAGAAGATCGACTTCGACCAAACAATGTCAAATCTGAGCTGATAAATATAGTCAAGCTACATAAGTATAAATATGATTTAAAAATTGTTGACGAAATGGCCAAAAACCAAAATAAAACGATTCTCAGGCTGCCTCCCTATCACTGCGAACTGAATCCTATCGAGTTGATTTGGGCCGACATCAAGCAATACGTGGCGTCAAATAACAGCACTTTTAAGTTTTCTGACCTTAAAAAACTGTTTGATGTTGCTGTCGATAGAATTACGCCAGCAAAATGGAAAACATGTATTGACCATGTCCAAGAGAAGGTTGAAACCAAAATGTGGGATATGGACAATATCATTGACACCCAAGTTGAACCCCTTATAATTGACATCAACAATTCTGATGATTCAAGCTCCTCGAAATACAGCATCTAAATCGATTGATACCATTAAGACTGGCAGTTTAACGGGCTTTTTGGCAAGACAGGTAAGTTCATTATAGACTGCAATCAAAGTGTAAGTTTCTAGTTATTAATGTGGAAATTCCAAATTTATAATTACACAAAATTTAGGAGTTCCAAAGCATAATAGTGCCATTTTGACCTTCTTCCTATTTCTCATGTAAATTTTAATAGCAATCAAGCTAACAAACTTTATGGAGTCTGTAATAAACTTTTGTACTACTACTACTACGTCTGTAGTTTCTATTTGCTCAAAAAAATTTGCTCTGCATTGTGAATAGAAGGTTGATTTGTAAATATTATTGGGTATATATGTAAGTTAATAATAAAATATGAACAATTTCAATTGAGATGGTCCACAAGTTTTTTTCGTGTGCGTTTTAGTAACATTTTGCTGAAATGGTGAATACAGAATTTTTTGCACTGATTCCTAATGTCGAAATATGATTAGAAAGGCGTGGTATATTCCTGATAATTTACTATGCTTTTGATAGAATTTACAGCAACACATATCTTGTACGACATTTTTTGATAGATCAGTCACAATAGCTTGATACGGCCCTGTAGCGTCTCCTACGGTTAAGTTCTTGATCACGTGCAATACGGGTGTATATGTTTGATTTTACTTTGTTTCTTCGATGGATACAGTTTAGAACATATTTTCGATGCACGTTACTGTTCTCATGTTGCTCGGTGAATATTTCTGCTGTTCTATAAGCGCACTGATTATTTCCGAAAAATAACTCGATAATTTCAACTCTTTCCGCTGTGGAATATACCATGGTTAATTTATGTAATAAAGCATTACAAGTTATTTTAGCAACAAAGTTTGGTCAAATCAATCGCAACCTCCTAAATTCCTATTTAAAATAAGTACGAGATATTTCCTTATCTTTCTTCAAGAAATAACTTTTTTGTTACAAAAAAACGCTCCAATAGCTATTTCCAACAACAAAATGAAGAAATCATTTACTTATTAAGTAAATTCTTTTAGTCAAATTTCTTATGAAAGTAGTACAAACTAATCTGATGTACCTATTAAAGTCAACTTTAAGCTTTAAATCAATGAATCTTCAAAACTACTGAAGCTCATGTATTTTACATCATTATAAAGGGAATTGAAAGACCTTTAAAATAAGGTATCACTCGACCCCCCTTTCCATTTAAGATCTTAGGGTTGGTGTCACCCCAGCCCAGGGGGCTGCACGTGCTAACGTGATTTTTTGCCAAACTTGTGTCCCCCTTGAAAACAAAATCGACGGGTCTGAGCGTTTTTCCAAAAAAAAACTGAGCTGTCAGTAAATACGTCTGTTTCGTTTTCGATGCGCCACCCTGTATAATTTGCTATGTCACACCTTAATATCTTGACCGTATTCTTACAGTAGAAGTGTTTTATACTGTTTTTACCTCAAATATTGAAACCACTTTTTCCCCAAGAAAGTATCGGAAATTGCTTAAGGAAGACGAAGACGCAACATTTTATTGTTATTCAAAAACGATATAGATATATGGTATTTGAAAAAAGTCAGTAACGCCAAATTTAATTCTCTTTGTTTTTCTAAAGGGATAGAACTTGGAATTTGGAAACCGAGTGTAGACTCGGCTATGACCTTTTTCGCCCTTTGTCAGATCTCGATCATCCATCGCAAGCACGCGCTTCTTGTTAGTCAAGGCTGTGATTTTTGAAAGGATTAAACTGTTGCGTCTCCAAGCGGTGAAAATTACCAGATGTCTTGTCAGAGACGCAATCGCTACTAGCCCTAGCTGAGACCGGCTTGCCATACTGAACGTCTGGATGTCTAAAGCCATGTACAGATATGTAACAACATCGCGAATCGAACCACGCGACGAACCGCAGCGCGCGCATTTTGATGAACAGCATTGCAACACACATCACCACAAGCCGAACGAAGTCGTGCAACGACATCGCACAACAAAATGACGATCCAATTTTGATGTGTGTCGTTCAGTGAAAGACAAATACTAGCGGAAATGGATATAGCAGAAACAGCAGCTGCCTATGTTAATACTCGCTACTAATTATCCAAAAACAAGCACACGGTTGCAACGATTTGATAGGGGAATTGAAATTTCAACAAGTAAGTGGACAATACAAACATTTTACGAGGATGTCTCCGACGGATTTTCAATATCTACTCACGTTGATTGGACCAAAAATACGAAAACGAGATACAAAATGGAGAGCTGCCACCACAGTACAAGAAAGACTTGCAGTCACGGTGCGATTTTTAGCGACCGGTGATTCATACAGTAGTTTGCAATACATGTTTCGAATTTCAAAGCAATCGATCAGCTGCATCATTCCAGAAGTTTGTGAGGCATTGATCGAAGTTTTAAAGGAAAATATGCAAGTAAGAAAAATAATGCTTTCACTTCTAAGTGCTTGTACATTACAAAATAACACATTGGTGCTCGCCGCACCGGTATGCCTGTCCAAACATGTGCAACTTCGTCGCGAGCCATTCCTTTTATGTTGCGCGGCGCGGTTCGTCACGTGGTTCGGGTCGCGGTGTCGTTACATATCTGTACATGGTTTAATGAAAGTTTGTATAAGAAAGTGATATGCCACACCTGATAACGGGCGTTGGGCAAGAGTCGACAACAAAGATCTTGGCAGCCACTCCCTCCTAACCCTTGGAGACGATTTTGTGAAAATTCGGCTTTTTTCGTCTCTTTCCGGAAGTACTTTGAATTTCATAACTTTCTAATCGGCATTTTGTTAAATACCTAAATACGCAACTTTACCTCAATTAAAGCAACTTGACGACTCTTATCGCTTCCGAGATCCCAATGGGAGGGTCGAATTTGCAACACAACATAGGTATATTTTGTGAGAATTGTCGAATTTTAGTGAGAGATTTTACAAACCTTTGGTTGTAGCTTTTTTTAAATGCACCTATAATATACTAAGTGACATATAAATCCGAACACCCAGTTTAAATGGTTTTATTTTAATAAAATTTTGTATAAGTACTTAATGAAGCATAATAAGTAATTGATAAAAATTTCAAAATGATTGCACTGCTTTAAAGCCCTTTGACCGTTAATAATGTGTGGATGCACCCCGATGTGCTACGCATTCTCCAACGCGCCTAGGCATGCTTCTGATCAGGTGGTGAATGTCCTCCTGTGGTATCTCATTCCAGGCAACCAACAACTCCTCTCGAAGTGCTTCTAGAGTCTGAGGAGGACGTTGCAAATTGAGCAATCTCCTACCCATCATATCCCATACAGTGTGATGAACATGTCTTTCAAAAAAAAACTGTGGATTCGCCCTTTCACCACGTCGCCTTCTAACCCTGGCACGACCATCGTGCATGCCTAAACAAAATCCAGACTCGTCACTAAAGACAATACTGTTCCATTCCTGATCCCAGAGTGACCGTTGTCTGCGCCACTCAAGGCGATTACGTCGGTGTTCTCGAGTTAAAGGGAGGACCCAGTGTGGCCGGTATGAAAACAAGCCAAAACATCTCATTCATCGGTAAACACTTCGCATGTCAATAGGTCTTCCGTGTTCTGCAAACCATTCATTTGCAATGGACCTGGTAGTGGAGAAACGGTCCCTTAAGGCCAATAATCTTAGGCGGCGATCTTCACGGTCTGTTGTTCTACGGCGGCGTCCAGTGCCCCTTGCTCTTTGCGTACGGCCTTCTCGAAGCCATGCCTGACAACACCTAACCACAGTGTCTACACTTCTTTACACTCTAACTGCAATTGCCCGAAAAGAAAGTCCAGCTTCCCGAAGTCCCACTATACGGCCCCTATCAAACTCACTAAGTTGACGACATCGTACAGGTCTCCGTGCTCTAGGCATCGTAACCGATCGTAAAGGATGTCAAGAACCAAAATCCGCCAACGTTGATTCTTTACTGCGGCTGAAATATTCATTTTTAGAGCGTTAGTGAATTAAAAAAAAGTAGTATAAAAACCCGAATGTCCAACTGATAAGGCTGAACATTTTTTCACTTGTTATTTACAGTAAGATAAATACATTCACCAACTTTTATTAAAATAAAACCATTTAAACTGGGTGTTCGGATTTATATGTCACTTAGTATATTAAAAAATGTTTATAAAACATTGACTTATGGACACATGTTTCGTGCTTGTTCGAGGTGGAGTTCTCACTTAACCGCTTCTTTTGACATCTGAGAAAAATCACTTTCTCGGTGATTCGTTAATTTGAAAAAGAAAAGCTAAATTCATTAACCGGATAAAAACGCTATCGCCCGGTTTCTGATCCTTCTCCACGGTATACTCTTGTCTATACCAGTTCACGAGGTTTATCAAGCAATACGAGTGGGTGGATGCCGAACGCAGCTAATAAATTCATTAACGAAGAATGCATGCAATCTGACGTTGTCACACCCTTCGGCGAAGCGACGACTTTTCCTTGACGTCATCACCAAAACCGCTTCGGAGTGACGCCAATCAACCGCCAAACATTTCCTATCACATTCTCGCCGTTCATTTCTGCGTAAATCTATTTTCGAATCTCCATTAAGCGACCCATATATTCGGGAAAAGCTGTATTACGAGAGTGTACGAGGTGAATCAAAGGCAATGCTACTGAAGCAGAAAATACATACAAATACAACAATACTTACATATGTACCTAACAAGTGCGGAAAGTGATACTTTCGGGGTGCAGTCAAGCCGTCAAGTGCGGAAAACACTGCGGAGAGCGATCTGTTCGAGAACGATCTCGATTACTTTGAACGGAATAAATACGCAAAGCGCGTCGACTGCGCGCTCAGTTTAAAAATGAACGGCACTAAGTCCAGAGGTTGGGTTAGAATTGGCCTGCAATTAAAAACATAATGAATGGAATGGGAAGAACAAAATTTTTTTTACAGAAATTAAAGATTAGAATGTATGTTTATTATGAAATACATCTGTTTCCGTTGCTAAAAACTGTACATTCGAATTTAGAAAAATCATTCCCATTACGTTCTGCAACCAGAACGGAAAAACTGAAACAATTAAAAAATCAGTTAGTTGGACAACGGACAATGTTTTTGAAAACAATCGACAAAAATAAGGTTGCTGACTTGGATAACTGTGATTATTTTTCACTGCAGCTGGATGAATCCACAGATGTCGTTGACACCTCTCAGATGGTCGTGTTCGTCAGGATCGTTTTTAGTGATTTTACGACTAAAGAAGATAATTTGAAGTTTATTTCACTAAAAGTACGTGCCAGACGTGCCTGGGAGAACGTAAAAACAGGTCTGCTGTATAAAATATCAGACGATTTGATATTTGAGTTTAAACAAGAATCATTAAATATATTAACAAATAAGTAATAAATCTGATAAGACCCAGTACTTCCGATACATCGATGTAGATATATTCGAAATTTCAGGTTCACGAAAAGTGTCATTGGAGAGTGAAACATTAGATATCCTTGATTTAAACAACAGCTCACTATAGTTTTATCTTTAAAGCCTAAAATCATGAGGCAGTTATAAAAATTCGTTCTTGGCATGGTGATCATTTTGTGCCGAAAATATATCAAAGTTCAATTGGAAAAGAGTTGTGGAGGCTCAGGTATTACCGGGCAGACGACAGATACACAGTGACAGTGTTTCTGGTGATGTGCATGTTATGTAATATCTCAAAAACTCGATTTTGAAATATTTCGCCTTTATAGTCGCCATATACGTAGGAAGTAATGCTCAAATGTCAGTGGTCTGTCAAGTTCAAAATAGCTAAAAAAATCGAGTCACATAGCATTAAAGAAATCCTTGGAATTGTTTCGATCAAGCATGTGCATTTTTAAAGCTAGAAGGTAAGTAGATTTATGCACATACGACCTGTCAAAAAATGCTGTTGTTATTAAAAGTGTGACAAAAAGCTATTAGCTGACTAGCTAGCAAAAACATTTTTACACTGAGAAGACGTATTTAATTAAACAGTTGTTCTGGAAAATGTTCTTAACCCCCCCCTCATTTTTTAATCACTCTAAGTAAATAAATTATTCGGTTTGAATAACTGAATTTTATTGAACCAGTTTAATTGAAAGTAATATACTGTTAAACTAATTTGGTTGAAAATAGTAACACATGTACCTGTATTATAAACTGTTTACTTAGTTTAGGTAATTTAGTTTATGTAGAAAACAATTAAACATTTTAATAAAAACAGTTAAGCTGTTTATTTGAATCGCAGTCTAGGCAGGCTTCGGCTCCCCATTCGTGAATGATCAGGAGTTTGGAAGAAACGCAGTGCCGGTACGCCTTTCGAACTCCTCAGTTGCATTTGGGATTTTCGCGAGGAGCTTCATACTCGAAGGTTGCTGCCGTGACGTGGATAAATTATGGTGATCAAGTGAACTAATCGCCAAAAGACGCTTAGTGACCCATGACCATGGTTAAAATATGTCTGGCCCTCAATCGTATGCTCTGTATAGGGAAGTATATTGGGCATGACTTGTTTTCTTCCTTTAAAAATAATATTTCTTCTAAGAAAATTCCAATATCAAAAATGGCAGGCCTGACAACCGACGGCGCTCCAGCTATGGTGCGTCGTGATGAAGGACTCGTGAGGTTGTGTCGTGAAGATGCAAGCATTATGTGGACATTTTCTAAATCTAAACAACGTTATGAAATTGGTAGTAAAAATTGTAAACGAGATTAGAGGTCAAGCGTTACAAAGAAGATTATTCAAAACCTTGGCCGATGAAATTGATTGTCGATACGAGGAACTACTTCTTCACTCTGAAGTCCGATGGTTAAGTAGGGGACGAGTGCTATAACGATATCATTTCTGCCACAGTTCGCTTTTTCAAACAACGTGATGAACCGATCCCGCATCTGGAACATTCAATCTGGCTTAGAGATTTTGGTTTTCTTGTGGATTACTGGATATCTTATTTATATTTATATTTTTATATTGTACACTGTGAATTGTGCGAATAAAGTATACTACGACAACTACCCTATAGGGAACAAAGACCTGAAAAGGTGTATCTAGCATAAGCAATACGGAGGTGAATCTCCCTGTTTCACTGAACGCCAGTGATTCATCAGCGAAACAGCCACAGAATTAGTTACAGGTGGTGCATAAGGGATGCGTATCGCTAATCAATATTTTCTGTTCCAGGCTACTACCGATTTATACGGCAAATGTACAACCACCCATTCTGGTACTTCAGCAGCTGCTCCAGAAGCTGCAGGCGTTTTTGCTCTCGCTCTTGAAGCTAAGTATGTATAATTCATAATCCAGAAAGTCGCTTAGAATTACAAACAGTGTTGGGCACGGTAAATCTAATCGTAATTGAAACAGGGTAAAAACCGGAGCCGCAAAAAAGTGTAAAACTCCATACAGTGCTTTCCACAAAGGTCGCCCCCTAATAATTTTTTGTTAGGGTCAAGTTAGCAAGCTTCTGCTTTCAGCGTAAAAGTAGCAGTTAAATATTTCAAGATGGCGGCTGAGGTAGTATGATAACTGAGGTTGAAGCTACAAAAAATGTAGTTTATAACTTTATGAAATCAGGCAGGGGCGGATCTAGAAAATATTTTCAGGGGGTCCATATGGAAAAGTGCTGTAGGGGGGAGCTAAGGATCCATGTTGAGGCTGTCCGTCGCGAGGAGGAGTATCGCAGATTGAAAATAGAAGAGCGGACCTTCCTTGGAAGGCTGACAGGAGCCAGCATATAGGCCACATGTCCGTCCCTTTTGCACCTTTGTCTCCTGTATGATTCGAGCTCCTCGCTCCTGGCGAAGTTGTGTGTAATCTTGAGCTTTAACTCATTCACGTTCTGAAATCAAATTATTGGATCCTAGTATAGAGTGCCTGTCGTATCCCAGAGCCTGGCAGCGATACAGAAACATGCACCGCACTCAAAATTTCCAATATTTTCAAAGTTATGAAACTGTCCAAACTCCACTAAATCCACAAAATTTTTAGTTTTCAAAATCCATGATTTTCAAAAATTCCAAAATTTCCAAGATTTTCACGCATTTCAAAAAATTATATTTTCAAAAAATTCTTAACAATTTCCTAAATTTTAGAAAATTTCAAGATTTTAAAAATTTGCGAATCTTCCGCCGAAATTGTTTTCAAAATTTTAGTATCTTCAAAATCTTCAATTTTTCAAAATTTGAAATTCTCAAAATTTTTGATTTTTCCAAATTTTTTGTTATCAATTTTTTTTAATATAACAGGAATCCCACAATTTTAAAATTCTTCAAATTCTGCATAAGTTTTCAATGATTTTAATAATCTCAGAATTATCAAAATTTTCAGTTGTTACCCAACTAGCAAAGTTGTGGTATAAGCTTTTGGTATAAGAACCGTTCAGCCATAAAAGCTCTCTACTGTTGTTGCCTGAACACCAAAATGCTGGCTCAATGTTGTGTGGAACGCAAATTTGCTTTCTGCAACATATTTGCTCTAAAATGAGGTGTTTAAAATATTCTTATAGCATAGTTATACAACACCTTATAGGGCAAATTTTTAACTGTTGCATAAATGTTTATACAACTATTTTATACGGCATATTTGCACGTTAGTCAAAATGGTTGTGTTGTGGCATCCATGGTAACGTTCATAAAACCAACCCGAGCCTTGTTGTTTTGCTATGCAATTTACTACCTTAGCCAATAAATTGCTCCCAACGGAAGCACTTATACAACTGTTGTTTAGTAACTGTTAGAGGCTGTACATATGCTAAATATATACAACTTCATCATAACCTAACTTTCTGCTGTCATATTTTTGTTAAAATGCCATAACCAACGTTTTAAGACAAACAACGCATGCTTTTTGGTTCAAAAGGTTTTATCAACTGTTCGAACAGAAGATATAGATCTGGTACAAATTCTCGGTAAATCAGTCGACTCTGTTGGTATTTCATTTCAAACATGGACGATGCCATGATTATACTCAACCACCCGCCATATTGGGCATACATTTATTCCTCTATTTAATATTAAATAATTATGTTTCAGTTCGAAATTACTGATATAAAGTGATAAACATTAGTGTAATTGTGTCTAAATATAGGATTTGTGGAAGATTTAAAGCAGATAAGTTCAGTTTTCCATCTTAAAAATCTAGACATACTTTTGATCATTATTAAAAATGAATCAAATACGAAGCCCGTAGAAATTGCGTAACTACTTTGCACGATAATCACAATAAAATTTGCTGCGCAAGTAACTCAATAGCCCTATATCACAGAATAGTTGTATAGTTGACAAAAACTGAATCTTGCACTGGCGCAAATGTCCTATAGCGGCTGCAAGAGGCTTACACTTTTGTTGTATAACTGTTACCTGCAGCCCTTATACAACCTCTTAAATGACTGAAGTGTCCTATTAGGTGTGCCCATTCCAGCTGTATAGCTGTTCTAAGATGGTTTTGCCAATCTTCTTACAGTATACAATGCTGTGTAAGGAATACTGTATAATTATTCTTGCAACTCTAATAGGAGTGATAATTGTTAGTTGGGTATAATTGTCAAGAAATTTGAATTAAAAATTCAGAAGATTGTCAAAATGTTCAGTTGTCAAAATTTTTGGGATTTCAAGAATTTTTGATCTTTTTAAAATCTACATTACTCAAAATTTTCAGAATTTTTACAAAGGTCAGTCCAACATTTACAAAATTAGAGATTCAAAAAATATTGAAAATTTGTAAAAACCCTGAAATCCGTGATGAGATTTGTTACAGCCTGAAATACAAATAATGTTAACTGTCCACTTAAGTATGATCACCCAAGGGTCCGTTATTATTAGTTCAACATCCTAGGGTTGACCAACCCTCAAGCTTCACCCAACCTTTAAGGATCGACTATAAATGTGAGCCTCAGTGCCTCAGTATCTGGAAGGTTCAGCAGACAGTAATAGCCTAGTTCTGGGCCCGAAGACCTCAGTGTCTGAGCCCACCTTAGTTACCGAGCCAGACGACTTACCTCAGAGACCTTCCGACCCTAGGAATCTCCCTCCACTCTCTTGGTTAGAGCGATAAAGGAATTACTATGATCATAGTTGGCAGTACGACTGTGACGATGGAAATTGTAGGTGAAAGCCGAAATGGGCATTTTCTAAAAAAATGCGTTAACCAAGGACGAAACTGGATTGACCATTGACTGAGTCTACTATTAATAAATGGCCCTTATCCGTCACAGCACAGAACTATAGACTCAATAGGAAAAGAAAAAAACGTGACGAAAAGGTGGAGTGTCAGCTTACATAGTTTTTCAACCGTACCTAAGGCATAGACACAATTGATAAAGTGCTATAGAGAAAAAAGGTACATAACTTCAACATGGCACAGTTCAAAACATTGGTCACTAGAAACGAAAAGCATAAAATATTCTACTTCACAGAGAAAGGAAACAATCAACTACGTGTAGAGATGCGTAAAGTTAAATTCTAGCCATCCGATTGCTTTAAGATCATCTTTAACCTTAATAAAAGTTCCTTAGATTGGATTTTTAATACTCAGTTGATAGGCAGTTATACAGGGTCTAAACGTTATGATAGTCGTTATTTAAATGGGTAACAGATGGGGTTAAAAGAAACAAAAAGTTTCATATAACATGGGGATCAAAACGGTATTACGCAAATTAAGACGGAACGCAGTGTAAATAAAGATAGAGTTTGTTATTTTTTTAGGCAGCAACGGTGGCCGCAGTAATAGACTCTTCGGTCTCCTGATCAGTCGCCGTGCGCTGTGCGTGTTCGAATCCCGTTCCAGGAGAAAGTTTTCTCTTGGCTATGGATGTTGTGATTGTGCGTAGGTGGTGGACGGTCTCTGACTGTCGAACGCGAAGGTACCACCCGGCAGATCTCGTAGGTGGAGCCAGATTGTGTGCTGTGCATGTTGCATGCACACGTGTTCCCTCGCCAGAATCCGTGTGGCGTTCCCCCTTTCCCCTGTTTCCCCCTATATCCCCACGGTACCCAATGGATGTTTAGGCCTTAGGCCTTCGTGGTAGCTGAAGTATATATAAAAAAAAATTTTGGCTCTTAGGTATTATTTCATTATTTGATAATATACTCGTGAAACGCAAACAATTAAAAAAACGGACTTACCACTGTCTCAGCGCTTCACCTAGTGTGTGAAAGTTTATTGAACGTAGTAAAAAAATCCACTTATAAATAGGGAACAGAATTTTGATACATTCATTGTTTTTCTTTTTCAGACCCACACTGCACTTTTTTTTGTATTTAGATAAGGTGTTCAAAATATCGTCCTCCACTTTCCACACAAGCTTCATTACGACGAACCCAGTTTCTTCTTAATCTAGGTCCTAGAATTTGTCCATTTATTATTTCAGCCGCGTTAAATTTTTTTTCGCGAAGTTGTGCTGCAGTTGTTATTGGACCAGCCCCATAAACCATCTCTGTAAGTTCTCCCCAATACCAGAAATCCATCGGATTGAGGTCAGGAGATCTTGCTGGCCATTTTCGAGGATCAGGAGCATTTCGACCGATCCAGCGATCTCGATAATGTTCATTCAAATAGTGAATGACGCCTCTAAAAATGTGTGGTGGTGCCCTGTCATGGAGAAACCACAAATTCTGTCTCCGTTGTAATGGCATGTTGTCTAAGGTCTGTTCCAAAAGTTCTGGTAGGTTATTGGCTAGAAAGCTAAGGTATCTTTCTCCTGACAACTTTGGAAGTAATTCGAATGGGCCAATTACCTGATTGTCAAGAATACCCGCCCAAATATTTATCTTAAAACGTTGTTGGAAATGACCTTCACGAGTGATATGAGGATTTTCTTGGGCCCATGTACATTCGTCCGTCGCTAGAATGTTTTTAAAAAAAATCCGGATTTTCAATGTTTTTGTGAAAAAACCACTCACAGAATGTTGGTCTGCGAGGATAGTCTTCTGGTAACAAGGCCTGCACTCGTTGTACATGCTAGGGATGAAGCAAATTTTCCCGGACTCTATGGACTATGGTATGCGATAGTAGAGATAGTAGTCCTGTTCTACAGTAACCTATCTTTCACGAGTGCGCATATTAGTGGGCACTTCCTGTATCTCGAAGTGTTTGGTACACTCGCACAAATGTCCTTCTGTCTGGGTGTACCCGTTGGCGAAATCTGTCGAGATAAATTTGAGCTGCCAGATTTGAATTCTGACGAGCTTCACCGTAAACTAACAACATGTCAGCGAACTCTTGATTCGAGAATGTTGTAAATCAACACGACGACGTACGCTAACTAACCACTGTTACCGTTTGCGATCGATTGCCGGTTCGATAAGAGTGATGAAAGACCGACGCGCTGTTGTCATGTGTGTTTTAAATATTTAATTTAACGATAAACTTACTTACTGACTACAAATTTTGGCTTAACTTAGAAAAACTTAAGTCCATTCATTTGTTAATTACCCAATTTAAAAACGTTTTAGATTAGATTATAAAAATTAGTAAGATTGTGGTCGATATAAAGCACTTAAAGTTGTAAACTATAAAGCCATTTAGACAAAAATCTATTGACTTTTGGACCATGGGTCATATGAACTTTTTGACTTGTTTTGAACCCCCTATTGCCCATTTCAATAACGACTACCATAACGTTTACACCATGTATAGCTAGGGTGCTCAGTACGCGAAACTACATGTGAACAATGCTGTCGAATACCGCGGATGAGTAAGATGCGTTTATTTCTAGACGATCTTTGATCGTACTGACGCAGGAGGGTTAGCTTTGTATAAAGATGATATGCCACTTTAAGGAGAAGGGTCTTATACAGGGTGTCCCGAAAAAAGTGTGCAATATTCTACCAGCGGTTACTAGAGCTTAAAATAGGAAGAAATGTTTATGTAAACATAGGTCGACAAAAGTCCCCTAAGGGCGCTACGGTCTTTTAGAGGGCCTCCCCTGAAGATGGTTTTCCCTTAACATTTCCGAAACGTGTTGAGATAAAGACATAAAATTTTGTATTCCAGCCTAGTTTTTTATGCTGAATTTAAAAATATTAACAATTTTAGACAGTTTTGTTTGGAAGCGTATGTAACAGGGACGGACTCAGGTTAATTCTGCCCAAAAATTTTTCAATAAAATCAAACTAAAAAATTTGTCACATGATAGGTAATGTACTGCGAATTTAAATGAATTGTTGAATAATTAGCCATGACAACGAAAAAACTAATTTAATAATTGGTAAATATTACATAAATACATATTTCTATTGCAACGTAGCTAACATTTAGGCAAAAACAAAAGAAATAAATTTTTTCTACGAACGAAATTGAAATTTGTTTAAAAAAGAACACAAACAGTTGGATATACTTAAAACTAGCTTTACAATAAGTGTTCAAATAAATTCCCATTTTGTTGGATACATAGTCTCGCTCGAACTAATGATTGCGTAGATCGAAAAGTGGAAAACCTTTTTCGTCTTATTTCATTTGCAGCCTGATTGATTCTTTGAAGTAAATCTTCTTGAGTATTTACTTCAGTCGAGTAAACTAGGTCTTTTAATGACCCCCAAAAATAGAAATACAATGGATATAGGTCAAGTGAACGTGGCAGCCACGCTATAGGACCTCCTCGGCCTAACCACCTGTCTGGAAAATTGACATTCAACCAATTTCGAACATTGCGTCCAGAATGTGCAGGGGCGCCATCATGTTGAAAAAACATATTTTCTTGCAACAGCTGTCGCACATCCAATGGTATCATATCCATGAGCTCATTCTGAAGAAAGTTCAGATACACCTCTGAATTAAGACGATTGGGAAGTACAATAGGCCCAATTACTTGATCCCCAATTACTCCTGCCCATAAGTTCAATGAAAATCTATGTTGGAACTTTGTACGGCGAACAACTTTTTGGATTTTCATCTGACCAGTTATGGAAATTAAAAGCAGCATTCCTAGTAAATATTGACTCATCCGACCATAATATTCTAGGAATAGTGTTTTCATTTGCTAATATCCACTGGCAAAACTCGATTCGTGGTAAAAAATCTGCCTCCGTCAAATGCTGCACCCGTTTAAAATGATGCATTCTTGTCATTCTTCCTATTTAAAATTATTATTTTTAGGATAACTATCAAATAGGTATTCATAAATTTTTCTTACTATTGATCGAGATATATCCATATTTTCTGAAACATTTCGTATGCTTATTTTCAAACATATTTAAAGCAATATCCATACGATGATTTCCCAGTGGCATTCCTGAGCCCTGCATGCGCTGAAAACTTCCATGGTTTGACAAATTCCGGTGAATATCAGTAAACATTCGACGTCCATGTACTATGCGATTGGGAAATCAATCTTCTTTGATATTCTCTTACGGCTGCCAATGCAGTGCCATTGCAAAACCCGTACACAAAATGCATGCAGTCAGTTCTCTGTCTGTAAATCTTGGCATTTTTAATCGATTTAATAAAAATTTTGATTTTAATCTAGTAATTTTACACTGCTAACAATGTCAGCTTAACGTCAAAATATGTCATAACAAATCAAAACAACTTTTGTTTGCAGTCATGGCTAACTATGTATAATGAACAATTCATTGAAATTCGCAGTACATTTCCTATCATGTGACAAATTTTTTAGTTTGATTTTATTGAAAAATGGAACAATTTATCGATATTCAATAAGAGTACCTTTTTTATGTAGAAAACCCTAAATTTTCAAATTCTAAAATTGAATTTCAAAAATAGAATCACACAAAAATTTTGGGGCAAAATTAACCTGAGTCCGTCCCTGTTACATACGCTTCCAAACAAAACTGTCTAAAATTGTTAATATTTTTAAATCCAGCATAAAAAACTAGGCTAGGATACCAAATTTTATGTCAACACGTTTCGGAAATATTAAGGAAAAACCATCTTCAGGGGAGCCCCTTTAAAAGACCGTAGCGCCCTTAGGGGACGTTTGTCGACCTATGTTTATATAAACTTTTCTTCCTATTTTAAGCTCTAGAAACCGCTGGTAGAATATTGCACACTTTTTTCGGAACACCCTGTATATGTACCCGAGTTTCCTCAATTTTTCCATCTTAAGTCATCCCGATTTCCCAAAAGTACAATGAGTTTTGTTTCATCTGAATCTGCTCGGCATCACGTTGTCAGGTCCATAAACAAAGTCGCCGTGAGTAAGTTCTGGCAGGGTTAGGGATTCGCAAAGTTTAAGCTTGAGCTGGGTAGACAAGACACTGACTCGGGTATAATTGACAAAACACATTATAGCTAAAATTGCATACTTATATAAAGAGTAATAAAAGGGAACTCAAAATAGATCCTTGAGGGACATCAAAATTTCTGAATAAAGCAGTTGGCGTATTATTTTCGTATATGACAAATTTGTGTAATTGTGTTATATAATCATATATTCAATAATAATTAAGAATATATCAAAATATATTAGTATGTAATGACAATGTTCCGTATGAGTAAATACTCGCGCACAGGCAACTAACTACCTTCTGCGGGTACTCTATGTTTATTTGTTTTGTTTGAAACTAATTGTATTTTAAGAATAAACATTATTTTTATCATTATTATCATTATTACAGACTGTGAGGGATCAGTTAAGTAGTTAGCTAGAATACTATTAATGTTCTGTATACTTTGATCGTCCCAAAGGGCTAATCAACATGATTTTCCAGCACCAAACTGAGCTGGCGTGACATCCAACACTTGACAGTATTAACATCAAAGAGGAACTCCTTATTCGACGCGAAGGGTCGCTTCAAGTGGACTATGAACGGAGTAGGACTGGAGTTCAACCACCTGTTTGGATTCGGGGTGTTGGACGCGGGAGCAATGGTGGCATTGGCAAAGCGGTGGAAGACGGTGCCTGCAAGGTACCACTGTGAAGGTGGTACGGTAACTGGACCACGGTAGGTTCTATCCTTATATTATAAACAATTATAACTTCGAAGTTGAGTCATTTATTTTAACAATGAGTAGATCTGATCAAAAGAAATGTTTTTTTACTTTACCATTTTTCTGGTAAAATTAAAGTAACAAAGTTATAGCCCTTTGGAAGTTTGAGTACCGCCCTGTCTCAATAATAATATCATGTGCTCGTGTTTGGCAACAACGGATATAATCCGCCTTATCGGTTCATCGCATCGGAAACAAAAAAGCGAAAGAATTTGGAACGATGTTTTTACAATTATTTTATTCAGTTGTATACATACAGTCAGTGTCAGTCGGTAACGCGTGTGAATAGTGGTGTCTGTTGCGTGGCTCAAACGAAATAAAAAATGGCACATGTTTATGCGGATCGGTTTCCCAATCGAGTGCAACCAACCCCTCCTACCTTTGTTAATGTACGTATAGTACAACGGGCTCGTGAATCAGGTGACTTAAGAACTCACAGGGGACCTCACGATCAAATACAGGTCCGCACTGAAATACTTGTCGGGAGGATACTTTGTAAAACAACTACTACTACTCATATAAATGTGTGCCGTAGTGTTGGAAAAAAGGTGAAAAATTAATTTGTATAGACTGATTTTTCTACGAATTTTCTCCACCGCAAGAGCAAAAGGTACTTATTCGAAATGCAAAACGTTTTTTATTAAGCGATAAAGAAGAATCACTTTCTCAGATATATTAGAAAACCCAGGTTAATTTTATTGATATTATCCAATAGAAAACTATACAGGGTGTTTCAGTTTATTGTTGCATAACTTCAAGATTCGATAGAACTTTTAAAATTAATGCATAAAGTCTATATAAACATGGGTCGAAAAATGCGTGGCTTTCCGAAATACAGGGTTTAAATTTACTTTTTAAAATAGTTTTTTTTAAATATTTCGAACAATATTTGATGTATAACAGTGAAAATCGGTATACGAGGGTTTTTTGGTACGACAAAACGAACCATGGGCATAGTTTTACTGTAGCCGCTAGAGGGCGCTCTCTACTGTACCTGTAGTGTATTAAAATGACCGAAAATTTTTTCTTAGTGCAATTTTTTGGTTTTTGAATAAAAAAACCGGATTCTTCGCACTTTTCTGCATAAAAAAGCTCTCCTGTGAGTTATCGTTATAGTTAGCCGTTTTTGAGATATTTCGATTTTTAAGGTTCGATGCATTTTTAATTATTTATGGGAAAATAATATTTTTTTTTACATTTTCGATTTGGGCATTACAAGTAATTAAGATGATTGTTTAGATTGTGTTTTTAAACACCGCAATAATTTCTAACTCCAAATAAACACAAAAAAACAGAATATTAATTTGTTTAATTTCCCAATATTATTTTTAACAAATTAAATTAATTATTTACAACTAAAATGCTATTGGATAGTTAGGACAAACATACAAAATCTAAAGTAGTTGCTCGAAATGTAAACCCAATTGTTCAATACACAATTCACATCTACGAATGATCGAACGTGGTATAGCATTATTCAAATAAGGCCTTATTTCATCACATGCATTCCTGACTCTGTCTATTAGCGTACCTCTTGTGGTTACGGGAGTCTGGTACACTTGTTCTTTTAGAAATCCCCACACAAAGAAATCTAATGGATTTAGGTCAGGGGATCGTGGAGGCCAGGCGACTGGTCCTCCACGGCCAATCCATCTTTCTGGATAATTTTCGTCCAGCCAGTTTCTAACTATTCTCGAATAATGAGCTGGACAACCATCAAGCTGGAACTAGACCAATCTTCTTAAATCTAACATAACATCATCCCACATATTTGCATGTTCAGCTTTTGAAAAATTCCAAGAAGGTCGCAGCATTTAACCTTGCAGGCAAAAGGTAGGGTCCAAATAGTCGATTACGGTAGATACCAATCCACACGTTCACACTCAATTCATGCTGAAAATTTCTTTCCCGAACTGCATGCGGATTTTCATGCGACCAAATATGTTGATTATGAAAATTTACCACTCCACTTCTAGTGAAGCATGACTCATCGGTCCATAAAACGTTACTTAAAAACTCCCTATTATTATCAGTTCTATCAAGAATCCACTGACAAAATGTGATTCTTCATTCTCCGTCCCCTGGCTGTAGTCCTTGCACAGGTTGCAAATGGTAAGGACGTCTATGGTCATTTCTAAGAACACGGTGAACATGGCTTGCTGAAATTCCCAAGGCACCAGAAACTCTCCTAACACTTGTGGTTGGATCTCTATCAAACTCCCGCAGAATCATACGGGTAAATCTGCGCTGACGAACATTTATGTTTTGATCCCTTTGGAGATTTCCAAAACCATTTTCAATTATTTGGCGATGCACTCTTACAAATACTGAGCGAGTTGGATGTCGTCTGTTTGGAAATCTTCGTGCGTATTATCTGGCTGCTTCTGCTGCATTTCCATTTACAAAGCCATACTCAAAATGAATATCCGCTAACTCTTGATTGGAGAATAAAAATAGCATTTTTATAAAACTTACAAAAAAACAGGTAAAAGAAATTAAATTTCGTGCATTCAGAATTGCAAGAAAACGTTTCAGGTTTCAACAGACAACAAAACTAACTGCCAATTAATTGATGTTTAACCTTATTCTGCTTTCAATTTCAAAAATACTTGCAGGCACAGCCTACTTCTAAAAATTATCGAGATACTGACTTTTTAACGTTATTTTAAAATAAATAATTAAAAATGCATCGAACCTTAAAAATCGAAATATCTCAAAAACGGCTAACTATAACGAAAATTCACAAGAGAGCTTTTTTATGTTGAAAAGTGCGAAGAATAAGTTTTTTTGTTCAGAAAACAAAAAATTGCACTAAGAAAAAAATTTCGGTCATTTTAATACACTACAGGTACAGTAGAGAGCGCCCTCTAGCGGCTACAGTAAAACTATCCCCATGGTTCGTTTTGTCGTACCAAAAGACCCTTGTATACCAATTTTCACTGTTATACATCAAATATTGTTCGAAATATTTAAAAAAAACTATTTTAGAAAGTAAATTTAAACACCTTGTATTTCAGAAGCCACGCACTTTTCGACCCATGTTTATATAGACTTTATGCATTAATTTTAAAAGTTCTATCGAATCTTAAAGTTATGCAACAGTAAACTGAAACACCCTGTATAATTATTGTAAATCTAAAATAATACTCAAAATTAAAAAGTTAGCCTTTGACGTGATTAACATGAAAAACCTTCAGAAAAAGCGGTCTATACAAATATTATGCTCTTTTGAGGAAAATGATTCATGTTAAGAGTTCTCCAATGACGAAACTGCTGCAGAAAATTTAGGTTCTTTCATCTCCTAAAACTGTTCTGACGGCCACTTGTATCTACAGTTTCTTTAAATACGCGAAACGACGTTTTTACATCTTTTTTTATATACCAGCGTTGTACAGGGTTTGTCCGGAAAGTAATAGGACTCATTTGCTTCCGCCATGACTGTACTTCGGAGCGTGCGCGCATCGACTGGATTCGGTATGAGCGGCTGGTCAGTTGTCTCCGAGCACTTGGAGAGTCAGGTCAGACATTTTCACGCGACGTGTTTCTGTGAGTGGTGCAAGCCGAAAATGCAGCGTTCGTTGGAGCAGAGGTACGCGATTAAATTCTGTGTGAAACTCGGTAAATCTGCGACAGAGACGTTTGATATGATCAAGCAGGCTTATCCAGGTATTGCTTTAGCAAGAAATGATGTGATTCTGTGGCACCAGGCCTTTTTGGAGGGCCGGGAAGAGGTCGCTGATGAAGACCGTGCTGGAAGACATTCGACTTCGACAAACACCGATAATGTGACTCGTGTGCGCAAAGTTTTGAACTCAGACCGTCGACTAAGTATTCGTTTAATTGTCCAGATGTTCAATTTACCAAAATCTGTGGTTCATGACATTGTGGCACAGCATTTGAACATGCACAAGGTGTGCGCGAAGATGGTCCCAAAAGTGCTCAATGACGACCAGAAATTGCGGCAAGTGGAAGTGTGCCAAGAAAATTTGAACATGTGTGAAAGTGACCCCCAATTTTTGAATAACGTAATCACCGGTGACGAGTCGTGGATCTTTAAGTATGATCCCGAGACAAAGAGGCAATCTTCCAAGTGGCACACGACGGCGTCTCCTCGCCCAAAACAGGGAAGAATGAGCAAATCCAAAGTGAATACGATGCTCATTGTCTTTTTTGACATCAAAGGCATCGTCCACCATGAATTTGTTCCTCCTGGACAAACCGTCAACGCCAGGTTTTAGGTGGAAGTGCTCAGGAGACTCAAACGATGGGTCATCGCAGCTGACTGGAAGTTGCACCATGACAACGCCCGGCTCACACCGCCTTTCTTGTGAACAGCTACCTGACCAAGGCCGGCATCCCAACGCTTCCGCAGCCGCCCTACAGCCCATATGTGGCCCCCCAGGACTTTTTTTTGATTCCTCGCCTGAAAAGGCCGATGAAATACAAGCATTTTGAGATGACAGAGGGGATCCAAACAGCATGCACCGCGGCTCTCAAGGCTATTACGGAGAATGCCTTCCGTGACGCCTTCAACGCTTGGAAATCGCGCTGGCAGCGCTGCATCGACGCAGAAGGAGCCTATTTTGAAAGTCTTTAAAGAATTGTAACGATTAACTCAATAAATTTTTTTAAATCGACTCAGTCCTATTACTTTCCGGACAAACCCTGTATATTTAAATGGTTTTTTCAATATTCCTCAAGTTAGCAGTCCGTATAGAATCCACCTATACAAGTTCAGCCTTCTTCTGCAAGGTCAATATCTGGATTTGGAGCTTGTTTATACTGAAATAATGTTTCAACTATTAATTAAACCATTAATTAACATATTTATATCATCATTAGACAAGACAAGAACGGCTACTATTTAATCTTCTAAGGGCCCTTCACGACAGTGACCAAAGCTCTAAAGTGTTGGCACGATAAGTAGAAACTGAGATACACTGTTTTATTCGTTAACCCTTTGTCATCGGTATCTCGTAAATCAATGCGTGAGATTTATTTTACTGACATGGCGAATCAAAATATGATAATTATTAAAGTTTCTAGGGCAATAAGTGGGCATGTATATTAAATTAAAAAGTAAACATTTTCTAGGAATAGAATTAAAAGTATGTGAATAAACTGATCGGACCCTTGAATCATCGGTACTGTTGCTGTTGCCATAATGTGTTAACAGTCGTTTAAAATAAACATAGTGGGCGCATAATGTTATTTAATGTCCTAGGGCATAAGATCATTAAATTTTATTTATGTTTACTGCCCTGCTGGAGACGGTACTTTGGAATTTACTATGTATCTTTAAAGGGAAATCGTACAACTTTAAATTTTACTAAGGAAACTTTTGTTTGGAGCGATAAACTATTTTTATTGTTGGTCAAACACAACAAGTTGGTCGATTTTGCTTTATTTTCACTACGAAAATCTATATTTCGTTCTTATACTTCCAGGAAAATTCCTTCCAACAAGTCTCTCATAATGAAAATCACCACAAATGCTTGCAAAGGCGAAAACACAGAGGTGCGGTATTTGGAACACGTTCAAGCAGTACTGACGCTAAACGCAACAAGGAGAGGAGACGTAGAGCTATTTTTGACATCACCAATGGGAACAAGGTACTTTTTCTTGATAGGTCCGATTGTCGCCAACGGAATATGTCCACAGGTGGTGGAGTTTTGATTGCAGTTAGAGATTCAATCAATGTCATACCTGTTGATACCTCGTTTTTCAATGATAGTTTCCCCTATATTGATTTTTTGTGCTGTAAGTGCTACATTTCTCGAGTCACATTCTACGTAATTGCATTGTATATCCCCCGGCTTAACCTTAACTTTGATCACTTTTTTGAGGCTTTAGAAGAATGGAAGTTGTTACATGGCGCAAAAGTAATTATGCTTGGTGACTTTAACGTACCTAAATTTATCCTTAATGATGGTAATAGTAAAACCAGAACAATAAATAATTTTATGTCTCTCCTAGATCTGAACAGTATAATAATTTAATGAACACATCCAACAGGCTATTAGTTTAGTATTGAAAAATGTTGTATGCACTACTGAGTGTGACCATATTCCTCTAGTGCAACCTGATGACCATCATCCTGCTCTTAACATCAAGCTTCCTCATATTAATCATCACGAACCATTATTTGACACCAATAAGCATTCTAAAGTATATAATTTTAAAAAAGTCGACTTTGTTGCATTATTATTATTATTATTATTATTATGATAATTGAGATGACCAGAGTACACAGTACTATAAGCTCATGCAGTAAATATAGTGTTATAGTGTACAATGAGTTTATTATTGATTGGTCATTTTTGAAAGCATTTCAGGATGTTAATAAAGCAATTGACGAGTTCTACAAAAAGTTTTATGAAAGCTTGGATAAGCATGTAGCAGTATCCAAAAACTTCAAGAGGAAGTTTCCAAGATGGTATAAATCGTCAATAATTAAGAACATAAAAGATAAGGCAAGAAACCATCGTAAATGGAAACAAACTGAAAACAACTTTTACAGAAACGAGTTCATTAGACTAAGATCACTCATCAAATCACAATTAAAGGTTGCGTACGAAAGCTATTTGCTAGAGTCGGTGAGAAATAACCCCGCTTCTTTTTGGTCATTCATATGTCAAAAGAACAAAACATCATGGATTCCATGTCATATGAATCTGAATAATGATTTCGGTGATCCTCAGTCAATTGTAAATGCATTCGCTGATTTTTTTTAAGACAGTTTACTTGCCATCTGATACCTATTGCGGTGAACGCAATGTATTGTCAACTTACTCAGGAGAGTATAACTGAAAATGAAATATGTGATGCAGCAAAAAAACTGAAGTCCCAGATGACCTCAGGGCCAGATAAGCTCTCCTCTTTCCTGGTCAAGGATTGTGCGCTTGGTATAGTAGATGCTCTGGTTATTCTTTTTAATCTCATATTATCTACACCTACATTCTCATATAAATGGAAGGAAATCAGGGTTTGTCCGATTTACAAAGCGGGTGACCGTGATTCAATTGAGAACTATAGATCGATCTCAATATTGAATAGTTTTGCCAAGTTATTTGAAATAATTCTTTACAACCGCATCTACCTTTCCACCTATAGTAAAATATCCGAGTTCCAGCATGGGTTCACGTGTGGTAAGTCAACTGTCACCAATTTCGCAGTATTCACTTAGTTAGCCTCGTTAATCAGGGACAGTTGGATGCAGTTTACACTGACTTTTCTAAAGCCTTCGATAAGGTTGATCATTGGGTGCCCATTGCTGAGCTGGTTTCATTTGGTTTTACTGACAAATCAATATCGTTATTAATATCTTACTTATCCCGAAAGCTACGTAAAATAGAATATGCATACAGTATCGGGGGAATTGAGGTCACTCGAGTTGATACTGTTCGTGATTTGGGTTTTATGTTTGTCTCTAGGCTTAGTGTTGACTGTCATATAGATAATATTGTGAATAATGCTAATATGGCGTTAGGTTTTCTCATTAGAAACGGTAAGCTAATCAATAATTTGACAGCACTGAAAACCTTGTATTATGCTTATATAAGATCCAAGTTAGAGCTTACGTCCCTAATATGGAATCCCTACTATAACTGTTATATAAATAGGATAGACTATGTTCAAAAAAAGTTTCTTAAATATCTAGCTTTTAAGTGCGATAGAGTCTACCCTCAACGTGGGTCGGACTATCAAATTCTGCTAGACAGATTTAAAATGACGTCTTTGAATGTGAGAAGGAAGCACAGTTCTGTAATTTTTCTGTTTAAACTCTTGCATGGAACTATAGTTTCTTCGGAATTGTTATCACAACTACAGTTTTTAACCCCAAGATCTGTTTCAAGATGTAATGTTACATTCTTTTGCAGTCGTGCTGACACAAATTTGATTTTGAAATCACCTGAAAGGGTTATGTGTTTGAATTATAATAGTATTTGTAAGTTTTGTGACATATTCTTATGTTCTATTTCGGAGCTGAAATGTGTTCTGCGGGAGCGCCTTAGATGGTTTTATAAGTTAGGCTTATGTAATATTTCTAATTTAAGATTTTGGCCTATAAATGGAATATTATATGTTGGCCAATAAAAGCTATAAATAAAAAATAAATAACAAACCACCACTATGAGCTATTTGCCAAATATTTGGATTCAACGGAATTGCGATATCTTACATTCAAAACGCACATTCAGAGTGTTTTCACTTTTCTATGATCATGGAATTAATTTTGCCTCGCTAGAGACCCAGTTATAAAATCATACAATATTCTACTTTTTCAGGTCTATGATTTTGAGTAGGAGACAAAACGACGACGATTCACGTGATGGATTTTCAAAATGGCCGTTCATGACCACGCACACCTGGGGAGAATACCCGCAGGGTACATGGACACTAGAGGTACTTAGTTTTTAGTAAACAATTTAGAATTCCTTATAAAGCTTGATTCATCTAGATGATCTTTTCCAAAGCATACAAAATAATTGTTTAGGCTTTATCTTAATTATTGAAGGAAAAAATGGTGTCAAGTAGGCTGACTCTGCGATTCCTACGCAAAGCTGTCATCATTTATTACTCTGAGCAAAGGTTTCCATATTCAGCGTGCTTTTCTGTACAACTTTGAGGCTCTTTAGAATTTGGTCCCCATGAGAAAATACGCTATCCGTCGCTCTTTAAAAAGGTTTTGGAAGCAGGTACGCTTCCACACGAAGTTATCTCTTGCTGACGGATGTCCGTCTCCCTACCCCTAAGAAAAGTGTACAAGCGTGCACATGATGTTAAACTATCATTACATCTCGCGGCCTATATCC
This sequence comes from Acanthoscelides obtectus, assembly GCA_963669975.1. Taxonomy (NCBI): domain Eukaryota; kingdom Metazoa; phylum Arthropoda; class Insecta; order Coleoptera; family Chrysomelidae; genus Acanthoscelides; species Acanthoscelides obtectus. The sequence goes on along the minus strand of CAVLJG010000006.1, from coordinate 88,019,906 downwards.
ACAGCAGTGGATCAGCGGTGGCCACTATGGAGCGACTGGGATGCAGATGCATCGTCCTGACCGTGAAGCACGTATTATCGATAGCCGGCAGTTGAAAATATTTCTCAAACGTTCTAGGTTGGAAGGATGAATCCACAGAAAAATCTACGATGATTTTTCTGAAAACTATCAGAAGCCTCGCAAAACGAAGTTTGAGCGATCTTTTTTTTATCGTGTTTTTGCCTCTAGCTCCGCCGTCCCTGGACCAATTTTCAAAAACTGTAATGCTCTTTCGTCTTTGGCAAAGTGTGAAAATTTCATCTAAATCCGAGTAGCGCTTCCCAAGTTATAGACGGTCCAAAGATTAGCGGGCAGGCAGACAAACTGACGGAAATGGTTTTTCCTGGTGTGGGTGGGCCATATACGACGAAAAGATGTTGTTTTTTTTTGAAATCATAGGAAAAAAGACTTTTTTGACTGTTCATTTCAAAAATCGTTTATTTGGGTTCAAGGTGATTTGTAAACATCGTTGAAAATTAAATGACCGCCATGAGCCTGTACAGCGAAAAGTGCCGGTGATGCAGCATTTTCCATCGTTTTGGCCAATGTTTCGGTTGGCGGCTTTTTCGTGTCGGATGTTGGCCTTAAGAGCGTCTAGGGTCCTTGGCTTAATGACATAAACCTTCGATTTCAAGTAGCCCCACAAAAAAAAGTGTGGAAGCGTTAAATCTGGTGAACGCGGTGGCCAGTCAAAATCACCATTTTTCGACATCAGACGTCCAGGGAACAATCGTTTCAAAAAATCGATAATACCTCGAGCTGTGTGTGGTGGAGCGCCATCTTGTTGAAACCAGGAATGCTCCATACCATTGTCACGAACAATTGGCATAAAAAATCGGTTACCATATCGCGATAACGCTCCTGATTGACGGTAACCGCTTTGCCAGCTTCATCTTCGAAAAAGAACGGCCCAACGACCATACCAGCACAAATACCGCAACAAACAGTCACTTTTTGGTCACAAAGGGGTACCTTGTGAATAATTTGAGAATTTTCAGTACCATAGAACCGACAATTTTGTTTGTCTAGAGCTTCGGTTAACATGAAATAAGATTCATCGCACATGATGATTTTTTGCCAAAAATGATCGTCACTTTCAGCCATTTCGATGACTCTTTGGGCCCATTCCAATCGACGTGGCTTATCGGCAGGTAACAGGTTTTGCGTCAGTTGAATTTTGTATGGGAACAAATGCAAATCATGGCGCAATATGCGACTTAAAGTGGTTCGTTTTGAGCCCAGCTACTCAGATAGATGTGTTTTAGATGTTGTTGGAGACTTCTGAACACTGGTCCGTACGACAGCAATATTTTCATCCGATCGCCTTGGTCGCTTTTTGTTTGGACGCTTGGGATTAGTAAGTGCCTCGCCTGATGAAAATCCCTCATACAAACGATACAATTTAGTCGTGGAAGGCGCAGTTTTCACTTTATTTATTTTTGTACATGCACGTTGAGTTTTCACAATTGATTTGTTTTGCTGAATGCAAATTTCAACAATCTGAGAGCGTTCGCGTGGAGTGTACTGCTCCATTGCAAAAATCTCCTTAGACTGATGCGCTACGTCATTAATCGATCTGTCATCTCTGTCAAAAGTTACAGAGTTGCCACATTTTTTAGTCGAATATCGCCAACCCTATATAACATCGAAAAACCGTATGTCAATTTTCGAATTTTTTTCACGATAACAACGGCTCTCGCTCTGTGGCATATGAAGCAAAAAGATCACTAGAAAAGAAAAATACGCACGAAATTTTTACATTTCTGTTATCTATCCTATACCTATTCACATTTTGCTTCACATACTTACTTTGCCAGTACGAAGGCTAGTGCTGAAAGCTCTTTTTCTTCTTTGCGATGAATTAAAATATGGCTCAGAAGTACAATACTTCAGAATAAACTCAACGGGTTAGCTGTAATTGTGTCATTGAGAAGTTACATCCGAAGAAATATCAAGAAGATTTTCTAAAAGTGGTAAACATTGGATAGACTTAAACGTCGCAATTTCCATGAAATTATTTTTCACATCACATAGTCACAAATCCAAGCATTTCTTTTTCCTTGTCTCTCCAAAATTTCCCTCTGAATCCGTCCCTGATTATACATATTCTTTGAAAAAGTGATTTATCTACGCCCTTAAATATTTTGCACTCCATGTAGATATATTTGAAGTCAAAGTAGAAATTGATAATTATTTGTTTTCAGGCCAAGTTCAATTCTCAAACACCACAAACGGGCTTCATCAAGGAGTGGACGTTGATGCTTCACGGAACCAGAGATCCACCATATACAGAGTTACCTGTTCTAGATCCTCATTCCAAGTTGGCGATTGTAAAAAAGGCACACGAAAGTAGGAGCAAAATGTAGATTTCCAACTCTTATATCACCCTTCATAGTAGTATATCAAACTGATTTCTCTCTTGTCCTATAACTAAGACCGCGAGTTTTTTCACAATTTAGCACGAGATTTTTTTTGGAAAGATACTCATCAAGAGTACTAAACTATGCAAAGTACTCGTACCTTATGATCCGAAATGCCTCAATGCCTAAAATGATTCATTCAGCGTTTAAAGCTTCTATCAGGAAAGTAAAACCAATATACATATATATATATATATATATAAAACTTGAGACGTGATTATTGTCGTCTAGACCAGTTAGGTGAAAAATAAAGCTTCCGCCTTTAGTTGGGTACTTCGACAAAATTCAATCAATGAGGACTTTTTATTCTTCGTTAGTCTCTAGATTTCAATGGACTTTGCCATCTTCATCAGGAGCTGCAATAACACTGAGAAGAAGTAGCAACTATTGTGCAAAATGATTTTAAATTAACTTACAATGGTATGTGAGATTGTTGCTAAATGTTATTAACGTTTAAGTTGAGGCAAACATTTAGTATCCTGATGAAAGCTGGATACATGGTACATTCGTTACAATTAATATAAAATACACGCAGCTGTATGTCAGGAACAAATTAAAACGGATTAAAAATATTTAGAACGAAAGTAAAAATTGCATCGTGAACCACCTTGATCATAAGTGAGATGAAACATTTGACAGATGACAGAAGGTTGGTGGTGTCAATGTCGATGGATGGAACGAAAATTTTTGTAAAGTGTGTGCTAAGTTGCCAAATCACTTCAGACCGTGTGATTTATCAACATATGTTAAATAAAGTCTGTTGACAAGTTCTAAATATGTTTAATCCGTTTTAATTTGTTCCTGACATACAGCTGTGTGTATTTTATATTAATTTTAACGAATGTATGATGTATCCAGCTTTCATCAGGTTACTAAATGTTTCGCTCAACTTAAACATTAATAACATTTAGCAACAATCTCACAGACTATTTTAAGTTAATTTAAAATCATTTTGCACAATATTTGCTATTTCTTCTCAATATTATTGCAGCTCCTGATGAATATGGCAAAGTCCAATGAAAGCTAGAGACTAACAAAGTATAAAGAGTCTTGCTTATATATATGTATGCGGTGTATCAAAAATAATAAATTAGTTTTAGCCGCAAAATCACACAGCTTTGCATATCGGAAAGATATGTACAAATAAACGGAAGTACAGGTTTTTTTTGTGGTTATTTGTTTTATGAGCAGAAAATATGAACTTATTTATAGTATGAATTATTAATTTAATATTAAAATGTATGCTAGCTTAGTTATTTTTCATCTTTGAGACAATTCTTAGGCTCATAAGGTATACTTCCAGATGCAGCATCGTTTAAGCATCTCAAAAATTGCTTTCAACCAATGGCCACAGTTTGTTTCAGTAAATTTAGCTAATTATTCCAACTATAAATACAACACAAATTGAATATTTGATGTTAATTATTATACCCTGAAATGAATCAGACAGATATATTTTAGTTTACTAAATACTATTACTTATTGAACTGAGATAAGAGGATCTTTTTAGCTTCATCAAACTGAAATACTGGAGTTTGTAAATTCAGAAAACAATAATATCTAAAACATCTATGCATTATTTATATCACGACGTACCTATATACTACCATAAATTGCATTTAACCATTCAACCAAATGTCCACGTTCATTTTTTTTCATTATCAAATAAAAGGTGTCTCAAAATTCACGCGAGATTAGAACCACGTAGAAACGCAATTTACATTGTTATGTTTCCATTGTCTTATAAAGAAGACAATTTTTTCAGCTCCATTCAGCATAAATGTGATAAGTTTGATGCACGATTATCTGAGAGCTTGTTGGCACTGACTTTTCATAATCTCATAAAAAGAGATCAAATGGTGTTAAATCACCTGCTCCGTGGGGCAATTAAATTCGACCCCCCCCCCCCCCCTGTACACGTCACGTAATTAATGGACAACTTGTGTACTTTATCGCTAAGCAAATAGAAATCTAAAAAACTGCTTTCTAATTCATTCAAGTATTGCCTGAATTTTGAGATTATTAATTATTCTATTTTTATCTGAGACCAATCTTTTGAGAATGAGTTTGACAACAATATGTTTCTGACATGATGGTTCAGAGACACGTTGACTATATTTCTAGGGTAGAAGGTACATCGGAAAATAACTCGAAAGTTCCTAGAAACATGTCCCCTTACCTAGATACAGGGTGTTAAAGTTATAATTTAATAAACAATTATATCTTCGGAGTGGATTGAGGCATTCCAAATAAATTTTATACATATAGTATAACAGCATAGCCAACATGGACAAAAAAGTTCAGTGGCGTACAATTCGAGAGATATTAACCCCTACACAAAAGAAAAAATGTACTAGGCCACTGGCCTTTTGAAACATCTATTGCACATTTAAATAAAGTATTCAATTTTGCACAAATCGCGTAACTTGAGAATGTTTGTGAGACTACCCCTTTTGGAGGCTAATTGGAAAGCTTGAAGTAAAATCCGTATAAAAACCTCCAATCTTTTCTGCTTAGAAAATACGCTGAAGTTAGTGAAGCTCGATGTTGAAAATTGTGTGTGGTGTGTTAAGAGATGAATACAATCTCAACATAGCGCTATTTGAACAATATTCCTGTCTTGTCCTTACTCGGTCTCATCAGTGCTGTATAAGACTACAGATGTAAATAATTGATCTTGAAGGTATCGAAATCTGGTTCGATCCACCTTAAGCGTACATTGGGTGAAATCCCAAAGCTAAGTTACACAGATCGCCCCCTAGAGCCTCTAATCTCAAAAACGTTTTATTTTTTACGGGCGCAACTTTGCTCAAAAAATGTAAAAAAAATCGTCTAAGCTACATTAGTGTGATTTTTTGCAGATATGAGAAACTGGTATGATTGAAAATAAGCAAAAAAATCACAATTCTGAGAACTGAACCGAAAACAGCATAGAAAAATACATATATAAAGTGGGTTGCTCTGATTGTCAAAAATTGAGGAAAATCTGACAAAATACGTTTTTTCTCATTTACGAAATTTTCCGGGAAACAAATCACAATTTTGGCTTAAAACCTGTCAGTTTGAACAGGTGGGTAGGTTGAGTTGAAGAGTTAAGCAGATTACAGTATGGTGTACTTTATAAAATGTCAATAATTAAGGAATGTCAGTGAATATGTAGTGTTTCCGATTTTTGGCGATTTTCCGGGCAAAAATTCACGATTTTGTTAGTGGATCTGAAAAGAACGACAAAGTGGATTTTTAGGTTTGCGAAATTTTCGTTACCTATCCAAAGGTTCGAAAAAAGAATTCAAAAAATTTGTTTCCACACCTATAAGTTCTATATCTATATCTATCCATAAAAACACATTTATGATGACAGTAACAATGTAGCTTTGCTTAACATTTTAATTTTTAGCAAAATGTCGCCCGTAAAAAAATATCTTCGGTAAAACACGTTTTTGAGATTAGGAGCCCCTACGGGCGATCAATCGATCTGAAAAATTGGGTATGGTGATTACACTCAATGCACCTCGATTTGGATTGAACCACATTTAGATACCTTTGGGGGAAATTTTAATATTATGTAGTTTCGCCTACAATCAATGTACAAAACCGTATATCTTGACAATAGAGCACTCCAAAACAAATATTCATATAGGAACGTTTTTTGTTATTTATGGATGTACTTTCTACCATAAAAATACTGCCACGTTTCTCTAAGTCACCCTGCATACAAGCGACTATTGTCACGCATAATTAATTTTTTCGAAGCGTCATAACTTTTATTGATATAATCATCGGGAAAAGGAGGCACGGTTATCGTGTACGAAGAACCTTCTGCTTTAGCTCAAATATGTTTTTTTGATAAACGTATAATAAAAATATCAGTCTAATCATCCAGTTGTTCCAACATTTTCGTCAGAAACAACATTATTCACACAAAAATCCATAGCACATATACTTAACCAATCAACATGTTAGAACATACATTTAAGTGTCAAAAAGCACAGATGAGATATCTATAGAAAAATACATCAGACTTTGATTTGTTTGATTATGTAAAAAATGACAATTTACATCAAGTCATGTTTGCTCCCCCTCTAAAAGACAATGCAGCTTCGGTTAATAAACGCAAATTTTATAACTTTAAAATTATTGAAGACTATCATCAGTTTTGAAACTTCTTGCAATGTGTTCTTTATATCATCGCAATATGAATTCAAATTTTCTTAACAACATGGCCTAATTTTGACACATGTGGATTGTCATTTCCTTGTACAGGATGAGCTTTTAGAGTGTGGATTCCGCTGACATCTTATTTAAAAAAGCTACAAAAATTACGAGCAATGCATCGTTGCTAGAAATTATTTACGCAAAACACACACGCTTATTCTATCAGTAACGCTGAAATTAAGCTAGACAAATATATATTTAAATATCAAAACCCAAAGATATGTGTGAAGTCATATTTGAAACGTCTGAGAAGTAAGTAAATTTTGTGTTTCTCGAAGAGCTAAACAGTTATCTGGAAAGTATATAAAAGTACGATTTTAGATTTTATGACAAAACGTCCTTTCAACCTAACAATCCGTACTATATATATACTTCGATGTTTTAATGGAGCAGCTATGTATTGCAATGTCCCAAAAAATAGAAAAATTCTTCGTTTGATTTGACATATGCGATCGACTTTCTTCTTAGACACTGTACCTATCTTTTTTAAAGCTAATAAAAGCTCATTCTGTATCTGATTATGTGCACTATAATATGGTTGATTTTTTTCAAGAAACTGATTTAAGATAATAATTGTCGTGAAGTCTGATGTTGTTGAAGAGGATTATGTATTTTATTGAACTGTAAAATAGGCATGTGATAAAGTGATAAAAAATAGATTAAAAAAAGATATATATGTATGTAAATTCTATTTATTTCAAAAATGTGTAAATTAAATTTTGTAATAAAAGTATTATCCAAAACATTATTTCATTACTTTCTTTTATTTACTGTTCATATGTACACATTTTCCATATACTATATGTACATTAAAATAAAAGCATGACTAGCAAAAGAGCATAGAAATACACGTTTTATTTCTATCATCATCAGCGGAAAAGTTTGGGCAAATTATGACTTTCTCTTTATCAGCTCGTTTCAAAAAGGTCCCCCTAATTATTTTTTGAACAAGTCAACAATCCAAAATCCGGGATGGTGAAATTAAGACTATTAACAAAAGACGCAAGCCTTATAGATATTCCATGAAAAGTCGCTTGGCCAAATAAACCTTGAGATTTTTTGTGTATTTCACCAGTCAAATATTGCCCACAATACTTTTAATACTAGAAAATGTGACAGCAAACATCAGCTGATCATTCAATTTCAAATTCAAAATATCCCATATCATCAAGTGACAGAAGCGTACCTTCCTTGTACCTACTGGTCCGTACTTCCTAGCAGGATTTAAGCCATGATTTACATCAACTCATTTTCCCAACTTGAATTATGATTTAAAACAAGGCATACATTCTCGAAAGCAAAAGAACCGTCGGATAGGTTCATTTTTTGATGGGATATGACTAAAACGGAACGTAAATATGTATCCGCGTAAAGTAAATCCTCAAATGCTGACTGGAGTCTGGACAAGCATACGCTTGGCCTTATTCCAGGCCGGATTAAGTAAATAGTTAACGTTTTTGTAAGTGTGATGAGTAAATAAAAAAATCGTCTTTTCGAGTTGTTCAATAGAATCCTGGTTTTTATCAACTCCGATTCTTAGGGATGCTTACGGTTTTGTCCGATTTATTTTGTATTAAACAATTCGAACAGCTTTCATTTGCAATCAAAATGAGCTGATCGATATAGCTGCTAATAACGATGACTACATTTTGAAGTTATGAAAGGTGTGGTTCTCTTTTCCCCGCTGTGGGTTTCTCCAGAATAAGACAATGGGGGGTTCGAATCAATTTATATTAACGAGTAATCAGAGATAAAACAAACCTGGTTTGGAACAATCGTAATTTTCTCTGACTTCACCTATCAGCGTTCTGCCACATACTGAATGCCAGCAGATTCACCTTGCCAATAGTTCCAAATTAACAAAATGGGACACTCAAAATCACGTCAAAAGTTTCACGAAAAATAGTTTAGGTTGGTCATCAAATAAGACGAAAGGTTCAGTTGAATGTAGAAAAATTACAAAGTCTAATATCTATAGCAGAGAAAAATAATACACATATTGCATTTATATACAAATATCAATCCAACCATTATGCTTTTACCTCTTTTGCAGCTATAGTCCTGTACCATGAAAAGATACAAAACTCTGGAAGTACTTCCCTTCTACAACTGATTCTTAGAGGTATTTTAATACACATAAATAATTATTTCCACTAACAGCACATCCAATTTCACTCTGCTATCAAAGACTAAGAAGCTATCACAGGTTGGTTTTTTCCAAAGAGTGAACTGTAGAGTTCAGTTTTAGCCTCATCTGTCCACAAGTTCTCATCAATGGGTGCCATGAAGTTCACCAATTTTGAATGTACAGCGTACCTTATCTTCCTGCCTTTAGATGCTCTTGTGTCTACTTTCCTCTTCATTTTACTCCTCAAGTTTTGCAATTGTATCCACTGCCTACCCAACTGAACCGGATCTGTTACATCTGCCGATTTCATTTCTATCAGTTCACGCAGCATCTGATGATAGAAGTCATCATCGTCAAATATTTCCGTATTATATTCATCTACATGCACAACTACTTCACTAGGATTTTCTTCAGATTGTTGCTTACTCTCTTCCCCAACAATCCTATAATTACTGCGCTTCAGCTGAGTACGTTTTATCAACTTTGTTTTATCACTTAAAGTGTGCTCTATATGACTTATTATGGAATGCTGATGTATATTAGACTTGATCGCTGCTATCCTTGTTTTATCATGCCATTTTTGTATCACGCTATTCCTATACTCTTTATATTTGTTGTGTCTAGCATCAATTTCGGATTCGTAGTTTATTAGCTTTCTTTTCTTGACTTGAGGTTCTTCATCGATATCCTGAGCTTCTTCCTCACCTTCAGTATCACTTGGAATTTCTTCATCATCATCATCATGGTCTGTTTTATCATCACCTTTTGTATGTGCAAGATTTTTTGTTTCAGGGTAGGTCTTCAGCGCCAATTGTTGGAAAAGGAGTAACTTATCTAAAGCATTACTTAAGCTATTTTTAGTCTCAACCACTTTTTCAGTAAATTCTTGGCCGGATTCCTTCTTCATTCGCTGATAATTTTGAGGCTGCGGCATTTTGTTTGCAGCAATGAGACACTTTTGCAGTTGTATTCTCATTTCTAACAAATTTTCCCAAATATTAAGCTGATTTCTAACAGACAATCCTTTTGCGATCTGGCTTGTCATATCAGTTCCCTTCAAAGGTGTAAAGCTAGTTTCAACTTCATCATCTTGTGATCCTCCAGAGGCATCATCTTCAGCCAGGGATGAATGTTCACTTTGGGCACTATCTTCATCACTACCAATATCACTATCATCTTCATCGTCTTGTTCTGAGGATTCACTGTGCACAGCTGACTCTTCCGGTTCATCATCAGAATCTTCATCCGACCCTACCAAGTCCTTTCGTGTACCTTTCTTACCAGCATATCTTTCATCAACATCAGCTAATAGCTCTGAAATAAAGAGAATAGAAGTAAAATGTGAACACGTTTATGGTGATCGTACATAATAAGTGTCCCACAATACAGGGAAACTAAATTTGACTGACGGCTTAAGTTCTACGTGTACGAAAGACGAGCGCCAGAAGAGTGTATGACTACATGTTAGAAATAAATAGAAGCCAGCTGAACAGCAAAAGGTCATCATCCCCTCATTGTCTAGCAATGGTGATGCAGAAGAATTTAATTTAATATCTTGTTTTCATTCTGATTAGAATTATTAATTTCAATTTTGATGCAACTTACTGTTTTGAATTATTTTAGAATTACCTTCGATTTCCACCGAAGGTGGTTCTTACATTTCGCGACAGCGAGCAGTCGGAAAGTGCAACAAATACCAGTACGCAATACAAATTATCACGTGTACGCAGGTGAAAACCATTTCAAAGCAGGACGACACTCCCCAATAAGAGCTAGATGGGTACTAACCAAAACCGTTCATGTATGATCATGGAGGTGGAAATATTGCCTTGGAATATACGAATAAACGAACTAATGATGCAATGTTGCAGAATTTGTGGCGATCCTGGTTCTCAATGTATAGAGTACTAGGCGTACTCGCGTATTCTACTGAGTACCCGTTTTTGCCGGGTATTAACGTTTCCAACAATCGAACGCACCTTGATGAAATAGCCAAGGTATTTTTGCTAGAAATGGTTGGTTTCTTATGAAGACCCAAAAAACATCAACAAAACCCATAAGACAATTTAGTAAAAATGCGGACAAAGTAAAATATCGTCAAAATTTGAAATCTAACTGTCGAAATTTGAGCAGCAAATCACTGCTTTCGTCCAACAAGAATATAAATTCTAGGGATTATATGACTTTCAAATGTAAAACTTCCTTTTGCAACTATAAATTTTACTCCACAAATCTAAAAATATCTTCCTGGCATGTTAATATTCTCTTCTAATAGGAAAGATTGAAGAGTGTATCCAAAAATGTTTTCAATTCTGATAAAAGAACTTAAATATAATGATAACTAAAGTACTCAGCCTTTTGAAAATAAAGTAGTGCTTGATGCATCTCTATCAATAAATAAACACAAGGCTCGCTAACTAAAAATCTTTGGTGCCACACATTTTGGCTTTAGTACAAGCCTTTCCAGTATATACATATGTCACAGGCAAAAATGATAAACCAGGCTTGAGGAATTGTTTGAGGTATCAAATGTTTTTGATATTTATACACAGTATTAATAAGGGCACATAGTATCAGAAATAGGTTGAGATCAGTAAATCGTACTCATGATACACAAAACAAAAATATTGCAGAAGTCCTGAAACCAGAAAAAATGTACTACAGAAATTGTACTGTTTTCTAGATTTTATAATCTGCATCCTAGAAAGCTATAACAAATAAATTCTATTGGTCTATTCAAGAATAGAGTAAATGAACCAATACACCAGATTATTTATCTAAAACAGAATTGAAACAATAATTTTGTTATTATTATGTGGTTATAAAAGACTACCAAAAGTACCTCCCGGATAAGACACTGATAATTGAGTTCATTTAAATTTTAATTTTTTTAGCCTACTAGAAATTTAGTTACAAGCCAATACTATTACCCTGATCAAGACAAACAAAAGTTTAAGTTACACCCATGTAGTATGTTTAATATGAAGCAATTGTAAATTTTAGGATGGTATTTTTAATAGTTGCACCCATCACGAAGATTGTGCTTCTGCAGGTTCTGGATCTATTTGTACCTAAAAATATGTTTTGTGTTGCAGAAATGTATTATTCCTTTGAAACAATTAAATATTATTATCAGTTGTACTAGTATTTTTGGACACAACTGACTCTTTTAAATTAACAATGCTCTTGATATTATCAAAAAAAAATACTACTATGCATTTTTAGTATAAATATCTCTTTTTTCCAGATAGCTCTCAAAGCAGGATACAGAGCCATGTATAACTACCTACACTGGTCTGCTTCTGTCAACCAATCCAAAGATTTTTACAAATTTGCAATATTCAGATAGTTTCTAGCAGACTAGGCTGCTACTTTACACAGTGCTAGGCCATAGGGGGTAGGTGCAACCATGGGTGCCCTCACTTGGAGGATGGACCTCAAAATTTGCTTATAGACCATGCTTTTGTGTACAATTTTGGGAAAAATTGTTACCCTCGCTCTGTAAAAAAAATTTGGGGCAGGTACACTTTCACATAACATTTTTGGAGTAGGTACACTTCCAGAAAAAGTTATATCTTGCCGATAATCAGATTGCCTTAAGAAAAATTAATGTGGATGCTCATGGGAGATACACAGGTACATGTTCACAAATTGTTGTCTTGTGTTGATGACTTGCCCTCCTGAGTATAATTCCTGTGGGCGTCCATGGGAGCAACTCAACATAAGCAATATGTTAAGGAAATTCTAATGAATCCCTCTGGAAGAAGGTATCATCAATACTTTGTCCAATTACATCTTATAACACCCCAATAATGGTCAATCTACTATCACTCCTCTAATCTACCGAGGATTGCCACTCAAGACAGAAGATATAAAAGTTTACTTAAATACCTTACAATCGAAGAGTCAGCATACCTACTAGGGCATTTTACATAGGTGAACTATGCCTTAGCTAGCTTACCTCGCCGTGTGGCCATCGCCTAAAAACACAAACTTATAATACTCACCAATGTTTTGTTTTCTGAATTTACTCAGCAGTTGTTCCTCATCAGAATTAGCATCTTCAACCTCCTCCTCCACTATAGCTTTCGTTTCGTCTGTTCCATCCTCCGGATCTTCATTGACAGGGGCTGCTACCAATATGTTAGCGATCTTATCCGCCAAAGTGCCTGTTGTCTTAGGATTTTTCTTCATTTTCAAAAGTAGAACTAGATTTAAGCACGCAAAATAAGAACATAACAAAAAGTAAGGTTATGCTTGTGCTTGTGCTTGTCACATGCTTGTCAGTTCACTTCACTCACTTTCACTCACTGTCAAAGTTTTGTCAACTAACTGTCAATCACAGATACGGGAACTTGAGATACGCGATTACTTACAATTTACTTTTTCGAATGAATTGTGTCATTTCAATAATAATAATTCCTCATTCCAATGATATTTTTAAATTCGAATGAATAATTCGATAAAAAGAGCGAGTCAGTCGAATAATTATTATTTTTCATGTGTTTGTAATGACAGCAATTGTACCACGGAGTACTACTAATAATCCGTGGTTGTACCTCAAAATAAAAGTATTAAGTTCCTGAGACACTATTATTAAGTTCCTAATAATGTATGGTAATAGTATGAATTATTAAAAGAATATAGTATGATAACATTAACTAAGAATATAATAATGTACGGGTACTATCCTGTTCATATTATGATAAAATTATTACAAGCTTTTACATGATTATACTTTAAGTTTCTATGATGTTTTACCTTTTGAGTGATTTTATTATCTTGTTATATAAAAATATTTGCTTATAATATGTGTTACGCTTAAATCGAAAACTTGAATGAGAAAACTAATTTTAAACTACTTATTTCATTTCTATTCATACTCTTCAATTACTCTTCCATTCACAACTAAGTATTTTCAGATCAAAAATACCCTAGATGTTAATACAAACATGCACATCATCATATGTTTGATAGTTTGATATAAATCAGTGTAAAATATATAATATGGGTATTTAATTTTCATTTGTTATGTAATTACTTTTTGATTTATTTCTTTTTTAAATTACTTTTTTTTGATACCTGTCTACTCCAGTAACGCGCGGCATGAGCTTGTGTCACATCACAAAACATAATATACACACACATGCTTGTGTTCATATGTCAAAGTAATGTCAAGACCTTGTGGTCGTGAGACCTAACCTAACATCTATAATATAAAATTAAACACAAATTCCTGAGAAATCTTAAAAAATTGTATAACTCGACAATCTGTCATGAGATTAACAAATATATTATTTTCAAGAGTTGGAAAATGGTCCAAACAGTTTTCCAACCTACCCGATAGGTATATAAAGAGAGCCATGGAGCAGGTCTACTGGAGAAACCCAAAAGGCATTCAGTACAAACCAAATTCTGTAATTCAAAGAAAGAAATTTATTTTTGGTGTACATCGACCATGGACATACCAATTCCGCGATGAAAATTTTCCAGGAAAAATGCCCAAGAAGATTTTCGTAGAACCAATAAAGGAATGGAGCCATTTTCGTGGAGATAGAGTTGAAATACTCGTTGGTGAGTATTTTGGATATCATCTTGCCCCTGGTTGCAGTACAGGATGACGTAGAATAACATGTCAATCTCATATGCATATAGTACACAAAAAAATAATGCCACATGTTCCTATAAACAAGGTATAATGCCACATGTTCCTATAAACAAAGCATATGGGGCTCCTCTAAGGAGATACAGACCAACTTCGCCTAGCATCCTTTAGGGCCTGTAATAGTGATGGTACACGTAACATAACCACGTTTTTAGGGGTTATTGCAGTCTTAACATGTACATAGTGAAACCTGGGTAAGTGGATTCTAAGAGACCCAGAATTTTTTATCAGAGTATCTTCATTTAAACATTTTTCCAAATAGGCAGGTTAGAAAAGTCTTGTTTATGGAGTGACCCATTTGAGAGATAAAAATGTATCATACAAAATTCTAATGTTGGCAAACTGAGATGCCATAACTTATCTAAACCTAATAAAATATTTCACTTACGCCTCCTAGTGAGCTCATCCTTATTTTAAAGTAATCATTTAAAAATCTAAGAAATCTCAATATGGTTTGAATATTCCCAGTAGCCTCTCATATCCAGGGTTCCTTGTACAAAATGTAAATTGAAAGTGCCTCGACATATCACTTTACTTGAAATAAAGTAATCAACACTTGAACAAAAAGATGGTGTCAAGTAGGTTAACTTTGAACTTTCCACACAGCGCAGTCATCAGGTTGTAAAGGACTATGTTAGGCACAAGTTAGCCCTTTAAGAGAAACATTAGCTATGTACATGTATAACAAAAAATAAATGAATCACGTCAGCCAAACAAGCTCATACAATTAAAATTTGAAGATCTTCTTAAGATGTCATTTTAAAAAGTTTATCGCGATTACAATACTTACTCGCCCATTGATCATTTCAATAATTTGTTCTGAATCCTGAATATTCTTATCACAGGCAAAGACAAGGGCAAACAAGGCATCATCAAAGAGATCATCCAAGAGCGTAACTGGGTCATAGTTGAGGGCCTCAACTGCAAACTGACAGTTGTTGGAGAGGACAAGGAATTCAAAGGAGTATATGTTCGCGAAGAAGAGCCACTATTGGTTACTACTGAAATAGCATTGGTCGATCCATCTGACTTGAGACCAACGACAATCGAATGGCGTTATACAGAAGATGGCGACAAGATACGAGTGTCAGTAAGGACTGGAAGGGTCATACCAATGCCCACTACCATGGAATCAACCATCGATTATAAGACACGAAATACCTACCTTGAACAACCCAAAGATACTACTGCTGATGTTATCAAAGATATAACCTTTGAACCAAAACTTTGCACCTTTGAAATGGACATAATGGAAAAAATGGGAATCAAAGAAGATAGAATTCCTCCAAAGTCTTATTGGTATTAAGTTATAATGTAGTATAAATTTTGCATATAATAAATTTTATAATTAAAGTCGTTCAAGTTAATTTTCATTTTCATTTCATTTTTAGCACTTCAGGTATTCTTAAACGTTATCGCAATGTTGTAAAAGTATCTTTGAATGTCCATTATTACACGGCACCCCAGATTCCTTACGAGTATTCGAAATTCAAAGCACCAAATTACCTAAATGTACTAAGTTCTATTTGCTTGTAACAACAGACGACGACAAGGTAAATTCTATCCCACAGTGCCATAATATTTTGGGGTTTTCAATGACAATATTTATAAAAATTCTTGTATATATATCTATGATCAGGACGAAGACATAGGGGATAGAAAACGACCCACTTTATGTCGGCCACACGATGGTTAAGTCGTTCAAGTTTCATTCAAATTCCTATAATTTTCTGAGGTTTTCCATGAACAAATATAGAACAACCCTTACGAGTATTCGAAATTCAAAGCACCAAATTACCTAAATGTACTAAGTTCTATTTGCTTGTAACAACAGACGACGACAAGGTAAATTCTATCCCACAGTGCCATAATATTTTGGGGTTTTCAATGACAATATTTATAAAAATTCTTGTATATATATCTATGATCAGGACGAAGACATAGGGGATAGAAAACGACCCACTTTATGTCGGCCACACGATGGTTAAGTCGTTCAAGTTTCATTCAAATTCCTATAATTTTCTGAGGTTTTCCATGAACAAATATAGAACAACCCGTTTGCTCTAGTTAAATCCACTGGAGGTCCTAAATGGTCCATTTTTTACATGTCTAAATCAAGCACCGATCCAGGGGGGTCATGAGCGCCCCTGGGCGAATCTAGTTTGACCACCAATACTTATGACTTGATGATAAATTTAATAAAACCGAGAATTTTTGCAAAAAAAAAACAAAAATTTTGGCATTTACATAATATTCAAAATTTTAACTTACATTCGAACAAATTTCCCTTAATTATCATGGCCAAAAAATAAAAATTGATAGAGTTATCACTTTGAAATATCTTGGAAGCCAGGATTATATCCGAGGAACAACATATCAGGAAACAGAGATACTTGATACAAGGCAACTTTACTTCTTACATGTCACCACCTTTTACTATAAGTATTGTAATGAAAACAATTCTACAAACACGACGAGCATTACACACGATTTCGAATAGGCTCATCTAATATCCAAAGACCACAAAAAACATACAAAAAATCATTTAAATTCTTAGCAGCTAAATTATATAATGTAGTACCAAACCAAATAAAAATACTTAATTTTGGAAAAAAAATTAGACGAAAATTGAAAAACTGAGTTTGTACTGTGCAGCGAATGACTATACATAATTATATAGAAAACTAAAACTATAAAATTCCAATTATATTAATAGGTTTTAGGATTAACAATAATAATTGTTATAAACATATGACTGATTTTTGGTTATTAAGATATAATCCACACACAGGCGATGTCTTTTCTGTGCTCTTTTCATATTTGCCCATTTTGTGTATTTTGGCGAATAAATATTATTATTATTATGTAGTGGATACGAGCGGGTAAAAATCACCAGATTTGGTGAAAAATCACCACACTTTACAACCCTGATCAATTGGTAAACGCAACGATGATGGCGTGGAAATGAGAGGGTTGCGTAAGTCTGGTTGTCTATACGTTCAGCTTGATGCAAATATAAATAAAATGACGATTCTGCATTTTTCGGCTTGGTAGCACTGCATGACCGTTAGTGCAAGTTAAGACTCGTGTGTTCTGTGATTGAGGTAGTTAATTGAAAATTCGGACAGGAATATAAGAAAACTCATTTCCGCGCGCGCCATTAATAACACCTTGAGAATTTGATAAACTACTTTTTGACGGACGAAATTAGAGAAAAGTGGTTTCGTTTGATTCAAAGTATTACGTAAGCAGATTTATTACAATTATTTACCCCCCCATCATCCTTGTCAGCAAAAGTAAGCAAAGCTCTTACCCCCTCCCCCCATGCTTACGTAAACATTTGTCAATTAATGTATTGTTTTTTTAATATTATAGTTATAACGTTATAATAATAATTTGAAAAATAAGAAAATAGGTTTAGGATAGAGATTATATTTTACTGATACGGTATTCAACATACAGTAAAGGACAAACATATGATATCTTACTAACATAACAAACTTATTTTAAATTTTTGGTACATATATTGAATTCAAATTAAGTCTTCAGTCCATTAAACCCGAATCCATGATTCTAAGTTTTCGATGACAATGGATTGCTTCGATTGCTGCTCAGTGTTGTGAGTTTACTCGCTTTCATCGGATTTTAGAATGTCTACGTCGTTCTCATCGAGCCATTCAACGTCATGGTGCTCCAAATTTTGAATAATGCACATCAGTTCATTAGCACGACGAGCAGCGACTCTTACAGGTCTAACTTTCCTGTCAGTGTGCGTGTTTACTTTTTTATGGATATTTTCGATGTGACGATTTAGTGACTTGACGGAAGCATGATAAAGACCACACGTTTTGCATGTTCGACTTGATAGCCTGAATTTTACCGTTGGACAAAAATAATCGTAGGGCATTTACAGGAAATCTTTGAGTGAAGCACTTAAGCGTAGAGCTAGATTGACTGGAAGATTTAGAAATTGCCCTCCTTCATCCAAAACCAATTCATCAACTTTTTGCTTTACTTTTACAGCTGGTGGAAGAAACCTATTGTCTAGTAATCTAAACAGGCCACTTCTTGGACGACAGCATTCTGTATTTATTTCTACATTTTACAATTTGAAGCAAGTATTGGCTCTCACGCACATGTCTGGAAAATCAGGAAGATCTTGTTCACCTGCCCCAACATATTTTGCATTAACATTATAGCCATCAATTTTCATTGAACTCCATACTTCAGCTAATACATTTCCTGCAAATTCGAAATTAGATCTTTCTAAATTTTCATCAATTGTAACGCCACGTTCATCCAAATGAGACCCAAAATGGTCATGAGGCAATATTAAACCAGCCAGTTCCCGACTAAGAGGGGAGCCATTCTGCGCTCTACTCTGTTATTCGCACTTTTTCCAGGAGCATTGGTAGCTAAAAACAATGTCGGTTAAAGTGTTGTATGACTTTTTGATAACGTGGATTTTCATCTGGCCCTCCATCAACCGTCATGATTACCACTGGTTTTACTAGTCCATGGTCAGTTTTAGCTAATGGACGAAACTCTTCAAGTTCGAGAAATCCTGAGCATGAGTATTAGCAGTAGATGAACTATGCTTGCCACTTATCCAACGGCTTGCGGTTGTCCTAGCATATTGGAAGTGATTTTGATACCAGCATAAACAGATGGTATGAATTTATGACGCTCAGCGATTACCCAATCGTGATCAGGCAATTTGATTCTATATTCCATGTGCATTAGAAGAGGTGCTTGCTTATTTGCCGCAGATACTCCAATAGGGACTGGAGCTTTATCATCTTGAGATATGAAAAATACTTAATCTGGTCCAAGTATGGATGCTATGTTCTCTAAATAATGGATTGATGTTTCAACGAACTTGCTATCTAAGTGGCTCTTGTGGTCATCAGTTTGAGCCCGAATGAGCTTAACGGGGACTGTCGATACATGTCTTCGTCCCTCTGCAGAATTAGATTTTCTGGGAATCAAACGAAGATATGTCCCACTGCGATTAATGTCAAATCCTATTTTACGTAATTCTTGTGTGAGTTCATCAAGAGTCTTTACGCTGCGAATTGATTCCCTTCATCTTCTATCATCTGCTGCACTCCCAAATAAAGCTATATCCGCGATTGTTTTCAATAGTGAATGTTGATTGCTTTCAAGATTAGGACGTCCCACTGAATGACTCAGAGATAGTCTTTTTTTTATTTCTGGATTTTCATGACAAATATCTTCTAACTTTCTTTTCATACCATCCCTGTGTTTCTTCTGGGCAATTGCGTTTTGAACCTTCCTGTTTAAAAACTGTTTCGCTGTTTTTATTTCCTCGCGCAACTTAATGATCTGTTTATCAACTTCTACTCGGTTCTAAAGCGAGTAGGGGAATTACCGCGCGCTGTTCACTAAACGTATGCATTATTTGCGGAAATCCCCGAAAATGCGTTTCGTTTTCAAGCAAAGACAATGTAAGGGTTGCCATTCGTGTAAAAAAGTAAATAACTACCGTTGACAAAATCATCATCTAGACTCTCCTACCCCCATGTCATCCCAAATAAGCAAAGCAAAGATCCTCTCGATTTACGAAACACCTCTTAGTTCCGAAGAAACAGGCCGCTGAAAGAGATGTCGTTGGAAATAGTTTATCTTAAATAATTTTCACACATCGTCGCTCAAGCCCATCGCGTAATTAAAAAATCGGCACCATCAAGGTATGCGTATCTTTTGATAGAGGATTCTAAAGATCCACCGCATTTTGATATTTTAAAGAATTGTCAGTTTTGAGTTACGCTCAGTTAGAACTCCAATGGAAAATATTAACTCATTTAGTTCATCAGAGACGGACTAGCAACAAGCGGTAATTTTTCACACGTTTGTATAATAGTACCTAATGACTTATAAATAGTATTTTTGGAAATTGAACTGTTCCATCTACAACAATGTAATGCGATCTGCGGTTGATTCAAGAAATTTATACATGTTTAATCTTGATAATATCCACCGTTTTCGCGGATGACCCATGTTATGAGAATTGCTAAATTTCCAGAACGGGGATTCCAGTATTCGGAAACAGTTCCATAATTTATAAAACTGCACCAAAACAATCAGGCTATTTTACTCCAAAACGTCAGAACTGATCAGTATATCGGAATCCCCGTTCACCCTCGAGACGAATATCCTCCTGATCATAAATCCTGTGCCCCGCCCCCGACACAAATACTGGATCCGCCCTTGACACTCCACAATTTTTCAAGTATCGTATTCAGATTCAGCGAGCCAAAGTACCTGGGGCTTCGAGGTCCTATAGGTAGATAGTTTATTGACCTTCTGGATGATGTTACATGGTATAAGACTGTCTAAAAGTCATATATGCGGTTGACCAAATATGTCGGAAAAATAAGAATAAATGTAAAATGACAGCAATTACAGAGAAGTATATAACATTTAAACAAGTTAATGCACATATAGCTGCAGCACAATAATCTAAAAGTGTTCAACTAGTAACGGTGAAATTATATATCTTCATATACAGCGACTTTATCACAGTGTTCGTCTAGCGTTAGTTATACATACAAATACAATAAACAATAAGGACAAAAAGAAACCTTTGCACACGTAAGAAAAGGCAAAATTAGTGATATACAGGGTGTTTCAGTTTATTGTTGCATAACTTTAAGATTCGATAGAACTTTTAAAATTAATGCATAAAGTTTATATAAACATGGGTCGATAAATGCGTGGCTTCCGAAATACACGGTGTTTAAGTTTACTTTCTAAAATAGTTTTTTTTAAATATTTCGAACAATATTTGATGTATAACAGTGAAAATTGGTATACAAGGGTTTTTTGGTACGACAAAACGAACCAGGGGCATAGTTTTACTGTAGCCGCTAGAGGGCGCTCTCTACTGTACCTGTAGTGTATTAAAATGACCGAAAATTTTTTCTCAGTGCAATTTTTTGCCTTTTGAATAAAAAAACTGATTCTTCGCACTTTTCAACAAAAAAAAGCTGTGATTTTTCGTTATAGTTCGCCGTTATTGAGATATTTCGATTTTTAAGGTTCGATGCATTTTTAATTATTTGTGGGAAAATAATATTTTTTTTACACTTTCGATTTGGGCATTACAAGTAATTAAGATGGTCCTTTAGATTGTGTTTTTAAACACAGTAATAATTCCTAACTCCAAATAAACACAAAAAACAGGATATTAATTTTCCAATATTATTTTTAACAAATTAAATTAATTATTTACAACTAAAATGCTATTTGATAGTTATGACAAACATACAAAATCTAAAGTAGTTGCTCGAAATGTAAACCCAGTTGTTCAATACACAATTCACATCTACGAGTGATCGATCGTGGTATAATTATTCAAATAAGGCCTTATTTCATCATATGCATTCCTGATTCTGTCTATTAGCATATCTCTTGTGGTTACGGGAGTCTGGTACACTTTTTCTTTTAGAAATCCCCACACAAAGAAATCTAATGGATTTAGGTCAGGGGATCGTTGAGGCCAGGCGACTGGTCCTCCACGGCCGATCCATCTTTCTGGATAATTTTCGTCTAGCCAGTTTCTAACTATTCTCGAATAATGAGCTGGACAACCATCAAGCTGGAACCAGGCCAATCTTCTTAAATCTAACATAACATCATCCCACATATTTGCATGTTCAGCCTTTAAAAATTCCAAGAAGGTCGCAGCATTTAACCTTGCAGGCAAAAGGTAGGGTCCAAATAGTCGATTACGGTAGATACCAATCCACACGTTCACACTAAATTCATGCTGAAAATTTCTTTCCCGAACTGCATGCGGATTTTCATGCGACCAAATATGTTGATTATGAAAATTTACCACTCCACGTCTAGTGAAGCATGACTCATCGGTCCATAACACAGGTTGCAAATGGTAAGGACGTCTATGGTCATTTCTAAGAACACGGTGAACATGGCTTGCTGAAATTCCAAAGGCACCAGAAACTCCCCTAATACTTGTGGTCGGATCTCTATCAAACTCACGCAGAATCATACGGGTAAATCTTCGCTGACGAACATTTATGTTTTGATCCCTTTGGAGATTTCCAAAACCATTTTCAATTATTTGGCGATGCACTCTTACAAATACTGAGCGAGTTGGATGTCGTCTGTTTGGAAATCTTCGTGCGTATTCTCTGGCTGCTTCTGCTGCGTTTCTATTTACAAAGCCATACACAAAATGAATATCCGCTATCACTTGATTGGAGAATAAAAATGGCATTTTTATAAAACTTACAGAAAAAAAGAGGTAATAGAAACTAAATTTCGTGCATTCACAATTGCAAAAAAACGTTTCAGGTTTCAACAGACAACAAAACTAACTGTCAACTAATTGACGTTTAACCTTATTCTGCTTTCAATTTCAAAAATATTTGCAGGCACAGTCTACTTCTAAAAATTATTGAGATACTGACTTTTTAACGTTATTTTATCATAAACAATTAAAAATGCATCGAACCTTAAAAATCGAAATATCTCAAAAACTGTTAACTATAACGAAAATTCACAAGAGAGCTTTTTTATGTTGAAAAGTGCGAAGAATCAGTTTTTTTATTCAAAAATCAAAAAATTGCACTAAGAAAAAATTTTCGGTCATTTTAATACACTACAGGTACAGTAGAGAGCGCCCTCTAGCGGCGACAGTAAAACTATGCCCTTGGTTCGTTTTATCGTACCAAAAAACTTTTGTATACCAATTTTCACTGTTATACATCAAATATTATTCGAAATATTTAAAAAAAAAGCTATTTTAGAAAACAAAATTTAAACACCCTGTATTTCGGAAGCCACGCATTTTTCGACCCATGTTTATATAGACTTTATGCATTAATTTTAAAAGTTCTATCGAATCTTAAAGTTATGCAACAATAAACTGAAACAATCAATATACGTAACAGTATGAAAAACATTCCTTATGGATTAAAACTTGAAACTAAAATTAAAATACATTTACTTCAAAAGAATTGAGAAAGGGGTTAAAAAGCTCATGCACAGAGTAAAAGCATTTTTCAACTAGATATTTCTTGAGACGTTTTTTTCAGTTTTAGTGCTTCTCCGCAATTCACTCGGTAAATTATTATACATTTGAAAACTTCCCACCACGGATTTATGGAAAACCATTGATTAAGGGAAAAAACGGCGAGATACGTCAAAAGATTTGTCAAGAGGGACAGCTTTTTAACCAAAAACTAGTTCACCCCCTTCCATACTGAAAGTGCTTATGAACTACGTCAAGGCATCATCGAAAGCTGCCATGATATTCCACAACATGTTTTTTAAAATGTCCGTCAGGAATTTGAACATCGCCTATTCCGGCCGATAACGGGCAACAATTTGAACACTTATTGAAATAATATTTTCGTGTGTTTTTGTTTTATATTTGAGCGAATTAAGATAAATAGGAATTTTCTAATTTTCTTGAAGACGATTCGACCCAACTTCAAAATAAAGGACTTTGAAAGACCTTTCAATCAAGCTATTACTTGATGCCCTTTGCCATTTAAAATTTTTAAGGGGAAGATCCTGGGGCGCAGAATGTGAAAGGGGGTGAAGTAGTTTTTGACAAATTTTTTGACGTGCCTAGGCTTTTTTCTTTTAATCCGTGGTTTTCGATAAATCCGTGGTGGGACGTTTTCAAATGAAGTATATTTTAGTGCAAGAAGGTACCTACAGATTTTTGGAATAGAGAGTAGAGCTATGTGTCGGTATACTCAGATCATGCCATGTTCTAGTATTACATTTTCTATTTATTACGTTGTTACGAACAAGCTTATTGTTGTGTTCTAAAGCGAATTTGTAAAGATAGATGCAAGTTAATGTCAGCAGATTGTAGCATCAAAAGGTACCTTTACAAGAATCCCTCTTATTAATATTAGAAATTAATCGCAATACTATTTTCTGCATCATGTTAATCATTGCTGCCTGTCCCAATATATGATTATATTGTTACTGAGGTGAGAATAACAAGCACGTAATACATACCTAAGAGTGACTTTTGATATTTGAAATATACAAGTCACAGTCTATACTCACCACATCATTTAATGAAGAACCTCACAATTATCTTGAAAACAATGAGGAACTGTATATTAATTTGATAGTAGGAGATCTAAATATCAATATTCTAGACCAGAGTTCCCCAAAATTTCTGGTATCGTAGACCCCTTGCCATGTTTTTCCGTGTTGGGTAGACCCCCTACTTACCTGATATTGATTTCCTGTAAATTTCTAACTGTAGTGAAGTTTAGTGTTAAAAACTTAAAGTAAAAACACATGTTAATTTATACATTTATTAATTGAATTTAAATTAAAACTACTCAAAATAAAATTTTGTATCTGTTATTTAAAATATACGTAACATTAAATAAACAGGTGTCTGACCAATAAGTGCCGCATTGGGAATAAGTGCCCGCATTGAAAAAAAATAAGAGGGATAAAATAAAAAAAAATGTGATAAATAATAAAAAAAAAGTTTTTTACTTAAAATAGTACAATAAGCGAGTTCATTTATTAATTATAACATAAACGTATGTTCTACAATAATTTCACAGTTAGTTTGATTAAATTACGCTTCTGATACGTTTAAGTTATCTAAAAATAGGCAAAAAATTAACGAATTTTAGTGTCTACCTATCCTTGAATTTTAAAAAAAAAATATATTTTCTATAAAGGGGGGTTCTTTAAAAAAATCAATGCGGGCACTTATTCCCAATGCGGGTATTTATTGGTCAGACACCAATAAACATAAAATAAACTATAAATAAAATAACATACGCAATAAGTTAATATTTTTAGAGAGAAGGATGAAACTGATGCTTTTATAATAAATTATCAACATTTGGCGACAATTTTGTAAGGGTTAATCTTAAATCTCCTAGGCTAATGATGTCCAGTCTGTTTCTTTTTTTCGTTAGGAGATTAGTAACAGCGCTGAACCCCCTTTCCACTAAGTATGACGATGGAAAGGAAATTAAAAATTTCCTCGCTATATTCCATAATACGGGATAAGTAACGGGTATGTTGTTTTGCAGTCAGAATTGCTGATATCCGTTTTTAAACTGAACCTTAAGTTCTTCGTTTGTACTTAGTTCAGTCAGTTCCTCTTGTATTATGACATTCGTTTCTTCTATGTCACCATATGGATTAATTATCCACGGTGGTATTACCATAGTCAAAATATCCTCAAACCTAGATTCAAAATCTGAATAGAGGGCATTTAAATGTTGAACGTAAGTTGAAACGTCGTCTTCCTGGCAGCTTGTCTGTGACAAATTGGGGAACTGATAAAATTCGCCCCGTCCAATATTTTGCTTCATTAGTTTAACTCTGGCAAGAAACGCTGATAAGATGGACTTTGTTTTAATCAAATTTAAACTGTCGCCTTGTAATTGCAAATTAACCATATTAAATTTTGTAAACAAATAGTCTCAAAAAGTGCAAAAAATCTTGTCAAAAATAAGCCTTTCGACAGACAGGAGTAATTGATGAAAGTGTTCGTCATTTTCTTCACACAACTGCGCAAATAACCGCGTATTCAACGCGTTGCTTCGGATTCGGTTTATTGCATCAATGACTAAATGAAGTGATTCATGCAATTTAACACTCAAATTTTTAGCAACTAAGTGTTGTCGATGGATGACGCAATGTATTGCTAACACCCTTGACACATTTTGTTTTAAATAGCTTATAAATCCACGATAACGTCCAACCATGGCAAGTGATCCGTCTATAGCTACTGATATTATATTTGATAAAGGAATTGCTTTTTCAATGAAGTAATCCTTCAAAACATGAAATATTTATTCACGTTTAGTGACGGTTATCAAAGTTCTTGCGAAGAGCAGTTCTTCGTAGATTTCTTGATACATAATAAAACAAACATATGCCAATAATAATGCTGCATTATCAGGTAAAGTTGACTCGTCCAGTTGTATAGAGAAATGGGTCGTTTGCAAATAATTACATAAGAAGCTTTCAATATCAGAACTCATTTCATCAATACGTCTTTCAACAGTGTTGTTGCTTAAGGGAATTCTTTTAATGATATCAGATGCAGGTTTGTGTAAAACAGTTTTTAAAACCTCTTCAACGGCTGGCAAAATTAACTTCTCTCCGATAGTAGGTATGCGGTTTTCCGGATTTTGCTATAAGTAACGAGATATTGTAAGACGCCCGCAAACCATCATCATTTCTTTGTGACGTCGAAGCGAACATTCCGTCCAGTGTAGGTCTCTTCTGAAATTTATCTTTGAGTATTTGAAAGTATTTCAAATCTTTCTCTGTTTTATCAGGGTGGCATCTTCTCAGATGATCTTGCAGTTTAGATGGTTTCATAGCGTCATTGCCCAAAACTTTGTTGCATAGAAGGCACACAGGCGATTATTTGTTCGGCAATGATGGAATGAAGCCAAATTTCAAATAATCAACACTGTACTGTCTACATTTCTTTTTAGATTCGGACATGGCATCAGTCATCTGTGGGCAAAATTAAATTATTTAAATAAGACAGAAAATCGAGCAGCTGTATATTAAACATATTTTTTAATTTTTCCGAAAACATTCCATAATTCGAACATCTTCTTGCAACAATTAGTTCGAATTACGGAGATTGCACTGTAATTATATTACCGATTGCTAAAACTATCAAATAGAAACTATTGAGGAGTACTCGTGTAATTTTGCATGTTTGAATATTTAACTACTAATAACTAAAGTAATGATTGGCGTAATTTATCTATCTTTGCTAACTACGAGTACAAAACTAAAATTTAATAAAAAATAATGTACTTACTTTTCTCCAGCACTCTCAAACAAAATAACACTGACTTACTATGATTTGTGTGATATACTATCTGTTTATATTTTTTAAAATATTTTCTTAGCACTTTCCTTTTCAAGATTCAAGAAATGAATAAACGTATTTGTCCCACATTCGTATTTATAGAGTGACGAATTGAACAAGTCAGTGCAAGGTAGCGAAGCTCTGAGACTGCGACTCTCAGGTTTTTACAAAATGTATTGCGACCACAAACCGAATACCAACATCCTACAACTTACACAATTTTATAAACATATATAATAAATTTTTTACTTCATAGGTACTTTTATAAATAGTGTATATGTCTTGATATTATAAGATAGTATGATGTAAGTAAATAGGTACTATCAGTGTATGTGTTGAGATCCACTATCGTGGACCCCCATATTCATTTCATGGACCCCCAACTTTTTTTTCGCTGACGTAGACCCCTTGCAGGTTGTCATAGACCCCAAGGGGTCGATATAGACCACTTTGGGAATCAATGTTCTAGACCAAAACGATCAAAATTCCCTCGAATAGCTTAACATGATGGCAGGACAGGGATACATATCCGCCATTAATGACGTAACAAGAGTTGACGGAGATAGTACGAGTTGTACAAACCATACCTAAATGTTCATAAATACCTCCATAAATAGTGAGAACTTCTTCACAGCGGTTTTGAGATATACAATTTCGGATCACTTCCCCACCATGCTGAGGATTCAATATGAAGACACAGTTTCTAAATTAAAAAGAGCACAGTCTAGAAAAAAAGAATTCTTAAAAAACGCTTTTCAGATTTTATAGCAAAATACAACCTCATATCTGAAGAACAATATGGATTCCAGGAAGCAAAATCAACACAAGATGCACTTATTCAGTTAACAACTAAAATGTGTACGTTGATAATAATAAGTCCACAGCAAAGATTGGACTTATTTAAAATACAAAATTGTATTAGATTTTCAAAACGTTAAAATTTTTTTCTTCAAATTAAAACGTTCAATAACTACAGAAACATACAATCGGTTGATAATTTCAAATACCTAGGGGTATTCATACCTGTAGATAACCATCTAAGATGGAATGAACATTTTGAAAATTTAGTAAGAAAATTAAGATACCTTATTCCGAAAGTCAAATATTTCAGCAGTTTTTAAGCGAAAAATATCTACACATGATATATCATGCCCTTGTTCAATCATTACTATCATACGGAATCTTAGCATGGGGGGTAGTCATGAATAATTATTATAAAGAGATTGAAATTACGCAGAAGTGGATTTTGAAAGTTATGTTGAACAAAAAGAAATGTTATCTCTCAGAAAATCTTTACAATGAATCTCAGCTTTTCGACTGGCTGCAAATATATTTAACAAAAAATACAAAAATTTTACTTTCTTTCAGCCACAACCATCAAACGCGACTCAAGGAAACCTCTGCACTAATTCCTAGACTAAATAAAACTATCAGCCAAAGATCATTCTATTTTCTATGCTCAAAATTTTATAATGTTATTCCTGAAAAATGTAAACATATAAAATGTAAAAAACGTGTAAAAATTTAATAAAAATTATGGCTCCTAAATCAACCAAGGCTACAAATTCATAAGTTTACCTATATGTTATTTGATAATAAAATGATGCAAATTTATACATTTGACTAGTATAGTTATAGAAAATTTGTTGTATTAATATAATTCAACTTCGCTTATAATCCAAGCACAAGTGTACACTTTTTTGGGTATATTATGTTTATTGGACATTGCTGATATTATTTATACGAAAACTTTGTAATTGGACCAATAAACATTATTATTATTATTATACGTGTTGGGCTTTAAGATTCCAAAAGATGCACTCTTAATTTCATTGCAAATTCAATTTATTTGTGGTTTCCAGCATCATTTGCTCTCAACATGAGTTCCTAAGAAGATCGTTTGATCTGAGTAATTAGCAACATTCTTGTGTGGTTTCTTGTTGAAATAACAAACTTGTAGAGTTGTGTCTTTATTCAAGATGCGCTTGTAAGTTATTCTATTCTCTTGAAATACTTCACTTCACTATGTTTTGCGGTATCTTATGAGAAACTTTTCATTAACTATTAAAATATTGGACCTTCTCCTCTTTACTTTTCTCCCTTACTTTGCTATTTGGTCAACCAAACCTCACAGACCTACTGACAGATAAATGACGAATAGAAGAAGCAAAATCGACAGGCAATTAAAGTTTGAATCAGTTCTGTTTCAAAAGTATTTCCAAGCACGTTTTTCTGAAACACAAGCGCTAGAAGAGAGTTATTTACACCATCAAAAAACCGACAAAACTATAACTATTGTACTATTGTATGTTGTGTAAAAAGCACGTATTTCATTTTGTTAAATCAATCCACCCTGTTGTCATAGTTACACGAATATGACAACCACCAGGGGGGTGCAACCAATAAACAAAGATCAACTTTACTCTTAAGTACACAGATTTGGGCATGAGTATTATTAGTTTATGAATGAATACAATATAATGTGACCTGTACCCTACTTTGAGTGACATGTGTGACAACCACCGCTGACAAGAACTCTGACAACAATCGTGGTATTTTCAAAAAAAGAATTCGTGTGTGTAGAATTGTAAAATATGTCTGGCGAGGAAAGTCTTATTCCGTATGATTTTGACTTGGAAGGGTATTCATTTGCAGAAGATGTTGAAGAAGAAGAAAGTGAAAAACCGTTCTCCTATTTTGATCTTTTAGATGCCCCCCGTTATTTACCAGAACCTGTTGACTTAACATTAGATCACTTGAAGGTATGTTCCAATAATTTATCCATCTCATACAACTTAAGTTTTCCTGTACCTACCGATCGATGGACTGATGTTGAATAAAGCATATGTTGTCTGAGAGGTACTTGACGAACATTCTCTTTATCTTAAACGCTCTATACGTTAGGCACAGCATAGATCTAAATATATAAAAAACAACTATTTATTGTTTTCCAAAATAATTACCATCATATTGTACACTTCATGCTTTCCACCGTATGCAAGAACCAATCGCGACCGCAAGTCAGATACATCTAGCAGGGGGAGACGAGATTCAGTTCTAGCAAGGAAATTTTACACCAAGATTGATACAGCAATTTTTTGGGAAAAAATGGCAGACTTCTGATTGCCGGAGTCAAAATGGGGCTTGAATAAGTAACCTTTTGAAGGTGAAGTTCAAAGTCATATCCAAGGCTACCATTGAGTTCCTTGTTCAGAGTTTGTAAGGACCTGCCTTTGACCCTTGATATTCCATACAATAGAAAACATAGGCCTTATGAATAAAAAATGAATGTCGACAGATTTTGATTGGATAAATTTGTATACTTTTTGCAGGATATCGCGTATGAACTGGGGTTGATAAAACTATGCTGGCCAGAGATAATCGACCCCTACTTTGAGGAACGTACGTCATTTCCAAAAAGTTACGTCGAAAACAGCGACAAAGAAAAAGTTCTTTTGGTGTATACAGAAAATTTCAGGAGGCAGTTTTCTCACAAATACCCAAACAGGAAACCACTATTTTTGGCATGTGAAAACGAATGTGGAATGCAGGTATGTATACATAATTTTCAAGTACGGTTCTTATACGAGATGTTTTTCTCATTTTCTATTACGGCTGACTATAGTGGCGGAACAAGAATCTCTAGAGCCCGGGACATTAAGTTCGTATGACATTTGAAGAGTGGGGGGGGGGGGGGCTGTGGAGCAGTGGCGTGTATAAAACGGGGGCTGAAACGACATTTTCATTGAAGGTTGAGCAAATTGGCCAACTTTTAGGTGAACTATTATTACTACTACTCTGGGACCCCTTAAACCGCGTCGCGGGCCCTCATTGTGTCCTCCCGCCTCCAATAGAAAATTTTGGCAGTCACAAACACCGCATTCGTAAACGTTAAAATAAATTCATTTGACAAATGTTAAATGAGCCTAATAATAGCGTATGAGGTATTTGTGATTGCTAAAGCTCTCTGATATTATTAAGTTATTAAATGACGTAATAATCTTTCCGCCCTATCTTTAAAATGGACCGCGTTATGCACAACTTGATCAAGCGCCTTTTGATAAATTTCCGGATTTTGCTGCCACCTGATGCACAGTAGTTCAACTTACCTATAAAAAAATGCAGGCCGCATAGAGACCTAAGGTTCAAAAGTAAAAACGTTTTAAACTAAGCGCCGAGCGTAATATTTGTTGTTATTCATTTTGCAACACCAACGACCAGATTCTGTGTAGAGTAGGCATTTGCCCTACCAAAGTTTTGCATAAAGTGACCAATATTGAGAAACGACCATCGAATGCTTCGATTCAAGCATTGCTTAGTAAACCCCTCGAAAAACTGTGGCTAAATGAAAAACCTATAGCAGAAAAGAACCTAGACGATTTAAAATCATTTAAGACTTATACCCACGGATTCCAAGAAGTTCTATAGGAATTTAGTTGGCGATTCAAGTATTGAGGAAGAATAATCGAAAATTTCGATTCAGGTTCTTGATTCATTTCGAAAATGTGTGGTGACTTCTTGCTTCATTTTATTTTTGAATAAGTAGGTATATAAATTGAGTTTATTACAACGTTTGTCATTCAAGTAATTTCTTATTTGGTTTCGAGAATGTTTTAGTTTGTGTAGTTTTAATTTTTCAATGAATTTGACGCCAGTTACTAAAATACAAAAATAAGGAATCTTTCTGTAATGCGTTCCCTATTTGGCAAAGCATGACCAAGTAACATCTTTGTGTTGAAAAATGAGCACTCTTTTTGAAAGCAATATTTGATCAAGCCATTTCATTTCATTAAGTTTTAGGTATAAGAGTTTTTGAAAAAATGATTGCATACATAAATTTGTAATATCATTTTCTATTCACAGAACAAAAATCATTCACCACAATCGTAGCAGTTTTTTCATGAATTGTTCAAGTTTATTCATCCTCCTGAAAAACAGAGATTTGCCGATGTAAGGAAAATAACCGTTATCCGACGTTGTATGATGTATACTAAGTGACATATAAATCCGAACACCCAGTTTAAATGGTTTTATTTTAATAAAATTTTGTATAAGTACTTAATGAAGCATAATAAGTAAATGATAAAAATTTCAAAATAATTGCACTGCTTTAAAGCCCTTTGACCTTTAATAATGTGTGGATGCACCCTGATGTGCTACGCATTGTCCAACGCGCCTAGGCATGCTTCTGATCAGGAGGTCAATGTCCTCCTGTGGTATCTCATTCCAGGCTACCACCAACTCCTCTCGAAGTGCTTCTAGAGTCTGAGGAGGACGTTGCAAATTGAGCAATCTCCTACCCATCATATCCCACACGTGCTCAATTGGGGATAAGTCGGGAGATCTTGGTGGCCATGGTAACAATGTGACATCATTATGTTGAAAGAAGTCTATTGTGACTCTTGCAACATGTGGTCGGGCATTATCTTGTTGGAAAGTTGGATCTGCCAGGGTGTCAAGATAGGGTAAAAGATGGGGTTCTAGAATTTCGTGGATATAGCGCTGCGCGTTCATGTTACTCTGATGAAGATTAAAGGTGACCTGGAACCATAAGCTATAGCACCCCCCAAACCATAACTCCAACAGTGTGATGAACATGTCTTTCAACAAAAACTGTGGATTCCTCCTTTCACCACGTCGCCTTCTAACCCTGGCACGACCATCGTGCATGCCTAAACAAAATCGAGACTCGTCACTAAAGACAATACTGTTCCATTCCTGATCCCAGAGTGACCGTTGTCTGCACCACTCAAGGCGATTACGTCGGTGTTCTCGAGTTAAAGGGAGGACCCAGTGTGGCCGGTATGAAAACAAGCCAAAACTTCTCATTCGTCGGTAAACACTTCGCATGCCAATAGGTCCTCCGTGTTCTGCAAACCATTCATTTGCAATGGTACCTGGTAGTGGAGAAACGGTCCCTTAAGGCCAATAATCTCAGGCGGCGATCTTCACGGTCTGTTGTTTTACGGCGGCGTCCAGTGCCCCTTGCTCTTTGCGTATGGCCTTCTCGAAGCCATGCCTGACAACACCTAACCACAGTGCACTCTAATTACAATTGCCCGAAAAGAAAGTCCAGCTTCCCGAAGCCCCACTATACGGCCCCTATCAAACTCACTAAGTTGACGAAATCGTACAGGTCTCCGTACTCTAGGCATCGTAACCGATCATAAAGGATGTCAAGAACCAAAATCCGCCAACGTTGATTCTATACTGCGGCTGAAATATTCATTTTTAGAGCGTTAGTGAATTAAAAAAAAGGCAGTATAAAAACCGGAATGTCCAACTGATAAGGCTGAAAATTTTTTCACTTGTTATTTCCATTAAGATAAATACATTCACCAACTTTTATTAAAATAAAACCAGTTAAACTGGGTGTTCGGATTTATATGTCACTTAGTATATGATCATCAGGTTCTATCGATCTGAATCAAAAATATTTTTCGCCAGAAAATATAGGGAAACACAAATCATTTAAAATTTCAGGGCGGTGAGTATACACCAAGAGAACCAAATCTAAAATGGTATGTTTCTTAAAAGTCATAACATTTCATTCATTTGAGAATGAAGAAATTGCGGACCTGTGTCTTAAAATTATTGATGTCGAGGTTACTTTGATATTCGTCCATCGAACCCCAATCCTGACTTCAGATTCGTGGTCAGTGGAAAAAATATATAAGACAAATATAGTAGGAGCCCCAGCGTACACCAGTTTTTTTTTGGACGTGTGTAGTATATCAAAATTTACATTTACAACATACTGTAAAATGTACTGAAAAATATGTATAACGTTTCAGAAAATGGTTTGCACCACTATCAGACCAACTACACTTCCCTTTCCTGAACTAGAAACCTGGGAAGAATGTGCTAGGTGTGTTGCAGACCTTGTCAGATATGAGCTTTTTGAAGATTACCCTACATTGCTTGTGAGTACTTTACAAAATCTGCTTCATTGCTTCAAAGCTTGTTTCTTACTGTATTTTGCGGTTTCGAAATTCGAACACACACTGTTGTTATATTGGTTGCCTTATCATGTGTCCTACTACTAAAAGGGCCATCTGCCGCAAGACTATATTGATCGGTTAGCGACCTTTTTGGGACTCGTACGTAGCTTGCAATCGTACGGTATAGATGCCGCCATCATAACGGTTTTCGGCGTTGCAACTTAAGCCGAATTTTTCGAGCTTTTATCTTTGATTCCTTCTCTCAGGATTTACTGTGATCCGTCAGTACTTAGCAAGGAATGTGATACTTATTGACGATGTAACTCATGGGTGCACCTGCACCCAAAACTTTTTGAAGAGCTGGGGCTAGCAAATTTTCCCAGGCGGTGAGGGGCAAATCCTAAATATCCTCAAAATTGTACATAAAATCATCCTAAATAATTGTTTATTGATGTATTAGGCTACGCAGAAATCCATTGACGTTGACGGAATCATACTGATACGACTGATGATGGTATAGACTACACAGTAAATACCTGACATAAATCTTTGACTTTATACGTATGTTTTGCCTATTGCCTATCCAAACACCATTTACTACACTGCATAGTTTAGCTTGTCGCTGCCTGCCTAGGCATTTATGTTATTGTTTTGGCGGGGTGTAAGAACGATTTGAATAACACCTCGAACACATCAAGCATGGTTAATGGAAAGGAGAATGAGCATTCTGGTACCATGCTACCATAACCACTAGCAATAAGTGAGATATCGTTTGCTAAGTCTTTTTGAGCGGAAACAATGTTTCTTAAGGTTAAAGTGCGAATTCGTTGTTCGCTTTGAGATAAATGCTGCAGAAGAGTTTCAAGTGTAACCGATACCAAGCTTAAGTTAGAGCAGGTATTTGGAGAACCTGAATAATAATTCGGAAATTTTCGATGGATTTTTTATACTCAATTGTTTCTATTTATCCCTTTTCAATTTCCAGAATGTTTCCCAAGTCACAGAAATGACTCTAGAGTGTGATGTTCTGGCTATTGTAAGGAAAAACATAAGTAATAATGTTTAAAAAGTCTTGTTTTCAAAGTAATATATTATGTTCCCAGTAATGATTATGAATATTATATAGGGTGACTTTGAAGTTGAGTCATTAATTTTCAGATAATGATTGTAGAAGGAAGATAAACCAAAATATGTGTGTAAAAATAAAAAAAAAATGTTACCTTATTTTATAAAGTATCCTCACGACAAGTATTTCAGTGCGGACCTGTATTTGATCGTGCGGTCTTGGAGCACCAACATGCCCTTCCCTGTGAGGTCTTAAGTCACCTGATTCACGAGCCCTTTGTACTACATTAACAAAGGCACGAGGGGTTGGTTGCACTCGATTGGGAAACCGATCCGCATAAATCCGTGATGCCGTGAATCATGTCCACAATTTCACCATTTTCATAAACATGTGCCATTTTTTATTTCGTTTGAGCCACGCAACAACACCACTATTCACTCACGCGTTACCAACTGACACATTGACTAAATACAACTAAAAACATCGTGATAAGCGTTTCAAATTCTTTGGCTTTTTTGTTTCCGATGCGATGAACCGATAAGACGGATTATATCCGTCCGTTGCCAAACACGAGCACATAATATTATTATTGAGACAGGTACTCAAACTTCTAAAGGGCTATAACTTTGTTACTTTAATTTTACCAGAAAAATGTTAAAGGAAAAAAACATTTCTTTTGATGAGATCTACTCACTGTTAAAATAAATGACTCAACTTCGAAGTCACCCTGTATATTTCGATAACCAATAGGCAGATTTAATGAGAGGTGGTCAATAGCAGCGCTCCGTCGAAATATTTAACTCTTGTTGGTTACACTTGAATTAGTCTTTCCAAAAAAGCGCAATTAATCGTTGTACTGTTACTCCTGTATTTTGGAAATATTTCATACACTTTCTTGTATTTTGTGCACATTTTCCACATCTGGGTAACTTTTCGACTAGAAATGTCCGTTTACGTATATCAGAGCGAATTGTTTGAAAAATGGAGCTCACTTCTGAAGTGTAAAGTGACGTAATAAGTGTAGTTTTGATAAAACGGCAGTGTCCAATATACGAAAAACCTGTAGCGTACCTAGGAAAATTCAATAAATCAGGGTTATGGTCTCTAACATATTCACTTCCCCCCTCTTGATGACGGTCTATGTTTGATAAGTACTAAAGATATTGAGCTTATTCAGGTAATAAATGGAAATAGAAGCGTTACAAAAATATAGTCGAAATCACGAAAGATGACGATTACGTCATCATTTTAGTCTGTAGTAAAGACAAACGACAGCGATTTGTGAATATATTTAATGAAGTTTGTGATATGCTAGACAGAGACAAACAGAATTTTATTGTCTAAACAAACTCTATTGCTAATTTTCATGTATCCGACAAAAATAGACGATGTTTTCATGTTGCATGATCGATTATATTTGAAAGATGAATAGTTAGGTTATGTTAAAGCAGGTTATGTTGTTATCGAATAATACTTTGGCCTTTCTTGTTCCTGTCTTAAGGTATTCTACTCATAACTGTTTTTTTCATGACAAAAACTCGCCACTAAAGTTATTATTAAGGTATCACTCAAAACCATGAAATAAAATGAAAATAAAAACAATTAGTTAAATAACCTAACTTCGCAAAATCATAATATAAATTTGTTGTCATTATGTTCCTGACATCGTGATTTTATCATCGACGCACGTCCATTGATTACTTCAGTACAATTTAGGGTATGACGTAATAGTCATCTCTCGTGATTTTGACTATATGTATATAGCGTTTTCTTTGATGAAAAAGGTACGGTTTCCTGCCTACCCAATCTATACGTGCCCGCAAAAGAAATGAAACATTTATTATTATTATTTTATATCCCGTTCTATCGACTGTTAATGAGAAATTTTCTTTTATTTTGTTGACTTCCGTCGAGCCATTATGGCCATTTTCGAGTGCCAAACTAGTCCACGGTACAGAGCAAAAGGACATGAATGAAGTGTAGTAGTGTATACAGGGTGTTTGATTTCAATCTTCTTACCTGAATATTCAGAAAACTGCACAGACAAAAGTTTCAGGGTTTTGAGGGAGTAAAATGATGGTGACCTTGACAATCACCTCGACGATGACTTTCAAAGTCTTCTCCAGGTCATGTTACCAATCACGAATGGAACCTCTCTTTTTCACATCAGCAAGATTAGGAAATCTTACGTCGGATTAGGTCAAATCAAGACATGGGAAACAATAAATTTGTTCTAGCAAAAATGCCCGACAGCACGGTAGTGAGGTTTGTGGAGATCACCACATCAGGAGTTTGACCATCACGTTCAAGGCCAAGTCAAAATTTCGAATGGATACCCCTCATTTTTGTAATAGAAATAGAAAAAACAGGAAATTTAACGTCAGAATATAACCTTGACCTCAAGTAACATTTAACCTTGACACAGCGTTGACTTTGAGGTCAAGGTTGTGTCAGTGTACCCGTAGAAATGGAAGAGTTCTTCGGAAGATTTGATTTGATCTTGAAGTTCGTGTTCAAGGTCATGGTCAAGGTCACACTTGAGTAATCCCCGAAAACTTCACAACTATGCTGAAGAATATTTTTGCAAGAACAAATTGTTCTCAACCGTTTGATTAGACCTTGGATGGCAATGAAATAAACAGTCAAGTTCATGGCGATGATTTTGCTTCGACGTGGAACTTACTCTTCTTTTCAATTCAGAAGTAAGGGA
This sequence comes from Acanthoscelides obtectus, assembly GCA_963669975.1. Lineage (NCBI taxonomy): Eukaryota > Metazoa > Arthropoda > Insecta > Coleoptera > Chrysomelidae > Acanthoscelides > Acanthoscelides obtectus. The sequence goes on along the minus strand of CAVLJG010000006.1, from coordinate 87,981,839 downwards.
AGGAGTTTTATTCGAAAATTTCTATGTGGCCTTGAAATGACCATAAAGGTCGTGGTCAAGGTCACTGTAAATGTAATCTTCATTTAGCACGCTCTAAACCCTACAAGTTTTGTTTGACAATTCTTGTTCTAGAATGTGTGGTTTCGAGATATTTTCGTGGGGGGATTGAAATGGGACAACCTGTATATACCGGAGTTTTCAAAAGAACGAAGAATATATATCAGTGAAACACTAACAGTTTCACAAAAAAACACTATTAGAAATAAAAATTCTAGCGTGACATACCACATTTTTTCGTGCGAACTCTTAGAATGTGGACCTGCTTTTGCTATGAAGGTTAAGCTTCCGTCAGATGTGAGTCTGTCGTTCACATTTTTTCAACATATACTCGTAGACGGAAAAATGCACGTGAACAATGCATTTCAGATATTAATGACGGTTGCACCGCCGTGCTAAGTATATCAACGACCATTATAGTAACCTTTTTAATTACAAAGCGAAAACTGTGACAGATTTTTATAGAGATACGAGGTCTGTAAATTAAGTGACGAGTCTGATTTTTTATTTTTTTTTATTTTAGCTAAGTTTTTAGCAAATCACTCTGATGCAACAGGAACATATAAAGCTGTGCAACTTAGCATAATAATGCTGTTCCGTCTTATTATCCACATACTTCGATACACTCTGAATAGTTGTATAACACAAGGCGCAACAATTGTTTTGAAAAATATTCCGTGTACGCCAACGGAGCCCTAACAGCACGCGACACTGCTCTATAAAGCCTCGGTTCATTCCATGTAAATAAAATGTTTTCAGTTTCAACAGGTTGTCGCTTTGTAAATACGTCACGAGCTAAACGTTTTTATATAACTTTAAATCGCATTAAAAAGGGAATCCGTTTATCTGTCTCATTCTCTTTTCAACCCGCATCACTCCACCAATTTATCTCTCTGAACAACCAGCGGCGCGTTTTAGGGACACGCTGTTCATTTTGGGTCTGCTTTTTACTTTCCATTCCAATTGGCGAGGAAGTATTGTAATTGCAAAAATTTTCGAAAATGAGATATTATGTTTTCATGTTATGTACAGTACAATAGTCTAATCATATTAGATGAAAATACCACTGGTTTGCGAAACCCCTCACACAGTGAAAGTTCCTAAACCAGGGTCCAACGGCTGGTTCAACAAATCGTGTGACACTGCTCGCCAGCAGAAAATCAAGGCACACAGAACCTACTTACAAAACCCCACTGTAGAGAACAGACAAGCCGACGTCGAGTCCAGAAACAAATATAACGAAGCGGTTCGCAATGCCAAAAACCAGCATGATATAAAAGTTAGGCACAGGGTAATGTCGCAGCGCAATGGCAGTCGGTCTTTCTGGACGCTGGCCAAGCAGATTGAAAAGAACTTCTCACACAGTAGCCTTCCACCACTTACGTGTCAGGATGGAACTATTGTATTCGACTCAAAGGCCAAAGCCGAAGTGCTAGCCAAAATCTTTGCTGCCAACTCCACCATGGACGTCCCCACCAACGCCCAAGTGCCGTCAATTCAAAGGGTTCCCCACACTATGCGGGAGGTAACATTCAGGCATAAGACCGTAAGACGAGTGCTCTTGTCGCTCGACATCAACAAAGCTTCTGGTCCGGACTCGATTCCTGCCATTGTACTGAAGAGATGTGCAGCGGAGCTTGCTCCAGTTCTTTCGCGTCTCTTCCAGATATCTTATGAATCCGGCACCTTCCCTGAAAACTGGAAATTTGCTCATGTACAGCCCATCCCAAAAAAAGGATCTAAAACCGACCCTTACAACTACAGGCCTATAGATCTGCTTTCTGTTATAAGTAAAGTGATGGAGAGGTGCATAAATCGCGAGCTTCTAGACTACCTCGAACGTCACAGCTTGATTAGCGACAGGCAGTACGGTTTCCGGCACCAACGATCCACAGGGGACCTCCTAGCTTACGTCACGCAACTGTGGAGTAAACTCATCCAGTCTCATGGTGAGGCTCATGTCGTTGCTCTTGACATCACGAAAGCGTTCGATCAGCTGTGGCACGCTGCCCTCTTAAGCAAACTTCCATCCTACGGCCTCCCAGAAAAGCTTTGCAGATGGGTGGCTGACTTTATCTCTGGCCGCAAGATATCCGTCGTAATTGATGGATTCTCCTCTTCATCCCACAACGTCAACGCGGGTGTTCCCCAGGGATCTGTCTTGGCTCCAACACTGTTTCTCTTACATATCAACGACCTCCTTTCCTGCACGATCAACCCAATCCACAGCTTCGCTGATGACAGCACTCTACATGCAGGAATTCAGAGTGACAAGCCGATCTCTGCCGCTGAGCTGGAAAAAAGAAGACTAGCGACGACACACATCTCTTCAATAGCTGCAGCTGCTGGGAAAAAGCTAGGCTATTTGTTTAGGGCTAAAAAGTACTTTTCTCCGCATGACCTTCTCACTCTATACAAGGCCAAGATAAGGCCTAGCCTCGAGTATTGCTCACACATTTGGGGTGCTGCCGCCCCGACTACATTGTCCATGCTCGATGCTGTCCAGAGGAGGGCGGTCCGACTGATCGATGACTCTTCTATAACAGACAGTCTCGGGACTCTTTCGCACCGGCGGGTCGTCGGCAATCTAGCTCTTTTCTATCGCTACACCAACGGGTTTTGCTCCTCAGAGCTCTCTTCCATGATGCCGCCGCGCGATGTGCCTGCCAGACAGATCCGCCTGACTTCGGCGTCCCATCCTAACCGTGTCAAGCTTCGTACATCCAGAACTGGCCGATACGACCGCTACTTTGTCCCGAGGGTGTCTAGATTGTGGAACAATCTACAGGAGGAAGCTTTCCCAGTTCTACTAACCTTAGGCAGTTCAAAAATCGTATTAACAAAATTTCTTTGGGATCATCATAGCAGCCGCGATGTTCCGGCATTTAGGCTTCTGCCTGCGCGGCTGTTTCGATATATAAAAAAAAAATAATTGTAAAGTATCGTTTTATTGCTGCAAGTTGTTCAAGGGGGAATTCAAAGCATGGACGCATAAAATGGGTACACCAATTTTTGTTTTTCGGCCATTACAGTTTTGCTATTAGTCAGATCTTCTTACGTGTGACATCATTTTGTAGGTCTCATGAATACCTAAAAATATCATTTGTGCTCAAGTTTTTTCGTTCCTGTCACCACTTTCCATTGATTCCCAAAAATCACGTTCTCTCATTCTTTGTTGTCAAAAATTAGTGTACCCATTTTATTCGTCCATGTTTTAAATACCCCGTTGAACAACATGCCCCAATAAAACCAGAATTTATAATTATTGCGGGGAAATTTGCTAAGATGATTAGACTATAATGGCGGTGGAGCTACAGGCAAAGAAGGAAAAATAAAAATTGCTCGAACTTGTTGTTTTGATGTTCCAGAGGTTACTGATATTTATTTCTTCCAAGATTTTTTTTGTGAATTTTATGTCGTTTCGTAGACTGATTTTAATATAATTGCCAGGTGAATTTGCATAACAGGGTTTTCAAATCCAACCGAATCATGTATATTTTTGTCAATAATTTATAATATTTAACAAAAGAATTATTAAAAAAATATCAGACGACACAAGTCCATTTTAACCAACAACTGACCATAACGTACTGCAGAAATATAGACTGAAATGATTATTTTTCTTCCAAAATATGAAATAATTGAATCACATGAAAGTTCGGGAGGGGAATAGCATGCTATGATGAGATATAATTCAAGTCACGTCATCATAATTGAGTGTTTTATCCCTAACAGCATAATTTTGTACTTAGATTGAGAGAAACCCGTATAGAAATTATTCTGAAGTCTGAGCTTCTGAGAAAAGAAATCCTCATTCTGTAAATACGGTCAACACATCTGCTACAGCATAATAATACAAAATACTACTCCGGTACATCGTACTCGTTCAGACCGAGACCACTTCAATTACAAATTCATCCAGGTGGATCAAGCCGCGCCGCTTACACCACCACCAAGATCGTTGGGCCTAAATCCACTACATTTTTTATCGGGGCAGCTTTAGATATTTTGTGTACCAAGCTGAGCTGACCAAAGTTTGGGTGGAGCCTCAGACATATTAGCGATTAGTTTAAAAAGATTAAACAAATGTTTTGAGGTAAAATGTCAACAAAAATCCAATCCACAAATTGTTATTTTCTTATATCTACAAAAACTGACCCTCGTCAATTACAACTGTAATAACACGAAAAAAAAAAAACAGTATAGTGCAAATAGCAGTAATACCGTTAAACCTGTTCCATGGCTAGTATACCACTTCTACATTCAGCCAGAATTATCAGCCATCTAGCGGCACGGCTATTAAACGGGAACAGAAATCCATGACAGTTCCGACCAATAGCATCGGTGCGCGATCCACAATGGTACGATTCTGGTGCGATAGATGTCGCTTCGCGCCATCTCATGCTGAACAAAAACACCATTTGAAAATTGCCAGTAGTTGCCCAACTTTTTCAACTAACTGGCGCTGTGATCGTACTTGATCCTTTCACTCTACAAGGTGTCAAAATTAAAGGTAAGAAGGGGTTTAAAAAAAATATAGACTTTGGTTTTTCGCCACCTGGAAGAAAAATAATGGGCGAGATGAATTACTTAATTATGAGTGATTAAAAACAGACCTGGTCCAAAAAAGTTAATGTTTTCGAAATGGCAAGGGGTTAACTGAATACGAGTATAAGCCAGTTTTTTTAAATTGAATGCTGAACATCTCAAAAACTATAAGACTAGTTTACTAAAACAAAAACTAAAACTTCTCATTCGTCGGTAAACACTTCGTATGCCAATAGGTCTTCCGTGTTCTGCAAACCATTCATTTGCAATGGACCTGGTAGTGGAGAAACGGTCCCTTAAGGCCAATAATCTTAGGCGGCGATCTTCACGGTCTGTTGTTCTACGGCGGCGTCCAGTGCCACTTGCTCTTTGCGTACGGCCCGAAAAGAAAGTCCAGCTTCCCGAAGTCCCACTATACTGCCCCTATCAAACTCACTAAGTTGACGAAATCGTACAGGTCTCCGTACTCTAGGCATCGTAACCGATCGTAAAGAATGTCAAGAACCAAAATCCGCCAACGTTGATTCTTTACTGCGGCTGAAATATTCATTTTTAGAGCGTTAGTGAATTAAAAAAAAGCAGTATAAAAACCGGAATGTCCAACTGATAAGGCTGAAAATTTTTTCACTTGTTATTTACAGTAAGATAAATACATTCACCAACTTTTATTAAAATAAAGCCATTTAAACTGGGTGTTCGGATTTATATGTCAGTTAGTATATATCATTTTCATGAAATTTTTCAATTAAGAGCAGCACAGCTTCGTCGTCCCAATTAAACGACATTTTAATTTGTTTAAACACACAAACCGCACAACACTACCGCTCGAATGCCAGGAACGAAGTGACGCCGGCAAGCCGCGTAACCCGCCGGCACACCCCGGCGGCAATGCCGGCGGCTCCTTTGCGCGGCAAGGCCGCCGGGTGTACGGAGGCTTAGCCGGCGGCTTGCCCGGCGGCACTGTGTGTAGCAGCCTTAAGGCATAAACCCGGCGGCATTGCCGCCGGCACTGTGTGTAGCAGCTTTTAAAATGTCATCTTGCAAACTAGGTAGTTTTTAGGGTGCAAACAGTCATTTCACGTTTGCTTACTAGGATTGTTGTGAACGTCCATCTATGGAGGAATGACTCAACTACACTTCTACATGCATTGTTGGTTGCATATGGTTTGTGAAGTCTACGAGTACGAGTGTATAGTTTTATTTTCTGAGAAGAAAGTTGATTGTATGTATTAGTCTGCATGTGTATAAAATCAGTGATATTTGCTGCGTGAGAAAATTATTACTGAGTATGCTGACAATGAAGTATATCTATGTTATTAGCTGTTCACGACGGATTATTTATACGTTGTCCTTTCTGAAGTCAAGGTATGTTCAAAGTTATAAATTACGATTTTTTACGTTTTTTGTGTTTTCAAAAACTTTGAGGGGGAATTACCGAAAATCACCACCGCGCCCGCGTTGTGCGTAATTACTATTAGCATGTATATGACTCGTAATTTGACAGTGTACAGAGAATATAATTATTTCTCTCATTTTTGAAATTCAGCAAATTTGCATATATAATTTCCAGAATGGATAAGAAGAAAGTGCATACGCAACTAATTTCAATGGAATTATCATCAACACATATTATTAGCACACAAATCCCCACTGTGCATCTATGCATTGCCGTTAGCTCCAGTAATGCCATCTCTGAAGCAGAGTTTATACCACATCAGAGCCAACAATTGATAACTGAAACATGATGACGTTTAGGCAACACGTACAACTACAAAACGAGCTCACAACGTGTCCATTAGCGAGTGCTAAGTTTACATTTTGTCAAAAAACCTACATAATGTCAGAAAAACAGTGTAATGTCAAAAAAAATCGGTATAACGTCACTTTTCAGGATACCCGTGCCGGACACCATGTATTTTCAATCAAGAAAAAACCGACTATCATTTTTACTGAAAATATACAGGGTGTTCCATTTAGAATATACAACTTTATTCGATAGCACTTTTCTGAGACAAAAACAAAAAAATAATGAAAAAATATGAAAAACTTCACATTAGGCTTTGTAACTTTTATGTACAGCTCTTTCTTCTAGAAGATCATATAAAAAGTTAGAGGGGATCAATGTATGGCCGAATACCCTGTACATGCTAGACTGTGTCACAGTGAGGGAGCTCCTACCAATGTATCCGATTTTTGACAGGCATCTATCTCTGGTACTCTGTGGTATGGCCTGCAAAGCTGAGCCACTCTATAACAAAACAGCCTATATCGTATGCATCGTTATCCTAAACGAATGAATATTTGACAGGACTCTGACGGTTTTAGACCGAATCGAGAGTGCCGGTGAAACGCTGGCCGACCGGACGCCGCCGGACCGTGTATGTACCACCGCCGTTCCGATTTTCGACACGGGATGGATGCTCCCGCAGGCTGCCGCGTCAATTCCTCCGCTGACAGATAACGTTAGAAGCCAATTTGGCCGACTGAAATTTTCATTCGGGCTATATGGTGACCGGCGGCTACTGGCAGCAACGGTGTTCTTATATAATTGACCACCGGGAGCCGACATCAGCCGTAGCCTGCTATAAATAGAATAAATAGATGATGCATCTAGTCCGGTCCGGTTACTGATGGTTACGGCTTGAGGTGGATTTCTGATATGATCTAGAAATTAAGAGTGGAGGACACCGAGACTAATAAGGTTGAATTTGAAAAATGAGTGTTGCTGACGCGATCTCGTGTTCGTTGGAGGTATCTTCATTTCTTACTTCCTATACCAAAACCGGCGAGGAGGTATTGGAATTGCGAAATTGAGATACTATATTTTTTGGATGTTACATGACACGAAAAACCATGTCACTCATTTTCGTCGGTCTATCTGTCTGTCGTTCTGTTCGCTAATTCTATAACCGCCAATAACGAGAAGTGCCGCTCGGAAGGATGAAAAAGCTTAATAGTTTTTGGAAATCAGTCTAGTAGTGGTGGATCTAGGGGCAAAAACACGAATGAAAATAAAAATCGCTAAAACCATGTTTTTTACGTTTCAAAGGCTCCTGACTATTTTCGGAAACTATTTTGAGTTCAAACTTGGGGGTTGGGGGTTGTAGGGAGGTAGGAAGTTGAAAATATAACGTCTTTAGTATTAGTCAAAGACGTTATATCACTAAGAAGCTTTTAATCCCGGTTAGTAATGGGACAATTAAGTGATAAAAGGTCGCTGTATATATACTCGAAATAACTTGGCAATCGGTAGCGTTGCGTGCACGGCGCGATGCTGCATCGTCGTGGAGGCCACTGCCGACAGTGCAATGCGAACTGGTCTGAGGAGATGTGGTCACTGACATACCGCTACAGGAGAAATATTTATATATTTTAGCAATATGATATTAGGAGAAGGTACCATTTTAGCGTTTTTGTATGTACACATATATTTTTCGGGTTTTTATGGTCCTCAAGTGTACCACCTAACTTTTAATTTGTGTTACTCCGTCTATTATGGTAATCTGAATGTTTCGTCACGTAGTTTGACACAGTACTTATCACGCATTGATATACAACAGACACGGAGTGAAAAACCAACATATATGAAAAACACGGACTTTTGTAATGCAGATATCTTTAGGTAACCGAAAGCTTGTGAATCGAGGCTCGAATATTATCGCTTGTTTAATAGTTCCACAGTAAGGCCGTCGTAGATTTTGAAAATTGATTTAGAGGCGGCGGAGATAAAATCGCTGGAACCTACCGTTACAACGATTCTGAGATTCCTGCTAATTTTCAGAAATTGCTTGGAGATGGTGAACATTGTAGGTTGGAAGCTGTAGGCAGTAAATTGTTGTGAATTGTTGCATATTTGGTGTCAGTGAATGACCTACTAGTATTGAGAAGCAGCTGATCCAAGTGATACTCTGCACGTGTCAGACAGAACAAATCGCACATATTTTTCCTACATCTGGAATGGGAACAGAAATATGATAGATTGGCTTTATATAGTATGATATGCAGAGGTCGGAGGTTTACCGTACATAAGAAAATCTACATAATCACGATTCGATTTCGCCTTTTGAAACAATGTGACTCTTCGCTTTTCTTTCAAACCTCCAACGAGAGCGTAGAAAGTATAGAGCTAATCCACTAAATACTTCTTAACAAGAATCGATGGGTTTCTGGTCGGTAACTCGTTGCAATCTTCTTTAACCTATTTTTTAACAAATTACAAAAAATTGCTTTTTCGCTCCGGATCAATTTGAAATAAAAAGGTCATTTGTAATAAGTTGACGGTTTTCGATTTATAGACTGAGAACTCTGAAAAAGGTTAATTTAATGCTGAAAGCGCTATTAACAGTCAATAATTGTGAGGTTGCCAGGAATCCTACTCAATGCTCTAATCTTCCTCTGCAAGGCGCCGAAAAATACGCCAGAGGGACGCGCATGTGGATCATATTTAGCAGACGGGTAGGGAAAAGTCGTAATACCGGGGCACCGCATCTGCTATTAGGAGCTTAAAGAAACATTAATCCGATTTTTGAACTGCCTAGGGTTAGTACATCTAGGAAAGGGCTCCTCAGGTAGACTGTTCCACTTGAAAACATTTAATGGCACACTGACCATCAGGGTGAAAATCAGCCATTCCATTTTTTTAAATGTTGGCGTCTGTCAGATTGATTTTGAAAAACGTTGCTCACTTTCGCCAAGATTGCTATCTATTGAATCGGCAAATAGAATTGACATCTTTCCCTAATTTCCAGCGTAATAGTTTTCAGAAATTCTCTATGAAAGCAAAAGAAAGTGGATGTAGGAACCTGTCAAATTTTGGATACAGTCCAACTAACTAGATCTGCACTATTCGAAATTCGAACCTTACAAACTAGTATTCTATTAGGATAATGTCACCTTGTTTCAGCCTCTTGGTAAATGGGTGTTCTACTCAAAATAAAAAAAGTGCTCATCCATCTTCTGTCTGCTATATTATGACTAACAGCGCCATCTCTAGGACACGATACTTGCGAATGCAGTTGACATCCTGTTCTCAGTATTTGTTAAAGTAGTTCGTAGTTCTTCGTACTTTAATCAAATTTAAGCGAATAACCAAATGGAAATGGTATTTACCATTTTGGGTTGGTATTTACCAATCCGTTCAAGCGAGTGTAGTTATCAGTTTGGTTATAAGATCCGTCACGTCACGAATCAGCTGTTATATGTCATAGTTATCACCGCAAAATTGTGGTATTTACCCAACTCAAGAGTAGTTTTATATTTCTGGTTATTATTTGAAATGTGACAAGTTAGAATTTTGTCGGGTATTGGATATTGTTATTGTACTTCAGCTTCATTTTTCAGAAAAATGACACAGGCTGACTTCAGTTTTATCATAAAGTGGACCACCTTATTAATTATACTCATTACGGTTGTTGGGGACACTTTAAATGTAGTTCCTATGCTTAACAAAGTATCCTGTGTAGCCATATACCACAAGAATATTAAAATATGGCCATATAAACTCACTAGATGATATCCACCTGTATAAGGTTTTGCTAATTTCTTTTTTCATCATTTCTGCTGAATCAATAAATGTTTTCTTTGACATGCGGAAAAATTTAGAGAATTGAAAGTTGTCATAGCTACAAAGCTATGGTTCCATCATTAAAAAAAAAATCAAATCAAAAACATTTCTCCCATGAATATTATGAAAGGTTTCTTATTTAAACTTTCTATATACAGTTGTAGACGAAAAAGCACCGATTATTAAGTGATAATAAAAATAATCAGAGATTATATACGCGCTTTTCTAAAATAAACAACTTGCAACAAAACCGCGGTTAAAACCAACGCGTTCAAGCGATTCGTGTAACTGACGTCATCAACCCGTGTGTGAACCATATTATAACCGTGGCACATAACACAGTAATTTTGGTTATTCGCTTAGATTTGATTTTTGTATTGTCGCTGAGTCAGAGTAAAGAGGAATGAGACTGTAAGAATGAAAAATGGCGTCGTTAACTCCACGCAACGCCGTTATCAGTTCATAAATGATTATGTTCAGCACAAACTAGACCTTTTGAGAAAAAGGTCAGTCAAACAGGTCCACACAATCAGTCCATAGACCCTCTGTCCTACCGGTAATGCGTCTGGAAACGTCGGCTATATCCGATACTTGACTTGGTCAGACGCGGCAGCGTGGTCAGAGCACAGAAAACACTATGTTGTGACGCGGACGTGTGGTACCATACCAGAATGACAGAACACTTTGCAGCCGCGGCCAGTAGGTACGCGATCCGTCTGCGAGAACAGTTTTAAGAACTGATGTACAAAGTCTATGATGTGTGAAGTACTCGTATGTCTAATAGGTGCATATAATTACCAAGTTTGGGAGCGTATATAGCGTCTGGTTTGTGACGTAAAGACATAAATAAAGGATGTTCAGATCCGTGTACAGAGTTTTACTTGAAAGAAGGCGCAGGGCTCGCATATGAGTCTTGGCTAAAACCTATAAAACACCATCTGTAACTAGGTAATTGTGAAGCAGAATTTTTTGAAACAAACTTGATATTGAGGCGCCCAGTCGCCAACTGTCACATTCATGTTTCAATATTTTTAGTAGTTATCATGTACAAACAACATCAGCCTGAATATCAACTGACTTGTTCTGCACAAAAAATAGAGTAGGAAAGGTGTCTTTCTGAAAAGCACTATACACATATGCATCTGAATACGATTTGGAATTCTGTCTCCGTATGATTGTCCGAAGTCATATCCTGATCCAGCTTAACCTAAAGGTACTTTACGGAGTCTTTGTATATTACGTCCAATACGCAGCGTCGCTTCATGGATCGTAAAACCTTTCCGCTGTTCGCTCCGAAAACAAAGCAAGGGAGTTCGTGAGCGTCGAATCCCTAGCTTCGCTCCCTCGGACCTGTCAATAACCTGCCAAACCCGCATTCAACGGTAGGTACTGACGCCTACTCCTGCCGTCTGGACGTCGGCGTCCGTCGTGTAGCCGTGGGATTAACGCTAAGTGCACTTTCTCGTTAGGCGACTCGGTTGTCCAGCGAGCGTGGCGACGGTCACTCCAGAGGACCCGCGAGACGGGCGGAGAGACTTTAAGGGTTCTATTGCCATGACGATTTAGGCAGTTGGAAACTAATTAAGAAAAGAAAGTTTTGAAGTATAGCCGTATTGGCTGAAACTTATACTGTGATGGACGTTGCAATTCAACGTGTTTTGTCTAATCAATTTGTTACGTGCCAAAATCACGTAACCTTTTTTTACTATTTATCACTTATCCGTAATTTGAATTTCTCTTCATTGATAACAGAGTGCCCATTCCTAGGCCAAACCCTTTTCAATGATTCTCTTTTGGCAAATTTAATAGTTTATTGATAGGATAATTTCACTCGTATTATATCTTTCTTTCTCAGCGATTCAGTATGGTGTTGACGATCAGCAAAAAAAACTCTGTAGTTTTTCTCCGTTAGTTGGTTTCCTATAAAACGCATCTTCTTCAAGGCCACTCAAGATACCTTCTCCTAGAACGTTACGTGTGCGTGATTCGTTTTCTTGTTTCGTCATTTTCCGGACTCTGGGATATTAGGCCCCAAGCGCCAATTCATAGACAGGCATCCTTTTTTTGTGTAACTTAAGTTTAGTCATTTTGGTTTGGGTGCTACGTCTTCCATTTTTTTTATGGGATTTTGACCAGCAAATTGGTGGAAGCCATCCCCTTGTAAAAATTGGCGCCCAACGTGTAGAACCTATCATTTTGAACAGTACACAGAGCCAAACAGTTGGTTGATTTTTTTTTTCAACAGACTTTTAAAAATTTATTGAAACTTTACTTGACTTATCACATTTCCTTTCCTTCTCCTGTTGGTGTAAGATTAATTTGTTTGTCGGCAAGATGGATTTCAAAATGGAAGTTGGTCACCTTAAGAAAGAGATGGTACTTCATGAACTTTTAGTCCTTGGTGCTAACATATGCAGTTGACAAATTGAGAGCTACCTCACGCTCCCTATTAAAGTTGGAAAAACCTGGAACTTTTAAATTTCCACCATATAACCTTAATTTTGACGATGAAAAGGTGCAGATTCGGTCATTGATGGATGAGGTTAACGATACTGTCAGTACACTTTCAGGGCAGGGCGCGCAAAACAGATTTCTTACCGCTCAATCTCGGTTGGTCCACTTCCTCAACTGCGTTGATCGATTCCCTGATTCAATCCTAGGCATAGAAGATGAAACTCAAAGAACTGAACTCTTAATCGATGGTTTGGTAGCATTAGACTCTTTAGAAACGGCGTCTAGGCAAGATCCTCAATTAAATACACTTTTTCAAAGTTCTGATGAAAATTTGGCTTGCCAGAGTACTCCTATCCATAATTCAACTGTACAGAATCTTCCATCTAGACCTCCCATGGTCCAAACTGTTTCACCGAAGCCTCAAAACATAGAGAAATGGAACTTACAATTTTCCGGTAATGTAAAACAACTTTCTGTCCATAACTTTTTAGAATGATTTACGGTGAGCTCGCAACGTAACTGAAAAGCAGTTGTTTGACTCGGCTATAGATCTTTTCACTGGGAAAGCGTTAAACTGGTTCAGAGCAAACCGAAATAGAGTCACTGATTGGGAAAGCTTAGCTGATTTGTTGAAACGTCGTTTTGAACCTCGTGACTTTCGTGCTAGACTTTTTAAAGAGATCTTAGAGAGAACACAAGATACATCGGAGGGTATTATTAATTATCTGTCCTGTATGCAGGGACTAGTTAGGCATTATGGTGATCTAACGGAAGAGCTTCAGTTAGATATTGTATATAGGAATTTGTCACCATTTTATACTACCCAGCTCCCAGTTGTTCGTACCTTGGAAGAACTTGAGGTCGAATGTCTTAAGCTTCAGGTTTAGAAATATAGAGTTGTGAATTATGTACCTCCATCTCGAAAGCGTCAACAGTTTGTTGAGTCCGACTTTACATTCGTAGAAACGGAAAGTCAACATCCTTCTACCTCGCGAACCTGAAAATGCAAATGAAGTTGCTGAGGTCAGTGAGGTATCTAAGGTCTCCCAAAACGATTCATCGCGTAGGGTTACTTGTTGGAATTGCCAAAAAGTAGGACGTATAAATCGCGATTGTCCCAATCCGAGGAAAACTCAGTGTTATCGCTGTGGTGCACCAAATGTAACTATTAGAAATTGTCTCAATTGTAGTAGTTCGGGAAACAAGTCCGAGGAATCGTTAGGTCGTACTGTTTCCTCCCACTCAATACCTTTAGCGGCCAACACTTCAAAACAAAATTCTTCTCGATTATGTTGTTCCACATGCCCATGGAGATCAACGTCCTTATCTTAAAATCGATATAATGGGTAATTCAGTGTTGCGTTTACTTGATTCTGGTGCTAGTCGTACATTGGTTGGACTACCAGGTTATGAAATACTTTTAAGCTTGGGTCTTAAGTTAATCAAACAAAACCGTGCGTGTACTGTGGCGAACGGTCAAGTGTGTCATAGTATAGGTTATATCCAAACTCCGATAACCTTAATGAGCCGGACGCATATTATCGATGTGATTGTCCTCCCTGAGCTGTCACATAAAATAATCTTAGGTATAGATTTCTGGAAGGTTATGGAAATCGTCCCTGATCTTATGCAGGATGTTTGGCATTTTTCTAAATCTAATGATCTTGCACAAATCTGTAGTGTGCAGAATACGAGTCACTTAACATCTTCTGAGAAAACTCAATTGGACAACTTAATTAGTGAAAACCTTTCACAGATGGATACAGGGCTTGGTTGCTGTAGACTAGCAGAACAAGACATTACTCTAGAACCGGGAGTACATCGATTAAAACGTTATTATCCGGTGTCTCCCTACAAACAATAATTTATTGATTATGAAGTTGGAGAAATGCTTAAATTGGGTGTGATAGAGAGATTGAATAGTCCTTGGTCTAGTCCTGTTTGTCTTGCCCGTGAAAAGGATGGATCTTTTAGATTTTGTATAGATTTCCGATTAAATCTTGTCACTAAAAAAGATGCGTGGCCGATTCCGTATATTTCAACTATTTTGGGTAGACTACGAAATGCTCGATTCATTAGTTCCATAGATATTAAATCTGCCCTTTGGCAAGTACCTTTGAGCAAAACTTCGCGCGAATACACGGCATTCACTGTCCCAGGAAGGGGTATTTTTCAATTTAGGAGGATACCATTTGGTTTAACCAATGCATCCGCAACTTGGCAACGTATTATAGATACAATTTTTGGTCCTGAACTGGAGCCTAACGTGATGGTCTATTTAGATGATACCATTATTTTGTCCGCTTCTTTTTCTGAATATTTACAACTTTTAGTTCTAGTTTTCGATCGTCTCCGCGAGGCTGGACTTGTATCACTGGAGAAGTGTCACTTCTGTAAGCCAGAACTGCGGTACCTTCTTAAAGCCACTTATACTGTATCTTACTTTCTATAGCAACACCTCTCATACCAACGTATTATTTTATTCATCGTTGCATTCTATATGCAATAATTATAATTCTATAGAAGACCGTTTTGAAATCAATTTCGGTTATATCAGCAATTTTCTGTCAAATTTCAGTAGCTACTGCTCTAGCTAATTCTTTCATGTTTGATATTCGTCGTTGTTTAGACGAAAACTCCTATGTGTTTATAAGCAGTTTTTAGAGACTGGCATAACTGCTTTATATTTAATAAAATTGGTTTCGCTCCCATACACACAGATTTTTAGTGAATATTTTCAGAATTACTAGAGTTTTTTATTGTAAGACTCTTGTAAATCAGAGCCTGGAGCGAATATTTGACTATCCATATATGTATTCAGAAAGCTGGAAAAACTTTTACACAAGAGGTTTCATCAAAACAACGACGATATGTTAAGTTACCACTATATTGCCCTGCAATTGGATTAATCTGTTGAGTAATTGTGAATAAATAAATAAATCGATAAATAAATAATTGAATCTTTGACTTCACTAGTTGGAGTAACAGTCGGGGGAAAAGGAACAACTTCTGATAACTAGATCACCTTTAGTCCTTTTTGCACTTGCCACGTGAAATTTAAGAGTATTCAGGGACTAAGGTGCTTCTCGTTTTACTTCTAAATTTACCGCAATACGAGCTACCAAAGAGCTTAGGGAGATCCATGTTCTCAAACAAAGGATGTCACTGCAGCTTCAGCAATCCAAAGGGTGGAACGTAAGGCTGACAAAGCAATGAAAAAACTCAGATTTGCCAAATTTTGTTCCGCGATACGGGCTCCCGTATTCCACCATAGATCCAGAAATCCGTACGCCTCCAAACAAAGAATCTCATTGTAGCCGGCACCAGTCTGCCGACTATTAATAATAATGACCGATGAAACATCTTAAGATTCGAAAATTTTCATTACTAATATACCGCGATACAGATTCCATGATTCTCCAAAAACATCCAGATAGTTTTTCGCCTCCAAGTAACCAATGAGTCTCAGGTTAAAAAATTTCTATGTTCTTCTGTACCGCGATACGGACTCCCTGATATCCTTTGAAAACCGTTTGCCTCCAGACCGACAAAGGGCCGAGCGTGAGACCAACAAATGGACGGGAAGTCGCAGATTCGAAACTGTTCATGACTACTATACCGCGAAACAAACTTCATGTTTCTCCGCAAAGATCCAGATAGTTCTTCGCCCCCAAAAGACAAAGCAGCCTCAGTAACCGATGAGCATCAAATTTAAAAATTTCAGTTTCTTCTGTACCGCGATACGGACTCTCTGATTGCCTTTGAAGACCCAAAATACCACTTGCCTCCAGATGGACAGAGATCCGATCGTGAGACCGAAAAACCGATGGAAAGTTTTGTCCCTTATGTACTATATGGACTCCCTGACTTCATATAGATAGATAGATGAATAAATAGATTGATAGACCCACAAATCCCTCTGCCTTCAAAGGACGGCACTTCAGCTGGAATTACAAACGGCGAGCGTGAGGTTTCCAAATTGATGGAAAGTCTCATGTGAACAAATGTCCCCTTACGGCCTCCCTGACTCCCTCTGGAGGCCCAGAAAACCCTTCGCGTCCAACCAAAGGACGTCACTGCACCCGGCAGTAGCCCGCCGACCGGTAATTACGAAGGGCCGAACGTGAGGCTGCGGGAACGGCGATAGTCGTGGAGCTGAGAGGATGGACACAGGGTAGGGAGAGGGACGAAGGGCGATTGATCCGATCTCGCTACTACCGAGCGCCGCGGAATATCGGCTCGGACTCTATCCAATAGGGTCAGTTTAGTTGGATACAATGCCTGAGCTATGCGGCATTTATAACATGTAATCGAAATAATATCTATGCAGGCTGAATTTGATCAGCATGATGCTAGATGTTCATGTGATTTACAAATAGCGCCAAAGAAATTAAGATGCATCTCGAATTCATTAGCAAATATTTATAATCGGTAAATCTAATATACTAATAAGCATACTCATAATAATGTTCTTTCAAATTATAATGTCAAATCATGAACGATGCCGTCTTATCACTATAAAGTATATTGTTTGTTGAAACAAGATGAGGCTGAAACGGCGCCTTTGTTGCAAAAATATCACAGTGAGATTTTTCAAAATGACTCTCAATAAAGGTCGCACAATATGTATCAATAGATTGGTAAGTCGAAAGGTGATTCCGTTTTTTAATCGGAAACTACTAAAATCGACTTTTTATACCGCAATGCCTTTCAGATTATCATCCTTATTATCAACAAATATTCTCAACTTTAGAAAAAAGCATCTAAGAAATGTATTAATTTATTTCTAGGGAAATAATAAAAATGTGTAAAATAGAAGAAAACTCGAAACAGTTGCCAAACGGTCCCGCAGTGGTATTAGGTAACTTGAAATGTGACATTACGTCAGTTTTTTTACATTATGTAGGTTTATTATGACATTATGCAGGTTTCCTTACAAGCCGTTAACTTGGAACCAGCTGTCTTTCACTTCATGCTCACTTGTGGCAAGTGAGAATGAACTATTTGCACACTACCTCACTTAGTCAACAAGTTGGCATTTTATCATTTTTTTATGTTAGGTAATAACCGTGCCGATCATCCTCATCCTGGGGTCTCTCCCAAAAGTGAATAATATCATTGATTCAAATCCCACCTCAAGATAACCGACCATACAGGGTGTTCGAAAAATATATGGAGATATTTTAGAGGCTGGCTCCTTGTTAAAAAAAATGTATATAAAAAAGATTCTATTAACATGGGTCCGGAAATGCATGAGTCTTTAACATACAGAGTGATAAACTTAAATATTATTTTTATTAGTATCTTGTTGTACTAAGAGGCTAATTTGTAATTTTTACTTACACTTACACTCAAGCAAAAATTAATAAACCAGTTTTGTCCAGTGTCATGCGATATTACGGTTTTTATTTTATTTTTCTCTAAAACGAAGTGTGTTACAAAAAAATACAAGAAGCAAAGAAGTTGTATTTTTTTTGAGATGCTTAATTAAACAACAAATATTAAAGTTACAAAAAAGGCAGCGGCGTACATGTATTTTTCCATAATATTCGCTAAGATGCCCCCCGGGATGCCACTGAACCTAATAATTTTAGTCTATTTAGGGATAAATTAACCCCTTAATACACTAAACAATATTGCCAAATAACAACAGAGTCGAGTGAATATTTTTTAAGATATTAATAAAGAACATTTTTTAAATTTAGCACCCTGTTTCTTGAAAACTATGCATTTCCGGACCAATATTTATATAAACTATTTTTATATGTTTTTAACAAGAAATCACCCTCGAAAATATCTCCGTCTATTCTTCGAACACCATGTATAGAGATCTGTGCAGGATCTGAAAGGTACAAGCGCCATCTATGAGACATTATCTCATCCAGTACCTATTTTAATTAATAGCTTGAGATACTCAATTAAGATATGCGTTAGAGATGCCCAAAAGGGAGTGAAGATCTTAGCGCCATCCATACGATTGTAGCAAAGCCAAACACGACCTCTCATTAAAGTAGATTTCTAAATTTATGTTTGTGTGTTGGTACTGTTTCATAGATAGCGCTCATGTTTTTCAGACCCCTTTTTGGACGCAAAGATACAGTATATGGGTGCTTGAATACGCTAATTAATGTTAATATGGAAAAATCAACCAGAGCCTCTGTTTCTGGTAGAATACTCGTTAGACGAGTCAAAAAGTCAGCGAAACCTGAAGTTTGATTATTTCTAAAGTTCGCAATCTAAATCATCATTTAATTTTCACAGAAATCTTCACTCTCTCATCGCTCGCACACCAAATATAATTTTCTGATCGCTTTTTCCTGCTGAGCCGTTCATTGGTTTAAAACTCCAACATTGGAGAAAGTGGAAATACTAATGTATGCCAAATAAATGACTCTGTATTTCCCACGTTACGCTGTCATCAGTTCGTAAGGGATTTTTTTTGCACAAGTTAGAGAAAAAAGGTAGCCACGAACGAGTATAACAAATGATTAAATGACCTTCCTCCTCCCACCGAGAGGAATTGCTGAAGGTGCACATGATCGTTGCGATAACCAATCCCGCGTAAATGACGATATTGGCCTTCAACGTGCACAGTCCCCTCAGCCTCTTGAAAGCCCGAACCCCCAACTTTACACCCAACAAAAATTTGTCCAAAAATGGTCAGGATCATCTTAAACGTCAAAAAACGGAGTTTAAGTGATTATCTTTTATTGTAATTTGTCTTAACCAATCCTCAAAAATCCTTGGAATAGTAACAAAATTGTGTAAACATTTCATCTGAATCCGAGCAGTACTTCTCAAGTTATAGACGGACAAGCATATAACATCAAAAAAAACATATTTTCGAAAATTTCCGCGATTACATTACTTCCTCGTCAGTACTCGTGGGAAGTAAAAAGTCATAATAGTCTTCTGATGACAACAAATGACAGATGACATATGACAGATGACATATAACAGATTACAGAGGAAATACGGTCGAACAATATTGATTATTATTCAGAGTAGACACCACGTTTGTATATATTTTTGCAGTGTACCTGTTGTCCCAGAAGTATTGTTTTGTATCAGATCGCCCTGTATCTAATAGTAATCATTTGCTAAGTGCGTCTGGCGGTATGGTCGCTAGAAGGTTCTACGTATTTGTCGGCCGTCGTATTCAGGCAGAAGCAGGGGATGCTCTCTCCTAGGGAGGCGAACACGAGCAAAAACAGCCGAGGCAATTTCTCAAGGCTAATCCGAAAACCGTGGCGTTTAGGACGCGAGACGACGACGGTCGGGCGGTCGCCGTGCCGCGTCGTGGGGTGGATCGTGGATCGGCCACCCGACAGCTCCCTTATAGGGGTGGACTTAGGGTGCAGCATAAGAAAGCTTCCAGTTTTCAATTTTTCCAGATGCTCATTGCGTTGGAAATGAGTAAGTAAATCGGGTCTAGCATTGTGGGTCAGCAGCACGACAACCCTATTACAACAGTGGATTTACATATCTGTAGCAAATCGATCCGATTCGGTATCAAATAGCAAACAAAGACAGTGGCGGATTTAGCATGCTACATAAGGTAGCCCTTAGCTCAGGAAATAATGATTTTTCCATTTTCCCCATTGACCTGCATTACTCCTGATTGTATTAACACTAGCGACCTGAAAATTATCTTCAATAGTTTCATTCATTCTCTTTTTTTAGAGAGAGCAAGGCACTCGTATACAGGGTGTTTCGAATTCGACCATCACCATTGCGATCTCAGAAACTCTAGATATACGAAGTCGCCTAAATGGGAGCAAAGTGGAGTATTTAGTTAATCAACAAACTATGACTTAAAAAGTTCTTGTAAGTACTTTGGGAGAGCTATGGAAAAAACAGATTTTTTCCAAAATCGTTTTAATTTTTGTTCTGACCTTATTCGTAGTTGGGATTTCAAAATAAATTGCACATTAACCTTGCTACTTTTTCTCGTCCACCAGAACGCACAATTAGAATTTTAATATGACGTTTCTTGTCCTCCAGCATCAACATTATTATCATGAACGCCATATGGAATTTTTGCACAGAAGAAAAGAGTTTCTAATTCTTAATCCAAAAGTGTGTAATAAGTCATATATTGCAACTGCCAAATATGGGTTATTGTTAAAGCAGAATTTCCCAGATAGGCCTTGAAATTATCAGATGGTCATTTGTTTCGAAACCAGATTTATTCCAAAATAGCATTTTGGGCGGCACGTACAAATTATTTACACTATTCTCCTTTACATGTGATGTGTGGGAATTACAATTCTGCAAGTAACAGGATTGATATATTTAACTGCAGAATTGCAGACATAAAAAATACCATTAAGTATTATTACACTTTGTAGTCTATTACTTATTATTGTCTTTTATATCTGTGTTTCCTCACCCTGTAATTGGTATTTACTGTAGAGGCTTGTAATGAATAAAATAAAATAAAATAAAAATAAATACAAAATTGTTCTTTCCTAACTTTATTTCAGATGGGATCTCAAAGTAAATTGCATGTTGTCATTGTTACTTATTCTGTATATTCTGTACGAGATGGCGTAGTCAAATTTTCAATTCGACATTTCTTCTTTGGACTTCACCAACTTGGTGTTTTGGACTTTTCAGTCCTAAATTCAGTGTTGTATTTCCTTAGTTGGACATGAATTTGTTGTTGGATGAAAATTATAAGGAAATGAAGGTATCGTGAAGCCTAAACAAAAAATAAAAATTTTATATCTTGTTGATGGTGATAACAATAATAAAATCATAAATCAGCAGTGGTAGATCATAGCAGGTTTCAAAATGTTGTCCGTTATTTTGTAGGCAAAGCCTGAATCATCTAGATACATTGTTCGCTGCTCGATTTATTATATTATTTATTTATTTATACGAAACAAATTTCAAGACCTTCTGTTTTTTTGCACATAACTAAGGTTTTGCTAATGTCAATGAATGACATATTATACATTCATGGAATCAGAATTAAGAACTCTATTCATCTGCGCATAAATCTAATATGGCGTCTATAAGAAAAAATAAAGTAGGTGCTGGAGAACAAGAGACGAAACGTCATATTGAAATCCTAATTATGTCATCTTGTAGACGGGAAATAGTAGCAATGTCAACGTGCCGTTCATTTTGAAATATCACTAAAGGATGGAACTAAAATCATTTTTGGAAAATCCTGTTATTTCCGTCTCTCTTCGGAAGTACTTCGAATATCAAAACCTGCTAAGCACTTAGTTAGTTACGTAAATAGGCAACTTTGCCCCCATTTAAGCGACTTTGTATCTTCACCGTTTCCGAGATCCCATTGCAATGATGAGAGTCGAATCAGAAACACCCGTTCGTGACCAGACTATACCTAAAGCTTTTTAGAGCACAGCAACATTTCAGCACTTAATAAATATTTTGAGATATATGAGCTCAAAATCGGCTAAAAATGCTGTTCGTCCATCGCTCATAACGCCTCTTTGACGCGTGCTCACATTAGAAGTTAAAATCAGCTACACATTCACAGAGATACATTTGTACCCGATTTGCTTGTATAATTTTATAATATTCAACATGTGAAACAGTTACGCAAAACATTTTCATAATCATACCGTCCAAGCTAAAATTAGCTTTTAAAGTGGTAGCCATGTACAAATTTTTTTTTTTACAAAAGAACAGGTTATTGAACCAAAGTCGACTTCAACGCATATATAAGTTATACAATATGGATTTTTAAGTTATACAGTATAAATTTATGAAAAACAAGAACCAGTAGATGGACATGAAACTGCTAATGAACTGGATCTCAATAACAAAAGAGATCAAAAACAGTAGCATTTCGACACCACCTGCCTATTGTTGGAAGTTTGTCATATAAATATTTGACAATAGTTACAGTAGTAGTATCTGCTAGACCAACCAATTATTAGTACCTAATTGTTGTCAGAAAAGAAGCATGAACTTAGAAAAACTAGTCACAAACATAAGTCAATACTCTTTAACACACCCATATTCAGATTCAACATCCATTTGACTGTACAACGGTGTAGGAAATTGCCATTAAATAAAAGTACAAAACGATAAAACCACAAAAGCACAGATCAAACAAATGGCATAAAACTAGACGCACAAAAGAAACAGCTATAGTGAAAAGAGCTTATAGTTGTGGACATGTTTGTAATTTGTCCTGAAAAAAATCGTGAAGGTTGAGAAACCTAGAAATCCTTAAAGCGTCTTCCGAATGTTTGTATTGTCATGCTGTCTCTTACTGAAGTTGGTGTATGCATATTACTTTTTACCTTGTATTCCTAAGATGAACATTTTTCAATTTAATTCTATTTTTATACGAGTGAATACTGATTTCATAAATATAGAGACAGATACGGATAAGAATGTCGAGGTTCTTTCACACGATCCTGCGCGACGAGTTGTTTGAGTCACACGTAATAACCTTGATAATCTCTTTTTGTGAAATGGAATCTACATAGGTCTATGTTGCCCAAAGACAGTTTCCATACCGTAGTTTGCTGTCAAGTAAGCTATGGTATAGCCTAACGAGTTGGCTGCTATCAAAAAGTTACGAAACATAGACATAAGAGTTTGAAGTGTTCTTAAGTTTATCACAATGCGACTTCTATGTCCCAATGCACCGATCAAAGACAAGACCAGATAACTCAGCTTTATATGAACTTTTGACAATTAATTGACAGATCATCAAGATGGTGTTGGTGAGTTTTGTATTTAATTATTTCAGTTTCTTCTTGGTTTAGGTATGAGTAGCTACTAGTGAAATATTGTGTTAACTAAATCAAAAACTGTGAACATTGTTACTCAATCGAAATGACTTTTTATTCGGTATAATGAAGGGTAAGTTATCAGCGTAAGTCACTTAAAATTCTTCAGAAAATCCGTATTTTTGACAGTATTAAAAGTATGGTACCTAAAATAGATCCCTGAGGAACGCCCATATTTACCTCTAAGCAAGCGGATTTTACTTGGTTAATATTATGTTTTCCCGCATGATTTATGGATACAAATTAGTATCGGTTGCTTGAGAACCTATTTAACCAATGCAAGCCAATTCCACGCACACCCATCATTTTTTTCTATCAGCACGTCAAGCTTATTTAGGAAGTCAAGTAATCTATTCAAGAAGGTGTTTCAATTGTTCCTAAAATCGATGACTATGTGCACTTGTTCTCTTTTAGTTCACGGGATTTCCGCAAAACATGAGCCAGTGATTTTTGAAAAGCATTGAGACTTTGTTGGACGAGGGTATTACGTGTGGTTGAAGGTTCGATCGGAGACACATACTATACAGGGTGTCCGCAAAGTTGGGGTTTTCCTTTTCAGAAACAACTACCCTTGAAATAAGAAAGGTAATGTGTAGTGAAACGAGGGCGACCAAGTAAAAACAAATAAAGGAAAAAGTACTCACTCTCCAGTTGACGAGAACGGCTAAGTACGTCTCTGCCCGAAATCATACCGCTCCAACAGAAAATGAAATCAGCCGATGCGCTACCGAGCAGACGCAGAAACCACATTGATTGTCTTACACTTAATGGCACATCTTCTAACAAGGAAGGCAAAATGTTGCGTAAAAAGTCTAGGTATTGCATCCCGTCCAATCGATTTGGGAGAATAAATGATCCAATGAGCATACCGTTCACCATGCCAGCCCAAACATTCACCGAAAATGTTTGTTGAAAATGTGCCCGACGGACAGCGTGCGGATTTTCTACTGACCAAACATGAGTGTTGCGAAAGTTATTCACCCCATTACGCGTGAACGTAGATTCGTCTGTCACCAATATGCACTTCAAAAAGTCCGGATTATTGTCATGTTGATGCAACAACCACTCACAAAACCGCACTCTTGCTGGAAAATCGTCAGGTTGAAGGGCTTGTACACGTTGGACGTGAAACGGATACACCCCCTCTTCACGCAGCGTTTGCCACACTTTAGTTTTTGATACTTGCACTTCTCTAGCCACGTCTCTAGTGCTTGTTGAGGGATTCTCGTCTACGCGATTACCTCTACACGCGTGACCGTAACCGTCGGTTGAAGGTTACATACTGACCTGACACACTGACCCCGACCCAGTTCTGTCGTCGGGTTGAGCCAGTGACCTTGTACCAGTCGGTGATGTCGCGGCTACAGGACGGTATTCAGTTATTTTTGATGTTGCAGAGCCCTTTATCTCGGTTCCCTTAAGACATTGGTGTATATGGTACTAAGAAAGATTGCTTATGTTTTCACGTCGTGTAAAGGAAAACCCCAACTTTGCGGACACCCTGTATAACCCTCATATTACACTGATCAACAGCCAAAAAATATCCTAAATAAAATCAACAAAATATTACTATTTTTAATGTGCTAAAACCGGAATGAAACTTATTCTTTCAATATTAGTTCAAGTTTTAGAGATACGGTAATTATATGTCTTCCTGCTGTGACAGTGTTAATATACTGTAATTCACAAGAATGCACGTGCTACATTTTTATATTCGGCAAGGAAAGATGATGTAATCGGCATGATTGTGTTACGTTATACATACGTGTACATTATATTGTTTTATATTAGCAATTTTTCCTCAGTTGGCTGACAGCGTTCATGCAAGATGTCTCGAAAGTGTGTAAACAATCCAGATCAGTTTTGTTACGTGTGTGGTGATGTGACTTTTGCGTCTCAGAGAAGGTCTATTACTCCATTAATAACAAAGGCATATCAGCTTTATTTCGGTTGTAAACTAGGTGATCAAGACAAACAGTGGGCACCCCACATCTGCTGTAATACATGGGCTTCAAGTCTGAGGAGCTGGTTAAATGGCAAAAAACGGTATATGCGCTTTGCTGTCCCAATGGTTTGGAGAGAGCCTACAAATCATATTAATGATTGTTACTTTTGCATGGTACCTTGTGTTGGACAAGCCACAGGTATGTCCAAGAAAAAAAAATCGGTTATTAACTACCCAAACATACCATCTGCGATGAGACCTGTGCCTCACAGTGACGAAAATCCTATTCCAAAACCCCCAGAATAATACACTTGCGAATCAGAAAACGAATCAGATCATGGCGATCGAGTGATTCGTCAGGAAGAAGATATGCCATTAACGTCAAGAGATCCTGATTTTATACCAAGCACGTCATGCCACCAACCTCACAAAATAACACAGTCAGAATTAAATGATCTTGTAAGAGATTCAGAACTTCCACAATGTAAGGCAGAGTTACTTGGATCAAGACTGCAGCAGTGGAACTTGTTAGAAGACAATGTTTCGGTATGTGTTTTTCGTAAACGCCACAAAGACTTAGAACCATTTTTCAATATGGAGAATACCTTGGTTTTCTGCAGTAACATTAACGGCTTACTGGCGGCTTTAAATATAAACTATAACCCAGAAGAATGGAGATTGTTTATAGATAGTTCAACATTGAGTTTAAAGGCAGTGTTATTGCATATTGGAAACATTTTACCATCTCTTCCTGTAGGGTACGCAGTTCACATGAAAGAATCATATGACAATATGAAGTACCTATTGACATTCATAAAATACGATGAGCACCAATGGCATATTTGTGGCGATTTGAAAGTTGTTGCACTTTTACTTGGGCTGCAGCTAGGCTACACAAAGTTATGCTGTTTTTTGTGTGAATGGGACAGTCGGGCAAAGGCACTTCATTACACCAGACAAAACTGGCCTGTTCGTCAATTCCTAGAGCCAGGTCAAAAAAATGTACAGCATATGCCATTAGTAGATTCGAAAAAAATTTTATTACCACCACTGCATATCAAGTTGGGCCTAATGAAAAACTTTGTCAAGGCATTAGATAGAGATGGCTCAGCTTTTCAATACCTGCGTCAGAAATTTTCAAGACTAAGTGAGGCAAAGGTTAAAGAAGGTATTTTTGTTGGGCCACAGATTCGAAATATTTTGACAGATACACAGTTTGAAAACACTTTAACAGGTATTGAAAAAAATGCTTGGAATGATTTCCGTCTGGTGGTCACTAATTTCTTGGGAAATAGAAAAGCTGACAACTATAACACCCTTGTCAAAAATATGCTGTCATCATATCAAAAGATGGGCTGTAATATGTCTCTTAAGATACATTTCCTACACTCACACCTGAACTTTTTTCCTGTCAATTGCGGAGCCGTAAGTGATGAGCACGGCGAACGTTTTCATCAGGATATTTCAACAATGGAAAAAAGGTACCAGGGAAAGTGGAATCCTTCCATGCTTGCAGACTACTGTTGGACTCTTGGTAGAGATGCTCCAGAAATGATCCATAAAAGAACAGCAAAAAGACAGCGCATGTAGTGATTCTTATAAGTATATGAATCTTGTTACTTTTTTTAATATATCCTTAAAAATAAAAAGTTTTTTTCTAAACCGCAACTAATTTTTTTATTTCATTGTCATTTTTGGATTCAGCGCCCCAAAATTAACAAAGAAGTGCACTTTTCCCACAAGATACAATTAAAAAACTAAAATTCGTTGTCCAGTGTTATATGGTCGGTAAATAATGTTCTCAATTATTTATCACAACCAATTTGTCCTAGCATCGTCCCTGCCTCCTTACGCGCGAGGGCCATCTCACAGGGGCCGCGTTAGGGCGGGGGTTTGCGGGGGGGGATTCGACGAGCGTTAGGCGGCGTTGCTGGGGCTCCGCTGCTGCTGCCGCCGTACCGCCGACGCGCAATTCGGCACGCGGGAGGTGGGCGACTGCTGGGTGGATCGGGGAGGGTGTTTTGGCGTTTCCCCCCAGGCGTCGACGAGAATTTGCAGCACGTTTTCCATCCTTTCGCCCCTCGATGCGACATTCCGCCTCTACCTGTTTGCTCACGTTGATTTATTTCGATTAACTTAGAGATAGTGTCTTCACTTCTCGAATGTAGCATTTGAACTATACAGGGTGGCGCATCTAAAACGAAACAGACGCATTTACTGGTAGCTCAGTTTTATTTTGAAAAACGCTCAGACCCATCTATTGTGTTTTCGAGGGGGACACAAGTTTGACAAAAAATCACGTTAACACGTGCAGCCCCCTGGGCGGGGGTGACACCAACCCTAAAATCTTAAATGGAAATGGGGGTCGAGTGATACCTTATTTTAAAGGTCGTTCAATTGCCTTTATAATGATGTAGAAATAAATGAGCTTCAGTTCAATAGTTCTGAAGAGTTATTGATTTTAAGCTTAAAGTAGACTTTAATAGGTACATCAGATTAGTTTTTAGAACAAATTTGACTAAAAGAATTTACTTAATAAGTAAATGCTTTTCTTCACCACGCCCATGGTTTGTTTATCATTTTGTTGTTGAAAATAGCTATTGGAGCGCTTTTTTGTGGCAAAAAAGTTATTTTGTGGCAAAAAAGTTATTTCTTGGAGAAAGATAAGGAAATATCTCGTACTTTATATTTTTCGGAAATAATCAGTGCGCTAGTAGAACAGCAGAAATATTTAATGAGCGACATCAGAACAGTAACGTGAATCGAAAATATGTTCTAGAACTTGTAGCTAAATTTCGAGAATAAAAAACGCAACATTGAAAATCCCATAAGGAACGAAGCAATAGAAGTGGGGGTTTTAGGGCAAGTTTATGTAGATCCTACGTTAAGTACCCGCAAACTGGAGACTGTGTATGGTGTTAGTCGACGTACTGTCCAACAGATTCTAAAGGCCCATATTTTTCATCCGTATAAAATTCACCTGGTGCAAGAACTTAATGAAGACGATTTTGATCGGCGATTACAATTTTGTGAAGATATGACGATTTACTATGCCATTTAAGAAAAAAGAACATTCGTCGGAAAAGCAGGTGTTGAATAGAAAATGTTCATCGTTTATAATTCGTTCACTCACAGTCTCCAATTTGCGGGTACTTAACGTAGGATCTACATAAACTTGCCCTAAAACCCCTACTTCTATTGCTTCGTTCCTTATGGAATTTTTAATGTCGCGTTTTTTATTGGCGACTGACACAATTTCCAGAAATTTAGCTACAAGTTCTAGAACAAATTTTCGATGCACGTTACTGTTCTCATATGGCTCATGAAATATTTATGCTGTTCTGTTAGCGCACTGATTATTTCCGAAAAATATTTCCATAATTTCAACTCTTTCTGCTGTGGAATATACCATGGTTTATTTATGTAATAAAGCGTTACAAGTTATTTTAGCAACAGAGTTTGGTCAAATCAATCGCAAACTATGTACCTACTAAATTCCTATTTAAAATAAGTACGAGATATTTCCTTATCTTTCTTCAAGAAATAACTTTTTGCCACAAAAAAACGCTCCAATAACTATTTTTAACAACAAAATGATTAACAAATCATGGGCGTAGTGAAGAAAAGCAAGTAAATTCTTTTAGTCAAATTTCTTCTGAAAGTAGTACAAACTAATCTGATGTACCTATTGAAGTCTACTTTAAGCTTTAAATCAATTAATCTGCAAAACGAGTGAACTGAAGTACATTAATTTTATATCATTATAAAGGGAATTGAAAGACCTTTCAAATAAGGTATCACTCGACCCCCCTTTCCATTTAAGATTTTAGGGTTGGTGTCACCCCGCCCAGGGGGCTGCAGGTGTTAACGTGATTTTTTAACAAACTTGTGTCCCCCTCGAAAACAAAATCGACGGGTCTGAGCGTTTTTCCAAAAAAAAACTCAGTTGCGAGTAAATGCGTCTGCTTCGTTTTCGATGCGTCACCCTGTATATGTATTACAATAAAGTCAATTGGATTGAATTGAATGCTTACACCGTAATTACTAAGTGGGTCTAACGTCCACGACCTGGCTTGCATTTCTCAGATCGGGTTCAAGGGAGTACCCATGAAGGCAAGAGGCTCTACGAAATTCCAGGGTCCTAGGTCAAAAAAACGCATTCAAAGAGTAGTCAAACATGTGAATTCTAGCATTTTGCCACATATAAATGTCTAAGGAACTCAAAATGCCCTCCACATTCCGATTTGATAATTCGTTTGGCAGATATTTCAGTCAAAATTATTTTTTTTAATCTTCCACTGCATGCCTCCGAATCAAAAAATGCGCAAGCTTAATTTCTTTCCAGTAAGAGATAGATCACCATAATCTCATATATAAGTTTAATTTACCACCCGATCCTTTGAATTTAAACCCCAAAACTAAATTTGACTCTAACGTGAACTAGATAAGCCAAACAATTTCAATAGAATTGTAACCAAAGCTACAGCAATGTGTTTCAACTCAAGTTGAATCCCAAAACTAAATCTGACTGACGTGCCTGTTCTGTTGGAGTATCGGTCCTTCATTCGTGGTATCCTCTTGGTCATCAAGTAATCCCTACAAATTATCATATCAGTGGTATGTTTGCAATCTGTTACGTTAGACTCAACTGGAACACATCTCAAGTTCTTCATCCTTCCAAGTCTGAGGCATAATAGCAAGACTGCGACGGACGAAGTCTGATATACCTCATGTTTGATTCTAGATTGTGTATTTGTTTACTGGTGGTTTGACAATTCCTGAAATCTAATAAACATACGTAGTTGTTTACCTTTTTTGTCACCCAGTATAACTTAGTTTCAAGACTTGCTATGCTTGATGATTTTAAACACCTTCAAAAGTCCAGAAAGCTAAGTTTTTCAGGTGCTTGTTTAGGATTCTACACACCGAGCAGCACCAAGGGTAGTTTAAAGTAGAACTGACCAATGTAGCACCTAGCTAGGCAACATCATATCCTTGATTAGTTTGCATGACTGTATCTAACAATCTCTGAAAATTTATTATATTTCCAATGCTGAAATGAGTAATTTCTTACAACTCTACCACAATTGAATGAAGTCCCCATACGTCATTAAAAGGGAAGTCATTTCTCCACCCCATTACCCAGTTTAATAAATCGTTGCATTTAGTGCAGCGTTGCCGCAGTGCAGCAATGTGAAGGGACATCATGATCTACGGTCTGGATGGCCGATATCGTTATTTTTCAATATCTTCGATATATGATATCCTTATTTTTTATATCAGCGATTTAGAATCGATTTTAGAGTCGATGAGACTTCAGGTATACCAATATCCTGAGCAATATATATATAAGTCGGCGAGTTACTTTTCAGCTCCGTTTCTCGCACCTCTCCTCCATTCCATCTCCACAAACGTCATTTTCCAGACCTCTTATAATTTAAGTATCTCGTCTAATTTGCTCTTACTATTTCTCTGGTAGGCCTACCTCTTAACCTCTCGAAAGGGGGCTTCCAAATTAATATATTTTTTGCCCATGGACTATCAGCCGTATCAGCTTGATCTGTGTCTCTAGATTTGTTCTGTCACTGATGTTTGAACGTCCATTCTTCGTTTTGTTTCATCATTTCTTTAGTATCGAAGCTCCGCAGCTTCTTCGAAAGAAATCCATATCGTTCGCCCTTGAAAAGTGACATTATGTCGATTTTCTTTGACATTATGCTATTTTCTTTGACATTCTGTAGATTTTTCTACAAGATGTTAACTTAGCACTTAGTTGTACGTGTTGCCTAAACGTCAATCTTTGGCTCTGGTGTGATGTAAAATCTGCTTCTGATATGGCATTACTGGAGGTCTAAGCTGTAATTTGTATGTGTTGATGATAATTACATTGGGTTCTTGTCTCAAGTACACTTAATTGAGATTCAAAGCTAGACATTAGTTGTGCATCCACTTTTTCTTATCCATTCTGTAAATTACACATACAAATGTACTGAATTTAAAAATGAGAGAGATAAGAAATAATTATATTCACTGTACACTGTCGAATTACAAGCCATATACATGCTAACAGTAATTACACACAACGCGGGAGCGGTGATGATTTCCAGTAATTCTCCTAGGTTTTTCGTAAGTTATAGTTTTGAACATAACCTCTCTTCGGAAAGCACAACATAAAAATAACCCATCGGGCACAGCCAATAGATATACTCCATTGGAAGCATATTCAGTAATGATTTTCTCACACAGCAAATATTACTGATTTTATACGCATGCAGACAAATACACACAATCACTTCTCAGAAAATAAAACTATAGACCACTAGACTTGACAAAACATATGCAACCAATAATGCGTGTAGATTAGTTGAGTGATTCCTACTTAGATGGACGTTCACAATGATCCTAGTGAGCAAACGTGGAATGACTGTTTGCGCCCTAAAAACTACCTAGTTTGCAAGATGGCATAGGTTTTTTACATGATACCCATGCCGTTTTGTCATTTCTCATATATTCTAAGTTTGTATCTTTATATATTATTAGACCACAATATGAAGTTAAGTTGACTTATAGCATGTATTGCTTTATTAACTCTATATGAGATTTCGTTCTTGTTTGATCCCCCTTTGATATTATGACTCCTAGATATACATGTCTCCTACTAATATTTCATCTATTTCTAAAGATTTTTGATCCGCGTTAATTGCCATATTTTTAGTTTTTGGGTAGTTGATTTTAATCCCTGCTTCACCATATGCCTCAGCTATCTTTTGCATCATGTTTTAATCATCGAATGAGTCCCTGGCACTGATCATCTGTGTATACAGGGACTTTTCATTTATGTTGTGACCCATACCAGCACATTTATCCAGCCATTCCTTCAATGTTTCATTGACACAAAGTTTGCATAAAGTTGGTGCTAAGCAAAAACCTTGTCTGAGACCTTTTGTTGGCTTTATTACCCTAGATAGCTTTCCGTTCACATTCACCCTTGTCTCTACATCTCTAGACACCAATTTATAGCGTGTCATACGCTTCCTCTAATTCAGGGTATCCTGAAAGTTGGGAATTTGCTTTTCAGAGTCAACTACTTTTGCAATACTCAACATAACTTGTTTGAATTGATGTTGCTGTTTCATTAAAATCACGAAATTGTTTACATCTTTCTAAATTTGTAAACATTTGGCGCTGTCTAGGTCTTCAATTATGTTCAACAAGATGGCTTGAGCATGATATAAACAAGAATATGCAGCTTTGGAGACGGAGACGTTCTGAGTACACTCGCGGAGGATCAATAGGATCTTGAAGATGCTCATATCAAATCGATAACAGCGTTATTGCTCTAGAAATGTGCCACGCGACTACTGGATACCGACTCACAAAGTCACAATAGTAGTACATCAACATCATACGTTTTGTCGTGGGAGGGGAGGGGGCAGGGTCGTTTTGGGTCATTTATTGCTTTTTGGTACCTAATGTCTCCGTTATCTTAAAGATTTGGTATATATGCTACAAAAAGTATGCTTAATATTACTTGACCTATACGCTCTGTAAAGGAAAATCCCAACTTTTAGGACCCCTTGTATGAGATGTGTTTCTTGGTTGCGCACGCTCCTTTTCTCTATAGTTTGCTTGATGGTAAATATGTTGTTGACACACGATCATCATCCAATGCATGCTGTTACATGCCCCCCCATATAGTTCCTACATTCATTCTTTGATCACTTTTTGTATATAGATAACAAATAAGCCACCATCAATTCCTTTGATGGATCCTCCAAGTTCACCATACAACTGATGTAAAGGACTTTTGTATGCCTGGAGTATGTTTTGAAAGCTCCTCAGAAACAACTCCAGAACCAGGAGATTTTCTCGAACAGTTCTTTATTTTTTGTTCTGTTATTGCGTGCGCGTTCTTATTGTTATTTGAATCGGTTTCCTCCAATCTACGTTATTGCCTTGTCTCTGTAAGCATATCTTATCTATCTCTTATCATTTGGAAGCAAAGAAAAATACCATGATGAAATCGGTTAAAGCGAACTGCCTAGATCTGGTCGCCGGGAGCAAAGTGCGGAGTGGGGGTAACTGAATCGACTGCCGCACAAGCAGTGAGTAAAAGGAGAAACATCGTCGGACAGGTAGTGAAGTATATGGATGGAATTTATGTTATATGAGGTCAACGAGGCTTGACAAAGGTGCAAACATCTCGTCATCAGTTGTCAGTTGCTCTTAACCAAAATAGACTAAATGTCTGTTATTCTCAATGATATCTGTTTATTGATTTGTGCCAGTCAAGCAAATATATTTCTGTCCGACATCTGCTATAGGTGCGCCATATCGCTTGCAAGCTATGATAATGATACAGTGATATAAGATTTTCGTGAGGCACTTCACATCAGCATTTAGATTTTTTTAAAGTAGCGGTGACATTGTGCAGCGACAGTAGTTGTTGATTGTTCCAGAGATACATCTAACAGAACGTCCAAAAAGGCAAATTTCAACCTTCCGGGAGCAACTGAAAATTACATAATTTTGATACAATACAGAAAAAAAGACGACGATGTTTAGTAGAAAGGTCAATTTCACTATGACTCTATAATGCCACACCACGAACTGCTTTTCAGACATTCCAAAAAAATCTTTCACGGGAAATTCGGCGACATTCTCCATACTCTCCAGACCTAGCACTTGATCATTTTCCGCACATTAGATATACAGATATACGTAGGCAAGAGGTCATAAATGATGATGAACCCTATGTTATTTATTAAAATGCATCCAGGACAGAAAAAAATCTCATTTTGTTTTCATCTGAAACGGTCAGAACTTTCCGGTAGGCCTAATGTCAGACCTCGATACCGAACATTTTTCTCGCAAAATATCCTTTTACGTTGCTTTCCCTACGGCACACTCCATGAAACGTCCAAAATATCGCTTAACCTTCGTTATTGCAATGCTTGCCGAATATCGCATTTAAAGTAGCAAATTTGCAGAAATTCCCACAGTGACGGCAACGTCGCATCCGCAGCTGTCGGTGGTGTACGTAGGTAGATTCGCGAACGTCGGCCACGGACGCGACGACGGCCGTGCCTTGCCCACCCTCTCTGACCCCACCGCTCCCCCGTTCAACCCGCACGTAGCTGCTGTTGGGGGGTGGTTGGGGGATCGCGGACCGCGACCTACAGAGCGCCCCCGCGCGTTTGGCCGCGTCCCCTCTCCCCCCCTAGCGCTGCCCACACCCTACAGCTCAGCCGCCCGCTCTACTGGGTCCATTGCTTCGGGCGACGATATCGCACCAAAGACGGTGGCTACGGAAACTAGACGGCTGTTACAGTGGTTTGGTCTGTGGCAGCGTTGTAAAATTTAGGAACCTGGGCCGCTCGGTAATGGCAGCACTGGGCAGAAAGAGGTGTTACCGATAGTAGCGAAACACTAGGCTGCGCCTGACATACAGTTTGACATCTTAACATTATTCACACCTCATTTTCGCCACGTCAAGGCAAACTTGAGCACCGATCAGCGGATGCCTGTGCCACATAACACCTACTTTATAAGGGAATCTGTAATGCTAAGGTTTGTCACTAAGTTTTTTGCCATCCCTGAGATATACTCAGAACTTTTAATAGAACCTGTACGAACTGTTATAGAACCCTTTGAAATATAGAATACCTAGCACCATCTTTGGACATCTCTCTTTCACTGTTGAGCTAAATTTGAATGAAATATTCGAATTATATACAAGATATTTTAAGTAAAATAAGGCTCAACCCGATTTTATTTTTAAAATGTGTATTTTTTAATACAATACATAAATATAACAGTTATGCAAGTTGTTAGTAGTCTAAAAATAATTGGTCTTACCGATGTACCATATAAATTTACAATTAGCAATTATTCTACTCCCTTCATGCGTATCGGTATTACTCCGAACATTTTCCGAAATCATACCTAAAAAAGAATTGAATTTCATTATGTTTATGCTAGGCAAATTTTTCCAAAAATTGTGCAAACCAAAAATACTGTGAAAGTTTGTATGACACCAAAATGTTCAAATCATTTAATGATGATTGTCCACTGATTACACAGTGCATATACCTGGTTTATGTAATGTAATCAAAGTTATTACTTACTTGAAGATTGAAGTTCAGGAAGATGTAATGTAGGAGAAGCTGTTCTTTTCAGAGCTCTCTTGGTTCCAGGCACTTTATCACTTTCCGGAAAATGTCACACACGAAATGTCTTTTATAAATTTATTCGTGACTTTTATTGTCCAAAACTGGATTTCGCACTCGCTCGATCTATTTGTTAAAAAGAGCAACATCAAAATTTGGAAATGTATGCCTTTTACTGATTGTATTAGTACAACCAGGCACCGCGCACTTTTTAAATCCCCGCTTTCAATAACCCTCCATTAGAAAGATTAGGTTTGAAAATTTAAATTCAGTTAAGCGCTCAATAGATATCAGTATCACCGTCACAAAACTCTGTGGTTGTACTCCGTACTAACTATATAAGATCATTTGGTTGCCTACCAAACATACCTTCAAAGTCACTCACTTAAATTTCTTTTATAAAGTAGATGTTATGTGGCCTGTGCTTCCATTCGTTGTGTAGGAGCGCGAGAAATTGAAAATATTGGTTTTGACGCAGCGTAAATGATAACGCCTTTGAGACGTTCAACATTTTCTTTACTTTAGAATATTTCGACAGCTCATAGCTACTGATTAAAGTACAAAATAGCAAGTACATATCACATAAAAAAGTGTATCGGAGATAAGTGAAGAATACATCAAGGATAGAAAAGTAAGAGGTAAGAGAGCGAGAGACGAGTTACAAAACCATATTCAAATTATAGATGGTATAGAAAAACAATTTGTATGGTATGGCTATGTTTAAATAAAGGAGGAGGAAATATTACCGATGTCATAGAATTGATGCCACAGGAAAAAAGGAAATGAGGAAGATAAACTGTCACATGGATACAGAGGATGTCGAGTGTTATGTCAAATACAAGTTTATCTCAACAGGATTGTCATCATAGGCAGGCTTGGTGATTACGAACGGCACGGGTATTATGTAAAAAACCTATAAAACGTCAAAGAGAAGCCTATATGGTTGCATATGTTTTGTGAAACCGAGTAGTCTATAGTTTTCATCTCTTAGAAGAAAGTTGGTTAAATAGCAAGATCGCATCTGGATAATTGTGTATATTGGTCTGCATGTGTATAAAATCAGTGATATTTGCTGTGAGAGAAAATCATTACTGAATATGCTGCCAATGAAGTATATCTATTAGCTGTGCCATACGGAATATTTATATGTTGTCCTTTCTGAAGACAAGTTATGTTTAAAGTTATAAATTACGATTGTTTACGTTCTTTGAGTTGTCAAAAACTCAGAGGAGAATTACGGGAAATCACCGCCGCGTCCGCGTTGTGTGCAATTACCGTTAGCATGTATATGACTTTTTTTTTAATTCAGCAAATGTGCAGATATAATTTCCAGAATAGATAAGAAAAAGTGGATGTGCAACTAATTTCTAGCTTTGAACCTCAAGTAAGTATATTTGAGACAAGAAATCCTCACTATGCATCTATGCATTGATGTTACCTCCAGTAATGCTATCTCTTAAGCAGATTTAACATCACATTAGAGCCGAACATTGATAACTGACGCCTGATGACGTTTAGGCAACACGTACAACTACAAAACAAGGTCTCAACGTGTCTATCAGCTAGTGCTGAGTTAACATCTTGTAGAAAAACCTACATAATGTCGAAAAAATCGACATATGTCACTTTTCAAGGTACGTAACGCATTCCTTTGCCTTGCAGATAGTGTTTATTAAGTTCTGTCATGGACATCGAAAGGATCTACATTTGCTAACAAAAAATTCAAAATACTATGTTCGAATGACTAATTACTAATATTTACGATGTTTCGATCACCACTGTGGCCTTTTTCAACTACAAATGACAATTGTGAGGACAATATTTTGTTTATCTGTCTTCCACGTGACAGTAGCACACTGTATAGGAGAGTGGAAAGGGCAAAAACAAACGGAATGTCAGCTGGAAGAGAGATAAGCGTAATATTGTCATCAGAATTGTCATTTGTAGTTGAAACTGGTCACCGTGGTAGCAGAAACGTCGTGTCAGTGAATAGTAATTCAAACACGTGTGACTTCATTTGGCGGTCAGAGAAACATGGACGGTAATCAACTTTCTTTGTTCCTTCTCCCACTCCATTTTGTTCGCATACCTTCTTTGGTGTCCAGCATCGCAACCCCTGCTCCTTCCCGCGACCGTTTCCTCACCCTAGCACGCTACGCTAGCTTCGCCTCCGTCACATCCGTCGTTCGCCCCTGCGACCCCTTCTCACCCCCTTCACCACCCTTTGGCTACTGCCTGACGGTTCGTGCCTGTTTGCAATCCCAACACCACCATACGGTTACTCAGCCTAAGGTTTCTATATAAGAGTTCGAAAATTACCGAAAAAGGTGACTCACTATAGTTTCTTATAAGAAACAAAAAACATGTATCTGGTATGAAATAGAGGCACCGCAAAATCCATCAAATTGGTGATACTGACTCTTCCATGCGCGTAAATTTTGAGCTGTCTCTTATGTAAAGTAATGTTAGTACCTTCCCCACACACAGTGTTAACCATGAATAGCTACACGAAACAGAAACAACATTTGTCTCCATAACTATCGCGTAGAAAAATCAAGAGTTGGGACAAACTTTTACGGCATCTGCTGACTAACAATAAAAAGTCATTAGATATTGACGTTGTTCATAAGGAACTCAAATATACTAAGTGACATATAAATCCGAACACCCAGTTTAAATGGTTTTATTTTAATAAAAGTTGGTGAATGTATTTATCTTACTGTAAATAACAAGTGAAAAAATTTTCAGCCTTATCAGTTGGACATTCCGGTTTTTATACTGCTTTTTTTTAATTCACTAACGCTCTAAAAATGAATATTTCAGCCGCAGTAAAGAATCAACGTTGGTGGATTTTGGTTCTTGACAACCTTTACGATCGGTTACGATGCCTAGAGTACGGAGACCTGTACGATTTCGTCAACTTAGTGAGTTTGATAGGGGCCGTATAGTGGGACTTCGGGAAGCTGGACTTTCTTTTCGGGCAATTGCAGTTAGAGTGCAAAGAAGTGTGGTTAGGTGTTGTCAGGCATGGCTTCGAGAAGGCCGTACGCAAAGAGCAAGGGGCACTAGACGCCGCCGTAGAACAACAGACCGTGAAGATCGCCGCCTAAGATTATTGGCCTTAAGGGACCGTTTCTCCACTACCAGGTCCACTGCAAATGCATGGTTTGCAGAACACGGAAGACCTATTGGCATGCGAAGTGTTTACCGACGAATAAGAAGTTTTGGCTTGTTTTCATACCGGCCACACTGGGTCCTCGCTTTAACTCGAGAACACCGACGTAATCGCCTTGAGTGGTGCAGACAACGGTCACTCTGGGATCAGGAATGGAACAGTATTGTCTTTAGTGACGAGTCTCGATTTTGTTTAGGCATGCTATAGCTTATGGTTCCAGGTCACCTTTAATCTTCATCAGAGGTAACATGAACGCGCAGCGCTATATCCACGAAGTTCTAGAACCCCATCTGTTACCCTATCTTGACACCCTGGCAGATCCAACTTTCCAACAAGATAATGCCCGACCACATGTTGCAAGAGTCACAATAGACTTCTTTCAACATAATGATGTCACATTGTTACCATGGCCACCAAGATCTCCCGACTCATCCCCAATTGAGCACCTGTGGGATATGATGGGTTAGAGATTGCTCAATTTGCAACGTCCTCCTCAGACTCTAGAAGCACTTCGAGAGGAGTTGGTGGTTGCCTGGAATGAGATACCACAGGAGGACATTGACCACCTGATCAGAAGCATGCCTAGGTGCGTTGGAGAATGCGTAGCACATCAGGGTGCATCCACACATTATTAAAGGTCAAAGGGCTTTAAAGCATCGCAATCATTTTGAAATTTTTATCATTTACTTATTATGCTTCATTAAGTACTTATACAAAATTTTATTAAAATAAAACCATTTAAACTGGGTGTTCGGATTTATATGTCACTTAGTATATCATTCAATAGGAAAGGCATTCTTCAGAACGGATGAATATTTGGCAAATGACTTCACTGATATACCTAAAATGTTTGTTTATTTACATTACTGCTCAACATTTGTATTTGTTTTACATTTCTTTATTTGTTTGCCTGTATGTGTATAGTTAATTGTATTATACAGGGTGGCGCATCGAAAACGAAACAGACGCATTTACTGGCAGCTCAGTTTTTTTTTTTGGAAAAACGCTCAGACCCGTCGATTTTATTTTCGAAGGGGACACAATTTTGGCAAAAAATCACGTTAACACGTGCAGCCCCTGGGCGGGGGTGACACCACCCCCAAAATCTTAAATGGAAGGGGGGTCGAATGATACCTTATTTTAAAGGTCTTTCAATTCCCTTTATAATGATATAAAATTAATGTACCTACTTGAGTTCAGTAGTTTTGAAGATTTATTGATTTAAAGCTCAAATAAAACTAATACATCATCATCAGTGGCGATCAATACATTTGGCAGCAAAGTAATTTAAAAATGAAGAATGAACTGACCCGTTAGGCGAGTAAATGTTGAAAATGGCCACCATGACTCTCCATGCAATAATAAAGATTTTGCTCAAAACGTTGCTGCACATTTTGCAATATTTGAGGAGTAATTTGAAGGCACTCATTCACAATTCCTTGTCGCAGGTCTTCTAATGATGTTGGCTGAGTAGCATAGAGTTTGCTTTTTAAATGACTCCACATAAAGATATCCAAAGGTGATAAATCTGGCGATCTTGGGGGCCATTCAATGGCACCTCTTCTAGCAATCCACCGATCTGGAAACATCTGATCTAAATATTGTCACAAGTAATGCGTAATGTACCGCCGATCATTCTGATTTTCAATTATAGCTGTTAATGCAAGATCTATGGCGTCTTCCAGTAATTCCAAATACATTTCACCGGTCAAATTTCCAGGTAAGAAAAAAGGACCAACTAAATGATCGCCAAAAATACCAGCCCAAACATTTAATTTTTGTGGCTGCTGTGTTGAACCTCATGATAAATTCTGGGATTAGAATCGGACCAATATCGGCAGTTATGACGATTTACTACGCCATTTAAGAAAAAGGAACATTCGTCGGAAAAGGAGGTGTTGAATAGAAAATGTTCATCGTTTAGAATTCGTTCACTCATATTTTCAGAAAATTGTAATCGCCGATCAAAATCGTCTTCATTAAGTTCTTGTATCAGGTGAATTTTATACGGACGAAAAATATGGGCCTTTACAATCCGTTGGACAGTACGTCGACTAACACCACACACAGTCTCCAATTTGCAGGTACTTAACGTAGGATCTACATAAACTTGCCCTAAAACCCCCACTTCTATTGCTTAGTTTCTTATGGGATTTTCAATGTTGCGTTTTTTATTGGCGACTGACCCAGTTTCCCGAAATTTAGCTACAAGTTCTAGAACATATTTTCGATGCACGTAACTGTTCTCATGTCGCTCATTAAATATTTAATGAGCGACATTCTGCTTTTCTATTAGCGCACTTATTATTTCCGAAAAATATTTCGATAATTTCAACTCTTTCAGCTGTGGAATATACCATGGTTAATTTATCTAATAAAGCGTTACAAGTTATTTTAGCAACAAAGTTTGGTCAAATCAATCGCAAGCTATGTACTAAATACCTATTTAAAATAAGTACGAGATATTTCCTTATCTTTCTTCAAGAAATAACTTCTTTGCCACAAAAAAAAACGCTCCAATAGCTATTTCCAACAACAAAATGATAAACAAACCATGGGCGTAGTGAAGAAAAGCATTTACTTATTAAGCAAATTCTTTTAGTCAAATTTCTTCTGAAAGTAGTACAAATTAATCTGATGTACCTATTAAAGTCTACTTTAAGCTTTAAATCAATAAATCTTCAAAACTACTGAACTGAAGCTCATGTATTTTACATCGTTATAAAGGGAATTGAAAGACCTGTAAAATAAGGTATCACTCGACCCCCCTTTCCATTTAAGATTTTAGGGTTGGTGTCACCCCCGCCCAGGGGGCTGCACGTGTTAACGTGATTTTTTGAAAAACTTGTGACCCCCTCGAAAACAAAATCGACGGGTCTGAGAGTTTTTCCAAAAAAAAAACTGAGCTGCCAGTAAATGCGTCCGTTTCGTTTTTGATGCGCCACCCTGTATATTCTTCCAAACGATTTTCATGTATCTCTTCTATCCCATGAAGACATTTTTGCCTTGCTTTTTTTCTAATTTGTTTTTAGTAATTATGCCTTATGCAGCATTGAATTGTTGTTATCTGGTTTTATGCGTGTCTCATCTACTATTTGCTAAGCATTCTTCTTGTATATATTGACTTGTGTCTACCCTCTAAATTGACAATTTTGAGATTTTCTAGCTTCGCCTTTGTCACATAAACGGTCCATCCTCTGCATTATCACCCTTGGCTACTGCCTACCGGTTCGTCTCTGCTGAGAGCAGCACCATCGGGTTAGCGAGCCCGATGTCTCTGAATGGTAACACTTTATAATAATTTAAAATTATCGAAAGAGGCGATTCACCGAAATGTCTTATTTAAGCACCAAATAATTACCCGCTAAAGAAACTTGTTCAATTGCTAGTTAACTTTCAAGTTAGGTAACTATAATTGTCAGATTAATCAAAAATCTCTCGTGAAATATACTTGATTAGCTATGATAATTTTGACACTGCCATGATAATTTGAATACAGAAGATCAATATAATCAGATGTCAAAGCTATCATAGCGAATCAAGTATGTATATTGTCACAAGGCGCCATCGAAATCAATTTCAACGGTCGAAACTAGTTTAGAATCAAGCTCCTGGTCCCGATTAACATACACATACAAAGTATAATGTTTTTAATGCAGCCAAGTCTTTAATCAGTTAACAGTTTTTAACAGTAAAATCTAAAGCTCTATTCGCACTATTCACAATTTGAGTAATGCGTTAATCAAAATTAACCCCACTGTCAAATGTCTCGCCTAAATCACAAACAGTTTCGTACCGACTGATTACATGTCCTCCGATGTTCTAGGGGTAAATTACTATTTGTTGTTTTCGACAGAATGTAACCACTTTGCATTTAGCACTATTCAGATGCAGGCTATCCAATCGACACCAATCTTCAAACTTAGATAATTGACACTGTAAATACAACCCGTGATGTTGTTAATTTCAAAGAACAATTTTCAGTCATCGGCAAATATTACTGTTTCACAATGAATATTGCTACAAAGAATAAAAAAAAGCAATGGTCCCACATTCGAACACTGTGTCACCCCTGAAGGTGCTGAATAGCGAAAATACTCGAAGTCGAAGATGATCTGGTGAACTTCACCAAATGCCTTTGTGGAATCTGTGTACTCTACGTCCAACTGGTCCTGACGATCCACCCGATTTGAAAATGGAACACACTCTGCTTTCTTTCCAATTATCTGGAACACTAGATGTAGTAGTAGTACATATATATTTTCTTTGGAATTGCTATCCGAATTGTTAGTTATTTTTGTATCTA
Organism: Acanthoscelides obtectus; assembly: GCA_963669975.1. Lineage (NCBI taxonomy): Eukaryota > Metazoa > Arthropoda > Insecta > Coleoptera > Chrysomelidae > Acanthoscelides > Acanthoscelides obtectus. The sequence goes on along the minus strand of CAVLJG010000006.1, from coordinate 87,938,841 downwards.
CTTTTTTTGGTCTGAGTTTCTTTCCAAGATTCTTGCGTTTAAGTCTTTGTTCCATCTTAGTGATAAGCAAGGTTGGACTAAGCTTAAAACGCAAATGTATTTGGACCACATGGACAGGCCGCTCGGTATTGTGGCTCACTACAGCTGCTGCACATCTTCCATGATATGACCTCTTCTTGCAATAATTTATTCGCTTACCCCAACGTATTTTGCGATTATAGAGTTGAACTGCTCCATACTATTGTCGTCCTCATCATCGATTAAACTCACTGAATTCGTAATTAAAATTGTCGCATATGACCTTTTATTGTCCATTATCAACCATAATGAAAAATTCACCCAAGAACAATCACACCAACAAGAGTACAACACAACAATTCAACAACACAATATCGACGAACAGTAACAAGAGTAGAACAATACTAAATGATCACTAGCTGAGTACCAAAATAGGAAACGATTTACAGGCTAGATCGCTAATCGAAATCCGACTCTGTTATTATAAAAATTTACCTCGGTAGGCACCCGCAGTCATCCTTTCCTCTTTTAAAGTAGCGCCGACCACCGTCTAAGACCAGCCCACAATCGTTTCCTTTTCACCCCCCCCCGTTACCTCAGCAGATGGTGCTCGTGCTTCTAGGAGCCCCGTTAATATCTTTTAACTACATTGCATTTGTATTGATAGAGCAACTATCTAGAAGTATTTTATAGAAAAAATGAACAATGTATAACCTTATTTGTACATGCAGCTAAATACAACAGTTGAAAAGGTTCGCTTTTTTAAATTTAAGAAAAAATTCAATATCTCAAAAACGGTGACACTTTTGTATGGGTAAGTTTTTGTTATTTGGGAGGTTAGTTAAAAGCCTACCTTCTTCTTAAGTTTGTCATGCTACTTATTGGACACCCTGTGTATTATAGTAGTAGATGGTCGAAACAATCAATCATAATTAATGACCTCAAAATAAAATTATAACAAAATTTAAGTTGTTAACAGAATAATTCAATTCAGAGTAAAAAGCGTGGGGTGTATTTCACTACATTTTCATCTCATAGATAGATGCCAATAGAATGATTGTAACATTATACATGGTGACTTCGAAGTTGAGTCATTTATTTTAACAGTGAGTAGATCTGATCAAAAGAAATGTTTTTTTCCTTTACCATTTTTCTGGTAAAATTAAAGTAACAAAGTTATAGCCCTTTGGAAGTTTGAGTACCGCCCTGTCTCAATAATAATATTATGTGCTCGTGTTTGGCAACAACGGATATAATCCGCCTTATCGGTTCATCGCATCGGAAACAAAAGAGCGAAAGAATTTGGAACGATGTTTTTACAATTATTTTATTCAGTTGTATACAGTCAGTGTCAGTCGGTAACGCGTGAGTGAATAGTGGTGTCTGTTGCGTGGCTCAAACGAAATCAAAAATGGCACATGTTTACGAAAATGCTGAACTTGTGGACATGATTCTTATTTACGCGGCATCACGGATTTAGGCGGATCGGTTTCCCAATCGAGTGCAACCAACCCCTCGTGCCTTTGTTAATATAGTACAAAGGGCTCGTGAATCAGGTGACTTAAGACCTCACAGGGGAGGGCATGCCGGTGCTCCAAGACCGCACGATCAAATACAGGTCCGCACTGAAATACTTGTCGGGAGGATACTTTATAAAACAAGGTAACATTTTTTTTAAATTTTTTTTTATTTTTACACACATATTTTGGTTTATCTTCCTTCTACAATCATTATCTGAAAATTAGTGACTCAACTTCAACGCTTTTTACTCTGAATTGAATTATTCTGTTAATAACTTTTCAAACTATTATTTATTCGCTAATCTTCCTGGTCTAATGTGTGAATTAAAGCGGAAAGGACATACGAAATATGCATTTCTTAGACCAAAGGTTGTTGACCGTCGACAATTTGACAGTGTTGTTAGATTCTGCCACGAAATTGAAATTTAAACCGAACACCCTTCATCATACTGTATTGAACTACAACATGAATTACAAATCGGCCCAGAAATATTTTCGATTTAGTTTGAATTCCCGTCGGTCCCGGTCAATCCGATCTAGCCGACCTGGAATTGGGAACGCACACGCATATCTAATGCGGTCCATTTGACATTACTGCCCTTTATTGATTGAATGCTCCTGAGATGCTATTCTGGACCTTACCACTGATGGCCTGTTAATTAATGCCATATATGGGATATTGATCCGAAGGGAAGCGACATATATATGTGGGATTAACATATCAAACTACATACTATGCACAAGCACTATATAACGTATACATATGTACAAATAATTCCATGTACTGAGATACGAGGATATGCGTGTCCCAGAATTTGGGATTCGTAATGCGGGAAGTTCCTAAAATGTCCTACGAACGTTCCTCGCAGCCTTATGTGACGCCTATAAAAACCTGTCTTTTAGCAACTTTTTATATGCAGCATTGTTCCTTTTTCACTTCCCTCGCCTTTGCGTTGGTCTATCTGTCTATAACTTGAAAAGTAAATTTTCATACAATGGTATGTATTCCAAGGACGCAAAAGCTCTGAAGCTTTTGAAAAGCGGTCTAGTGGCGGCAGAGAAAAGGCCACAAAGAAAAAAAAATAAGAATCGCTCAAACTTCGTTTTAACGTTTCCTGATCATTTTAAAAAAAATCTGTAGGGGTTGAAAGCTGGGCGTTGGGGTTGTAGTGGTTAGGGGGTTGTAAATCTTACGTATTCAGCATCAGTCAAATACGTTCTATCATTATAGAGCTTCGGTAACAACGGGAACATTAAATGATAAAATCCGATGTAAAATGTGCTCATAATTCGAGATAAATTGATTTGCTTTATATACATGTATGTAGTTAGATATACGAGTTCCTTCCCACTTCAGTTGACCCACTTCAAGATTTGTACCAAAATATGCCTTTATAAACTAAACATAACGAAACTATTTATTTTCTCAAAAAGATTATAGATACACTCTAGTCGTAAAAAATACATATTTGAAATCAGTTAGACCTATAACTAATAGAACATCTGAACAAATAAACAATATGCGAATAAATGCGCGAAGTTAACAAAGCAACAATTGAAAGATTACCATTGGGTAACATCACCTTTATTTTTTATTACGGCTGAAATTCTTTGAGGCATAGTGTTAACCAAGTTTTGGCAAAAATTTGGTGTAAAACAATCCCATATTTCTTGAAGCTTTTGTCTCAGTTCGGTGATTGCACGAGCAGGATGTTGTCCCATTTCAAAAGTGGTACATTATTTTCTTCCATCCATTTTATAGCCTTTTTTGAGGTATGGCACGCTGCACCATCTTGCTGAAACACAAAATCTTGGCCGGATGTCAAACATTCTTCCATCACTGGTAAAAGCGATTCTTCTAAAATTGCCAAATATTTGTTTGTATAGACATTTCCATCAATGAAATGAAGTTTTCCTACCCCTTTTGATGACATACTGCCCCAGACCATAATGGCTGCTGGAAATTTCACTTTTATCTTCAGACAGTCAATATGGAATGCTTCATTTTTTTGCGAATAACTCTACTGCGACTGTCGCCAACACAAACTTCGAATCGGGCCTCATCACTCCATTGTATTGCACACCATTGTTGAGGTGTCCATTATCTATGTTCTTTAGCCCATCTAAGCCGATTTTTCTTTTACAGTGGAGTTAATAGTGGCTTTTCTTTGGCATATAAACAAATTGTGCTACTTTATGGTGTTTACTTCACTTTTTTTATAAGAAAACTTAAATTGCAAGTGCTAAATCCCAGTTTGTGGGCCTCTCTATGAGTTGTGGACCTCGAAATTCTCCTTCCAACAACGTCACTCCACAGAGCACATAATTGTAAATAATTGGCACGCCTGTTTTTCACGATTATTCTTCTTAATTTAATGCTCTTCGATCGGCATTTGTGACATTACTTTTTTTCACATATCGTGGCTTAACATTAACTGAACCAGTTACGTTATATCTTCTAACAATATTTCTCACACTGTACCGCGATAAGTCTGATAAAGTTGCAATTTTTGAGTCCTGATTTCCCAGAATTAAAAAAATTAATTATCAGTAACGGAATTTTCTCACTAATAACCTTTCCTCTACCCATTTTGAAAACCTTAACCACCTAAAACTATTTTAAACGTATTCTGACAGCTGTGATTAATAAAAACAATTTTCATGGCTGTTATTTTTCACAGCCACCTATGCGTTATAGACTTATTTTGCATTGAAATGAAAATAGGTTGATATGCTGTAATTGCAACATGTGTTATTTTTATGCTGCAAATTTGATTAGGGAGTGATAAAGTTGGTGTTTTCTACTATATATTATCAAAATATTCATTGTTAATACTTTAATCCTATAACACCCTAATACATTTTTATTATTTGTGTTTGATAAAAAAAAAAACTAGGATTTCAATAGTTGGGCCAACTGAAGTGGGAAGGGGCTCGTAGTATAGTGTGCACCTACATAGTCACGATTCGATTCCACCTTTTAATACGACTTTCCTTTGAAACCTCTAACGAAGGCGTAGACGCATTAAGCTCACAGAAGATACAAAACTGTTAGGTGTAACAATTGATCAAACTTTAAAATTTGACAAAGACATTGATAGTACGTCAGAATTCCCAGTTTTATTAACAGCCCACTATGGATTTGCACATTCAATCATGCAGTATCAAATTATCGTCTGGGGAGACAGTAAACGTAATACAAAAACGAACAGTAAGAAATGTATTGGGAATGAAACCGAGCGAATGATGCCGAGAAGTTTTTAAAACAAACCAGCTGTTGATATTGCCTAGAATTTACCTTTGTTCTGTTTTACTTTTTGTATTTAAACGTCCAGGAAATTTTGAGCAACATACTTTTGATCACACATTCAATACCAGCATCAACCGAAAATACATATAATCATCGCACAGACTGAAATCAGCAGAAAAAGTCAGTGGCGACGCGTGACTTTTCCTAAACTGTTACCAAACCAGATGTGAAAAATCTTATTGAAAAAGTTTATTTTGAACCTACCAAATATAAGTTTTTGCTTATCTTAGGTATTTTATTTAAACTATTTTTAAATTAAGGTAAACATTCCTGGACTGAGCCTCTGGGGCACTTGATATACCATCATCTTATGCTATGACTAATCCAAGCCGTCCGAAAAAACAGTCGACGTTTCTAGATGTTTTGATCTTTTTTGGAAATGAATGTGAACAATTCCCTGTAATTTCCTCTATTGTCAGAGTCATCCCCTTCAAAATGAACGGTAATTCCTGTTTTGCCAAAAAACATGCGGTGTCTAGAAGTGTGCTGCCTAAAAGCTTGGTTAAGACAAGTTTCGATTCTTGTTATTGGCAATAATTTGTTTATTCCTGGGGGCAGCTCGTAAATAATAAATTCCAATATAAGTAACTCATGGGCATTTTAGTAATACATTATTATATATATTTTAGATATATACTAAGTGACATATAAATCCGAACACCCAGTTTAAATGGTTTTATTTTAATAAAAGTTGGTGAATGTAGATATTTATCTTACTGTAAATAACAAGTGAAACAATTTTCAGCCTTATCAGTTGGACATTCCGGTTTTTATACTGCTTTTTTTTAATTCATTAACGCTCTAAAAATGAATATTTCAGCCGCAGTAAAGAATCAACGTTGGCGGATTTTGGTTCTTGACATCCTTTACGATCGGTTACGATGCCTAGAGTACGGAGACCTGTACGATTTCGTCAACTTAGTGAGTTTGATAGGGGCCGTATAGTAGGACTTCGGGAAGCTGGTCTTTCTTTTCTAGCAATTGCAGTTAGAGTGCAAAGAAGTGTAGACACTGTGGTTAGGTGTTGTCAGGCATGGCTTCGAGAAGAGCGAGGGGCACTGGACGCCGCCGTAGAACAACAGACCGTGAAGATCGCCGCCTAAGATTATTGGCCTTAAGGGACCGTTTCTCCACTACCAGGTCCATTGCAAATGAATGGTTTGCAGAACACGGAAGACCTATTGGCATGCGAATGAGAAGTTTTGGCTTGTTTTCATACCGGCCACACTGGGTCCTCCCTTTAACTCGAGAACACCGACGTAATCGCCTTGAGTGGTGCAGACAACGGTCACTCTGGGATCAGGAATGGAACAGTATTGTCTTTAGTGACGAGTCTCGATTTTGTTTAGGCATGCACGATGGTCGTGCCAGGGTTAGAAGGCGACGTGGTGAAAGGAGGAATCCACAGTTTTTTGTTGATAGACATGTTCATCACACTGTTGGAGTTATGGTTTGGGGTGCTATAGCTTATGGTTCCAGGTCACCTTTAATCTTCATCAGAGGTAACATGAACGCGCAGCGTTATATCCACGAAGTTCTAGAACCCCATCTTTTACCCTATCTTGACACCCTGGCAGATCCAACTTTCCAACAAAATAATGCCCGACCACATGTTGCAAGAGTCACAATAGACTTCTTCCACATAATGATGTCACATTGTTACCATGGCCACCAAGATCTCCCGACTTATCCCCAATTGAGCACGTGTGGGATATGATGGGTAGGAGATTGCTCAATTTGCAACGTCCTCCTCAGACTCTAGAAGCACTTCGAGAAGAGTTGGTGGTTGCCTGGAATGAGATACCACAGGAGGACATTGACCACCTGATCAGAAGCATGCCTAGGCGCGTTGGAGAATGCGTAGCACATCAGGGTACATCCACGCAGTATTAAAGGTCAAAGGGCTTTAGAGCAGTGCAATCATTTTGAAATTTTTATCATTTACTTATTATGCTTCATTAAGTACTTATACAAAATTTTATTAAAATAAAACCATTTAAACTGGGTGTTCGGATTTATATGTCACTTAGTATACCTCCACCTAAAGAAAATCATGGAACAACAAGTTTTGGAATACGTTACAAATAAATCTATTTGACGACAGATTGAATCCGGTTTCCTCAAATCTTATGATACCACAGCTTAAGCTTACATGTTCGATGGTTTAATTTTTATCAGTCGGCAACATCAGAATTGTTTGTTTCGTGTTACTTGTTTACAGCAAGGCTGTCGATACCATAATACAATAATATACTTTGCACTAAATTGAAATGCTTATAGTCTTTTGAAAGCACGGTACCAATATGTATCACTTTATTTGAACGATTCCAATAAATCCCCCATAACATTGGGGTACCTCAAGGTTCCACTCTTAGACCTTTGTTATACTCTCTGAAAATTTCAGTCATTTCTAACAATATAAAGTACTGCAACGTTCATCATTTCGCAGATGCCACACAATTGTATTATGGTTTTCATATGAATGATGCATATTTTTCCTTTGATTTGATCAACAATGATCTGAATACAGTGTATTTTCAGCTGCTCATAACTTAACACTGAATGCTTCTAAATCAAAAGTTATGATTTTTGGACCAAAGCAGAAATGAATCATAGTAGAGAGATGAAAATCTATATCGGCTCAACATCAATAACAATCCATTACCAGTTTTGACTGTAAGCAAACTTCTGGGGTTCTGAGCTGGAACATGAAAGAGTTATATGCAAAATCCTATGGTATCCTCGAAAAAATATACTCTCAAAAATATTTACTAAGCAGTAAATTGAAATTACAGCTGCGTGTGTCACTAATTATTTCAAGGATATCTTATTGTGACGCTGTTTATGGACCTGCTTTATTGCAAAGTCTTAAGATCAAGCTGCAGCCCTTTCAAAATTCTTGTTCCCGTTATTGCACCTGCAATATATGTACGAGTAGTTTACCTGCTTTTTCACTCGTTCTTATGACTGATAATTATTTAATAAATACTTGGGGAATTCCAAAAGTCCCACCAGTACAAAAGGACGCATTATGGGAATTTCCAGGTACTTACTAACTATTTGCCCTAGATAGAAATTTTATTTTTGTTGTTTATATACAAGTAAGTGTCTTCAAGATTTACGCCAGAAAATTAAGACAGCAACAACAAAAACGAACTGGAATCTACAAGCACAGAATTTTTCTCGCGTTGTCGTTTATGCACCAAACCATGGCATTTTTAGCATTTATTTTGAATAGGCTGTTATTAGTCTAGTAAATATCAAATAAACAGCTATCTGAATTTTTACTGTAATGTCACCACTCTGTATAACGCATCAAAACTAATTTAGTGAATCCATGGAAACAGTTTTCAGATCTCTTAGATACGAAGGCGAAGTCTGCAATTTGAGATATACAAAAAGATCACTGGTAGGTGAAGTATATTACAGACTACAGACAGAAATATTTATGAAGCGTTCTACGTTATTTCTTATTTCCAGTCAGTTAAATTTTATAAACATTTACTTTAAGATGTCAAGTCACAAATACAAATCGACACCTAGATGTGAGGCACTGCGAAAATGTTTTGTGTCTGATGCGTCATTTCTAATTTTTCTGTGACGTTTAATTACACACAACGCGGGTGTGGTTGTGGTTATCCGTGAAGCTTCTCAAAGTTTTTGAAAACGCAATAAATCCGGGAAAATCACAATTCAGAAAGGTCAACACAAATAACCCGTCTGGTACAGCTAATAGATATACTTCATGGGCAGCATATTCTGTGATAATTTTCTCACAATCATCCAGATGCGATCTTGCTACTCAGAACCAAATTTCTTTCTGTTACATATTTTTAGATTATCACGGCATTCTGCAAGTAACAAAGCATGCTGGCAAACCGACTTGCAGCATAGTCGTTAAGCATGTCGTTGAGTATTTCCTCCATAGTTCATAATATTAATAGTAATACTAAATTCGCCTTTATTAAGTATATACAAGTATATACATACAGATCTAACACTAGTGGTGAAGTTTAGCCTTGGTCTATACTTACACTTAACCACTAGAGCGGAAAGGTATACAAAGGATACGATGGTAAGAACAAAATAAAAAGATACACAAAATCCAAGGTAACTCATATGACATAAAGCAAGGTAGAGCATGGTACAAATTACGAATTGTTACACACCTAAAAACAGAAAAAGAGAGGAAAAGGAATGCACATGGCAAATGGTGGACATCAACACTAAGCAATGGCTATGCCTAGTGTGTTCCACAACTTCATTAGTATTGAATCTTTGATACATGTTCTAAATTGGTTTAAATACATCACTTTATAGTTAGCATCTGTGTTGTTGTAAATACTAGTAGCATTGTATGTGAAACTGCACTGGAATAAAGATGAAGTATGGTGAGGAATAGTGGTCGTGCTTCTACGAGCCTCTTCCCAGTTCAGTTGGCCCATCTATTGAAATCTTAGTTTTTTCTTATCAAACACAAATAATAAAAATGTAGCAGGGTGTTATAGGTTTAAAATATTAACAATGAATATTTTGATAATATATAGTAGAAAACACCATCTTTATCACTCCCTAATCAAATTTGTAGCATAAAAATAACACATGTTGCAATTACAGCATATCAACCTATTTTCATTTCAATGCAAAATAAGTCTATAACGCATAAGTTGCTGTGAAAAATAAAAGCCATGACAATTGTTTTTATTAATCACAGCTGTCAGAATACGTTTAAAATAGTTTTGGGTAGTTAAGGTTTTCAAAATGGGTAGAGGAAAGGTTATTAGTGAGAAATTTCGGTTACTGATAACTAAATTCTTAAATTCTGGGAAATCAAACTCAGAACTTGCAACTTTGTTAGATTTATCGCGGTACAGTGTGAGAAATATTGTTAGAAGATGTAACGTAACCGGTTCAGTTAATATTAAGCCACGATATGTGAAAAAAAGTAATATCACAAATTCCGACCGAAGAGCATTAAGAAGAATAATCGTGAAAAACAGGCGTACCAATTATTTAGTTACAATTAAGTGCTCTGTGGAGTGACGCTGTTGGAAGGAGAATTTCGAGGTCCACAACTCAAAGAGAGGCCCACAAACTAGGATTTAGCACTTGCAAGGTAAGTTTTCTTATAAAAAAGCGAAGTAAAAACCCTAAAGTTGCACAACTTGTTTATAGGCCAAAGAAAAGCCACTATTAACTCCACTGCAAAAGAAAAATCGGCTTAGATGGGCTAAAGAACATAGACAATGGACACCTCAACAATGGTATGCAATACAATGGAGTGTTGAGGCCCGATTCGAAGTTTGTGTTGGTGACAGTCGCAGAAGAGTTATTCGCAAAAAAATGAAGCGTTCCATGTTGACTGTCTGAAGAGAAAAGTGAAATTTCCAGCATCCGTTATGGTCTGGGGCATTATGTCATCAAAAGGAGAATGAAGACTTCATTTTATTGATGGAAATGTGGATACAAACAAATATTTGGCAATTTTAGAAAAATCGCTTTTACTTCGCGCATTTATTCGCACATTGTTTATTTGTTCACATGTTCTATTAGTTATAGGTCTAAGTGATTTCAAATATGTATTTTTTACAACTAGAATGTATCTAAAATGTTTTTGAGAAAATAAATTGTTTTAGAAGTAAATAGTTTCGTCATGTTTAGTTTACAAAGGCATATTTTGGTACAAATCTTGAAGTGGGCAAACTGAAGTGGGAAGGGGCTCGTATGCCTGATGAGGCGCACTACCTCTAAGAATTAAGTTGAGATATAGAGGTTCAGATGAAAGTATTAATTTGTGGATGAAAATAAGATAATCAAAGTTCACTAAGTATGGCGTTTTGAACTAGCACAGAAAAGTAAACTTATTTAAAATATGATCAAATCGTCTCAGACCAAAGATAAATCTCATGCAACTGTTCTGAACAACCTGCAGTCTGTTCTCAGCTATGCCATTGAGGCACCAATAAAACAAAATATTACAGTAGGTAAGAACTGGTATTACAAGTGACTCAATTTGAAGTTTCAAGACTCTATACACACACTAGAAGCTGTCTAGTTAGCAAGTCGTCATTTTGTCGTTTTTTTGACATTATATAGATTTTTTCACGTAATAAGCCTACGGATCTTGAACTACACTCCTATTACATAATAATTATGTTTAAGTTGTGCGCGTTATACATATCTGTACCACAGTCAGATTAGGTAAAGTTCATTTTTGTCAAAAATGAGTTTAACATGTTAAGCTTACGATAATATTGGGAGTTTTCGTTTGCTACATGCAGCGTCCATCTCTCTGTAATAATAAGGAAGTTCCGACTTTCTTACTCATGTCAAGTCCCATACAATACAATGCAAGAAAAATATTTGAAATACAATTATCTCAGAATTACTTATTTGTTCTTAGCCTAGATAGATGGCGTTGCGTGTTTTAAAATCCCTTGATCGGCCGCTGATTCTACATCGGCCATGATTTCTTCTCCATACCGATGTTGACATTGAATCTACAAATTTCAACAACGCTATGTACTGATTTCGTGTTTTTTTCCGGTTTGACAACGCTGCTTGCATCTACTATTACAGTACAGTGACAATTTTCGATTTTCTATGCGATTGTTTTCATCAAAAGTACAATGTTCGGCTCATCGGTCGTATAAATAAATATCAATGTGTATTCTGTATTCCGAACTTATAGCATCTATGGATCACCATCATCATGCTGTAATATAATTATTTTGACGAATTCAATTCCTTCTTTTTAAAGCCGGCGCCCATGGTAACGAAGACATTGTTATTTATGGTGACTGGAATGTTAACTTTTTATATGATACCTACTGCTCAGAAGAGCAAATTCCGAGATCTGCTTCTATCTTATGGCTACCGAAATAAGTTAAATGGTGCAACCAGTTGTTCTACTATGTCTAGAAGTGCTATTGATTATATGTGCATAAACTTAATTTATTTAAAATATTTGAACTGGTCTAAAATAGTATTTATGGGATTATCAGATCATTCCTGTTAACTTTTAAAGGTTGACCTTTATAATAAAAATAATGGATCTAGGAAGTTTCATTATATAAGGGTGTCCAATGTTGTAAACTATAATATATTCTTGACGCATTTAAGAAATGAAGATTGGAACTCGTTTTCTGAATGCAGTGATGTGAATTTGGGATCTGAAACATTCGTTATAATATTCAAATATTATATAGATATATCTTTTCCAATAAAAAAGTTCAATAGGCTTTAAAAAACTTTTGGTATGCAAGAGAGTATGAGACATCACAAAAAATAAACAAAATCGGTCAATATAGATGATAACCCTACTTTTGATAAATTTGAAATTGCAAATGCGTGTCACGACTTTTTTGTAAGCATTCCGAAGAACCTCTTGGCTGAAAATACAAATCAGAATAAAGAAAGTGAGTTTCAATTCAGATGTGACCAGATTTATGACAATATGTTTATATGTCCCCTTTCTGAAAAACACATTTATAATATAATAATGAGTTTGACGAAGTCTAACTCACTTGGAATGGATAGTATTTCTAACAATTTGTTGGTTGCTGCTTTAAATTTTATTGTCTATCAGCTTACACTCCTTGTCAACATGTCATTGGTTAAAGGCATTTTCCCAAATATTTTTAAAACAGCCCGAGTAGTGCCACTTTTTAAAAATGGTGAGGATGGAAAAAGCAACTATAGGCCAGTATCTATTTTGAGTGCAGTCTCGAAGATTTTTGAGCGAGCCATATTTAAAAAAATAGTAGCCTTCCTCAAGGAGACAGATGTTTTGGCACACTGTCAAAAGTGTATAGGACTCTTTATGGATCTGAGTAAGGCATTTGATATAGTCACCCAACTAGCAAAGTAGTGCTATATAAGCTTTTGGTAAAAGAACTGTTCAGCCGTAAAAGCTGTCTATTGTTGTTGCCTGAACACCAAAATGGGCTTAATGTTGTGTGGAATACAAATTTGCTTTCTGCAGCATATTTGCTTCAAAATGAGGCGTTTAAAATATTCTTATAGCATAGTTGTACAACACCTTATAGGACAAATTTTGAACGGTTGCATAAACGTGTATACAACTATTTTATGCGGCTTATTTGCTCGGTAGTCAAAATAGTTGTGTTGTGGCATCCATGGTAAGATTTATACAACAGACCCGAGCCTTGTTGTTTTGGTGTGCACATTTACTACTTTAGGCAACAAATTGCTCCCAACGGAAGCACTTATATAACTGTCGTTTAGTAACTGTTAAAGGCTGTACATCTGCAACAATATTACAACCTTTATAGTACAAAATTGCTGGGCTCGGCATACATTTGTTGCTAAATATGTTGTGATACAACTTCACCATAACCTTACATTCTGCTGTCATCTTTTTAGTTAAAATGCCATCACCAATGTTTTAAGACATGCATATTGATTCAAAAGGTTTTATCAACTGTTCAAACAGGAGATATGAATCTGGTACAAATTCTGGGTAAATCATTCGACTCTGTCCGTATTTCATTTCAGAGATTTGTCAAATTGTTGTAGGCAACACCAAAATATTCTAATAAACCAAAGGCAACATGGACGATGCCATGATTAGATATACATAAATACTCGCCATGTTGTGCAAAAATATATTCCTCTATTGAAAATTATTAATTATGTTTCAGTTCGACATTACAGATATAAACTGATAAACATTAGTGTAATAGTGTCTAAATATAGGATTTGTGGAAGATTTAACGCAGATAATTTCAGTTTTTCATCTTCAAAATCTAAACATACTTTTGATCATTATTAAAATATCAGTCAAATATGAAGCCCGTACAAATTGCATAACTACTTTATATATATATATATATATATATCACAATAAAATTTGCTGCGCAAGTAAATCAATAGCAATATATCACAGTGTAGAAGTTTATCATATACCTGTGTATGAAATTCACAATGCCCGATATGTAAGTAAACAAGATGACTATCATGTGTTAGTTATATATTCTTCACTTCACCTATACAATAAATAAGAAATAGTTTGGTAGCAAATAAAGTAGAATCATGTAACAGAATAGTTGTATAGTTGACAAAAACTGAATCTAGCACTGACGCAAATAGCGGCTGCAATAGGTTTACACTTTTGTTGTATAACTGTTACCTGCAGTCCTTAAACAACCTATTAAATGACTGGAGTGTCCTATTAGGTGTGCCCATTCCGCATGTATAGCTGTTCTAGGAGCGTTTTGCCAATGTTCTTACAACATACAATGCTGTGGAAGGAAGACTGTATACTCGTACCTGCAACTCTAGTAGGAGTGATAATTGTTAGTTGGGCAGTCATCAAATATTAAGTTATAAGCTATATAATTATGGATTACGCGGAAAAATATACGATTGCTTTAGGTCATGGATGAATGCTATTCTTTACGGCGTAAAGTCAAGATCGGTAAACCTCAGGGCTCGATGCAAAGCCCATTACTTTTTTTGCTATTTGTTAACGGCTTGCCAGGAGTTGGTAGCATCACGGATGATTTGGTTATGTATGCTGACGGTAGCACCTACCTATGTTTTGAAAACAATATAAAGTCACGCATTGATGAATTACAATGCATAATAAATACATTTACAAGCTGTTTTTCTAGCAATCAATTGTCACTGATCTCAAAAACGACTGTCTTCACAGATTTTACTCCTCGTTCCACCACAATCAATGAGAGTCAGTTAGCCAAGCTCAATGGCAAGTCTTGGGTTCAAGTAGCAAATACAAATTTTCTAGCACCACATAAGTACACTATGTGAAAGCTTGTCATCTGTTTGTTTTGAAATTTGGAGGCTCTGACAAGTATGTCGAGAGAAGGTTATAATTTCATACTATCATACACTGTTTGCTTCTAGAGTAAAATATGGCATTATCTTTTGGGGAACATCAACTCATGTGCAGAGGGTTCTTATATTGCAGAAAAGGGCATCGAGAACAATAACTGGTGTAGCACCGCGTACATCGTGCAAAGAACTTTTCAAAAAGTATAAAAAACAAATATTATGATGTTAGAACTACGAGGGCTATTTGATAAGTCAGTGACTTTTTAAATAAAAAAAATGCTTTTCGGCAAATAAGCATTTTATTTCTCAACATCTCCTTTCAACTCGATACACTTAGTCCAGCGTTTTTCCAATTTCTTAATTCCTTCCGAGTAGTACTTTTTATCAAGGCTCCCAAAATATGCGTTTGTTTCAATGATAACCTCTTCATTCGACCCAAATTTCTTACCAACCAGCCATTTTTTTAGGTTTGGAAATAGGAAGTAGTCGTTGGGTTCTAAATCTGGAGAATAGGCTGGATGGGGCAGCAGTTCGTAGCCCATTTCATGAATTTTTGCCATCGAGACTACACACGTGTGTACTCGTGCGTTGTCTTGATGGAACAGCAATTTTTTTTTTCGCCAAATGCGGTTGTTTTTGCTTCAAAGCAACGATGACTCTGTCTAACAGCACTGAATAGTACTCTCCCATGATCGTTCTGCCCTTCTCAAGGTAATCAATTTAAATCATACCGCATGCGTTCCAGAAAACTGTGGCCATAACCTTGGTGGCTGACAGACCCACCTTGGCCTTCTTTGGAACACGCTCACCATGTGAAACCCACTGTCTTGATTGTTCTTTGGTTTCTGGTGTATTGTGATGAATCCGTGTTTCGTCTACAGTTACAAAACGGCGCAAAAATTCGTTCCTATTGCGGCTGAACATCGCCAAACATTCCCTTGAAATGGTCACACGGTTGCGCTTATGGTCGACTGTGAGCAATCGCAGCACCCATCTCGCGGATAGTTTTTTCATGTCCAAGTATTCATGTAAAATGTGATGTACCCACCCAGTAGAGATGCTTACAGCCTCAGCTACTTCACGTACTTTTATTCTTCGGCATTCCAATATCATCCCATGGATCTTATCCACGATTTCTGGTGTGATGACCTCTTTTGGGCGATCTGAACGTTCGGCATCACTTATGCTGGTTCGACCACAACGGAACTCAGCAAACCACTTCTTCGCCATTGAAATAGATGGTGCAGAGTCTCCATAGTATTTGTCAAGCCTTTCCTTGGTTGCAGTGATGTTTTTTTTACGCAAAAAATAATGTTTAATCAGAACACGAAAGTCACTTTTCTCCATTTTTGTTAGAATTTTTGAGACTGTCTACTTTCAACGGCTATCAAACTCAAATGAAATGACATAGATTGTTCAAATTTTGACAGTTGTCATATAAAACATGGCAGTTGACGGCAGCAGTGTTGCATTCAAAGTTACTTCGCTTGAAATTCAAAAAGTCATTGACTTATTAAACGGCCCTCGTATTAATGCATGTGAAATCAAATTTATGTAACTTTCCATTCAACTCAAATGTTCACACCTATAACACTCGCAATAATACTGCAATAGTCATCCCCGCATATCAGTCGTACAATTTTGAAAAAAGTCCCAACTATCTCGGCTTAAAACAAATCAATAAATTAGAAAATTATATTAAAGACAGTGTGTCAGAATTTTATTCTACACTTTAAGTGTGCAT
Source organism: Acanthoscelides obtectus (assembly GCA_963669975.1). Lineage (NCBI taxonomy): Eukaryota > Metazoa > Arthropoda > Insecta > Coleoptera > Chrysomelidae > Acanthoscelides > Acanthoscelides obtectus. The sequence goes on along the minus strand of CAVLJG010000006.1, from coordinate 87,922,433 downwards.
CGACGTTTCCTATGCCATGTATTTGGGCGATGGGAATAAATTGATTACTGGAATTATTATTATTGATGATTTTCAGGCCAAAAATATAATTTGCTATCAAGCATCAAGTAGTTTAAAAATGCTTGATCTCAACTCGAGTAGAACAATAAAAAATCAAGTCAAAATCAAGTACTAACGCTTCAGGCAATTTTACTGTCAAGTCAAGAAGTATATGAAAATATCCAGTTACTTGACTTTATGAATCCCTACCTACATGGATTTTGGGCCTCTTTATAATCGTGATCTTGCTGACCAGCGTCCTCGGTTGCCGTCCAACCATGCCGAGATAGAAGCTCCGGTTTCTACCCGATAATGCCTTTCGTAGCCGGCACGGAGTTTTGCTGTCCTCCTTCCCGTCCCCTCTGCACCCTCTTTCATCCCCCTGCCCGAAACGCGCCTTTCGCGGAGGATTACGTCCTGTCGCGAGTCGGCGGCAACGCCAACGGAGAGCGGACCCCCCTTGCGCCCTCTCAAAGCCGCTCGGTCAGTGGCGTAGGTCGGTGATCATTATCCTCCAAGATGTGGCGATATTTAGCTTTCATAAATTGTTTTTGATCGAAAGAAAACGGTAAGAGATACGGAGCCGCTTAAATGGGCGTAAAGTTGCGTATTTAGGTAACTAACAAAAGACCTCTTCGAAAGTCTAGAAACTCAAAGTATTTCCGGAGAAAGACGAAAAAAAAAAACAAATTTTCCCAAAACAGTTTTGATTTTTTTCCTGACTTTATTTGTAATAGAATTTCGAAATAAATTCCATATTAGCATTGCCACTTTATCTCCCATACAAGATGGCATAATTAGAATTTCAATATGACGCTTTGCCTCTTGTCCTCTAGCATCAAAATTTTTTTTACGGACGCCAGGTAAATAGAGTTTTCAACTCTTAATCCAAAAATGTATAATAATTCGCACATTGACAATGCCACACCTTTGCTATTTAAAAAAACAGTTTTTCCTAGGTAGACTTTGACATTATCAGATAGCCATTTTTGTGATTTTTTTATTTCTCTTGCCTTTACTTGAGATGAGATTTCAAAGTCAATTATACGTTGTCGTTGTCAATTTTTCTCATCAACAATATTTCGCAGTCAAATTTTTAATTCAAGGCTTCTTCTTTCAACTTCCTTCACCAACATAGTATTTTCATATGGACGCTATATTGGAGTTTTGTATATTTAAATTGAGTCTTCAGTACTAAATTCAGTGATTCATTCCCTTAGTTGTCCATGAATTTGATGTTGGATGAAAATAAATTATAAGTAATTTGCGATGGCAACGAATGTTTTGTTAATGACCTAAACTTAACCGGATTAGTGAAAATGCGAGACTTAGTTTGAGGCTAAAAATACGTAATACTTCTATATCTACGGAACGTTGGGACACCCTGTGCCTTGTTATCTGTGACCAATAGTTTTCTAGCACACAGTATTCGTAAGAAGCCTAGGAACTTCAAAAATATCCCCGCAGATCCTCGGTGAGATTTTCACCTCAATTGAATATTTAGAGATGAACAATTTACTTCCTGTTCATCAGTCTGGATTTCGTGCTGGACACAATACAACTTCTTCACTTCTCCATTTGACAAAAAATATCTTAAATAATATGGGTAAACATATTAATACAGTTTTAGTTATGGTCGACTTCTCTAAGGCGTTATACACTGTTAATCATAAAATTTTGTTGAGTAAGTTAAAGTATATTGGACTTTCTGACATTCCGCTTAAATTTTTGGAAAATTACTTAACTAATCGTACACAAAAGGTGAAGACAGTTAGAGGTGTCTCATCTTCTGTTGCCGTTTCTTCAGGTATCCCTCAGGGCTCTGCCTTAGGTCCTTTCCTGTATTTGATATATACTTTTGATTTACATTCATGTATTGAGCATTGTGCTTACGCGGATGATACGCAGCTTTCTTTTCATTTTGACTTGTCTCATCTGGATGAAGTGTCATATAAGATAAATTGTGATCTTGCCAACATCACTGATTTTTGTAAAAGACACATGTTGAAGATTAATCCAGATAAGAGAACTTGCATACTTTTTTATCCTAAAAATTTGCATAAAAGAGTAAGGGACAGCATTGCATTGAGTATCAACAACGAGCTGATTCCTATTGTGGAACAAGCAACAAATCTTGGTGTCATCTTCGACTCTAGTTTTGACAAACATGTGTGTCATCTATCGAAGTCCACCTACATCAAATTAAGAATGTTATATGCTAATAGATTCATTTTGAACTTTAAAACGCGTAAGAAGATAGTAGAAAGTTTGATAATGTCCTGCCTCATCTACGCTTTAACTTTATACTATCCTTGTCTTGACTCGAAGAATCGGTGTAGGATCCAAAGAATGCAAAACAACTGCTGTAGGTTTGTGTATGGTCTTAGTAAATATAGTCATGTCTCCTCTAAGATCAAGGAGTTGAAATGGCTGAAAATGGATCAACAATTTGAATATAGTCTCAAGGTATTTGTGCATAAGATATTGTGTACTAAAAAGCCCATCTACCTCCATAGTAAGTTGGTAACTAGAAGAAACCTAGAGATATGAGGCATAACAATAATTTGACAATGCCTTTGCACTACACCGCAATGCTGTGAGGTTATACAAATCAACCGACCCTGCCTGGAGAAGCAAAAGTGTAGTATCATTCAGGAAGCTGGTTAAAAATCAGCTGCTAGATGTATTATAATTAGTTGGTAATATATTTATACTAAGTGACATATAAATCCGAACGCCCAGTTTAAATGGTTTTATTTTAATAAAATTTTGTACAAGTACTTAATGAAGCATAATAAGTAAATGATAAAAAATTCAAAATGATTGCACTGCTTTAAAGCCCTTTGACCTTTAATAATGTGTGGATGCACCCTGATGTGCTACGCATTCTCCAACGCGCCTAGGCATGCTTCTGATCAGGTGGTCAATGTCCTCCTGTGGTATCTCATTCCAGGCAACCACCAACTCCTCTCGAAGTGCTTCTAGAGTCTGAGGAGGACGTTGCAAATTGAGCAATCTCCTACCCATCATATCCCATACGTGCTCAATTGGGATAAGTCGGGAGATCTTGGTGGCCATGGTAACAATGTGACATCATTATGTTGAAAGAAGTCTACTGTGACTCTTGCAACATGTGGTCGGGCATTATCTTGTTGGAAAGTTGGATCTGCCAGGGTGTCAAGATAGGGTCAAAGATGGAGTTCTAGAACTTCGTGGATATAACGCTGCGCGTTCATGTTACCTCTGATGAAGATTAAAGGTGACCTGGAACCATAAGCTATAGCACCCCAAACCATAACTCCAACAGTGTGATGAACATGTCTTTCAACAAAAAACTGTGGATTCCTCCTTGCACCACGGCGCCTTCTAACCCTGGCACGACCATCGTGCATGCCTAAACAGAATCGAGACTCGTCACTAAAGACAATACTATTCCATTCCTGATCCCAGAGTGACCGCTGTCTGCACCACTCAAGGCAATTACGTCGGTGTTCTCGAGTTAAAGGGAGGACCCAGTGTGGCCGGTATGAAAACAAGCCAAAACTTCTCATTCATCGGTAAACACTTCGCATGCCAATAGGTCTTCCGTGTTCTGCAAACCATTCATTTGCAATGGACATGGTAGTGGAGAAACGGTCCCTTAAGGTCAATAATCTTAGGCGGCGATCTTCACAGTCTGTTGTTCTACGGCGGCGTCCAGTGCCCCTTGCTCTTTGCGTACGGCCTTCTCGAAGCCATGCCTGACAACACCTAACCACAGTGTCTACACTTCTTTGCATTCTAACTGCAATTGCCCGAAAAGAAAGTCCAGCTTCCCGAAGTCCCACTATACGGCCCCTATCAAGCTCACTAAGTAGACGAAATCGTACAGGTCTCCGTACTCTAGACATCGTAACCGATCGTAAAGGATGTCAAGAACCAAAATCCGCCAACGTTGATTCTTTACTGCGGCTGAAATATTCATTTTTAGAGCGTTAGTGAATTAAAAAAAAGCAGTATAAAAACCGGAATGTCCAACTGATAAGGCTGACAATTTTTTCACTTGTTATTTACAGTAAGATAAATACATTCACCAACTTTTATTAAAATAAAACCATTTAAACTGGGTGTTCGGATTTATATGTCACTTAGTATATGTTCTTTTTGTGTTATCCGTTCTGTATTGGTTCTTGACTGTTTACTTTTTGGCAAACCAATATAGCGCGGATTTATTAATTGTTTGTGTTCTTTTTCCCTTTATTATTAGTTCTCTTAGATGAAAGCCAGAGTGATTGATATATTTATTTTTAGGTAGCATGTATTACTTTGAAATGTATATACATATTTAAGCACACAATAGGGTTGGGTGTAAGAGTAGCCAACTGGCTAAAGTTCGCCCTATTGGTGTGTTGTTAATAAAGACATTTATTATTATAATTATTATTTTTAGTTCATACGGTTTACTTTGCAGTTTTTGGTAGAATACTTATATAATATATTTTATTACCGGTATTACACAGTACATCTACCTTTCGACCATTAATCCTGAGACCAAGTTTTCTAAAATTTTTTCGGTCTTCATGGGAATCTTTGGACTTACAGAAAAATCCCCGCAGATAAAATAGATAGCTTTATGAGCATTACTGAATAAAAAATTAGTAATAATTTAATTTTAGTCAATAGTTATCATATACTATTTGAGTAGCACGTGCAGGTATTTTTAGGGCAGAAAGTAAATCCAAAAATAAAAGAGTTCCTATAAATATGAATCGAAAGATGCTCCTCTACCTTGATACAGGGTGATGTAGTTTTATTTACGAAATTCGAAAATATTTCTACGGTCCGGTTAAAGATACGGACTTAGGATTCCAGACGTTCAGTGAGCACGTCATAAGCAATAAACGCACAGTTTTTTCGGTTCAAACTAAACCATGGAGGTAGAAAATGGGGTACCTGGACTTCTAGTAGGAAATATTTTCTACGCCGCTGGCCTTTTCAGAGAAGAGAAGTGCATTTTATAAAGATAATATTTGAAGAAAAAAAGGGTAGGTTCTGACACGTGTCATACTGAGGAAAAATCGCTGCAAAATCACATTCTGTATTATACAGGCCAAATAGTGAGCGGAATGAGATGAAGTGAAAATCTCACCGGGGATCTGCAGGGATATTTTTGAAGATCCTAGGCTTCTTACGAATACTGTGTGCTAGAAAGCTATTGGTCACAGGTAACAAGGCACAGGGTGTCCCAACATTCTGTGGATATAGAAGTATCACGTATTTTTAGCCTGAAAATAAGTCTATTGGACATGATTTACCTCTATGCAAAATTACGTCGTTTGTCCGTTAGAGGCATACTTTTTCCTCGTAAGGTGACCAGAAAGATTGCACATAATGAAGAACCCCTGTTCGCAGGATTAAAATAAAGCAGCTTTGAACGAGTCCTGAAAGTACCTTTATCACGGGCAAATCTGCAAATATTTCGAGGAAGGTGATAATAAAATACTTATGAAGGGTGGATTCCGTCGTCTTAATAGTATGCAAGCGCGCATTTTCACTAATCCGGTTAAGTTTAGGTCATTAACAAAACATTTGCTGCCGTCGCAAAGTACCTGCTTTACCACTAGGTCTATCATCCATAGACAAGAATCCTTCCGAATGTTCCAGAGAAAAATTCGATGATAAAATATGATACCTGTCACACGGGTAACTTTAATAGATAAGTGGCGGCGAAAACAAGTTATGAATGAAATTGTCATAGTCTATAATGCATTGGTACGTCTAACATCGTAACATTGACTTTTTTTAACATAAATTTAGCTACTCTACCTGAAAATATGACTGACAAGCTATCAAAACTGACTCTTCTTTTTTCTCGGGCAATATGTCCCTAACTTCAGATGCAGTGATCTAAACCCTAAAGATTACAGAAAAAAAAGGTTGGCTTGCCAGCCTTAACGTCACTATGACCCAAACGGATCTATTGTGATCCCCACAAATATACTTTCTAAAGCACTGTGTCCAGCCTTGATCATTTAACCAGACCCCATAGCCTTGAAGCAGGGCCTTGCATGTAGTTATTCACTGCTTGATTTGTCGTACCTACTATCTGAAAGCATGGCCTTGTCAAGCCTTCACAGTGACACAGGAGATGCACTGGGGTTGCTTCATGCTCTTTGCAGAAACGGCTTGTGGCCTCTTCTGTCAGAACCAAGAGCCTCATATGTCGATTTAGACCACATTGTCCTGTCAGGTGATCCACTACGACCTTCCTATTTAATCTGGGTAGGTCCTATGTGGATGCATACCTTCATTATTTGACTGCCTTTGCCCCAGTTGGCTGTTCCACCATTCTAAGGACTTTTTCTTGGTCCGATTTCTCGTAAACTATTAAGTGCCTATTCTAGTCACGTCACAGAAAGTCTGTGGCCCTACAAAGCGATTGGCCGCACCCTGTCGGGATCACTCATCGGCCTTTTCAATTTCCTTTGCGCCTTTCATATCCTGGTACCCAGAGATCTCAGTTTTTGGCCTTGCCTCATAAATGCCAGCTCCAGCTTCGTCTTCAGTTTTCTGGTAAACATTGTTTGGTAGTTTTTATCGAAATTGTACACTGGGTCAGTTGTGCCCGTGGACATCACCAATATAGGATATGACTAATCGGTGATTGGCCTTGAGCTAGTCTGTGAGCCACAGAAAGAGCATTACCATAAATAAATATTTGTAATGGTGGTAGGTCGAAAAGAGAAGGACCCCCAATGCTGCAGTGAACACGGTACGCATGGCCACCGTGGCACTCAAGGAGTCGTACCGCTCCCAACTGTGTAGTCAAACCTATAGTACGGAAGGTATATCAAACTTCTTCTGACAGGGCATTCCAGAATATACTAGTGATCTTAGATTTGAGCCCTGTTTCATTGAATGGAGTTTTGAGATTTTTAGTTAAATACGCTTTAAATACTATATATTAAGTTTATTTAATAATTTTGGCTTTTATTTTATTTTTGGTCAATTTCAAGTAGTGTGATTAACTTGAAAATTTGCACAAGGGTCAGTTTTATAATTCCTTAGATTGTAGCTTAAAAGAAATTAATTTATTGGCCAAATTCAAATAAAAAATTCAGAGTAATTCCACTTGATCGGCAGTGAAATTTCTTGGAATCAATAAGTATTAACTTGCTTTTTTACGCTTTTACATTAATAATTATGCTTAGCTATTGTCGTTTTAGGTATTATTTTTAACACATTTTTAGTTTTTTATACATCTCATATTGTTCAGGGGGTTAGATAATAGTATCTAGATCTCGGCTCCTGTAACATTAATACAAATAAAAAAGACGAAGTTATTATTATTAATACAATAATTTTGAAAAAAATTCGAGTGTGAAAATTTATTAAAAAATTGAGTTTTTAAATTAGGAAAAAATTGGATTTGAACATGGAAAATAATTGGAAAATTCTCAAATTTGGAAAATAACCTGAAGAATTTGAAATTTAAATACATTAAAATTTTGGGAAAAATTTGGAAATATAGAAATATGAAAAAATTTGGAAGTAAATTTAAATTTAATAATAATGATAATGGCGTATTATCCAGTTGACCAATGAGGCACATAGAATAATAATGGTCTAAATCCACTCCATTCACAATAGGTCCTTGTTTCAGTCTCCGGTCAACAGATGGCGCCATTATACTGTTATTCTGATTTGAATTCAATATAGTTCATTGTATAAATGGCATTAATCACGCATTCAGGATCCAGTCCCAGTACAGAACCTTGCAGTACACCTATAACAACACTAGTTTTGTCTGATGTTACATGTCTTACATCAGCATTACTGGGGCAGACAATAGAAGCATATTGCGATCCATGTTGCAAGTACGACTTTATCCAAAGGTACGACGTTCCACCAATTCCGCATTTAGCTGATTTCATCAACAATATATCATGATTGACACAGTCAAGGTCGCAGAATGTGTTTGACCATTGTATCAAAAAAAGAATGTAATGATGTAGAATCTGATTTTCCGCTATAAAAACCATGCTGATTTTGCGATAATATAACGTTTTCATTCAAAATCAACATCAGCCTATCCAAGTAGCAATATTCAAATATTTTGAAAATTTGAGATATACCAGAACTCAAAGCTCTTGATTAAAAGTACTTTTGTTGTCTCTAAAAAGTCAGAAAATAAATTATACTTAAAAAAACTCAAAAACAGCTTTAATAACCAATCGTACTAATAAAGGTGAAAATAATTTCCAAGTAGAGTTTGTGTTACTGCAATAATCAAGTATGACTAAATAATTTCGAATAAGCTCAATATGCAGCTCGTCAAGTGTAGGAAGAGATGCGAATTTTTGAATAATAACACGCCTTCTCGGTTCGGAGTATTTTTTTTTTTTTTTTTTGGTGAGGGGGAATGCATTTACGCACCATACCATAGCCCGAGCTATGGCGTGTGTGGGACTCCAGGGTCTTGAGGAGATCATCTAATACCCACTAAACCCTAAACCTCCGCGTGGTCCGACTCATCAGCGTCTCGGTAGGCCATGTGTTGTGCGTGACCTGCGGTCTGCTACAACGTCTCCTCATGTGTTTCAGTCTCTGGGAACGCCGGGTTGGTTCCCTTTACCTCGCACATTCTATCGATGTCGTTAAGCGATCATCGATAGAGGGTCTGCTAGGTTCTCTTGAAACTCTTGTTTTCGAAAAATCAAGAGTTTCACGCCCTCTTACCAATATGTTGTTCCTGGTCCTGGTCCTGAAGGGTCCTGGTCCTGGTGGGTCCTGGTCGTGGCGGGTCCTGGTCCCGGTGGGTCCTGGTCCCGGTGGTTCCTGGTCCTCTGCATCCACGCCGCGGGGGGGGGGAGCAACCGCGAGTTCTCCTACTCTCCTAGTCAAGGTTCCAGTTAGCGGGTGCCAACTGGGACCTTGGTCTGGGGTACCTGGTTCTGCGGTTGCGAGGCCTCTCGTCCGGATCGTAGTCCATGAGGAATCGTAGCTGCTCGTTCGGGTGGTCCTGAGCTTTCTCGAAGGTCTTCTCCGCTTTTTTCCTCATGTACTCGTGGATGGTGTCCCAATGCAGGTCTCTACGCAAGGTTGAGTTTCTTACGTAGGATGGTGCACTGGTGGCGATCCGGAGTAGCTTCATCTCTAGAGCAGCAAGTCGCTTGCGGTAGCTGGGGGCAGCGTACCCCCAGACCGCGAAGGCGTAGGCGAGCTGAGGTCTGGCGATGGCCTTGATCAGCCGTAGCTTGGTCGCTAGCGGCATCCGGTTGTGTCTACCCAGTAATGGGTAGAGTTGAGCCATGGCTGCTCTGGTCTTTGCGATGACAGCTTCTATGTGGGCTTTCCAGGTGAGGGACTTGTCAAATACGATCCCCAGATATTTGACTTTGTCGCTCCACTGGATATCTTCGTCGAAGATGGATGGTTCGAGAGGTCTTGCAATCCTTCTTCGTTCAATGAAGATTGCCTGCATCTTCTGGACGTTGATGCGGATTTTCCATTTCACGCACCAGTCCTGGATGTGGCCCAGTTCATCCTGTAGTCTCCTACGGATGATCTCGGGTCGTCTATGCTTGGCGGCTATAGCAGTGTCGTCTGCATATAGGGCCAGCATTGTGTCAGCTGTCTTCGGCACATCGTGAGTATAGATGTTGTAGAGCAGGGGGGCTAAGGTCTTGTTGAATGGCATGTACCAATCTTCACCGTGAACCATCTTTGTGTTAGATAGCTCTGGATCAGTTGGCACATGTTCGCATCGATTCCGGCGGCTTCCATTTTGGCGATGAGTCCATCGTGCCAAACTCGATCGAAGGCTCGTTCCACGTCCAGCAGGACGAGACCGGTTGCCTCCTGGAGATTGAAGCCGCTAGTGATGTTTTCCGTCAGTCGTAGCGCTTGGAGTTCCGTGTTGTGGGAGGATCTGAAGCCGAATTGCTCTGGGGGGAGAAGTTGCAGTTCTTCTGCCTGCTTCTCTAGTCGAACGGCGAAAGCCTTTTCGACTACTTTGCCCATCGAGGAAACCAGGCTGATGGGCCGGTAGTTCTGGGGCAACTTCCGGTCCTTGCCTGGCTTGGTGAGCATTATAACCTGGGCTTCCCGCCACCGCCGCGGGAAGTGGTTGAGTCTCAGAGTGGCATTGGCGATGTTTGTGAGCGCAGCAATGCCTTTGGTGAGAAGGTTCTTCAGCATCCTATTGTTGATGCCGTCCCTTCCCGGCGCCTTTCTGACCTTCAACCTGCGGATGATCAGACGGATTTCCTCTGGACTGGAGGGGTGATCCGTCTCCTGGCCAGGTGGTCGACTCCTCATGATTTCGGCTGCGACTTCCACGGCCTCCTCGTGGTTGTCGTCCTCGTCTTCATGGTAATTGAGTCTGCATTCGGATTCTAGCGAATCGGCGAATGCTTCGGCTTTTTCTTCACTGGAGTAGGCCAAGCCGCGTTGGCCGTGAAGAGTGGGGATCGTGGTGCGCTGACGACGGAATATTCGCTGCATAGTCCAGGCCGTACCATCCTGGGTCTCTAGTTCTGCACAGGCTGCATTCCATCTGCTGTTTTGGAGTTCCGCGAGTGCGTTCTTCAGAGCTAGCGATGCTCTGTTTCGCGCAGCTCTCGACTCCTCTGTCAACAGCTGGAGATGTTCTCGCTTGAGTCTTATGTTCTCCCTGATCAGGCGCCTAATATGGTGCGGTGCTGGACTATTTAGGTGTCTAGGAACTGCCGTAGTCTCGGAGCGGGTGCTGTCCTCGTGCGCTCGCAGGACAGCATTCTCCAGCTCCTCTACCGCGTTGTCCAGTTCCTCCGCTGATCGGATGGTTGGAATTTGAGTGATGTTCCTTTGGACGTTGGATTTGTACAGGTTCCAGTTCGTCCGTTTGGTGCTCAAGCTATCTCGAGTTCTAGACCCTGTGCCAAGTGTTAGTAGAATCGGATTGTGGTCCGACGACCCTTCCACCAGGGTCTCTATCTCGAACTCCTCTCTGATGTTACGGAGGATGGCTATGTCCAGTACTGCAGGTCGCCCGAGGGGTTCGGAGTAGTCTCTTGTCGTGTCTAGACTAGTTAGCGTACAGTCAGGAGAAAAACTGTCAGGCACTGAAACAACTTTATTACTTATTATCTGTGAATTGTATGTATTGCTACAAATTTGTGGGTTGAATACATATTTTACGCTATTAATTGCCGCCATTTATTCTTTGGTGTGCTAAGAGATTCACTCGTTTATAATGGATTTTAAATCCAAAATACAACGTAAAGTTTGGTCAGGATAAACTAGGAAGGTTGTAGCAAATGTTATATTCTTTATGCAACGAGGTATATAGGTAAATAAAATCTGTTGAAGAAGGTGCTTCGACATCCTTTTCGACACCAAACAAAAAAAGACGAAGAGCCACTCCCAAATCTGATTTTGACGACTTTGATGCAGGATTGCTTCGTCGATCTATAATGAATTGAAATTATTAACAATTGGAAATAGAATGAGTATCAATCAATTTCAGCCTTAGAGCTACATAGCGGGTGCAATACTTATTTTATGGAATACATTGTTTTGATTTCCTTTTAACATATGCCAACAATTTCGATTGAAAAAAGCAGGCTTCACATAATATGTATTCGATGATTGAAATTATTCGATTAATTTGGGTTGCAGACTGTACCACTCGAGATCGAATGGCACGTATTGTACGCGCCATCTCTTTTGCTCCGAATGCGTTCTCCCTCTCTCGTGTGCGCAATCCCAGCAAACCCTCATATCTCTTCCTATGCTTGACGAGCTGTAACATTGAGCCGTATTCATAAAAGAGAAGCATATCCTCGGAAGCATAAGGTAAAAGTATAAGGTCTTGCTTCGGAGAAAAAGGTAGAAGTATAAGCATATCCTTCTTTTCATATTCATAATGAATACCTTATACTCGCGAGGATAACGTCCAAGAAGATGTAAAAGGTTGACTGGTATTTGCATCTTGAGCGGCATGTCCTGACTTGTTCCAGCCAGTAGTTGACGTGGGAGTTCGTTCACTCAGCATCACTGATAGTTGTGCTGAAGAGCTTACACAGACCGTTCCGTATTTTTACTGGATACAGATCAAATTAATAAGGATGTCATACTCAAGTGATGAGGAAACTATATGAAATAATGGTAACGAATTGCAGTTCATCGCAAATGAAATTGCCATAGCTCCCATTATTTTGCAAAAGTCACAAGTTCCAAAAATGAGAAAGGACGATGCCTTGAAGATGTTGAAAAAATACGAATCAACGTTCGGTAAACTATTAGATATAAAGGCTTATTAAAAGAATTGAACAACATGAAAACGCAAAGCATATACTTAAAATTATTATAAATACCATCTGGAGGTTTTCCTTCAAAATTTGCAAGTACGAGGATATCCTTTGTTTTATGAATACGGCTCCTTAGTTCGATTTGCTATTAAAGCGTGTCTTCTATTTAGTTTTTCAAACTCTAATTTATTTCTCATCCATTGATTTGCCTCCATTGTTTTTTCCTCTATACTGACGATCTCCTCCTACGTCACTGCATCAGTCCGCGTGACGCGTCCCCCTACCCCCTTACTCCTTCTCGCACTGCCGGCGACCGTCCAGGCGCCCACCGTTGTTTTTCGCAAAGAGAGGCCGGCGACGAGAACAAAGGAGACGCGACGCGTCAAAGCCAGGCGTCGGTGGAGGAAATCGAAGGAAGACGCCGCGACGCACTCCCTTCTTATTCCCTTAGAGCCATGCCAAACAACGTCGAGTCGCGCTGTAATTAGAAGCAGCACGTTGCCTATTACATGGGGGTGAGGGGGGTGGTGATTTACGTTGTCCGCAGTGGCACGACGCACAAATTTTAAGGTCGACTTTCGTGGAATAAATGCATATTAAAAAGTAGTTGCCAATTACAGGGTGTCGCGGCAGTCGACGTCAAGCCGGGGGATATGCCTAAACTGAATCCAAATTCAAGATGAGATGTAAATAATAATTGCGTTCGCGGGTAAAAGACTGAACCAGTTCGGAACTAAAACTGAACCATCCAGAATTACAAAAATGCGCATGTCCAGTTATTTTCTAGTTCGAAATTTTCGTTTACCGCGAACGACTTTGGAACCGTTTGCGTATTCAACACTGTTGCCTATTTGCCCTCTATTTTGTGCTGTTGCCAAGCTGCTATTCGATTGACACTATTGACAGCTTCCAAGTGTTTTCGGTACTTCAATAACTTCCAATAGTTCTTCCAAATCATCATCACTAAACGATAAATGGTCAGACATCTTAAGCACAAAATTTTAAGCACTGAATCTTAAGAACTTAAGATGGAACACACAAAACAGCAAGCACTAAAAAGCACAGGTGATAAATTTCACAGAATAGGTTAAACACTTTAAACCCGAACAGAGGCAGCGGAAGATGAAATATCAAATGTCCATAGCGATGCTAATGCGCATGATCAGCTGGATCGAACTTTTAGTCTCACCAAAAATCTGAGAACCGTCAGGACCAATTCGGAATCAGTTCTGTACCAATTCGATATGATTCGTGAACGCAGACCTGTAACTAAAACCTCAGAATTTTCTTACCGCGAACGCCGATTTTTGAAGTGCGCATGCGAAGTGGTTCAGAATCAATCCCGAATCGGAAGCGCGAACGAAACTATTAACAGTTAGCGCGTGATATCTCGGTAACAGGTGGGGACAACGCCTCTTATTGGTCAATTCGCCATTAAATTTCAAGCGGTCGCCACGCGGAATAATGCGCGGGGCAGGGGCAGGGCAGGCAGAGTTGCACTCAGGCCACCGTCCGTCGCGTGTATCACTGCGTGCTCGTGTTTTCGTATTCACCTTAGTTGTTGCTGTTGTTGTTGTTAAGTGTATTTGAGTAATTTGTTAAGTTTCTGTTTCTGTTAAATACTGTCATCTTTGTTTTACAACACGTTGGTGGTAGTCCATCATTCGGAGGTAGCCCTCAATGCGGCCCTGTACGCCGTTCTTGCTTTTGGCAATCACGCATCCATTCTATCTTGGGTGTAAATACACTATAGTCATAATAGTTGTCAGAAAAATATAAAAACCATGTGATGATCTTTTAGTTGTCATTACTACAACATTCAATTTGTTCTTAGACAGAGTGATGGACAGTGTCATTCTACGTAGTGACAGCAAGAAGTCACTTTTATCAATTCGTGAGTGTATTTATTAAATTCACAATACATGCTCAAACTGCCCTCCTTCAGCAGTAATGCAAGCTTGACAACTTAAAAATGACCGGGTTATTATCAGATGGGCGAATCTTCCGCTATTAACAACTTACTTCAGCTGGATATCTGATTCTAACCAGCAGCTCAGCTAAATTATTGATTGGCTTTGAGTAAACCTTTTCTTTCACCGCTTCCCAGTAAAAAGATCAAGTGAATTCAAGTCAGGTGAACGGGCTGGCCACGAAATTGTACTAGACTGCCCTATCCACCCTATCCATCTCTACGGGTATTCCGCATCAAGATGTTCTGTAAATAATCTTGTTGTTTCACAAATTTCTGTGAGCTGTAATTTTGGGCACTCTCATGCTTGCTTCTGTTGGGTGGGCCGCCATTTTCGGAAACCATATTGTAGGACCTTTCCCCGCTCCTGGAGACTTGACATGTTAGAAAATAAAATCGAGCCCCGAATTAGCGAAATAATAGAAAGCGACGTTATTTATAATTCATTCATGTTTTTGATCACCCATTTCCCGAATCAGTGGATCGGCAGACGAGGCCCTATCGAGTAACCGCCGAAATCTCTAGACCTTTGGGGGCATTTGAAAAGTAATGTTTTTAGTACGAAACCAGATTTCCTTCAAGATCTTCGTCAGCTGATTACGGCTGAATGTAGACAAATAACTCATGACGTGCTTGAAAATGTGAGGAATAGATTCGAACAAAATCTTTATCATTGCATAGAGGTAATTGGACGCCAGCACTGTTACCACATTGAACTACCACTTTATAGCAAATTAATTTTTACTTTAATGTGAGTGTAAACTATACATTTATTTTTTTGATTTTTTTATATTTGGAGACTTGTTTTTAATTTTAAACTAAAGCCTTGTTACTATGGGAACTGTATTGATTGTGGTTTTTAAGATATAATCCCGTATTATCACAAATTCTAGAATTTTATTATGAATTCAAATAACTTCACAACGATTGAAGATAGGTATGAACTTTATTATACAAAAGTTGATTTTGGAGGTTTTCATTTAAAAATCTAAAGTAACGCAATATCTTATTTTTGGATCACCCTGTGTTGGAAGACGTCCTCATAGAAATCAAAATTGACGTGTCCGAGCGTTTTTTCCAAAATATACCAGGAGAGTTGGGTCAGCCCGTATAATGCTATTCTTCACCAGTGTAATTTCCCGGAGGTGTGGAAAGTTGCTAAATTTTGTACGGTTTTATAAATCAGGTCAGCGCTTTTCAGTGGAAAACTATAGAGGTAAACCAATTTTGTGCGATTTTTCTAAGGGATTTGAAATGCTACTGCACGACCAAATGATTCCTCAAATTAGACCCTTTGTAGAAGAATCGCAACACGGTTTCATAAGTAAACGCAAACTACTAGGTCTTTCATCCATAGACAAGGATTCTTCCAAATTTTTAAGAGAAAAATCAATAATTGTATTCTTTTCACTGCACTGGATGGTTACTTACTGATAAAATATAATACCTGTCACTCGGGCTTAGTCGGAGAACAAGTTATGAATGAAATACTTATAACAGCCTATGATGCATTCGTATGTTTATTTGACAATCACATACATTTTACATCATAACATTAACTTTCGTTTTTGCGTTCGAAAAACTACGAAACATCAAGCTCGTTTTAACAAAAAGTTCGCTACTCTACCTGTAAACATGATTGACAGGCTACAAAGCTGACTGGTTTTTTTTGTCGGACAATACATCCCTAACTTCAGAAGTACTGATTCAAACCCTGTAGTATGTAAGGTATTAAGTTTATTTTCATTTTCACCAATTTTATTGAAAATTCGCACAAGGGTCAATTATTCCTTAGACCGTAGTTAGAAAATTTAATGCATTACCCAAATTCAAGAAAAAAAATCGAAATTCTACTCAGTAGCGAAATTTTTAGGAACCAATAACTCGTAACTTACTTTATGTTCTCTTCATGCTTTTAAATTAATAATCATGGTTAATTGTTCTCGTTATTGTATACAGATAATAATTTTTAACAAATTTTCAGTTTATTATACATCTCGTATTGTTAGGGGGGTTAGATGGTATAATAGATATAGTATCTAAATCTCGCCTTCTGTAACGTCATTACAAATAAAAGAGACGTTAATTATCATGGGGCCGTTCAAGTATTACATAAACAGATTTATTACAATTATTTACCCCTCCATCCCCCTTGTCAGCAAAAGTAAGCAAAGCTCTTACCCCCTCCCCCCATGTTTACGTAAACATTTGTCAGTTAATGTATTGTTTTTTTTAATATTAGGTATAATTATAACGTTATAATTATAATTTGAAAAATAAGAAAATAGATTTAGGATAGAGATTATATTTTACTGACACGGTATTCAACATAGAGTAAAGGACAAAAATATTATATCTTACTAACATAACAAACTTATTTTAAATTTTTGGTACATATATTAAATTTAAATTAACAGTCTTCAGTCCATGAAACCCGAATCCATGATTCTACGTTTTCGATGACATTGGATTGCTTCGATTGCTGCTCAGTGTTGTGAGTTTGCTCGCTTTCATCGGATTTTAGAATGTCTACGTCGTTCTCATCGAGCCATTCAACATCATGGTGCTCTAAATTTTGAATAATGCACATCAGTTCATTAGCACGACGAGGAGAGACTCTTATAGGTCTAACTTTCCTATCAGTGTGCGTGTTTCCTTCTTTATGGATATTTTCGATGTGACGATTTAGTGACTTGACGGAAGCATGATAAAGACCACACGTTTTGCATGTTCGACTTGATAGCTTCTATTTTACCGTCGGACAAAAATAATCGTAGGGCATTTGCAGGAAATCTTTGAGTGAAGCACTTAAGCGTAGAGCTAAATTGACTGGAAGATTAAGAAATTGCCCTCCTTCATCCAAAACCAAGTTATCAACTGTTTGTTTTACTTTTACAGGTGGTGGAAGAAACCTATTGTCTAGTAATCTCAATAGGCTACTTCTTGGACGACAGCATTCTGTATTTCTACATTTTACAATTTGCAGCAAGTATTGGCTCTCACGCACATGTTCTGACTACCATTTAATGTCTGGAAAATCAGGAAGATCTTGTTCACCTGCCCCAACATATTTTGCATTAACATTATAGCCATCAATTTCTATTGAACTCCATACTTCAGCTAATACATTTCCTGCAAATTCGAAATTAGATCTTTCTAAATGTTCATCAATTGTAACGCCACGTTCATCCAAATGAGACCCAAAATGGTCATGAGGCAATATTAAACCAGCCAGTTCCCGTCTAAGAGGAGCCATTCTGCGCTGTACTCTGTTATACGCACTTCTTCCAGGAGCATTGGTAGCTAAAAACAATGCATCGAGATCATGTCGCTTAAAGTTTTGTATAGCAAACCCTATGACTTTTTGATAACGTGGATTTTCATCTGGCCCTCCGTCAACCGTCATGGTTACCACTGGTTTTACTAGTCCATGGTCAGTTTTAGCTAATGGTCGAAACTCTTCAAGTTCGAGAAGCGTCTCGAAATCCTGAACATGAGTATTAGCACTAGATGAACTATGCTTTCTACTTCGAATAGCGATGTATGTAGGTCCAGAATATCCAACGGCTTGCGGTTGTCCTAGCATATTGGAAGTGATTTTGATACCAACATAAACAGATGGTATTAATTTATGAACCTTCCTGTTTAAAGACTGTTTTGCTGTTTTTATTTCCTTGCGCAACTTAATGATCTGTTTATCAACTTCAGCACGGCTTGGCATAGTATCTCTGGCAGAATACAAAGCATTCAGATTTTTTTCGATTAGAGCAATCTTATTTCTCATAGCTTCCTGAGAAGGTTTTGCTCTCTGTTTATGTGTATTTTCATTAATTTCGCATTGCTGTTGTGATTCATTACCGGGTTTTATTTTCTCTTCTTCCTCTTTTTTAATATTTGTAGCTGACTGAATAATTTATGTTTTTTCTGCAGGTTTACAGGTTGCCTAAAAATAAAAACTTTCTAAGGCTTCTGCTAACGATTCTTTTATTAAGCTACATAAATACAAAGTATGGCAATATATATGGTAAATACAAAACCCTATCGCTTTAAATCTAATATGGTCAAACCAGCACTTCGTTCCTGTCACAAAATATATAGTTTTCTGTATATATGTATAAAACTAACATCCTGTACTTTGTGACCAATTGACGGAATAAATCTATAATATAATGAATATTACCTCTATACTTTGAGATAGGCCATAATATTTTCTAATCAGTAAAGAGAAACTTTTTGGCGATTTCTAATATTTCTAGTACTCATATTTACCTAAAATGATTTCGTCACGCACCTTAGAAAAAAAATTTAGTAGATTGGATTTATTCTTAGTCGCCGCTTGCAATTTTTGTTCGATTCTCTTAGATACAATAATATCTAGTTCCTTGTCGGATTTTGCTTGTATTTTGTAATTTCGCCACACTTCGTTAACTAACTTTTGTACATTTTGTACTATCGTACTTGAATGAGATTTTTTAAAACTTTCAAACAATTTCTTGTATAACTTGGATTTGTCTTTGTGAAACGACATCTTATTTAAACATTAAACTTTGGCTAATGGAATCAATGGTAACACAGATGTTAACTTGCTTTACTATGCTTACAGTACGTCTACTCGCTATAGTATCCAAACGAAACAATACACTGATAGAGGAAATTTAGACAAGTGAACACCGCGCGGTAATTCCCCTACTCGGTTCTAAAGCGAGTAGGGGAATTACCGCGCGCTGTTCACTAAACGTATGCATTATTTGCGGGAATCCCCGAAAATACCTTTCGTTTTCAAGCAAAGACAATGTGAGGGTTGCCATTCGTGTAAAAAAGTAAATAACTACCGATGACGTAATCATCATCTAGACTCCCCCTACCCCCCATGTCATCCAAAATAAGCAAAGTAAAGTTTGAAGAATCTAAAATTTAAAAAATAGAAGTCTTGGAAAAAGTTTGGAAATTTAGAAATGTGGAAGTAAATTTAGATTTAATAATAATAATTGTATATTATCCAATTGACAAATACGTATAGCACATGTCATAAAAGTATATATATACATCAAAATTGATGTGTCCGAGCGTTTTTCCCAAAATATACCTGGGGAGTCACAGATGGGAGTGCGACCTTTTCGTTGGGTCACCCTATATAATGATATTCTTCACCAGTGTAATTTCCCGGAGGTGTGGAAAGTTGTTAAATTTTGTACGGTTTTTAAATCAGGTCAGCACTTTTCAGTGGAAAACTATAGAGGTAAACCAATTTTGTGCAATTTTTCTAAGGGATTTGAAATGCTACTGCACGACCAAATGTTTCGTCAAATTAGACCCTTTGTAGAAGAATCCCAACACGGCTTCATAAGTAAACGATCAACTTTAACAAACTTAGCCGTACTCAGGCAACATAAAGCTGATGCATTTGACAAAAAATAACAAGTTAACGTAATCCTATACATCGTAGAGGCTTGAGGCAAAAACAATTACTAAAATAGCAAGGAGAAAAACTTGGAAAATATTTTCAAGTTTCTGAAATAGCCGCTGGGGGTGAAAAAATTAGTTTTAAAAAGAAGTTCAAGGGATACAAAAAAATTAATGAAATAAAGCTTCCTTCGACCTAAATTTTAGGTCAGGAACAAGATATCGAGATGCGGTTTTGACGAGCTTATTTAGACATCATTTAGCTACATTAAGGAAATGCATTTAATTTTTTTGGGATTATTAGCTGTTTCTGTTGGAATGTCCATGAAAGCCATATAGAGAATAGCTCTCTCAAACTAGCCCAAGTTTATTAAAATCGGCTCAGCCGTTTCGAAGATACAGGGTCTTTTTTACGGAAACGTTTGAATACCCTCCACGCCCCCTAACGGCCATTTCAGAAACTTGGAAATATGTTCCAGGTTTGCCTCTTGGTCGTTTTAGTAGTAACTGTTTTTGCCGCAAGCCTCTGCGACGGATAGGTTCCCAGATACAGTACGTCGCAGTCTTAGTTGGCCACCCTGTACAAATGACGAATCCTATATAAATGCCGTTTGATGGATAATAAATATATTGTAAATTTGTATTGTATCAACCTTAAATTAAGGAGCTGTACGGAATAAACCGCACATGCACGTAGTTTATTCGAGGATGAAATGAGCAACTCCAGCTTATCCACACCGAGGGGGCCGCGTTATCTATTCAGCCGCGTCGAATCGATAATGCAGCAACCTGTAAAATATTCAAAATATGCGAACGACGTGCCAGACCCGCCGGGCGGCGAGCGTGACGCGTCAAGCGATGGCGGCGGCCCAAATTGCCGCCTTCCCCACCAGGCTCCATTACAACCTACCTCGGTCTAATCGATCGATTATAAAATAATCAATCGCAAATGTGCATGCGATGTCAGCCAGCTGCATTGTTTATACACTCTGAGGTTATCTCTTCGCGATGCTTCCAACCAGGCGTTGACGCTGTCGAACCCGCAACTGAGCCAAACGCTCGCCCGCCCAGCATACTCCCGACGATATTTGGGGTTCGCGTATTATACAGGGTGTTCCTTAATAATTTGCGAATATTTAAGGATGTGAGTTTGCTTTATAAACTATGATCCAAAAATGTTTTCTTACAAAAACTCGGGGTGTTGAAGTTTTAGGAAAAAAAAATGGAAATTACTTAATATTTTCAGAACCGCTTCAGATATTTCACTGATATTTAGTACGTAGTGGACGTTAATAAAGTTGCATATTTCTCATTGCAAAAATAATTTTTAGCTTTAACAGTGACGTGCGTACGGGTATTGACTTCGATATTTTTTAAGAAAAAAATGGTACGTCAATGGTTTTTTACCAAATGAAAATTGTTTTTGAATCCCCCGTTCAATTTAAAACAAATAATCTATCATGAATTGTCTTCTCTCGATGCGTCATTTTTGAGTAAAGAAATAAAAGCCGTTCTATTGTCTATTGCAAAATTATTATTAATTTAATTGGAAACATTAAACACATTAGGGTAATGAACAACAACTGACAACATATACATGACATTAAAACCAACGAAAGGTTACAAAAATTGTTGATAATGGGCCCCCTCACTTAGTATGCATGCTTCCGCCCTCATTCTCATGGAATTGCACAGTCGTTGAAATATCGCCGGAGTGTTTTTTATTCTATCATAAGCTGCAACTATTCTTTCTCTTAATTCCTCTACAATGTTAATGGGACTTGTGTACACTAGTGTCCTAGTCCTAGTGCCCCACAAAAAGAAATCCAAACTGTTGAGGTCTGGGGACCTTGGTGACCATTCTTGGGGCTCACCGCGGCCAATCCAACAATTTGGATAAACAGTTTGTAAATAATTACGAACGGCTACACTGAAATGCGCTGATGCACCATCATGCATGTACCACATATTGTTTCTTATTACTAACGGAACATCATCAAGCAGTAAATGCAACTGTTATTGACGAAAATTGAGGTAAGTCTGTCCGTCAAGTCGTCCCGGCAAGAAGAATGGGCCTATAAAGTGGTTGCCAATAATTCCTGCCCATAAGTTAACCGAAAACTGGTGTTGGAAATGGGTTTCGGTTACTGCATAGGGATTTTCTTCTGTCCACAAATGATTATTGTGGAAATTCTGAATGGCATTTCGAGAAAAAATAGCTTCGTCCGCGATTAGAATCATTGACTCAAATTGCGGATTTTGTGTAATTTTTAAATACCACTGACATTCTATAACACTTACGGACATTCTATAACACAAATCATCTTTCCCCTGCAGTTCAACCGCTTAGCTTTAAACTTGTTACTAAAGAGGTTTTGGATATTTTTTCTAAAATTAAGTCATGTGCAAAGGGTCTGGATGGCCTAAACTTAGATCTCTTGATTCCCCTAATTCCATACTGTATCGACGCATTAACACACATTATAAATTTTTTACTAGAAAAAGGTGTCGTGCCGAGCCTATGGAAAGCCGCTATGGTTAGACTCTTGCAAAAATTGATGATCCGATAGCACCTAGTGATTTCAGGCCTATTAGTATACTGCCATTGCTATCTAAAATTCTGGAAAGAATTGTCTATGAGCAAATACTAGGACACATAAATAAAAACAGTTTGATTCCAAATGCTCAGTCGGGGTTTCGGAAAGGTCACAGTACGGTTACCACTTTGATAAACATATGTGATGACTATATCAGAGCTATGGATAAATCTTGTGTCACAACGTCAATTCTAGTTGATCTCAGCAAAGCTTTCGATTCTATCAATCACGAATTGCTTCTTGCTAAGCTGCATTATCTTGGATTTTCTGATAGTACTGTTACGTGGTTTAGGAGTTACTTGCCTGAGCGATCACAGCTAGTCACTGTAGGCGGCTGTATGTCCGATAAGCGTGCGATTTTGAAGGGGGTACCGCAGGGCTCCATACTTGGCCCAATTTTGTTTACTTTGTATACGTTCGATCTAAGTCGTGACATTAAATATTATTCTATTCAGTCTTACGCTGACGATACCCAACTGTACTTGTCTTACCGTCCTTCCGATTTCCTGGAGGCAAACAGGAGAATGTCTTGTGATCTAGATCGTGTTGCAAAGTGGTATAACGATCACGGGCTACTTATCAATTCAAACAAATCTGCTGTCATAACTATTAACTCCATACAAAGTAATTTCGATAGTAACTTGATAGAATTACACCTGGAAGGTGAAGACTTGCCTCATATAAAATCCGTGAAAAATTTAGGAGTAATAGTGGATGAACATCTCACGTTTCACGATCACGTTTCCAGGGTTGTGCAAAATTCATATGCTAAGCTCAAGACAATTTACAGTTATAAACATGTATAATCTAGTCAAACCAAGATCAAGCTTTGTAACTCTTTGATTCTCAGCAAAGTCGAATACGCTGATGCGGTGTATGGTCCATGCCTGACACAGTCGGAAGCTTATAGGATACAAAAAGTGCAAAATAGTTGTATCAGGTATGCATTAGGTGTTCCCAGAAGGGAACACATTACTAGTTACATTAAGGATGTCAACTGGCTCACGATGCGTCAGAGATGGATTATACACTTGTTGGTCATAGTACAGACAGTCCTATTAACCAAATATCCAGCATATCTGAGCAGCAAACTCTCATTTAGAAGTCAGCATCACTCGGCGAACTTACGCTTTGTAGGTTATACCCTCGATATGCCCCCCCATAAATCAACACAATTCACAAAGTGCTTCTCATACATAGCGCCTTCCCTTTATAATTGTCTATCTCCAGATATGAAAAGTAACAATAATTTTAAAGTTAAAATAAAGCAATTTGTTCATCTTGTAACTGCTGTGATTATACATTAAGTGTCTGGTTGTGGCCTTTTTTTTCATTATTTCTGTTTCAGTGAGTGCGTGAGTGTATGTGATTTAAATCTGTCTACACATTTTACAAACTATTATGTTGTATTTGTCACTTTTCAGTACTATATGTTTTGATCATTATTTTTTTGTATCTGTGATTTTTTTATGTTTGTTAAACTTATGTAGCACTGGTTGGTACCAAAAGCAGCTATTAGCTGATACACCCGCCAGGTAAAATAAAGGCATATTATTATTATTATTATTATTATTATTATTATTATTATTATTATTATTATTATTAAAAGGTCACAAGCCTTGGTAAATCAATGGGAATTAATGCCTGTACTCTTAAAATATAGTAAGGATATAACAAAAACTCCACTAAAATTCTCCAAAGAATGTGATGGCAAATATTTAAGTGTCTAGCGATCTTCCTCGTACTCGTTTCAAGATGTTCTTCGTCTTCGTGCGGCACTGCTTCCTCAATATCAGGTGTTCTCACACTTTGAGGTCTACCTTAAGATGTTCCTTTTCGGACAGAACCAGTTTCAACAAGGTACGACGATGCATATCAGAAAAGGTTCGACTATCTGGCAAAGCACGATCAGGATATCGCTGGTGGTAAATCCGTCTGGCTTGCTCACCATCACCATCAGCAATGCCATATACGTAATACATTTCCGCCATTTCTGCATTTGAATAATTTACCATTAACAAGATTGTAAAAACTAAATAATGAAAAGGATGTCACAGCGAACAGAGGCTAGAGCAACTAGATATTTATCGCCAAATTGCATTCTTCAATTATTACATTAATTTTCTCGGACAATAGAACGGTTTTTATTTTTTTACTCAAAAATGGCGCATCAAAAGAAAACAAATCAAAGGGAATAATTTATTCTAAATTGAACGGGAAATTCAAAAATAAATTTTGTTTGGCAAAAAACCATTGCCGTACCATTTTTTTCTTAAAAAATATCGAAGTCAATACCCGTACGCACGCCACTGTTGATGCAAAAAATTATTTTTGCATTGAAAAATATGCAACGTTATTGACTTTCATCACGTACTACATATCAGTGAAATATCTGAAGCGGTTCTGAAAAAATTAATTAATTTCCATGTTTTTCCTAAAACTTCAACACCCCCAGTTTTTGTAAGGAAACATTTTTGGACCATAGTTTTTAAAGCAAACTAACATTAATCTTTCATGTAGATTGACACCCTTAAATATTCGCATATCATTAAGGAACACCCTGTATAACCTACAACGGCGGATACAGGGGGGTTGATGGGCGAATCATTCACCACTAATATTTTACTTCTCACGTCTACGCTAGGACGTATTGTCGTCGCGAAAAATTTCGAAAATGAGATATTGTGTTTTCTGTTATATGATACGTACATGTCAGTCTGTCTGTCTGTCTACTAATCCTTGGTCCGTCTATAACTTGGAAAGTACCACTCGGATTAGGATTAAATTTTCACACAAGGTTACTGCTATGCCATTTATAGTTTTTGAAAATCGGTCTAGTGACGACGGAGGAAAAGGCAAAAAACAAAAAAAAATCGCTCAAACTTCGTTTTATTTGATACTTCAGAAGCTTCTGACCTTGGAAAAATTGGTCATACTGTTTTGAAATTAGGGGTTGCAGGCGGTGGAGGAGGATGTATCTCAATGTTTTGTCGTTGAAATTTGTCTGTCTCCTGCTTGGAAAACTGTATATTTACTAAAGGTCTATTATTCATTTTATATACATATATCTGATCTAAATGCCGCTGTTGAACATTGCAGCGTTCAATTTTTCACCGATGATTCGCAAATTTATAATCATTTCCCATGTTCTAGTATTCAAACTGCTGTATCTGAGGTCAGCGATGATCTAAAATCTATCGGTACATACGCAAAGAATCATAAGCTCCAGTTGAACCCGTAAAAATCAAGTCATTATTTTTTCACCTAAACCATTCAGTAATGATGCGAAAAGAAGCTTTAGCATAAATTTAAATGGTGACTTTATTGAGGTGAGTGAATCAACCAAAAACCTAGGTATTCACATGTGAATAATATCACCAAAAATTGTTTTGCCATTCTACCCCAACTTTAACTAAATAAACAATTTCTTGACTACAAAACAAAAAAAAATAAATGTGCGAATCTCTGATCATGTCTAAAGTTACCTATTGTGATATAGACTCTACTGCTCTCATCCGTCTTCGAAAAATTCAAAATTCCTGTTGCAGATTGATCAACAACTTGACAAAGTATGATCATATCAGCTCTTTTTTTAGAGACATGAAATGGCTGAGAGTGAAAGAACTATACGAGCTACAGTCAGTCACTTATACTCATAAGCTTTTACTCGCAGTCATCCCTCCATTTTTAAAGGATAAACTGATACCTACCATTCACACAAGAAACATTCGATTTGCGGAGATACTAACAATGCCTCTCCACAAGACAGCCTTCTATCATGAATGCTTCACATACAACGCAGTTATTCTCAATAACAAACTTCCGCAAGCCATAAAATTGCTAACTTATAAAAAAATTATAAAAGAAATTAAAATATTTATTTTAGATAAAAATACTTGAATCAGTTGTTTTTTTTTTCGATATTTCACTTCGCAAAACTTTTCAGTGTAAGATTTTCTTTAAACTGTAAGATAGTTATAATTTATATCTTATACATACCTTATTACTTTTGTTAACATTGAGATATTTTTGATTTGTACTTTTATGTTGAGGTCAAGTGGCAGAATAGCTCTACGCTAAATTTAAAAACGGTTATTATTATTCTTTACCACAAAGCTGGTGCGTCAAGAATCAACTTTGTCTTAATATAAATAAACATAAAGTATAGTTATAGTCACCGTTCTTGGCGGTTCGTCATCAATGCCATATGAAATAACTAAACAGATCGAGTCTCCGTACTATGGGCGGATCACTGCGCATACTAATCCAGTATGCAATTTGGTAACATTCGTCCGCTGTTTTCATTCTCTTCCTGGAAATACTCTAATAAATTTAGCGAACAAACGTTCACACACAGGGTTAGGTTACATGTGTATGTATGAGGGGGATATAGATATATGTATAAAGGGATACTGATTGTCTTACTTTGACCTACCAAGAACGGTGACTACAACAAGCTATAGTATTTCTAGATTTTGCAATTTGAAGCAAGCCAGTTCCCGACTAAGAGGAGCCATTCTGCGCTCTACTCTGTTATACGCACTTCTTCCAGGAGCATTGGTAGCTAAAAACAATGCATCGAGATCATGTCGCTTAAAGTGTTGTATACCAAACCCTATGACTTTTTGATAACGTGGATTTTCATCTGGCCCTCCATCAACCGTCATGATTACCACTGGTTTTACTAGTCCATGGTCAGTTTTAGCTAATGGTCGAAACTCTTCAAGTTCGAGAAGCGTCTCGAAATCCTTAGCATGAGTATTAGCAGTAGATGAACTATGCTTTCCACTTCGAATAGCGATGTATGTTGGTCCAGAATATCCAACGGCTTGCGGTTGTCCTAGCATATTGGAAGTGATTTTGATACCAGCAT
Source organism: Acanthoscelides obtectus (assembly GCA_963669975.1). Lineage (NCBI taxonomy): Eukaryota > Metazoa > Arthropoda > Insecta > Coleoptera > Chrysomelidae > Acanthoscelides > Acanthoscelides obtectus. The sequence goes on along the minus strand of CAVLJG010000006.1, from coordinate 87,895,280 downwards.
AAGCAGATGGTAGTAATTTATGACGCTCATGGGATTACCCAATCGTGATCAGGCAATAGGGACTCGAGCTTGATCATCTTAAGATATGAAAAATACTTGATCTGGTCCAAGTATGGATGCTATGTTCTCAAACAATGGATTGATGTTTCAGCGAACTTGCTATCTAAGTGGCTCTTGTGGTGATCAGTTTGAGCCCGAATGAGCTTAACAGGGACTGTCGATACATGTCTTCGTCCCTCTGCAGAATTAGATTTTCTGAGAATCAAACGAAGATATGTCCCACTGCGACTAATATCAAATCCTATTTTACGTAATTCTTGTGTGAGTTCATCAAGAGTTTTTACGCTACGAATTGATTCCGTTCGTCTTGTATCATCTGCTGCACCCCCAAATAAAGCTATATCCGCGATTGTTTTGAATAGTGAATGTTGATTGCTTTCAAGATTAGGACGTCCCACTGAATCCCTCAGAGATAGTCTTTTTTATTTCTGGATTTTCGCGACAAATATCTTCTAACTTTATTTTCATACCATCCCTGTGTTTCTTCTGGGCAACTGCGTTTTGAACCTTCCTGTTTAAAGACTGTTTTGCTGTTTTTATTTCCTCGTGCAACTTAATGATCTGTTTATCAACATCAGCACGGCTTGGTATAGTATCTCTGGCAGAATACAAAGCATTCAGATTTTTTTCGGGTAGAGCAATCTTATTTTTCATAGCTTCCTGAGAAGGTTTTGCTCTCTGTTTATCTGTATTTTCATTAATTTCGCATTGCTGTTGTGATTCATTACCGTACCGGGTTTCATTTTATCTTCTCCCTCTTTTTTAATATTTGAAGCTGACTGTATAATTTGTGTTTTTTCTGCAGGTTTACAGGTTGCCTAAAAATAAAAACTTTCTATGGCTTCTGCTGAAGATTCTCTTATTAAGCTACATAAATACAAAGTATGCGAGCAATTCGTTCCGGTCACAAAATACAGGGTGACTTTGAAGTTGAGTCATTAATTTTCAGATAATGATTGTAGAAGGAAGATAAACCAAAATATGTGTGTAAAAATAAAAAAAAAATTAAAAAAAAAAATTTACCTTGTTTTATAAAATATCCTCCCGACAAGTATTTCAGTGCGGACCTGTATTTGATCGTGAGGTCCCCTGTGAGGTCATAAGTCACCTGATTCACGAGCCCGTTGTACTACATTAACAAAGGCACGAGGGGTTGGTTGCACTCGATTGGGAAACCGATCCGCATAAACATGTGCCATTTTTTATTTCGTTTGAGCCACGCAACAGACACACGCGACTGAAACTGACTGTATGTATAACTGAACTGAATTGTAATCGTAAAAACATCGTTCCAAATTCTTTCGCTTTTTTGTTTCCGATGCGATGAACCGTTGTTGCCAAACACGAACACATGATATTATTGAGACAGGGCGGTACTCAAACTTCCAAAGGGCTATAACTTTGTTACTTTAATTTTACCAGAAAAATGGTAAAGGAAAAAAACATTTCTTTTGATCAGATCTACACACTGTTAAAATAAATGACTCAACTTCGAAGTCACCCTGTATATAATTTTCTGTATATGTATAAAACTAACATCCTGTGCTTTGTGACCAATTGACGGAATCAATCATAAGAAATGAATCTGGAATAAAAATTTAGTAGATTGGATTTATTCTTAGTCGCCGCTTGCAATTTTTCTTCGATTCTCTTAGATTCAATAATATCTAGTTCCTTGTCGGATTTTGCTTGTAATTTGTAATTTCGCCACACTGCGTTAACTAACTTTTGTACATTTTGTACTTTCGTACTTGTATGAGATTTTTTAAAACTTTCAAACAATTTTTGGTATAACTTGGGTTTGTCTATGTGAAACGACATCTTATTTAAACATTAAACTTTGGCTAATGGAATCAATGGTAACACAAATGTTAACTTGCTTTACTATGCTTACAATACGTCTACGCGCTATAGTATCCAAATGAAACAATATACTGATAGAGGAAATTTTGACAAGTGAACACCGCGCGGTAATTCCCCTACTCAGTTCTAAAACGAGTAGGGGAATTACCGCGCGCTGTTCACTAAACGTATGCATTATTTGCGGGAATCCCCGAAAATGCGTTTCGTTTTCAAGCAAAGACAATGTGAGGGTTGCCATTCGTGTAAAAAAGTAAATAACTACCGATGACGTAATCATCAACTCGACTCCCCTACCCCCCATGTCATCCAAAAAGCTTTATCCAAGTTTTAATGGCATCTCCTTCACACATCTTTTTTGTTAGCATTGGTGCCAGAAATAAAATTTGAATATATGTGAGATAATCAACTGTATACGAAATAAGACTACAATCAAACCACAACTTAAAATCAAGATAATTTGACTGGGGAAAAATAAAATATGACAGCTAAAATGCAGAATAAATTGTCTGATAGAACATTCAATGTTTTAGTTATTCATTTTAAATATTTTTTTACTTGTTTACCTATATATAAAGCTGTCACATGAAAAGGAATTTTTGAATACAGTTGTACATCAAGTCTTGTATGCTACATCAGATAAAAAAAACAAAATTTGTAAGCAATAATAGGTCTGAAACTGTTTGGGAACCTCTAAAGACCTGTTAATACTTACTTATTACAACCTTGTTGAGAAATGAAGTTTTGAATGTATTCTTCTCTTGTCTAGTTCCCAAATAATTGTAGCTAACTGCCAAATTATTATAGTCAACGCCAAACAAAGTGGCGTGCACGTCATCACGATAAAAATTCCCCGACCTAATGCCTAGGTTTCTATCACAAACAATTGCTCTATTGCAGTTTCATATTAATGTGATATATAAATTGTAAAATGGTCATTACTCTCTTATTATGGTTAATAGTCATATAAACATTGTTATTAAAATATCACATAAGTTGCTTTCTGATAAATTTAGACGCATTATGCGAAATAAAATGTTTTGCAAACGCTCCAATCACTTATCGACATGTAAACGCACTAAACCGATTTCGCAGCGTTGACACATTGTCACCTTGAAACTTATTTAAACTGGGAACTGACATTTGTATTAATTTTGACACTGAATCAATTTGTGGCATTTCAAATCTTTATAAATCCTTTGGCCCCGCATACTGTAAATCAACAACTGTTTGTTTCAAAACAAAATTATTCATTTTACGAGTAGATAAAGGCAATTTTGGTATATAAAGATGCCCAAACAGTTAAATAGTCGGTGTAAGGAACTCGTGGCCTCGTTAATGCACTACTTTGAGCAAGAAAGGGACAACAACGGGCCTTTGTTGCCTTTAAATGCTGTTCAAGAGGTAGGTTACTAATAATTATAGATATGTAATGTATATTAATAATAGTGAAATTTTATTTCATTTTTTGTAGCGTGTTGCTGCTGCTTTAAAAATTAGTTTAAGGACAGTTAGTCGTATTTCCGAGGGTGTGAAAAGTGATGCAAATTTAGAATCGCCCAAGAAAAAGCGGAGTTATATTAAACGTGTAACCAACACAGCGACATTGGATACAAGTGCCATTCGAGAAGTGATCTATAATATGTATCACAAAAGTAAGATCTTATTATAATAACTTATCAGAAATTTGCATTAATTTGTTAACTAAATTATAATGTCATATTACACATGGTTTCAGAAGAACAAGTTACGATACAAACTTTATGGTCTCGATTAAGAGATAGGGCATTATTTGATGGTAGTGCCACGTCTTTAAGGCGGTTGCTTAGAGATCTTGGATTTAAGTGGCTTAAGGACAATCCGCGACGAGGGCTCATGGAACTACCAAGTATAGCTTTGAAAAGGGTGGCATTTCTAAGGCAATACAATCAAGCCAAGGTTGAGGCCTTATACCAGTTTGTCTTCCTCGATGAAACTTGGATATTTCAAAATGGGACCATAGGTCGCTCTTGGCAAAATGGAAACCAAAAAAGCGTGAAAGCTATTAAAACAGATGGTAAAAGGTATGTACTTTTACACAATTTGCACTATAAAATTTAAAACTAATATATTTTAGATACATTATATTACATGCTGGAAATGAAAATGGGTTTATTGAGGGTAGTGAAGCGATATTTTCTTCGAAAACAAAATTGAGCGATTACCATGGAGAGATGAACCAGGACAATTTTTTGAAATGGTTTCATCATCAATTATTAGAAAAATTGGAGAGTCCATCTATGATTATACTGGATAACGCCCCTTATCACAGCATGATAATGAACAAAGTGCCCAACAATGCATGGACAAAAAAAAAATATCCAAGACTGGTTGACAAATCAAAACATACCATTTTTAAACACAATGTTTAAAACAGAGCTATTGAGTATTGTTGCTCGGTACATAATGCTTCTTAATTATATATATTTTGGTCGACAGTTTATATTTCTTATGTTTATTCCTATTCTTAAAATAACTGCTTTTTTAGAAACAAACCACCTAAAATATACGTGATTGATGAATTGGCGGAACAACATGGGCACAAAGTTCTTCGTCTGCCTCCTTACCATTGTATATTTAACCCTATTGAGTTAATTTGGGGCATAGCAAAAGGTTACTATAACAGACATATTGGTAGAGATGGTAACAGTGAAAAAGACTGTTTGGATATGTGGAACGAGGCTCTACAAACGGTTACCCCAGACATGTGGAAAAATAGTGTTCGACATACTGAGCAAGAAATTTTTAAATGGTATGAAAGAGAACGAATTTTTGATCGACCAGACATCGAACCTTTAATAATCAACTTTGAGAGTGATGAAGATTAAGATTCAGACAGCGCTGAAGAAAGAAACTCCGACTAACTTTATTGTACAGAAAAAGCTTACACCAGTAGCTTACCTAATTTTAGAATGCATTTTTCTGTATGAATTCTGTAAAATAAATACCATGCATAAAATTTGGAGGACCCCATTTGGATTTTTATTCAGTACCTTTAAGCTATCACTTAAATATGGTAGTTTCATAGTGTCATCTGATCAATAATTGTCATACTTAATGATTATGCAAGTACAGATCTATAATTTTATTATACTATTATTTTTGTTCTCATTTGAGGTTAATATTGCTTATAAACCTAGATATGTAAATAATAAATTTTATTATTTTACAAAAACTTTGGCAACAATGTAAATTTTTCAACACACCCACCTTGATGACGTGCATGCCACTTTGTTTGGCGTTGACTATAGATATTAGGCACCTCAAAATTATATTTGTTCTATTGCTAATATCACGTCCCCCTAACTTCGAAAAGATCTGAAAAAGAAAATAACATTCTCCTAATTTGGTCATATAACCAACTAAAGTCCTAATGACATGTATCAAATCCCATGGCTACTGCTATTCAGTATAAAAATGCTGTACAGCTTTACTTTCGCTGAACAGACTCATTGTTCTACAAACACAAAGTCCCACTTTGTAATAAAAAAGTCTTGCGGGTAATGAATATTTGCAGTTTAATTAGCAGCTGCATTATTTGAAAAATATTCAAATTGAATTGATGCTCTTCCTTGATGACTATCATAGAGAGACTTGAAGTAATTAAATAATTGATTGTAATATAAATTCTGCAATCTGGCAATACAGCTATGACACTCTTTATCATTGTGGCTTCCCCTTTCAAGGCGCGATATTTAAAATTTATCGGTCATGAAATGGGGAAACATCGATATTATAATTATCAATCACACTTTCATGTGTTATTATTTCAATAAGGTGGTCGATGATTTTCACTTAACAATGACTAATACATATGTTTACACGGCATTATTATTTATAACAAAGCTCGCAAAGCATTTTAGGATCAATATGCGCTTTTATATTTTTGGGACCAGGATGTATCTACAAATAAATTACATCACCCAAACACTTATCATCATCATTCGGACATTCCCTATTTGGAAGATTACAATTTAAATTTATGATAAAATGCCACGTCGCATCCACGTCTTTTCCACGTGTATAAATAACCAACACAGGTACAGATGTATTCGCGGTCACTGTTTCACGTGGATAAAACGTGCCTCGTCGACCAGTGACGTGCTACACCGGATTTCCACGTTTTATCGATTATATTATAAGAATATAGGAGAAAATTATAACAAACTAGTACGTTTACCTTAATTAATCGGTTAAGTGACTGCAACATAACCGGATTTTATTCGCGGCAGTGGAAATTGGTATAGAGGTGTTCACACGTCGTAATATTCACGTTTTATCGACGTGGTGTGGTTATATCGGACAAATTTAAGTGAAATTTGATCCATAACTGACGTCGAATAAACGTAGAATTTTCCCTAGATTTCAACTTCGACCAAACTCAAAAAATATCCACGACACCGTGCTGGCTGGGGTTGTCTGGCCATAACACGATAAGGCGCCATCTGCACGTGATGGGGGTGGCTGAGGATCCATTCTGGGGTAGAGGAAGAGGCCTCGGTACACGTTCTGTGTCGCTGTGAAGCTCTGAGCTACTACAGCAGACTATACTGGGATACTTTTAACTACCAGGACGTTAAGGAGCTTGGACTCAAGGCCATACTCAACTTCGCTAGAAAGGCGAGGCTTGAGGTCTAAGGAATGTAGAGAGGCTAAGGGTCCATTTAAGCGGCCTATACGCTGGCTCCTTATGGTTACCCGAGTGCCTCTAATCTCATGATTCGTTCATTCTGTTACGATACAAAAGTTTGTTCATAATTCGGTATCAAATTCTGTAAAAAATGGGTTACTAAATCCAGTTCCTAATTTTCTTACCAATTACAAACCAGTCGGTAGAAAAAACTATATCTATCAACTTTGAACTGCCGTTTGTTATGTCAAAGTCATTCTAAGCACACTTTTTGTTGCGGCTTGGTAATCTATTCCTTCATTACTTTATACGAATAGAAAATTGTGGTGCGATCTAGTAATTCGCATATGTTATAAGTGACTGCAGTAGCAGTGATCTACCTGCATCGTAGCCACATAAAAAAAAGGATGGAAAAGAATTTGGTGTCGAACATGGATCGAGGAGGGAGACCAGGGCTTGGGGTGTGCTCCATATGCTGAATAAGCTTCTAGTGCAGGATCCACTGGCTTTTAGGAATTTTCAAGACTCTCTAATGTCTTTAATTGACGGTAGTTCAGATATAAAAAGAAGGCTAAGTTTGTTTTGGTCATATAATCATAAAATCATAAAACAGCAAGAAAATATCAAGGAGTTAACACAAAACATGTGATTCCTTGTCACGTAGCGCTTTTAGCAGTCATTATACTTGCACCATGTGCGCAGTAGGCATTTGCGAACATTTAGCATGATATTTAGATCAGATTCTAGAAAATTTAGTACTCAATTTGTTCATACAAAATTATGTACTAATGCTGACTGACACTATCCTCAATTGTGTACGAAACTTAGCGTACTAAATTCAGCACAAAATTTCGTACGTAACAGATGGCTTTTACAAATGAGAAGTCAAGACAGGCTTATACAATAAGTCAACAGTCCCCACCCATTTGATAACGCTGATATCTAGAGATTGTCGTCAGTATCGAACATTTGGAAACGTTGCTGAACCACACCAGTCAGCCATGCATCAACGGTGACATGTCTAAGTTTTAATGGCAAATGTATGGAGAAATGTATATGTGAAATATAGCCCAATAGGTGCGTAGAATTACCGGGACTGGATCTACAAGCTCCAACCCTCAAAAAGCGATTGATTTTTATTATATTTTTTTTTCTGAAACTCTGCCTCCACGGGACGGATTTTCAAAAACTACCACAAAAATTCGTCAAAATTCGAGCGGTATTTTTCAAAGATAAGCGGGCCAACAGACAGTCCGATGGAAATAAGTTCTTCTTGTTGAACATGTTGCAATATTCAAAAAACATTCTCGTATTTCGAGTTTCTAAATATTCCTCAGATATCGATTGACAAAGACATTTTATGGGGCATTCTCTACATCTCTAGCAGTATCAAATAATACTTCTTAACAAACGAGATCCTGTACTTTGGGAGTTAAATACCCATTTTTCTCCGTCAAACGGCCCACACGGTATTTGTAAATAAAATACTCATCCAGGCAATTTTTCTCCGCAAAGTGACCAGAAATATTGTACATAATAAGGGACGGCCTTCATGCAGGTACCTTTGCTTCTTGAAAATACCTTTATCACGGGCAAATCCCATAATTGTCCCAGAAAGATGAAGACGGGTATATTCCATCGTTTTAATAGTAAGCAGTCGCACATTTTCACTAATCCGGTTAAGCGTAGGTCTTTAAGAACCTTTTATTGCAGTCGCAAAGTGCCTAATTTCGCTAACATAATGTTAAATGTTCCTATTTCTTCCTATACCTATGAATATATTATCACAATCTAGTACTTGGGATAAAGCCAAGAAATGAAACTCATTGTTCGGTAAATATACATTTACCGAAAGCCTAAGACTATTTCTAACCCTTGTTAAGTGCTTCACAAGCTCCACAGGCCAGCATTTTGCCCACGCGAACATTGATCAGAACAACTCATATTGAACAAAAAATGGCGTTAAGTACATTGAACTCAGACACAAAAACAGAAAAAGCACTTGCATAGAAACAAATTGGAACGATATAGCATGATATGTGAAATCGTTTTACTTCACATGACACTTGTGGGGAAGCATTGTAGTAGTAGTATAATGTATTCTCACATTTCATTACAGAATACGATAGTAAAAAAAGGAATAAATGGGCGTCCCACAGGAACTAATACTCCTTGGACATCAAATATAAAAATAAGCCTCAATCCTGTAACATATCACAAAATATCCACATCAGGTAAATAACACTTACAGTTCGTTAAAACGGTCACAATTAGGTAAGAAGTCACATCCAGGTTACGCCGTCGCAATTTAGGTATGCAATCACAATAATTAAAGAATCAAACCAGACATTGATTAACAGAGTAAGTATTTTTTAAATCAATTTCTTGATATATCTCCGTTCGAGGTATAGATACAAGCCATTTGTTTATACATCTGATTTCAGAAGGAATAATGTTGAACGATCTAGGAGCTAAGAAAAAATACGTCCTTAGAAACAAAGTTTTTTGTGGTGTTGGTACGCCAGCGAAGCCTCTTCTATCATTCTGGTTTGGTAGTTATAAGCAACATAGCTCAACGAAACAGAGTTGTCTAATGCCAAAATACTCAGACTGTCTGAATAGTACATCAGATGAATATGTTTTTGGTAGGTTATGTATTGTTTTCGATAACTGTTTTTTGATTATTTAAAGTTGATTCAGATGTTTTTTGTTTGCCGAAACCCACCTCCAGTGATCTGTTGGGGGGAGGCTTTCTTTCTCCTGGCCGATTATCGTACAAAAACGGTATTAATCGTACATCTAGCAACACAGAGTCAAAAAAGTGTTAGGATGGGATGTCGTAGATATGCTTGGAACACGACACTTTGACATGGCATTTGACCATAAACACCGATCTGACGAAAAGCATTCCCTACATGATATGAAATATACTGGATGTTGCAAATTGGAGTCTCACTATTGCGATCTCGGAAACAGAAATAGATACTAAGTCAGTCAAAGTAGCGCATTTATGTAGCTAGAAAAGTGACACATAGAGGGTGTCGCAACTCTTCTAGAGAAGATAAACAAAAGAAACCGAGTTTTTCCAAGATCTTTTTGACACTTTTCCATGGCTTTATTTGAGATGATATTTCAAAATGAAAGGAATATCAAACTTGTCACTTTTTGTCCTCTACAAAGTGAAATAATTAGAATTTCAATATAACATTTCGTGTCTTGTCCTAAATCATCAGCTTTATTTTTTCTTACAAACGTCATATTTTATTGTTGCACAGATGAATAGAGTTCTCTATTATGATTCCAAAAATATACAACAAGTTATACATTGACATTGTGAAACCTAAGTTTTTTTGAAAAAAACTTATTTTGTCATAGTTGGTTCTGTACATGTCAGCTTATAACATGTTTATTCGATTAAATCAGTAATGTTTCAATTTCTGAGGACCGTGTTTAAAGGACATTCAGATAATTTCTCGTTTTTCCACTTGGTACGCGTTAATTGTTACTCATAACACTGTTTTTGAATAAGTACTGCTACAACTGCAGTGCTTTAATACATTGACACTTAACTTGCATGCTTGAGAATTTTAGTTATTTTTTTAACTGAGCTACCTAAAACCGCTGTCCCGAAAACACGTTAGTATTACCAATTTTTTGAAGCTGGAATTTTTACCAGCCGTTTTGGCGTAAAAACGCACTTTCACATTTACCATGTTAGTAGGGATTAGGTGGGGTAATGCAAGATATGTGCACCGGTTTAGATGTGAGGGATATGGAATGTGCTTAGGAACCTGTTTATATCGTTTGCGTAATACAGTGTTCAGTGTTTTGAAGACTACTCTTAAATAATTTGAAATACTTCAGGGTTAGGTTTTTTATTTGATGAGTTAAGGTCAACTATAGGAAGATGACTTTTGAAGATATTTGAAGTACTATAATACTAATCCATGTCATCACTTATGCCTAGTTCATAAAAACTGAAGGAAAGCTTTGGCTGATGATTGATGATATTATGAGACTAATGACTGATAATGTCAAAGCCTACTCAGGAATTCTGTTTTGACAACGTCAATAACTAACATCTTCTACACCTTTCTAATGAGAATTCAAAACTGTATTCAACTGCCCAAAAATCTAATATGGCGTCTATAAGTAAAAATAAATTCAACCGGCTTGAACTGAGGAGATTTACGGGAAATCGTCACCGCGCCCGGGTTGTGTGTAATTACTGTTAGCCTGTATATTGGCTTGTAAGTCGTCAGTCAACAGTGAATATAATTATTTCTTATTTCTCTCATTTTTAAATTCAGCAAATTTGTATATGTAATTTCCAGAATGCATAAGAAAAATGGATGCGCAACTAATTTCCAGCTTTGAATCTCAATTAAGTGTATTTGAGACAAGAACCCAATTTAATTATCATCAACAATTACAACTTACAGCTTAGACCTTCAGTAATGCCATCTCAGAAGCAGGTTTTACATCACATCAGAGCTAAAGATTGATAACAAGCCTCATGACATCCGTATCGTCAATCGTCCCTACAATTGTAGGGCGCGTTTATGGCCTCCTTGATTGTCATAGTTTTCTACTTCCCCGTGTCAGCGCTCTATTTTGAGGTCACAAACATCTATTTGCATCAAACTGTGCTGGCGTTTGAGTTTTAAAACATATCTTTACAATTCGAGAGCGCTGACACTGACACGGGACAAATGTAATCTAGACATTTTTGAAGGAGAGAAAGGAGTATGACAATCAAGGAGGCCATAAACGCGCCCTACAAAATTGTAGGGACGACTGACGATACGGGCCTTAGGCAACACGTAGGTACAACTAAGTGCTAAGTTAACATCTTGTACAAAAACCTACATAATGTCAAAAAAAAACAGCATAATGTCAAAAAAATCTGCATAATGTCGCGTGATGCCCGTGCCGACTCTCCTACCGGTTTGTAAGACACCCCTCGCCGGTTCCCTCTTACAATCTTTCGCTGGACAGGTAATAAGCATATGCTAAATAGAATCGAAAAACGTGAATCAAGCACCATGAGCCGAACTGATCACTATTTTCAGTTTCACTTCTGTGTACAAGTATTATTCAGAGGTTTTTAGCAAGATTCTGCCATTTGACCCAAATTGGAATAAATTATGCTGATGAACTTTGAAGTACTGCTCGATAAAATCTAGTGTCACTTTCTGCTAACTTTTGCAAACTATTGAGAAATATAGCCTTATACAGGGCGATTCACAAGTCGTGACCAAAAATGAAATATCATACACAGGACCACATTTTAAGGGGGGTCTTCTGTGTAACAGTTTTTCCTCGAGGGCTCATTAAAAAGATACGAGGTGTTGAACTTTGAGAATAAGAAGAATAAGAATTTCTTTTGATATCTTCAAAACCGTCAGCTGGAATGAACTAAAATTTGGTATCTGGGTTTATCCAAGTATTGTCCACATTCTAAAGTTTTTACTTAAAATTAATACGTGCACTAGTGGCGGAGATGCAGAGAATTAGCGGAATTATTTTTACAAATAAATACCTTCAATACCTATAATTCATTTTACACTTTTGTTGCTGCTGTTATCATTGTAATTGCAGCTCCTGATGATGATGGCAAAGTCCATTGAAAGCTAGAGAGAATTAAAAAAAGTATAAAGAGTCCTCTTTGCTTAAATTTTGTCGAAGTACCCAACAAAAGGCGGAAGCTTTAATTTTTCACCTAACTGGTCTAGACGACAATGACCACGTCTCAAGTTATATATATATATATATATATATATATATATGCTGCCGAGAAGCCGTTAAAGCATTTCCATTACAAGACCCGTACACAAAAATAATACGGAGTACTTATCATTGCTAAATTCTTTTTCACAACACTTAAAAATTGAAAAAAGGGACTGTTTACTCGACTTTTACAAAAAAAAAATGGTGGTAGTAACGATAACAACCGTATAACATATAACTATGACAAACTGTTTCCAATGAAACGTCAAGTTGGTACCAAGGCCTGCTATTTTATTTTGAAACTAATTGTATCTCGGCTCTTCATGGATGACGTATTTTATTTTATTTTTTTACCAAAATAGTACACTCTAGGGGAAAACACAAGAGTATCTATTTGTAGCAATTTGAAGGTAAAATTCTGAAAACTGCGCGTTTCGAAAAATAAAATAGTGACGTACTATTTTTATTCGGAAAAATAATGCCACTAATCCCCTTGACCGTTTTGAAGATATTACAAAAGTATTTTTTATTTTTGAATAGCACAACGTATCTTTTTAATGAAGCCTTCGAGGAAAATATTTACTTATTTTTGATCACGACTTGTGAATCACTCAATATTATTGTAGGTAGTCAGATTCAGTTATTAAACTTTCAAGAATTTATCCTTGGAGACGCGTTCAAATAACCTACAGATGCCCTAAACCTAAAATACATTGCAGTTGGCAGGGACTGCACGGTCTCTCTTGAAATTATCCTTTATATGACCTTCAAATATTCTCATAGATATAGACTAGCTCCAGATTTAAAATCAGCAACCCGAAAAATGATGAATTACTGAAAATCATGCAAATTCCGTAGAAATTGTATTTTTGACAGCTTTGCAGTACAATAGACAACCTTGCGTCGTGCTGAAGGCTTTGGTAAAGTTCGAACAGCCTAAGGTTATGCCCGCTACGTCATCACTTCATACCCTCTCCCTTGCGTGGATTGTACCCTATAAGAATATAGAAAATTGTTGTGACAGTCTCTGGTAAGATTTATGGACATCTGTTACCGCCCTCTTAATGTGGTCCAGTACTAATCGTGGCGAATATTTATATCGTAGAAAGCTTAAAAATGTATGTGGTCTTCAATGTCCAGAAATTATGTTGCTGTTGACGCTGTTAAGGGACATCCCACTCTCAGAAAGCCATAGGCGGAACGTTTTTTAGTGCAAGTTTCAGTCAGTTGAGATTGTTGACACAATTGGGATCTGATGAGACGTTTCTTCGACTTATTTATTTTTTTATTTATTAACCATATCATTTTTATATTTGATTGTGTTGAAAATTATTAATCTTATGGGGTTTGTGGATATTTGATGGAGATCCATAAATCAAAATTTAAAATAGTGAACAGGTACCTACATATAATAGACACAATATTGAAGGGTAAAACCCCAAAGTTGGCAAACAACTGAAAGAAATTAAATTAATCCTAAGACTGTGATCCGCTTATATCTATACCAATCATGAGATTTCCTAGAGTGCATCATTAGTACCTAGATAAATAGGCTAATACCAATATCAAGCGTAGGTAAACAAAATTAGTAGAAACAAATCTAATAATAACAAGTGTAAAATTGAACTACCTGTAATAATTCCCGGTTGCTAAATCCCTTCGTTCGTAAGTAGCGTTAAGAGGATGAGTGTTAATCAATCACATTTATTTTACCTGCAACAGATATATAAACCTGTCCGTTAGTCATAAGTTCAGTTTGTAAACTAATTTGAACAAGGCACCGTGTGTAAAAATTGTCAAATAGATTGCAATATAGTGGAAATTTTTACTATTGATCAAATTTAAATTATTAATAGTTTTGAACCAGTGATCTAAACAATGTCTGTGAAAGAGATTGGCGTGAAAGGAAAGGCGATTGGGAGTCAAGGAAAGGAAATTATCAACAATGTCAATAATTTCATGGTACAGGAAAGTGTAGAGGGATTAAAGTTTCCACTTCAACAATACCGGTATGTATGAATGTAAAAGATTTTTATAATTATTGTCAATTAAAACTGATTAACCCATTTAGGAAACGTGTGTTAGCTGCCACGGGTATAAGTAAATGTACTTATCAAAAAATAGCTAAAGAGAGCAGAGATGGAATATATTCAAGCAACTTTTCATTTTCATCCCCATCTAAAAAGCGGCAACGAAAATCACCTGTTGTGGATAAAGTGACTGCAGGCCAAATTGAAGAAATCAAAGCAATCATATACGATTTTTATATTTTGGAGAAAAGAAGACCTTCGCTGAAATGTAAGTTTTAAAATTGTAACCGTAGCATCTAGTCATATTTCATTTTAAGATTTTTTTAGGTATTTACCAAAAAATGCAAGATCGACAACTTAATTTTGAGGGTAAAATAACGACTTTGAACAAACTTTTGAAACAAATGGGCTTTAGGTCAGTATTCATACACACTATAAGGTTTTCGATTTACAACGCTATAAATATAATTTATATCTACAGATGGAAAAGAACTACTGATAATAAAAGAGCTCTCATGGAAAAATATGAAATTCGCTTGAAGCGAATCGAATATCTGAAGCAAATTATGAAATATAGAGCTGAGAACAGGAACATAATTTATACGGATGAAACATATATACATTCTAGTCATACCCCAAAAAAAGGATGGTCAGATGACAATTATGACAAGGAACTAAAAACGCCTTTATCAAAAGGACAACGAATGATTATTGTGCATGCTGGTGGAGAATTCGGCTTTATTCCTAACGCCTTGTTGATATTCAAATCAGGTATTATTTGTGTTACAATGATGTAAAATATTTCCAATATATTTTTACATTTACTGGATTATATGTATGTATTTTATTTTCAGGCTCAAAATCTGGGGACTACCACAACGACATGAATCATTTGAACTTCATGAAATGGGTAGAAAGCCAATTGATCCCAAATTTGCCTGAAAATTCTGTGCTTGTAGTTGACAACGCTTCTTATCACAATGTCCTGGAAGAAAAAAATGTAACGTCTTCTAGCCTGAAATCAGAGATGATTGACTGGCTAGAAAAACATCAAATTCCTAGTGAAAAGTCATTGACTAAGGCCGAACTATATAAAAAAATACAGGAAAATAAAAGAAGATTTCCAGTCAAATACAAGCTAGATGCCTTAATGGAACAGCACGGGCATAAAGTTTTACGACTGCCTCCATATCATCCGGAGCTAAACCCAATCGAGAAGATTTGGGCTCTCGTAAAAAACTGGGTTGCTCCACGAAATGTGACATTTAGGTTGTCTGATGTGGAGCATCTGACCCGTAGCAGGTTTGAAGAAATTGGAGCAGATGAGTGGAAGAAAATTTGTAACCACGTGAAAAAATATGAGCAAGCACAAATGGAAAAAGAACATCTTCTCGACGATCAAATGGATACGTATCAATTCAATGTGAACACAGAGTCATCATCAGAAGATAGTGACGAAAGCGACTCAGATGAAGATTTGAAGCTAAACACACTATCATCTGATAGCGATTAGATTTTTTAATGATAATATATAATTTGAATTATAACCGTCTTTAGTTTGCTCCCTCTTCTAATTCAAATTTGCTTCCGAACAACTTAATGCGCATACTAAATGAATATAATAATACAAAAATCAATTAATGATCAATGTCTACACAACCTATTCACTTTATTTTATACTTCAAATAAAATAGAACGCCACTGCGCTCTGTCGACGACCGCGTGATGAGCGGACCCGCCCACGATGACGTAGCGGTCATATACTAAGAGCGTTCGAACCATAGCCCGCTGTCGCATCTTGGCAGGCTGTTCTGATTCGGTTCTACAAGATGTGGGCTTGGTTAACGTCAAGAAGTGTCAGGTTGGCTCCGGTCATCCCCTCCATCCTCGCTAAAGGATCGTCCCGCCCACTGCAGCGCAAAGGTACGACCAGCGTCCGTCAAGGCGTACTTAATCATCAGTCGTGCTCTGACTACCGTTAAGTACAAGCCGCAACGCTTTAAGTGTCTGCCACTGCGGAACAAGTGCTCGCTGAATAGTTGCGCGATTTCAACGAAAGTGTATGATGTCGGTGGTGAAGACGAGTAAGCAGTCGCTAACCGCTCAGGAAAAGTGGGACGCTATACTGAGGGTGAATGCTGGCGAGACAAAAGCCTCGGTGGCAAGGGATATCGGTGTTCCAGAATCCACCCTGCGAGGATGGTGTCGGAACGAAGACAAAATATCATACCTCTGCCGAAGATCCAGCTCTGACGTAAACGATGCGGTTAATGATCACACCATTTTCAAGAGGGCGAAAACTGAAGATCAACCTTTAGATCAACGTCTCAGATCTAACGGAAATCACTCTGCTGAACCAGGAACCAGTGTGAACACACCGCCTTCTGGAATCAATGAATCAGACGCCTTCTACTGGCAGCTGGCATATTTTAACATGTTGACGCATTGGAACATGTACTCGTATATGACCACGCAAGCTAGTCAACTGTTTCCTGAACCTGTCCAAGTATCTGTCCAACATAACGCTGAAGGTAAATTGACCAAATCTGAGGCCGTGGAACATGGTGAGAAGTTCCTCCAATGGTTGGAAACCTGCAATGATCCTTCAGTGACTGACGTGCAGATTATGCAGTTGAAAAAATTTCTTAACAACGTCAAATCAGGCGCTAACCGAAAGAACGAGCATCTGCATGCTGAAACCAAAGTGGAAACACAGTGATTTGTAAATATCTGTACATAAATAGTCCTTTTAAACTTTAACTAGACAACTGTTAGGACGGCCGCATATAGTTGGTGTTTCATTTCGGAATAGGCTAGGAATATCTGATGACCCTGGGCTATTCCAAATCGGAATTCCAGATGTGTGCGACCGTCCATATGGCCACTCAGAATACCGTATACATAAACGTGTCAATATTTCGCGAGATCTGTCTCAAATATGTTTAACATTTCACAATGATTTCTTGTTGTTCTTTGCTGTCAAAACCTGTGTTCCCTGCCGATTTCAAAAGGTTACCTGCTCATTACACATTAATCAGTTCGAAAGTATACAGTAATGTGAGTGAAAATAACCTTCTATCAAATGTTACAAAAAATAAGTTTTTTTATAATTTAATAACTTTTAAAAATATACATTTTTGAATCAATTTGTGTTGACTCGAAATTCGATAATGTATATCTTCTGTATCGTTCAAATTTCAAACGATGGTTAGATTTGTTTTAAACTACCAAAGTTTTGAATTAATTTACCTTTTTTTTGACTAATACTTTTAAATTGTCTTCGGTTGAATCAATCGGAAAGTCGTATACTTGTAAAATGTATCATCTGTATCTGTTCAAGTTATAAACATTGCTTATAAGAGTTGTGAGAATAAATTGTCTCGCCAATCAAATGTGTCTTTGATTACCTATTCTGCGGCATACTTATTTAAATCGCAAAAGAATTCAAAAAACATCATTCCCAGTTGAGCCAAACACCACAGATTATATTCGTAGGTATATTGTGATTTTAAGCCACAACAAAGTGCAAAAGCCATAATTCAACAGAAATATCAACTAATTTAACATCAAATAAATTTCAGGATTTGTTTATATCCTAGCTTTGATATACAGTGCTTTTCAAAAAGGCTCATACTTATTTCTTGAATATTCTAGGTTACATAATTCTACATTGTTTGAATAACAGATGTTTATTTGAAAACTCCTCGAGTGACACATGTGTGGTATCCGTCAACCCTTCGTCCCAATCCATGCTATTCAATGACAACACAACAGTGTGTCGTTGTCAGCGGCCACTTTTTGAGGGTGCGGCATGGTTGCCAGATAGTGCATTAATATCCCGTTTGACCCCCCTGGTCCCAGTGGAGTAGGCTCCGCCAACTGTTGAAATATACTCTACTATGCTTTATAAGACTATTCGTGGAATTTTTCCCAAAGTCGTTGCACAACACTTGAAAAAATGCAAATGAAAATCTAAAATTATTTCCATGACGCCCCAAAATAGCTGCGTCGGTACCTCGGGTCATACATCTTGAGAGTAAGGATGTTCGATACGATTCTATATTTAGAAGTATCGATACTTTTGCATCACATACCCGATATTTTGGATCGGTATTTTTATATACGACACTTTGGTGTATCGATACATTTCACGAGTATCGTCATATTTCGATCCGGACTGTGTCAGAAAGAGTAACTAATTTCAGATCACTTTTCTTCTTGGTTTTCTTCCGCTGGATATCGGTAATTTTATTCGAATATTTTAGAGTGTCGATACTTCCTAAAACAATAAGGATCGATACACAATGATACTTTTCGTGGATCTAAACATCCCTAATCTTGATAGCTTGTCAACTGAGCTGCAGGGTGAGGTGTTGCCTTTACTGTCTTACATTTTGTTAAAATCTTATGACAAATAAAAGCTTCAAATGAAATGTTGACGAATATGAACGGATATGTATAGAATTTGGAATATAAATTCATATTGCAAATTTCAGATTGACTATGCATGGACTTGAACCGGATTTTTCGGTATTTTTACCGAAAAGAGAATATTTACCGATAACATCATTCTCCACGATTTTTCAAAATAATTTAAATATTTCTATACTTGCCGAAAAAGAGCTGAAACCAAAAATAAAGCTAAAAGTTAATTTTATTGAGTATTCATAGTTTTATGCCCCATATCAATCATACATAATATGCATACATACTCAGGCAGTCGGGCATATGAGAGGCGAAGATTTGCGTTGCCTATGATTACGAACGCACTTCCTCATCCCTTACTCCGCTTGCCCTGAATTGATTTTTGTGCATAAAAAAGGTGCAGACTGGTAGATTACCGTCATTACCTCATCACCGGACAAGCAATGAAGAAACCGAAACCGGTCTGTTTTCAAAATAAATATTTAATTAAAATGAGAGGTGAGTTCAGGGGTAAAACAAAAATATTCACAATCTCAGAAGCAGGAATCGAAAAAGGAGTTTCCATAATGGTTGCAAATTACTTTGAAAGAGAGACCAGTATGCACATTGCAGAAGTTGTAATATAGAACTATGCCCTCAAAATGTTGTTTGCGCGCCCAATACAATAACAGAGGATTTTCATGACTCAAAAGTTCTTGATCTACCACTGATCTTGGGACGGCATTTACCTTAAACCGAACTCAACGACACTATTTACCGATTCCGTTTTTTCCGGTCTGGCAACACCACAGATTACTTTAAAAGGAATTGATATCCCAGACGTGTTATAATTATAGAAATAATAAGAAAATATAACAATGTTTGGACATATATTTTCATAAATAGGTATTTTTGATTCTTATAATATCCGATGAATAATAGGTGGATGAGGATACTTTTTCAAATATGGATGCTTTAGGATCCAGAAATGCAGAATGTGCTGTTTTTTTACATTTGGTGTGGATGTCTAGATCAAAATTGTTTCTGATGTGACAAAAGATGATGAACCAGTTGGAATACGTTTTATATCCTTTTTTTTGCAAAATAACAAAAATCGGTACATCTCTACAGGTACACATTATGTACAACACCCTGTATGTGATATACAGGCAAAACTAGATTGCCATGCATGAACAGTCGTCAAAAACACTGAAAACATCCTACAAAATATAATAGCTAGAAAATCGACCTATTATTTGCCGCATTCCCATTGGTCCCACTTAAATAACTGACCGTTTTTTCTGAAATAATAAAAATTTTAAATTCTATGAAAGTTGTCCTAATTCTAAAGCACAACGACGTAATATTATATCTATAATGTACCCTTATTTATAAGGCAAGCGTTTTTTCACGACTTTATTCAACATTTCAATAGAAATCACTGATATTCAGAGAGCTTTGACAGCTTCTGTCAAATTGCATTTCGATAAGGTCTTTTCCTATTCGTCCAAGGGATCGTTAAATATTAATGTTGGTGAAAGTGGCACTAGCTTTGCTTTTAGCTTATTTCTGTTATAAAAAACAAATAATTATCTTACGACTCTTATAAGCTGGCATACAGGAAACCGATTTGTAAGTCAGTGCCGTTGGCTCCTTAGAAGAGCCACAAAAATCTTCTTATTAAACAATAAACTTTAAGAAAATACCTCAATAACTGATTTTACGAAGTTATACTATCAAAATAACAAATTAACCATTATAAGGCTTATTGGCTCCTCGGTAAAACCAACCGAAAAGAGGTGGCAGTCAATGTGTTAATCAATAACACAGGCCCACAAAACAAAAAGTTGTATGTGCCTGGAGTCCCTCTATGTTCACTCCATGTACGTTTTCGCGCTGAACACGAATCTGAAGTCAGTATTGATGCGTCACTGGGCAAAAGAGAAAACGCATAAAAGCTATAACAATCATAAAACATGACCTTAAAAAAAGTGGTATGTGCTGGCGGTCTTACTATACTTTTTCAATGTATTTTCCTCAGTTAACACGAATCTAGAGTCATAATTGAAGATTGCTGGACAAATAAGGAAGTAATTCAGACAATGTCAGATTTTGACATTTACGTTGGGAGTGCATCTCTTTATAGAACTCTCGTAGATGCACATCCACCAACAACGACAAAGTCAATATGTTATTACCCAAGACCTGCAACAGAAAGGTCAAACCTACCCCGAAAACAAGGAGGGAGTAGTTAGATGTCGCGAACAAGTACACTCACTGAGAAATTATTTTAAAGGAACTTCTTGCACAGATCATGGCGCATGCAGATACCTACCTATTCGCCTCTCAAACTCGCAGACACTTCCTTCAGTACACCAGTCACAAGAATTCAGAATAGACAGCAAAACTGGAAGTGCAAAGCACCCTACAGTAAGTGTCGAGTAAGAAGGGACTTGCATGCCAACATGAGGTTTTCATAAATTGTGGCATTGGATTGCATACTATGTATTATATATATTATATGAGAACAATCAACAGAACAAAGTCGTCTTATGTCGAAGGGGAGATACCTGTATAAAGTATTCATATCTAAGGTACAGGTACACAATGTTCACAATTTCTAAAGGAAATCTTATTATATAATGTGAACGTTTGTCAATTGGAATTTGATGCTTCAGCGTTGATTGTAATTAACGTTTCTTCAACGTAGTTAAACAGCTTGTACACTCATAAATCTATAAATAAATCTCATACATAACTTTCGAGCCCCCTCGAATTGATTCTCATCACTTTTACACTTCAACGTGTGTTCCTTAGACCGTAATTACATACTAATGTCTAAATTACTTTTCTACTTGACCAAGCCCTCAATTCTGACTTGAGATTCGTGTTCAGGGTGAAGGTGTAAACGGGGAAAACATAGTGAGACCCCAGGTAAGTATTACTTTTTTTAAATTATGGGTCAGTGTAATTTTTTTCAAATAACACCATGTAATACAGGTTTAGCGCAGAAACATCGTATGTTCGGGACTTACGTGGGCTTTGGCACGCGCTAGTCGACGGTGGGTACCTACTTAAATAAGTCCTTTCAAAAACAGTACCAGCATTCCTTGATTGTTTTATTTCCATATGCACAGAAAATGTCAATTTCAAATTCACTAACTACAAAAATAGGATTACACGTCTGATTCGTATTGCACGAAATCACTTGTTTATTTCAGTTTTGTCTGTAGCTCTGCCTCGACAATCCGAGTGGTACTTTCCAAATTATAGATGAGTCAAGGATTGGGGAACCGACAGACAGACCGCTGGAAATGCGTGACATGGTTTTTCGTAACGCACATGTCGTATTAGATCCAAAAATCATATCTCATTGTACAAGAGCTTCTCGTGAGTGGCCTGAGAAATCCAAGGAAATTTCCAAAGTTCCCGAAGTTCCTAAATATTCCTCAAACGTCTATTAAAATTTTATACAATAGATCTTATTATTACTAAGTTCTAAGTAATAACAACAATTATATATTAGCTATTCTTGATACGCCAGTGTTCATTTACTAATATTGTAATACTAAATTTATGCAGTTCAAACAGCTAAATGAACAGTCCCCTGTCGTGTTCCGTTTTCAGTAGTAGAAGCCTTATGACAAATGTTTGTTATTATTGATGTAAATTTCTAAACACATGATATATAAATAATACTGGAATATACTAAGTAAGTCTAAAAACCACAATTATATTTTTGAAGTAAAAAATTAATTAAGAAACTGAATGCCAAATGTTGTCCCCACATTTTTCTAAGCCATAGTAGTGGCATTTGCAGTAGTCGATGGTTAAGCGTATCGAAGGCCTTGGAAAAGTCTAACAGTACCAGCAAGCTCATGATTTTACTGTCGATGGAAGATATGATCTATCAATTGGATAAGACAAGGCTGTACTGCGGTTTTTCTGAAAGCCTGACTGATGGGTGGGGATTATATTATGTGCATTGAGATGATCTAGAATCTGTGTATAAGTTACTCGTTTTAAAATTTTAGACATTAATGGCAATATGCTTATTGGTCTGAGGTCAGCGATACATATCGGATTAGGCAATTTCGGCAGAGGAGTCACCAGAGCTGTCTTCCAAAGGTCGAGAAAGTATCCAGTATCCAAGCAAATATTAATAACATGTAGCAGATAAATACCAATTACTGGAAAGCATAACTTTAACATTTGTAACGTGATACCATCCGTTCCAGAAGCATTGGATTTTATACTGCAGATAACAGTTTTACTTACATTTAAATCAACTAGCTTAAAAGAAAATTAATTTCTTTGCAAAAAGTTATTTGTTCTGTAGTAAAGTATTTTCTCAAAGCACGCTTCATCACTGTTTTGAAAAACTGAGGTAAAGTATTAATTGACTTTATAAGGGTCTGTGAGTGTTGATGGGATTTCAGAAGATTTAATTGCTTGAACGCGCATATTTTTTAAAGATTTGTATAATAAAGAGGAATTTCTTTGATTTTGTAAATGCTCCAAAGAGGCAGACTTTTCATTCCGTAACGACTGTAATGCATAATTTCTCAAAGATTTGTGATTATTCCAATTTTGAACAGACGGATTGGTTTTGAATTTAGACACCGTTCTATCTCTTTCCTTGAAAATTAACTTCAAATTGACTGTCAACCATGGTGCTTTCGATCTAGTGACACGCACTGTCCGAACTGGGCAATGTAAATCAAAGATGGCATTGACGTTGTCAGTCAAAAATTTCAGTTTGGTTTCAACGTCACTAAAGCATAAGACCTGCTCCCAGTTCACTTGATGTAAGTCTCGGTTGAAGTTATCTAAGTTGAAGTGATTATAGTCTCTGAAAGTCACATACTTATGCTCTTTATGGAAACTACAAAGTAGGTCACAGAAAACCATTTGATGGTCACTAATGATATCAGCGTTGATGGTACCCTTTTTACCACAAATCTCAACATCAGACAAACATATGGGATCCAAGAGACTGCTACTTGAGTAGAGTTCGAGATGGCGGGTGACACGGACCTCGCTTTGTCTCAGGGAGACAAAATGTGTGATGTATGCGGTACAAGTACTTATTCGTAAATCGTGTATTAAATGTGATGGTGAGAGTTCTAGTGTCTCGATGCATTCTAAATGCTTTCAAACTGCAGCAAAATTGTTCGTTATTGAGCGTAAGTCTTGGAAGTGCAGGAGCTGCACAACCAAACTCAAACCACCTTTGGCCTTCCCTGTCTCGGATCTTGCAGTAGTCCAGCTGGAAGTTGACCATTTGAAGCGTGAAATCGACCTGTTAAGTAACTTCAATGGAGAATTGAAATCTAATAGTGATTTATTGAAAGAAAAAATTTCATCCATGAACCTTTCATATACTACAGTCACAGCTTGAAGATGTCAAGGTGATACAAAAAGTGGCTATGTTTCTTCATACTCTGTAGCAGCAAAAACTAACAATAACAGACCATCAGCTGGTTTGACGATTAAATCAGAAAATACATCTACTTATTCCAAATGATGCTGTAATTAAGGATATTCAAAACAATGTGAATCCAAGTGATCTTAAACTTTGCCTGAGTGGAGTAAAGAAAATAAAAAATGGTGTTATAATTCAGTGTGAAGACGATGCTTCTATGGATAAGTTGGTGACGCATGTAACCCAGAAACTGGGTTCAAAGTACACGGTGCGTAAGACTAAACTATTGAATCCCAGGTTACTTGTTCGTAACGTTAGGCTATTCGAAAAATGGAGTAACGACAGGATATTGCAGAATATTCTGTCAGTCAACGACCTAGGTGATCTGGATGTTGCTGACTTGAAAATTATCACCCAGTTGACAGTTCGTGAGTCAACAAATTTGGTTCTGGAAGTATCTCCAGTGTTAAGGTGTACCCTGCTCTCTCGTGGGTTTTTATATGTTGGATGGAGCAAGTGCACTGTCACTGATCATCTCTGAGTTTTTCGTTGCTTCAAGTGCAGTGGTTTGCGTCATATTGAGAAAAATTGTAATTTAGATATTGCTTGTCCAAACTGTAGTGGTAATCACCGTCTAAAAGAATGTAAAAATAATACTTTGAAATGCATAAACTGCTCCAAGCATAATGAGAAAGTGAGAACTAATTTGAAACAAACCACTCTGCCAATGATGTGAAATCATGCTCCTTTCTTCAAAATCACATTAATAGTCTTAAATCTAAAATCAACCAGGATGCTATTTAAACTCCAACATAACTTTAAATTAGCACAATTAACCGTTATATCGCAATTTTCTAGTATCATTGACATTGTGCATCTTATTTACAAGCATGATCCTTACGTCACTGGTATATCACCTTTAAGAATTTGTAAATCAGAGGCAATGGGAAATGTAAAGTGTTCCAATCTTAAAAAATCTTCATTCTCGATTCAGCATTCCGCAACAAGTCTCTCTTGTCCGTTTTTTCCAGTGAAACTTCAACAATTCAATTATCAAGTATGGATGGTAATCTAAAAACAGTGACATTTGTTCACCTTAACGTTCGTCCTATCCTGTCTAGTTTTTCTGACTTTGTGGATATATTAACTGAACAAGAGTACGAATTTTTCGCGGTGACCGAAACATGGTTGACTAGCAATATACCTACTGAAGTTGTTAAAGTTCGAGAGCATAACTTTTATCGCAGAGATAGAGAAGGCCGAGGAGGTGGCATTGGCATTTATATTAAATCTATGTGTCAGGTGAGACTTCTTGACTTTGGTATTGATACCAGCACAGTTATGGAAAGCATCTGGCTAGAGGTTATTCCTCATAAAGAAAAATTTTGCATTGGTGTCATTTACAGACCCCCATCTAAGTCCTTTGGCGATTTTGCTAACGTGTGGGACTCCGTCTTGCCTTTGTGCAACTGTCAGTATGATAACGTTTTAGTATTAGGTGGCATAAACTCTGATTTATCTAACGCCGACAATAATCTTAATAAATGCTTTTCGTGTTATGGTTTTTGCCAAATGGTTAAAGAACCCACCCGTATCACGGAAACTTCAGCCACTCTGATTGATGCAGTTTTTTCAAATACTAAAGAACTTTTTACAGGCACAATAGTTTTGGATGCTGGGGAAATTTCCGATCACCGACATGTATGTTGCTCGCTGGAAATTGCTGTCAAAGAAACTAAGCAAACTTTCATCTCTTTTCGAGATTTTAAAAACTTTGATGAAAACGGATTTTGTAGTGATTTAAGCTCAATTGTTTGGCACGACATGATATTATTGAATGACATCGATGAAACAGGGACATTCTTAACGTTTTTGATATCCACGCGCCGCTCACAACGGTGAGAGTCAATAAACGTCAGGCCCCTTGGTTGACCATTCCGTTAAAAATTATTCTGAAAGAACGTGATGTTGCACTTAGAAAATATAAATCCAATAAAACGGTATCGAGTTGGTTAAGCTACAGAGAAAAACGTAATTTTGCTCTTGCGTCAATTAGGCGTGAAAAAGCGGGTTACCTATCTTTCTTGCAAGAGCATCATATGTCGAAAGAACTCTGGAGAACTTTAGGTAACATAAATATCGGTGGCTTTAATTCAAAGACAAGAACTGAAAGTATTCCGTCTCACCTCAATGATCCAAGCGCTATAAACGATTATTTTGCATCAGTGTTTCATTGTGCTCAGCCCGACGAAGCAACATTCAATTTTTGTCACAATAATCGGAGATTTTCTTTCACTCTGGTTGAGCCTACTACTATCAAAACTTTTGTGAGTCAAATGCAAAGAGTGTTGACAGTATATCTCTTTTTATGATTAAGCTGTCTCTCCCTATTGTACTACCTTACTTTACTCATATTATCAATCTGTGTCTTGAGAAGGGCTACTTTCCTAAATCTTGGAGACGAGCAATAGTAAGGCCAATACCTAAGGTCAGAAAGCCCACCGACTTCTCGGATCTTAGGCCCATCAGTCTTTTGAGTGTTTTGTCAAAGATTTTGGAGAAAATCATTTATTTGCAAATCTTAGATTCTTCTGAGTCAAGCGACATACTCCCAGTACATCAGTCTGGGTTTAGAAAATCATACAGTACTACAACTGCTCTTCTTCATTTAGTGGACAACATCATCAGGGCCCTTGATAAAAAAATGTGTGTCGCCTTAGTTTCACTGGATTTCTCCAAGGCCACACACTGATGTGTGCTAAGCTAAAATTTTATGGTTTTGATAAAATAGCACTGCGGTTTTTTAAATCATACCTAACCCACCGTTTTCAGCGCGTCTCACTTTCCGGAGTTTTGTCAAATGAGCACTATATCACCTCAGGGCTCAATTTTAGGACCCTTGTTATTTTTAATTTATGTAGCCGATATTGCTAAGTCCATTCAACATTCACAGCTACAGTCTTATGCGGACGACACTCAACTGCTTTACTTCTTTTATCCTGAGAACCTCCAGACTGCTACTATGGAAATTAACGAGGACATTGACTCTATTTGCACCTACTCAGCCAATAACAGCCTAACCGTTAATGCTTCTAAATCTTCTGCTGTGCTGTTTTGTCCAAATCACAGAAGAGCCGAAGTCAAAGCTTCCTTGAGTATATCTATTAACAATCAAAATCTTCCTTTTTCTGAAAGTGTCAAGTGTCTAGGTGTGTTTATTGATGAAAACGTGCGGCTTCGTGGACATTTAAATAACCTCTTACAAAGAAGTTACATCCGTCTGAGAACTCTGCATGCGAACAAAAATTTGCTGAATTTTAAAGGGCGAAAAAAGTTGTGTGAATCTTTTGTGTTATCTATTTTTAATTATTGCAATCTAGTTTATCATCCTTGTTGGGATATTGCAAGTCGTAACAGAATATCGGTAGTACAAAATAACTGCGTACGATTCATATTTAGTTTAAGAAAATTTGATCATGTTTCGAATCGTTATTCTTTAATAGGTTGGTTAAAGATGACAGATTTAGTTAAATACAACTATCTAACCTTTATACATAAGTTACTTGCCTCTGAACTCCAATTTATTTAAGTGAAAAACTAATTTTTAGGTATAATGTTCATCAAACGACATATCCGTAACACATTCGCTTTAACAATGCCACTTCATAGTTCATCTGTTTTTAACATGTCCTTCTCATATAGTGCATGCATGTTGTACAATAGCTTAGATTACAGAACGAAAAGCCTGCCGCTGTATAGTTTTAAAAAACACTTAAGAGCTCTTTTGCTCAATCGTGATTCTTAAAGGTGTTTTTCTCCAGCATTATATTTTTAAGCTAATTTTTATTTAGGTTGTAATCAGTTACACGGGCATGTTCCTCCTTTTATTTTCTTTACAGCTGTACTTTTTTAACTACACATTTGCGAATTTTCTTGATACCACTTAAACACAGTTGAAGATTTGGGGTTAATATTATTTTTAATATCATTCAGCACGTCAGTATTAGATATCGAGTTATTGTTCGATTTAATAAAATCCCAGCTGATGATTGTATGTGTTCATTTTGACTTTTTTTGGCGCTCTCAGATAAGCTTTCTTTGCTTTCCTGATATAACGTATATAAAAACTTTGTTTTTTGAGGCGTCGATAGCTTTCAAAATTATTTGAAGTTCTATTTAGTTTATATCTCGCCAATGCATCTTTGTCTTTCATGGCCTTTTATATATATTTCAACCACGATATTTGTTAAGTGTGCAACCATATTGTGTATATCTTCAATATAAAATAGATCATCAATGGACGAACAAGAAAGATCATTAAGGAAGGCTGTATCGTCAAAATGTCTAAAGTCTCTGAAAGTTATAATCCTTTGTTCCTTTTTAAAAGAATTTAAATTTACGGTACACTTGACAAGCTTGTGATCAGATATTTGATCTGCATTCAGCACTACACATTCATGAAAAAGGTCAGGCTTGCTAGTGAATATAAAACAATCTCACATTTCGAGTCTCTGCAGTTCCTAAATATTCCTTAGAGATCCATTGAAAAAGACATTTTATGGGGCATTTTTACTCTACATCTCTAGCAGTATCAACTGATACATCTTAACAAAAGGGATTCTGTACTTTGGGAGTTAAATACTCCTTTTTCCCCGTCAAACCGCACACACGGTATTTATACATAAAAGACTCATCCATCCAATTTTTCTCCATAAAGTGACCAGAAAAATTGTACATAATAAATAATAAGGGATGGCCTTTATGCAGGTGCCTGTGCTTCTTGAAAATACCTTTATCACGGGCAAATCCCATAATTGTTCCTGAAAGATGATGACGGGTGTATTCCATCGTTGTAATAGTAAGCAGTCGCACATTTTCACTAATCCGGTAGGGCATAGGTCTTTAAGAACCGTTTATTGCAGTCGCAAAGTGCCTAATTTCGCTAACATAATGGTAAATGTTCCTATTTCTTCCTATACCTATGAATATATTATCACAATCTAATAGTTGGGATAAAACCAAGAAATGAGTCTTATTGTTCGGTAAATATACATTCAACGAAAGCCAGTGACTAGTTCTTACCCCTGTTAAGTGCTCCGCAATCCAGGCCAGTATTTTGCCCGCGCGAACATTGGTCAGAACAAGTCATATTGAACAAAAAAAAAGGCGTTAAGTACATTGAACTCAGACCAAAAAAAAGAAAAAGCACTTACATAGAAACAAATTGGAACGATTTTGCATATGTGAAGTCGTTTTACTTCAAATGACACTTATGGGGAAGCATTGTAGTAGTAGTATACCTAATGTATTCTCACATTTCAGTGCAGAATGCTATGCTAGAAAAAGGAATAAATGAGCGTCCCACAGGAAGGAATACTCCTTGTACATCAAATATAAAAATAAGCATCAATTCTGTAACATATCACAAAATATCCACATCAGGTAAATAACACCTACAGTTCGTTAAAACGGTCACAATTAGGTAAGAAGTCACATCCAGGTTACGCCGTCGCAATTTAGGTATGCAATCACAATTAAAGAATCAAACCAGACATTGATTAACAGAGTAAGTATTTTTAAATCAATTTCTTGATGTATCTCTGAACGAGGTATAGCCACTTGTTTATGCATTTGATTTCAGGAAGAATAATGTTGAACGATCTAGGGGCTAAGAAAAAATACGACTTTAGAAACAAAGTTCTTTGTGGTGTTGGTACGCCAGCGAAGCCTTTTCTATCATTCTCGTTTGGCAGTTATAATCAACATAGCTCAATGAAACAGAGTTGTCTAATGCCAAAAGACTCAGACTTTCTGAATAGTTCATCAGATGAATATGTTTTTGGTAGGTTATGTATTGTTTTCGGTAACTGTTTTTTGATTATTTGAAGTTGATTCAGGTGTATCTTGTTTGCCGAAACCCACCCCCAGTGATCCGTTGGGGGAGGCTTTCTTTCTCCCGCCCGATTATCGTACAAAAACGCTAATAATCGTACATCTAGCAACACTGAGTCAAACAAGTGTTACGATGGGATGTTGTAGATATGCTTGGAACACGACACTTTGACATGGCATTTGACCATAAACACCATTGTGCTTAGAGTACAAAAATTCCGCTGCTTCCCGTTTGTAGTTTCATTAATCTATAAAAATTAATTGGTGTCAGAAATGTTAAAAATAGTCGCCAATTAAACCGTCAAATAGCCACTTGGGCAAAAAATACCACGCCTGGAAACCCGGCACTGGTTGATGAAAAAAAAATATTTCCGATCTGACGAAAAGCATTCCCTACGTGATATGTAATATACTGGATGCTGCAAATTGGGGTCTCACTATTGCGATGTCGGAAACCGAAACAGATACGAAGTCAGTAAAAGTAGCGCATTTATGTAGCTAGAAAAATGACACATAGAGGTTGTCTCAACTCTTCTAAAGAAGATAAACAAAAGAAACCGAGTTTTTCCAAGATCTTTTTGACACTTTTCCATGGCTTTATTTGAGATGATATTTCAAAATGAAAAGAATATCAAACTCGTCACTTTTTGTCCTCTACAAAATAAAATAATTAGAATTTCAATATAACATTTCGTGTCTTGTCCTAAATCACCAGATTTATTTTTTCTTATAAACGTCATATTTTATTGTTGCACAGATGAATAGAATTATGATTTCAAAAATATACAACAAGTTATACATTGACATTGTGAAACCTAAGTGGTTTTGGAAAGAACTTATGTTGTCATAGTTGGTTCTGTACATGACAGCTTATAACATGTTTATTCGATTAAGTCAGTAATGTTTCATTGCATGCTTAAATGACATTCAGATAATTTATCTTTTTTCGACTTGGTACGCGTTAATTGTTACTAACATAACACTGTTTTTGAATACTGCTACAACTGCAGTGCTTTAATATATTGACACACAACTTGCATGCTTGAGAATTTTGGTTATTTTTTAATCGAGCTACCTAAAACCGCAGGGCGGAAAGCACGTTACTATTACCAATTTTTTTAAGCTAACTTTTACGAGCCGTTTTGACGTAAAAACACACTTTCACATTTATCATGTTAGTAGGGATTAGTTGTGGTAATGCAAGACATGTGCACCGGTTTAGATATGAAGGATATGGAATGTGCTTAGGAAGCTGTTTACATCGTTTGTGTAATACAGTGTTCAATGTTTTAAAGTCTACCCTTAAATAATTTGAAAAAAATTCAGGATTAGGTTTTTTATTTGATGAGTTAAGGTCAACTATAGTCAAATAGCAGAATAAATTGATGACAGTAGCAGAAATCATCGTGCGCCACTGTTTTGATGCTGTTCCTTTTGATTACAGCGACGTTTACCGACATTTCACGAAGAAACGTCGCATTTTCGAAGGCCTCCGCGTAATAGCAGTGGCGTACGATGAGTTTCACTACTATTATCAATTTTGGTATTTTACTATAGGTATAGAAAGATTACTTTTGCAGATATTTTCAATGCAGTTTTAGAATACTAATTCATGTCATCACTTATGCCTGGTTCATAAAGACTGAAGGAATGCTTGGCTGATATTTGATGATATTATGAGACTAATGACTGATAATGTGAAAGCCTACTCAGCAATTCTGTTTTGACAACGTTAATAACTGACATCTTCTACACCTTTGGAATGAGAATTAAAAACTGTATTCAACTGTCCAAAAATCTAATATGGCGTCTATAAGTAAAAATAAAATCAACCGGCTTTGCATCTCTTACCGTTTTCGAGATTCCAATAGGGAGAGTAAAATTTGAAGCACCACTGTCATGTTTCAAATGGAACGCTGCCCTTTTATTGCTAACTCAGATACATAGTTTATTCCAAACGAATAAGATTGATATAGCACACGATATTGTTTTGATGATAATTTTTCCAGTTCTAATAACACCCTATCAGTACCATTTAAGCAAATGTTCCAAGAAGTGGCTTAGCCGCCATTTTAAAATGTTTACGCCAAATGTGAACCAATTTCATCATCCCAAATTTCAGCTTGCCAACTTGACCCGTTAAAAATATGCTATGAAAAGCACTGTATAACAGCTATAAGTAACTCAAGTATTATCAACTTAATAGCAGGATCTGACAGCGAGGACAATTTGTCAGATGATCCGCATAGGTACGAGTATCATGTAAAGAACCTATAAAACGTCAAATAAAACCTATAAGATGTCATCTTGCAAACGTTTGCACACTAGGATCGTTGTGAACGTCTCAACTAAACTACACGAATTATTGGTTGCATATGTTTTGTGATGCCAAATGACCCTTGTTTTTATCTCTGAGAAGAAAATTGGTTGAATAGCAAGACCGCATCTGGATGATTATGTGTGTTGGTCTGTATGAGTATAAAATAAGTGATATTTGCTGTGCGGGAAAATCATTACTGAATATACTGCCAATGAAGTATATCTATTGGCTGCACGACGAAATAATCATTTTTATGTTGTGCTTTCTGAAGAGAGGTTATGTTCAAAGTTATAAATTACAAAAAACTGAGGAGAATTACGGGAAATCATCACTGCGCCCGTGTTATGTGTAATTACTGTTAGCATGTATATTGACTTGTAAGTCGACAGTGTACAGTGAATATAATTATTTCTTATCTCTCTCATTTTTTAAATTCAGCAAATTTGTATATGTAATTTCCAGAATTGATAAGAAATGGATGCGCAACTAATTTCCAGCTTTGAATCTCAATTAAGTGTATTTGAGACAAGAACTCAATGTAATTATCATCAACACTTACAACTTACAGCTTAGACCTTCAGTAATGCCATCTCAGAAGGAGATTCTACATCACATTGGACCTAAAGATTGATAACATGCCTCATGACGTGTAGGCAACACGTGCTAATTTAACATGTTGTACAGAAACCTACATAATGTTAAAAAACCCAGCATAATGTCAAAAAAATCTGCATAATGTCACTTTTTAAGAGACGTGATACCCGTGCCGACTCTCCTACCGGTTTGTGAGACACCCCTCGCCGGTTCCCTCTTACATTCTTTCGCTGGACAGGCAATAAGCATATGCTAAATAGAGTCGAAAAACGTGAATGAAGCACCATGAGTCGAACTGATCACTATTTTCAGTTTCACTTCTGTGTACAAGTATATAGATATTAAAAAAGTATTCTTTATTTTTAAATATCACCCCGCATATTTTTAATGAAGCCCTCGAGGAAAATGTTTACTTATTTTTGATCACGACTTGTGAATCACTCAATATTATTGTGTAGTCGGATTCAGTTATAAAACTTTCAAGAATTTAATCTCGGAGACCCGATCAAATAGCCTACAGATGCCCTAAATCTAAAATACATTGTAGTTGGGAGGGACTGCACGGCCTCTCTTGAAATTGTCCTTGATATGACCTTCAAATGTTCTCATACACACAGACTAGCTCCAGATTTAAAATCAGCAACCCGAAAAATGAGTTACTGAAGATCATGCAAATTCCGTAGAAATTGTATTTTTGACAGCCTTGCAGTACAATAGACAACCGTGCGTCGTGCTGGAGGCTTTGGTAGCCCGCTGTCGCATCTTGGCAGGCCGTTCTGATTCGGATCTACAAGGTGTGGGTGTGGTTAATGTCAAGCCGTGTCAGGTTGGCTCCCGTCATCCCCACCGTCCTCGCTAAAGGATCGTCCCGCCCACTGCAGCGCAAAGGTACGACCAGCGTCCGCCAAGGCGTACTTGATCATCAGTCGTGCTCTGACTACCGTTAAGTACAAGCCGCAACGTTCCAGGTGTCTGCCACTGCGAAACAAGTACTCGCTACTCTTACAACCTGCGTATCGCTAAATAGTTGCGCGATTTCAACAAAAGTGAGTGTATGATGTCGGTGGAGAATTCGGGTAAGCGGTCGCTAACCGCTCAGGAAAAGCTAGACGCTATTTTGAGGGTGCATGCTGGCGAGACAAAAGCCTCGGTGGCAAGGGATATCGGGGTTCCAGAATCCACCCTGCGAGGATGGTGTCGGAACCAAAACAAGATATCATACCTCTGCCGAAGATCCAGCCCTGACGTAAACGATTCACTTAATGATCATACCACTTTCAAGAGGACGAAAACTGAAGA
Organism: Acanthoscelides obtectus; assembly: GCA_963669975.1. Classification (NCBI taxonomy): domain Eukaryota; kingdom Metazoa; phylum Arthropoda; class Insecta; order Coleoptera; family Chrysomelidae; genus Acanthoscelides; species Acanthoscelides obtectus. Next base: position 87,860,997 of record CAVLJG010000006.1, on the reverse strand, counting down.
TGAACCTTTGGACCAATGCCTCAGATCTAACGGACATCACTCTGCTGAACCAGGAACCAGTGTGAACACACCGCCTTCTGGAATCAATGAAACAGACGCCTTCTACTGGCAGCTGGCATATTTTAACATGCTGACGCATTGGAACATGTACTCGTATATGACCACGCAAGCTAGTCAACTGTTTCCTGAACCTGTCCAAGTATCTGTCCAACATAACGCTGAAGGTAAATTGACCAAATCTGAGGCCGTGGAACATGGTGAGAAGTTCCTCCAATGGCAGGAAACCTGCAATGATCCTGCAGTGACTGACGTGCAGATTATGCAGTTGAAAAAATTTGTTAACAACATCAAATCAGGAACTAACCGAAAGAACGAGGATCTGCACCACTGAAACCAAGGTGGAAACACAGTGATTTGTAAATATCTGTACATAAATAGTCCTAGTTTTTTCTGAAATCGTATTAAACCTGACTTTTGAACTTAAACTAGAAAACTGTTAGGACGGCCGCATATAGTTCTTGTTTCATTTCGGAATAGGCTAGGAACATCTGATGACCCTGGGCTATTCCAAATCGGAATTCCAGATGTGTGCGACCGTTCATATGGCCACTCACAATACCGTATACATAAAATACATAAAATTTCACAATAATTTCTTGTTGTTCTTTGCTGTCAAAACCTGTGTTCCCTGCCGATTTCAAAAGGTTCCCTGCTCATTACACATTAATCAGTTCGAAAGTATACAGTAATGGAGTGGAAATAACCCTCTATCAAATGTTACAAGAAATAAGTTTTTTTTATAACCTAATATAGCTAACTATTAAAAATATACATTTTTGAATGAATTTGTGTTGATTCGAAATTCAATAGATAGTACAAGTCCATAATGTATCTTTTGTATCGCACAAATTTCAAACAATGGTTAGATTTGTTTTAAACTACCAAAGTTTTGAATTAATTTACCTTTTTTTAACTAACAATTTTATATTGTCTTCGGTTCAATCAATGGTAAAGTCGTATAATTGTAAAATGTATCTGTTCAAGTTACAAAGATTGGTTATAAGAGTTGTGAGAATAAATTGTCTCGCCAATCAAAAGTGTCTTTGATTACCTATTCTGCGGCATACTTATTTACAAGTTGTAAATCGCAAAAGAATTCAAAAAACATCATTTCCACTTGAGCCAAACACTACAGAATATATTCGTAGGTATGTTGTGATTTTATGCCACAACAAAGTGCAAAAGCCATAATTTAACAGTAACATCAACTAATTTAACATCAAATAAATTTGTTTATATCCTTGCTTTGAAGGTGCATTAATATCCCGTTTCACCCCCCTGGTCGCAGTGGAGTACGCTCCTCCACCTGACGCCCCAAAATAGCTGCGTCGGTACCTCGGGTCATGCATCTTGAGAGTAAGGATGTTCGATACGATTCTATATTTAGAAGTATCGATACTTTTGCTTCACATACCCGATATTTTGGATCGGTATTTTTATATACGACACTTGGGTGTATCGATACATTTCACGAGTATCGTCATCTTTCGATCCGGACTGTGTCAGAAAGGTAACTAACTTCAGATCACTTTTCTTCTTGGTTTTCTTCCGCTGGATATCGATAATTTTATTATTTTAGAAAGTCGATACTTCCTAAAACGATAAGGATCGATACACAATGCTACTTTTCGTGGATCTAAACATCCCTAATCTTGACAGCCTGTCGTGCTTGTCAACTGGGCTGCAAGGTGAGGTGTTGCCTTTACAATCTTACATTTTGTTAAAATCTTATGACAAATAAAAGCTTCAGATGAAATATTGACGAATATGCATAGAATTTCGAATATAAATTCATATTGCAAATTTCAGATTGTCTATGCATGGACTTGAACCGGATTTTTCGGTATTTTCACCGAAAAGAGAATATTTACCGATATCATTCTCCGCGATTTTTCAAAATAATTTAAACATTTCTACACTTGCCGAAAAAGAACTGAAACCAAAAATAAAGTTAAAAGTTAATTTTATGGAGTACTCATAGTTTTATGCCCCATATCAATCATACATAATAAATGCATACATACTCAGGCCGCCGGGCACATGAGAGGCGAAGATTTGCATTGCCTATGATTACGAACGCACATCCTCATCCCTTAGTCCGCTTGCCCTGAATTGATTTTTGTGCATAAAAAAGGTGCAGACTGGTAGATTACCGTCATTATCTTATCACCGGATGAGCAATAAAGAAACCGAAAACTGTCTGTTTTCAAAATAAATATTTAATTAAAATGAGAGGTGAGTTCAGGGGTAAAACAAAAATATTCACAATCTCATAAGCAAGAATCGAAAAAGGAGTTTCCAGAATGGTTGCAAAGTACTTTGAAAGAGCGACCAGTATGCACATTGTAGAAGTGGTAATATAGAACTATGCCCTCAAAAAACATGTTTTTTACGCGCCCAATACAATAACAGAGGTTTTTCATGACTCAAAGGTTCTTGATCTACCACTGATCTTGGGACGGCATTTACCTTATACCGAACTCAATGACACTATTTACCGAGATCTATTTTCATAAATGGGTATTTTTGATTCTGACTTATAATATCCGATGGATAATAGGTGGATGAGGATACTTTTACAAATATCGATGTTTTAGGACCCAGAAATGCAGAATGTGCTGTTTGTTTACATTTGGTGTGGATGTCTAGATCTAAAATTGTTTCTGATGTAACAAAAGATGATGAACCAGTTGGAATACGTTTTATATCCTTTTTTTTGCAAAATAACAACAATCGGTATATCTCTACAGGTACATATTATGTACAACAACCTGTATGTGATATACAGACAAAACTAGATTGCCATGCATGTACAGTTATCAAAAACATTGAAAACATCCTACCATATATAATAGCTAGAAAATCGACCTATTATTTGCCGCGTTCCCAAGGGTCCCACTTAAATAACTGACCGTTTTTTCTGAAATAATAAAAAATTTAAATTCTATGAAAGTTGTCCTAATTCTATAGCACAAAGACGTAATATTACAACTATAATGTACCCTTATTTATAAGGCAAGCGTTTTTTCACGACTTTATTCAACATTTCAATAGAAATCACTGATATTCAGACAGCTTTGACAGCTTCTGTCCAATTGCATTTCGATAAGGTCTTTTCCTATTCGTCCAAGGGATCGTTAAATATTAATGTCGGTGAAAGTGGCCCTAGGTGTATTATTTACCGGAAAAGTTTTTGTTATATGTTCCCTACTGTTTTGAGTCACAAAAATTATTTTTAATATTTTATTTTTGTTAACGGTCGATAATAAATGTTTTTTTGCTTTTAGTTTATTTCTAATATAAAAAACAAATAATTATCGTCCGACTCTTATAAGCTGACATACAGGAAACCGATTTGTAAGTCAGTGCCGTTGGCTCCTTAGAAGAGCCACAAAAATCTTCTAACTGATTTTGCGAAGTTATACTGCCAAAATAACAAATTAACCATTATAAAATTTATTGGCTCCTGGGTAAAACCAACTGAAAAAATGTTGCAGTCAATGTGTTAGTCAATAACACAGGCCCACAAAACAAAAAGTTGTATGTGCCTGGAGTCCCACTATGTTCACTCCATGTACGTTTTCGCGCTGTACACGAATCTGAAGTCAGTATTGATGCGTCGCTGGGCAAAAGAAAAAACGCAGAAAAGCTATTACAATCATAAAACATGACCATAAAAAAAGTGGTATATGCTGGGGGTCTTACTAATTCAAGATTGCTGGACAAATAAGGAAGTAAGTCAGACAATGTCAGATTTTGACATTTACGTTGGGTGTGCATCTCTTTATGGAACTCTCGTAGATGCACATCCACCAACAACGACAAAGTCAATATGTTATTACCCAAGAGCTGCAACAGAAAGGTCAAACCTACCCCGAAAACAAGGAGGGAGTAGTTAGATGTCGCGAACAAGTACACTCACTGAGAAATTATTTTAAAGAAACTTCAGAAAGATCTTGTTGCACAGATCATGGCGCATACAAATACCTACCTATTCGCCTCTCAAACTCACAGACACTTCCTTCAGTACACCAGTCACAAGAATTCAGAATAGACAGCAAAACTGGAAGTGCAAAGCACCCTACAGTAAATGTCGAGTAAGAAGGGACTTGCATGCCAACATGAGGTTTTCATAAATTGTGGAATTGGATTGCATATGTATTATATATATTATATGAGAACGATCAACAGAACAAAGTCGTCTTATGTCGAAGGGGAGATATAAAGTATTCATATCTAAGGTACAGGTAATGTTCACAATTTTTAATGGATATCTTATTATATAATGTGAACGTTTGTCAATTGGAATTTAATGGTAATTAACGTTTCTTCAACGTAGATAAACAGCTTGTACTCTCATAAATCTATAAATAAATCTCATACATAACTTTCTTACCCCATCGAATTGATTCTCATCACTCTTACACTTCAACATGTGTTCCTTAGACCGTAATTACATACTAATGTCTAAATTACTTTTCTACTTGACCAACGCCCTCAATTCCGACTTGAGATTCGTGTTCAGGGTGAAGGTGTAAACGGGGAAAACATAGTGAGACCTTAGGTACCCATTACTTTTCTTATTTTGTGGGTCAGTGTAATTTGCGAATGGGACGAGTTGCCAAAATGTGTTCCTAGGCTTTCGTCTCTTAGTTTGCTTGGAATTGAAGGATCATCTTGATACAGATCCGGGCTTCATGTACAAAGTTATAGTTGAATCGGTCAGTGCAAAAACCACTCAGATCCATTTCTTTACCAAAATGCTTTTTTACTGAAAACACTTCATTAAAGGTAGATGAGTATTCCGCGAATACACCTCGTAGGTGACTACTTTACTTCTTTTTCAAATAACACCATGTAATACAGGTTCAGCGCAGAAACATCGTATGTTCGGGACACGCGCTAGTCGACGGCGGGTATCTACTTAAATAAGTCCTTTCAAAAACAGTACCAGCATTCCTTGATTGTTTTATTTCCATATGCACAGAAAATGTCAATTTCAAATTCACTAACTACAAAAATAGGATTACACGCCTGATTCGTATTGCACGAAATAACTTGTTTAGGAGCTTTCAGTTTTGTCTGTATCTCTGCCTCGACAAGGTCGATTTTCAAAAACTAGGTTTTTCCGTTCCTGTCATAGTAGTAACCGTGTGTTAAAGTTTCATCAAAATCCGAATGGTACTTTTCAAGTTATAGATGAGTCAAGGATTGGGGAACCGACAGACAGACCGCTGGAAATGCGTGACTGCGTGTTATATAAGATCCAAAAATCATATCTCATTGTACAAGAGCTTCTCGTGGATGGCCTGAGAAATCGGAGGAAATTTCCAAAGTTCCCGAAGTTCCTAAATATTCCTCAAACGTCTATTATTACTAAGTTCTAAGTTATAATAACAATTATATATTAGCTATTCTTGATACGCCAGTGTTCATTTACGAATATTGTAATACTAAATTTAATGCAGTTCAAACAGCTAAATGAACAGTCCCCTGTCGTGTCCCGTTTTCAGTAGTAGAAGCCTTATGACAAATGTTTGTTAGTATTGATGTAAATTTCTAAACAAATGACATAAATAATACTGGAATACACTAGGTAAGTTTAAAAACCACAATTATATTTTTGAAGTAAAAAATTAATTAAGAAACTGAATGCCAAATGTTGTCCCCACATTTTTCTAACAGTCCCCTTCCACAATTTGAAAATGGCGCTCAAATTGTACAACACATTGGCATGGTTGTTCTCATTGTGAAAACGAACACATCCGATGCGGAGTCCATCCAGCTACAGAGTGAGCGGGAGGACGCCATGTTGATTAATTATTAGTATTACAGCTGTGTTTGTCTGTGAACCACGCGACTGGCTGCTAGTTGTAACAGTCCACTGGTAAGTAATTTTTTTGTTGATTTTATTGGTTAAATTAAAATAATTATTTAACCCAGTTACCCACACAGTACGTTTTCATGTCTATCCATTCATTTTGTACAATTTTTGAATAATTGTATGTTAAGATAACAGTCCTCTGGGACAGTCCCCTGACAATTTTTGAGACAGTGGACTGTTTTATGCTACAGGGGACTGTTTCTTTCAGGCAACGTCACGCCAGAATATACTGCAGTGATTATTTATTTTCAAAATACTGTATTTCTTTCAGTTAAGTCATCATGCCAGCAAAAAAATAGCCACCCAAAACCAGGGAAGAAACGTTAGAACAAAAACGTGTGGTCCAACGTTTGAGATATGAACGACTTAAAAAGGATCCTCAAAAAAGGAAAGAAATGAAAGAAAAAGATCGTCGGAAATACCAGATGAAGAAAGAAAAAGGTACAAGAAAATTAGTGAAGGACATGAGTCGTCGTAAACACAGAGCTGCAAAAAGCACTTGGAGAGAGCAATGTGCTACCGATCGCGCAAAAAATAAAGTTTTGAAGGAAAAGACAAACAATTTTGTCAGGGGAAATACTCCCAAATCAGAGTGTCCAGCTTCATTCTCTCCAGCTCTTTCAAAAACTCAAGGAAATCCTCTAGTAAAAGCTAGAAGAATTCGGGCTAAAAGGAAACGCGACCGAATTATGAAAGAGGAAGACCTACACAGATACAGCATTACAAAAAGAAAGTAGAAACGTGTAAAAAGGGTTTTTTTTTATATCGAAACAGCCGCGCAGGCAGAAGCCTAAATGCCAGAACACCGCGGCTGCTATGATGATACCAAAGAAATTTTGTTAATACGATTTTTGAACTGCCTAAGGTTAGTAGAACTGGGAAAAGCTTCTTCCCTTAGATTGTTCCACAATCTAGACACCCTCGGGACAAAGGAGCGGTCGTATCGGCCAGTTCTGGATGTACGAAGCTTGACACGGTTAGGATGGGACGCCGAAGTCAGGCGGGTCTGTCTGGCAGGCACATCGCGCGGCGGCATCATGGAAGAGAGCTCTGAGGAGCAAAGCCCGTTGGTGTAGCGATTGAAAAGAGCTAGATCGCCGACGACCCACCGGTGCGAAAGAGTCCCGAGACTGTCTGTTAGAGAAGAGTCATCGATCAGTCGGACCGCCCTCCTCTGGACAGCATCGAGCATGGACAATGTAGTCGGGGCGGCAGCACCCCAAATGTGTGAGCAATACTCAAGGCTAGGCCTTATCTGGGCCTTGTATAGAGTGAGAAGGTCATGCGGAGAAAAGTACTTCTTAGCCCTAAACAAATAGCCTAGCTTTTTCCCAGCAGCTGCAGCTATTGAAGAGATGTGTTCGTGCCAGATCAGGTCCTCGGTGATCTGGACTCCGACCAGCCGAAATGAATGGCTCTTTGGTGGAACTCGACCGTCCATCGAAACTGTATGAGCGCTAGGACGCTTTTTGTTCGTCAAAGTACAGTACTGTGTTTTGGAAGCATTGAACTGTACAAGATTGTTGCGTCCCCAAGCAGTGATAGCCTCCAGGTCTCTTGTCAGAGAAGAAGTCGTCGCTAGTCTTCTTTTTTCCAGCTCAGCGGCAGAGATCGGCTTGTCACTCTGAATTCCTGCATGTAGAGTCCTGTCATCAGCGAAGCTGTGGATTGGGTTGATCGTGCAGGAAAGGAGGTCGTTGATATGTAAGAGAAACAGTGTTGGAGCCAAGACCGATACCTGGGGAACACCCGCGTTGACGTTGTGGGATGAAGAGGAGAATCCGTCAATTACGACGGATATCTTGCGGCCAGAGATAAAGTCAGCCACCCATCTGCAAAGCTTTTCTGGGAGGCCGTAGGACGGAAGTTTGCTTAAGAGGGCAGCGTGCCACAGCTGATCGAACGCTTTCGTGATGTCAAGAGCAACGACATGAGCCTCACCATGACTGGATGAGTTTACTCCACAGTTGCGTGACGTAAGCTAGGAGGTCCCCTGTGGATCGTTGGTGCCGGAAACCGTACTGCCTGTCGCTAATCAAGCTGTGACGTTCGAGGTAGTCCAGAAGCTCGCGATTTATGCACCTCTCCATCACTTTACTTATAACAGAAAGCAGAGCTATAGGCCTGTAGTTGTAAGGGTCGGTCTTAGATCCTTTTTTTGGGATGGGCTGTACATGAGCAAATTTCCAGTTTTCTGGGAAAGTGCCGGATTCATAAGATATCTGGAAGAGACGCGAAAGAACTGGAGCAAGCTCCGCTGCACATCTCTTCAGTACAATGGCAGGAATCAAGTCCGGACCAGAAGCTTTGTTGATGTCGAGCGACAAGAGCACTCGTCTTACGGTCTTATGCCTGAATGTTACCTCCCGCATAGTGTAGGGAACCCTTTGAATTGACGGTACTTGGGCGTTGGTGGGGACGTCCAGGTGGAGTTGGCGGCAAAGATCTTGGCTAGTACTTCCGCCTTGGCCTTTGAGTCGAATACAATAGTTCCATCCTGACACGTAAGTGGTGGAAGGCTACTGTGTGATAAGTTCTTTTCAATCTGCTTGGCCAGCGTCCAGAAAGACCGACTGCCATTGCGCTGCGACATTACCCTGTGCCTAACTTTTATATCATGCTGGTTTTTGGCATTGCGAACCGCTTCGTTATATTTGTTTCTGGTTACAGCGGTTGGAAAAAGCTAAGATGAATGAACATTTCGAGACGCCAAACACAAAGCTACAAAGATTGTGTGACACTGCAGAGACTCGCAAAGAAGTGGTTAAAAAGGCCCGTTTTGTTGAAGTGTTGAATGAGCAATTGAAAGAGAATGACGCCAGTCTGAAAACCCTTAACGAGAAACACATTTTTGAGTAAACTGTGTCTGGCAAAATAGTTAAGAAATATAAGCTGTGGAGGAGCAAAGCCTGTGCAATATCGTATAGGTGAATCCAGAATTAAAGAGACTGTGCAACATTTTTATGTGTGACTGGAAAAGAAGTGATAAAACAAAAAAGGTACCCGTTGGAGTCAATTGCGAATTTATACAAGAAATTCAAAGCTATAGTACTTCGCAATCAGTTACCAGACATTCTGCCGTTTACGCCCTTTCTGGGTGATAACACCAAAGATAAACGAACGTGATACATGCCTCTGCATAAAGCATGCTAATATTAATTTAGAATTGTCTGCATTAAACTGCCGAAAAAATTTGAAGGTTTGAAGATGTCTGTTGCAATGGTTACGACGAGCACTGTTTATCTCGAAAATGCCGGCGCTGCGCCATTAAGAATCCCGATTACAAAAAGTTTCATGACAACACATCTAAACAGTTTAAAAAATGGGTTGCCGAGAAACAAAATTGTGAGGATCCTAAAACTAAAATAGTACGCAATGCAATGAAGTATCTGCAGAGAACTTTCACAGTTCATCCACGTGAACTAATACATGATCTACAAGAAGATTTAGATAGATATTCTCACCTCGAGAGACACATATACTTCATCAATACGCAGCCATCAAGGACGTGAAAGAAAATCTGAATGATTCCGAGGCTATAATATACGTGGAATTTCCAGAAAGTTATTGTACCAAGTATGGCGAAGAGATTCAGGCATATCATTTCGGCGGGTCTAGTCTTCACACCGTTGTAGTTCCCAAAACACCACGCATTTACCTGCTGCTATTTGGGTACATTTGAAGCCAATTTTCAAGTCATTGCCACTGAGTATAACTTGTGTTCACTTGGTAAGCGATGGACCAGTTACAAAATACCGCAATAAAAGTATGTTCTATATCCTAGTATCAAGACTTCATGAAGAAGTTCCAAGCACCGAAAAGTTTTCCGGTAACTTTTCAAAGAGTGGAAACGGCAAGAAAGCTGCTGATGGGGTGGGCGCTACATGTAAAAGAACCGACGATGCTGTCGTGGCTTCGGGAAGTGATATTGATAGTTTGGAATCTTTTGTAGACACAGTACAAGTAAGATGTCCTGGAATTACAATGGTTAAAATTAATGATGAAGCTATACAGAAAATGGCTGAAGATATCCAAAAAGTAGTCGCTGATTTGAAAAGTTTTACAGGTACCCTTAAAATACACCAAGTGAAGGGAAACATATCAAGGTGTCCATTGGGGTAAAATATGAAGACAAGGAAAAACTCATAGTCGAAGAAGTTTACACGGATTCTGAATGTGAAGATGAATTTGGTCCAGCCCTTGACTTGCCTGATACCTGATTTTAGAAGTCACAGTCACCTTTATAAAAATTTGTGAGAAGGGGCATACGTTTAGATTTCCTCAAAGCGAGGTTTCTGATGTTTCTCTGGACCAAATATTGGAAAAGTTACCAAATCCAGATCTAACTCTAAAGGGGAAAAGATTAATTTATTACTTTCCAGTAGCTGCACCAGTGTTTGAAAAATAGTTTGATTTTAATATTTGCTTCAGGTGCAATAGTAAGACTGAGTTGTTGTAAGCTATTACTACTAAAATTGGAATTTTCAAAGTATTAATATTATGCAATAGACTGAATATTGTAAGCTGTTATTATTAGAACTTAAAAGTTAGATTATCAAAGTATTAAGTCAGCTCAATATCTTATTTGTGATATTGTTTACAGTGCGCCTATTTTTTTTTAATATTACTTTTACAGGTTTGTAAAGATTTACTACTTAATTAAATTAAATAAAGCTTCTTAGCTCAGAATCTCTATAGCATTAATAAAGCATCAAGAAAGTTAATTTTAGAAATTTTTTTTCCTAAATATTCAAACTGTATTTTAGTATAATTGATGTAAATAAAAACAGGGAGTTCGATATATTACATTTAATTAAAGCATGCTTTTTTCTTTCACATTAACATTCCCCTGGATGAGATAACAGTTTTATAAATTCGTCCATAATTCGGAAATAAACAGCATTGTGTGTGGGCTTTTGAACTAGCATATTATTTTAATTAACATCTTTCAATTTATCTATACATTTTCTTAATATATAAGAATAATATGCTTGGGATAGTTTTGTACGGGCAACTTTCCAGTTAGTAGAGAAACACCCACCATACTTTCATAGTTACGATGAAACCAAGAATTAAAGCTCATTGGCAATCAAAAAAAAGTAAAAAAATAAAAAAGCACTTACATAACTGCAAGCTGCATCTATGCGACGACCTGAAACAAATCAGAACAATACAGCATAATACGTGAAATCTTTTAACTTTCCACACCGCTGGAGAGGAAGCATCGTGGGCATTGTGATTGTAAAAAATTTCGAAAAAGACATGTCTCTTGGATATAATATGATATGGACAGTCGGCTAAAAAGCCTGAAAAAAGGGGCCCGGGAAAAAATAACAATTTATTCTTTGTAGTTTGTGTAACGTTTCCAGATTGTGACTGGCGAGTTTAAATAAATCATAGGCTGAAGATATAATTTGGGGCTTTAGAAAAAATCGAAGAGTAAAGCGCACCCAGAAATTTGTATATTTCCCCGTAATTCCTATAGATGCCGAATAATTTGCCTTGTTTTAGATAACTCAATGTCATCAATCAAGAGATATGAAGTTTTATTATGTTTTGTTTCTATTTAATTTTAAAATAACTAAAAGTCTCTCATTTAGTCGCTCAATTTCAGCGATTTATTTTGAATACAAGTTTTTGAAAAATACAAAAAATTCTCAAAACGGCATGTGACAATCCCAAAAACGTACAATCAACTGGTCTATTGAACTTTACCATTAATTTAAGAAAACTTACTATGTATTTCACTACAATCTGCGATGTACTTAATAATGTATAGTACAACTTTCATAATATAATATTCCCACCGTTAGTTATACAAAACTAAAAAAAATTTGCCTTTAGTTCCATTCATCAGTCCGTTGTGTGTTGCTCGAATATAAAACTCTCGCCAAATTATACATATACAAATTATATATATATATAATTCTAGATTCATTACAATTCCCGTTGATCCCTTATGATTGCTAAAACATCCTGTTGTGTCTACAACTACAGTATATTCAGATAAGAGATAGACCGGATGTAAACAAAAGGTTCGGGTGATTTTCACGCTAACGCCGCCGTCTCGACGTAGAACAGGAGCCCTCATTGGTCAATTCGCAACTAAATGCCTATGCCGAGCGGCAGAGCAGTCGTATCAAGGCAGAGTCACATTCAGGTTCAGACGTGTTACGTATGTCGTGTGCATCATTGCAATTTGATATTTCTTTGGACGTTTTCGTTTGTTATCTTATTACGTTGTTGAGTTTGTCGTTGTTATTGTTATACCTTGTTATTGATTGTTATTGTTATCAACTGCTTGCGCAAAATGCCCAGTAGTACAGATACTGCCGATGAAGTTGTAAACTCCTGTAGTCCACCTAGGAAACGCTCTAAAAAAAGACACCTGAGTGCAGAAATGAAAGAGGTCATTTTGAATATATATAAGATCGAGCGCGAGGAGAACGAGGCATCAACCATCAAAGAAATTGTTGTGAAGGTTTCTCACAAAGTTGGGGTGTGTCGCGCATCAGTGTTTAATGTGTTAAGACAATACAAAAAAAATCACACCTTTTCTGAGCCAATGACCAGTAAACATCGCAAAAGTATTGTTAAATCATTGGATGAAGCTGATAACCATGCGATTAGGAGGAAAGTGCATGAATTCTTCTTTAGGAATGAAATACCTACTATAGATAAAGTACTGCAGGAGGTAAATGGAGATACAACGTTGCCAAATTTCAAACGATCAACTTTCCATGCGTTACTGAAGCATTTAAATTTCAAATGGAAAAAACGGGGTCGTAATAGTTTACTACTGGATAGAGAAGAAATTGTGCTATGGAGGAGGGATTATTTAACAAAAATTGGGAAATATAGAAATCAAAACAGGAAGATTTATTACCTTGATGAAACGTGGGTAAACGCAGGACACACTATAAGTAAAGTATGGGTTGATGATTCTGTAACTTCATCCAGGAGGGCCTTTCTAGATGGACTGTCCACCGGATTAAAAAATCCAGCAGGTAAATACGAGTAATAGACAACAATCGGATGTTCTTCAAACCTTGGGAACAAGGTTCTAAACATTAATTCCAGGGGGCAGATAAAACATATTACAAGTAACAAAACTTTTATAACTTTCGATAAAATGCGTGGATGTTTTATTGTCATTTTCATTTGTTAGAACTTTTTTAAGCCATGTTTTTATGTGTTTTCGATATTTCAATAATTTTTTAATATAATCTTAAAATATGTCGTATATTATAAACTTAAAATAAGTTACTAAGTTTTATATTGTGTACCGTTCCTAATATTTCTAATCATTTTAATTCATACTTTAAGCTTTATAAAGTTATAATTTGTTAATATTAATATTTGCGCGTATTTCAGGTTCGTGATCATTCATTTTTTAAAGGTTTATAACTTCAAATTAAATTGTGAAGCGCTGAGTAATCATACGACGTTCAATATTCTTTCTTTCAATATGACTAAATAATCCCAATTATAGCAATCAGATACTCATGTCTCAATGTTTTTTCGCTGAATGTGATGAAAACATTTGAAAAAGGTTCGCTTATTGAAATAAATCTACACCAGTTAGTACTTCGATTTCCAGGTAAAGGGAAAAGGCTCATTATCTGCCATATTGGCAGTGAGGATGGATTTGTTGTTGACGGTCTGTGGTGCTTTGAGTCTAAGAAAACTGGAGATTACCACGAGGAAATGAATGGCGAATCGTTTGAACAGTGGTTTTCAAAAATTTTACCGAACTTAGAGGAAAACGCAGTAATTATGTTGGATAATGCGCCTTATCATTCTCGAAGAATGGAGAAGGTCCCAACAACGGCTTCAAGGAAAGTTGATGTTCAAAATTGGCTCCGCTCGAAAAATATCAACTTTGAAGAAGCAATGCTGAAAGTACAATTATTAAGAATTGTCAAGGATCACAAGGCGGAATATCAAAAATACTCCATTGACGAAATGGCAGCAAGTCAAAATAAAACTGTGCTCCGTTTACCTCCATACCATTGCGAGCTCAATCCCATTGAGCTCATATGGGCAGAGGTTAAAAATTATATAGCTAAGCACAATACAACTTTTAAATTTTGTGACCTCAAAGGACTTTTCAAAGAAGCACTAGAATTAATAACAGCGCAAAAATGGGAAAACTATATTAAGCACGTGAAAGACAAAGTTGAAAAGAGAATGTGGGAACTGGACAATATTTTAGAGGAACAAGTCGAGCCATTCATTATTGACGTTGGTGCTTCAGGCAGTAGCGATGATGAAAGCTCATCAAGCTCATCTTTCCAATAAAAGATGTCGTTCATCAAATTCGGTAAGTTATAAGTAATTATAAAGCTACTGTATTTTTTAATTAATTATTGACATTCAAGAATCTACTTTCTGACAATGTTCAACCATGCACATTTTTTTACGTTTTGAACGTTTTAATTTGGTTACATATTTACCTAGAAATCAAAAAATATACTAATCAATATTCTAAAAGCAATTTTAAGAGATATACGATTATTTTTAATTTAGGCTAATTTAAACGCCATTTTGAGATTATATTCGACAGTATTTCACCAAACATCAGGCGGCATCCGAAGCTGGAAATCGAAGCGAAAATTTTGAAACCCTTATGTATATTTACATCATTATATATTTTTTACCCCACCCCCATATGATCCTATATCCATCACCAATCGTATACACATCGAATTGTGCTAATTTACTACAAAGTTACGCAAAGCAGCATCTACTATCTAAAATATGTACTGCGTGACTCTTAATACGTCACTGCCGAATGTTACAGCGTTCGATGATCACGTGGTCTTGTTTATGTCCGGTCTATCTCTTATCTGAATACCCCAGCGAATGACCTCTTCAAACAAATCCATTGACTGAATGATCATTTTTCAATCAGAAGAACCTCGTTTTTTTTCTCGTAACGTTTATTGAATATCTAGTAATATGAAACAAAGGGCAACCGCTAGCGGTAACCCGGACCAAGCTTAAGCAATATATTGGGTGATTTTTTTGCTAGTATCTTTTTGGCAACACTATTTTTGACAGATCACGTGTGAATCGTGTCTTGTGTCATTGTCAAACTTGTTCAGTTTGGTCTATAATTTAACCATGAATCGACTATCAAAATTCATGCTCGGTTAAGGGAGTCCATCGAGCACTGCTTCCAATTTATGGGCAATTTGGTCGGCCTACTGAGGGAGCTATTCGGAAGCTTGTGACTAAATTTCGACCCATTTTACATTATTGGACATTAAACCACATACACGCACGTCACGCAGACGTAGAGTGAGGACTGAAGAAAATATTGCGGCTGTATCCGCCAGTGTTAGTGATGACCGTGAAATGTCGATTCGCCGCCGTTCGCAGCAATTGGGCCTCTGTTACTCCACTACGTGGAAAATTTTGCGACAGGATTTGGGTGTAAAACCTTATAAGATACAGCTGGTGCAAGAATTGAAGCCACACGACCTTCCACAACGTTTCCAATTTGGTGAATGGGCGCTGGCAAAGTTGGAGGAAGATTCACATTTTTATCGAAAAATTGTGTTCAGCGACGAAGCTCATTTCTGGTTGAATGGGTACGTTAACAAGCAAAATTGCCGCATCTGGAGTGAAGACCAACCAGAAGCATTGTAAGAGCTACCAATGCATCCCGAAAAAATCACTGTTTGGTGTGGATTATGGGCCGGTGGCATCATCGGGCCGTACTTCAAAGACGACAATGGCCGGAACGTAACTGTGAATGGCGAGCGCTACCGTGCGATGATAACAAACTTTTTTTTGCCCAAAATGGAAGAGCTGGACTTGGCTGGCATGTGGTTTCAACAAGATGGTGCCACATGCCACACCGCACACGAAACAATGGCCCTATTGAGAGGCGAGTTCGGTGAACAATTTATCTCACGATTGGGACCCGTCAATTGGCCGCCTAGATCGTGTGATTTAACGCGGTTGGACTATTTCTTGTGAGGCCATGTTAAGCCTAATGTCTACAGGGATAAACCAGCAACGTTTGACCCACTGGAAGCCAATATTGAAGCATTTGTTCGTGAGATACCGGCCGATATGTTGGAGAGAGTGTGCCAAAATTGGACCTTGCGCATGGGCCATCTAAAGCGGAGCCGCGGCCAACATTTACATGAAATAATCTTTAAACATTAAATTATATCGACCGTTCTAACGACTCAAATAAAGATTTAATCGTTTTTTCAAATTTTTGTGTTTTTTTTTTTGAAAATCAAATCTTAAAAAATCACCCGTTATTTGTGTATTCCTTAATCTCTGTAAATATAGTGTGGATGTTTGTTCAGTTCCTGAACAACCAAAAAATATTTGACTTTATGGATGTATAGATATCAAAAATCATGAATGGTTTTGTGGGAATATCAATCGACGGTGCAATAATGGTACTGATGAACGTCAAGTAAACGAATGACTATTTGGAAACAAGCAATATATATGAAACTTTTGGTAGAGCCTGTCATCAAGTAGGTGCTTAATGGCTATCTGCAAAAGGTTTATAGGAAAAGAACACATGTTACGTGATGTTGGTCAGTAAAATCGCATATCAATTGAAGAAAATAATATAAACATGAATAAACAATAGGCAATATTAAATAAAAACAAATTTTATTCAAAAATCGAACACGAAATTTTGACTTAATCATATGTAATTTTTTAATATTCAATGAGCTGGTGATGTTTCAATGACAAGCTGTCATTTCATACTTTGACAGTATTTTGTTTCCAACATTTCGTAGCTATTAGTTGCTAAAATTTGTTGATTGGAGCTTGAAGCCCATTTGCTGTATTTGACGGACTGTTACCCTATAGGTGGAGAATTACGGACTGTTGATTTGACAATCCTGGTGAAATCCACCCTTAGGCCATCTGATGTAGAGCATCTTACCCGTAAAAGATTTGAGAAAATTGGAACAAACGGATGGAAGAAAATTTGTAACCACGTCAAAAATTATGAGAACACACAAATTGAAAAAGAACATCTTCTCGACGCCAGAATGGATGAGTTTTTGTTAGCTGTACAGACAGGCTCATCGTCAGAGGATAGTGAAGAAAGAGACTCAGATGAAGATTTAGAGATAGACACACTGATCATCAGACAGCAGTTAGGTTTTTTAACAATAACATATAATTTGAATTATAACCGTTTCTAATTTGCTCCTTCATCTAATTAAAATCTGCATCCGAACGACTTAATACGCATAGTAAATAAATAGAATAATACATAAATCAATTAAAGATTACAATGCCTACAGAACCTATTTATTATATTTTATACTTCAAATAAAGCGGAACGCTACTGCGCTCTGTCGACGGCATATTCGAAGGATATTCGGACTCTACTCAAAAAGTTTCCCAATGCCGAATATTTTCGTAGATATATAGATGAAAGAAAATGGATTTTCTCAAAACCGTTTTTATTTTTTCGTGACTTTGTTCGAGATGGAGTTTCAAAATATGGAGTTTCAAAATATAAACTACATTAGCACTGACACCTCTTCTCCTCTACAAGATAGCCTATTTAAAACTCCAATATGACGTTTTATCTTTTTCCTCAATCACCAACTTTGTGTTTTCTTATAGAGGTCATATTGGATCCTTGCACAGTTGAATAAGAACTAGAAAATTGCGATATAACGGTTAATTCTGCTAATTTAAAGTTATGTTGGAGTTTAAATAGCATCGTAGTTGATTTTAGATTTAAAACTATTAATGTGATTTTGAAGAAAGGAGCATGAATTCACATCATTGGCAGAGTGGTTTGTTCCAAATTTAGTTCTCACTTTCTCATTATGCTTGGAGCAGCTTGTGCATTTCAAAGTATTATTTGTACATTCTTTTAGACGGTGACTACCACTACAGTTTGGACAATCAACATCTAAATTACAGTTTTTCTCAATATGACCCCAACCACTGCACTTGAAGCAACGAAAAACTCTGAGATGATCAGTGACAGTGCACTTTCTCCATCCAACATATAAAAACCCACGAGAGAGCAGAGTACACCTTAACACTGGAGATACTTCCAGAATCAAATTTGTTGACTCGCAAACTTTCAACTGGGTGATAATTTTCAAGTCAGCAACATCCAGATCACCTAGGTCGTTGACTGACAGAATATTCTGCAATATCTTGTCGTTACTCCATTTTTCGATTAGCTTAACGTTACGAAGAAGTAACCTGGGATTCAATAATTTAGTCTTACGCACCGTGTACTTTGAACCCAGTTTCTGGGTTACATGCGTGACCAACTTATCCACACTGAATTATAACACCATTTTTTATTTTCTTTACTCCACTCGGGCAAAGTTTAAGATCACTTGGATTCACATTGTTTTGAATATCCTTAATTACAGCATCATTTGGAATAGATATATTTTTTGATTTAATCATCACACCAGCTGATGGTTTGTTATTGTTAGTTTTTGCTGCTACAGAGGATGAAGAAACATAGTCACTTTTTGTATCACCTTGACATCCTCCTGCTGTGACTGTAGCATATGAAAGGTTCATGGATGAATTTTTTTCTTTCAATAAATCATTATTAGATTTCAATCCTCCATTCAGGTTACTTAACAGGTCGATTTCCCGCTTCAAATGGTCAACTTCCAGCTGGACTACTGCAAGATCCGAGACAGCGAAGGCCAACAATGTCGTACTAAAATTATAATTATTTCATTTTGTAGAGGGCAAAAAGTCAAAATGCTTATTCCCAAATAAGGCCATGAAAAAGATAAAAAAAATATAGGAAAACTGGCTTTCTTTCGCCTCTGCGGAAATACTCGGGAATGCGAAACTTTCTGTGCCATTTTTCTAGTAACATAAATGTGAAACTTTGAACCACCGACTTCGTATCTATTTCCATTTCAAAAATTCCAGTAGTGGTACTCCGATTTCAAACACCGAGTATATGACATAATTATCATGTCGAGAGTGCTTATTATCATTTCAGCAATATTTTGAAAAATTAGGGCAATTTAATGTACAAGGCTGACAATTGATTAACTAACAAATACATAGTTTACTGTATACAAAACGCAAATCAACAAAAGTAAAGTAGTAAACTAAGATCTAATTCCAGTCATTATTACATAACTTCTCTTTAAACTTCATATTATAGAATTATAGTATCGTACATGGTATTGGTAGATTTTGAAACCTGGAACTAGGTTTGCGATTCCGCTTCCAATTTCGACTCTGATGACCCGACTCAGCATAATGAAGGCGATGTGGTAGACGTGTTATCATTGCCAACGGTTTCAATTACACTAATGCATTCTAGTTTTGGTAACTTCAACAGTCCTTGGAATATTTCAGGTAATATTCCCAACATGTAAATATTGCAGCTTGGCATCGCTAAATGTGCCAATCTAAAGTTCGATTTATAAAAAAATTAATGTTGCCGCACCGTCGGCGTACAGTTACCGAAACGCTGTTGAAATCAGCTTATGAGCTTGTTGGCCGTTCCAGCGGGAAACGCATAACCTAAGCCAAAATTGCATTCTTTTTCAAATATTTGAAGACCAAGCTTGCCTTCAGATCATTCTCAGACGGCAAGAGGTGCTAACTAACCTTACTTTTGTCTTTTTTTATTTGTCCTCCGCTTGTGATGTGGATCTCAAAAAAAAGATTATGCAAATGATAATTGGCATTTTGGAGTCGTAAAAACTACAAAAGCGATAAACAAAACTTTTTAAGAATTCGACCTAATAACAGATTAAGAAGGGTACCTGGAAATTATCAATACAAAGATGAAGATATCGTTCAGGAAACATACTGTTTGAGCGGTAGGACAAATTATCGATACACCGTTGCAAATAAGCAGTAGCTTTTTCTTAACTGATAAACTCATATCACTGTATGGTGCTACTTTCATTGTAAATACATCGGTACCGAATCATCTAGAATGCTTCAAAGGACCACTTTGTATACCTGCTCTAGACATTTAGACCATGCATTACGTTGTCTTGTGTCGACTGTATTCAACAACGGACTCATTAGCCCATCGGACTTTGAGGGAAAATCCAACTTTCAATAGTCGCGGTGTAAGTCTCTAGAATAGTTGTCCTTTCAGGGTAGGGCAATAATGGGATTAGAAATTAGACCCTTCTTTCTTCCCACACACAGTGCATAGTTATGGAAAGGATGCTGGTTGTTGGCGAGAATAAAGTTTAACAAATAAATAGGAAACGTAAGTTGGGTGAATCTACTTCAATCCCGAACTTGACTGAAATTTTATTTGATTTTGATTGAAAGAATGTTTATACAGGGTGATTCAGAAGGCAGTAGCATTAGTTCTAGGAGATACATTGTATCAGAAAAAGCACGAAAGGTTTACATAGGCAAGCGACCTAAATTACAATTTAGAAATGAACAAAAAAAATGGAGTCAAGTAGATTGACTATGCATGTGCTACGCAACGTCAAAATAGTTACGAGCATGTGCAGGGTGGGTAACTAAGTATGCGAGGTACTGTTTCTGCTGCACAAGCCGTTGGTCTATTCCACCCTTTCCCTCCAACATTTCCATTCCATTCAAATTTGAATAATTGGTGTATTCTCATAATAAGATAATTGTTTAATTCAATTAGTCATCTCATCAAAAATACAGTTTGTGCAACTGCCTCTGGTCTACTGACAAGTTCTTATTTAACATATCTTGATAAATAACACCATCTGAAGTGATTTGGCAACATAGTACACAGTTTACAAATTTTCGTTCCACCCATCGACACTGACACCACCAACTGTCTGTCACATGTCAAATGTCAAATCATTTTGCACTATAGTTGCTGTTTCTTCTCAATGTTATTGCAGCTCCTGATGAAGATGGCAAAGTCCATTGAAAGCTAGAGATTAATAAAGTATAAAGAGTCCTCTTTCCTTGAATTTTGTCGAAGTGCCCAACAAAAGGCGGAAGCCTTATTTTTCACCTATATATATATATATATATATATATTAATAATCTTCTGTATTGACCAAAACATAGTACATTACATGGGGCGAGATTTAGCACCTGCTATTCTATCATCTAACCCCGTATAAAGGTGAAAAAACCAAGTTATACAAAAGCAAAAAAAAAATGTGAAACTACAAAGATTAAGTCACAGTATAATAGGACGATTTATGCCAATTAAGCTATAAAAAGAAGAAGAGATATAGTCGAAATCACGAAAGACGACGATTTCGTCATCATTTTAGTCTGTAGTAAAGACAAACGACAGCGATGTGTGAATATTTTTAATGAAACTTCAGATCTGTGAGACAGAGATAAATAGAATTCTAATGTCTTAGGCCCGTATCGTCGGTCGTCCCTACAATTGTAGGGCGCGTTTATGGCCTCCTTGACTGTCATACTTCTTTCTCTCCTTCAAAAATTTCTAGATTACACTTGTCCCGTGTCAGCGTCAACGCTCTCCTATTGTGAAGATATGTTTTCTTTTTAAATTGTAGGAAATTTCAGGCTGATAAAACATGATATAACTCAAAAGCAAGCACAATTTGATGCAAATAGATGTTTGTGACATAACCTCAAAATAGAGCGCTGACACGGAGAAAACTATGACAATCAAGGAGGCCATAAAGGCGCCCTACAATTATAGGGACGACTGAAGATACGGGCCTAAACAAACTGTATTGCTAATTTGCATGTATCCGACAAAGATAGACGATGTTTTCATGTTGCATGATCGATCATATTTGAAAGATGAATAGTTAGGTTACGGTGAAGCAGGTTAGGTTGATTTTCCAAAAATACTTTGGCCTTTGGTGTTCCTGTCTTAAGGTATTCTACTCATATCTGCTTTTTTTTCAAAACAAAAACTCCCCACTAACATTATTATTAAGGTATCACTCAAAACCATGAAATAAAATGAAAATAAAAATAATCAGTGAAATAACCGAGCATCGCAAAATCATAATATAAATTTGTTGTCATTATGTTCCAGACATCGTGATTTTATCATCGACGTACGTCCATCGATTACTTCAGTACAGTTCATGGTATAATAACTGATCAAAAATAAAAAAAGTATGAAAATGAAAAAACTTCTTAAGCTAGCGGTTGTTTTGCAATTCTTGTAAATATCTTTTTAATCGAGTTTTAAAACTCCGGGAAGACTGTATAGTCTTCAGATCCTGGCCTAAGCTATTGTAATACAAAATTGTATTGTATGTGAAAGCTCGTCTAAAAAGTGCTGTGCGATGTATTGGCATAGTTAAGGTTACGAACCTGAAGATTATGCACAGACCCCCTTGGAACAAGTTTACAGCTGACGTATTGAGGGGATGATGTTAGTATGATCCTGTGAGTAAAGCTGAGAATGGAGTATTTGAAAAGGTTTTGAACGCATAACCATGCAATATTACGATACAAGTGTGATACATGATCGAACTTTCTTAGGCCTTCAATAAACCGTTCATAGGTATTCTGCATTATCTGCAAACGGTTTGCGTTAATAAACTTCAGACATGGGTAATATATGGATAAGCCATATAACATTTTAGAAGCAACTAAACTTTGACACAATTTAATTTTGATGTTTCTATGCAGAATATGTTTGTTTGCAAATAGAAGCCTGAGGGATAGACAACAATTTTTCAAGGCATAACTCAAACGGGAGTCAGAACCTAAGTCCGAGTCAAAGTGAATGCCCAAATTTTTTACTATTTCAGAAAAAATTATTTTCGTCCCCATTAACTTTGACGTGAATTAATAGTTTGAGGTTGTCACATCATCTTTTATTGCCAAATAATATGGCAGAACATTTTGAGGGATTTAGTCTCAAGTTGTGAGAGCTGCAGTTCCTATCCGCATTTTTTAGCATCATGGACTCCTGGACATTATCGGCATTAAAATCACACTTCATCTGCGTATCATCAGCAAAAAATTGGGCCTGTGTATTCTTGAAGTTATCATGTAAATCTGCAGTGTAAAGTAAAACCATCAATGGTCCCAGTACTGAGCCTTGTGGAACACCTGACTGAATGTACTTTGATGTCGAAATTTGATTACTGATATTTACTTTTTGCCTCCGTTCCCTTAAATATTCCGTAACGACTGTAATGCATGGTTTCTCAAAGATTTGTAATTATTCCAATTTTGAACACACGGATTGGTCTTAAATTTAGACAGCGCTGTGTCTCTTTCCTTGAAAATTAACTTCAAATTGACTGTCAACCATGGTGCTTTCGGTCTAGTGACACGCACAGTCCGAATTGGCCAATGTGAATCGAAGATGGCATTGATGTTGTCAGTCAAAAATTTCAATTTGGTTTCAACGTTACTAAAGTATAAGACCTGCTCCCAGTTCACTTGGTGTAAGTCTCGGTTGAAGTCATCTAAGTTGAAGTGTTTATAGTCTCTGACAGTCACATATTTATGCTCTTTACGGAAACTACAAAGTAGGTCACAGAAAACCATTTGATGGTCACTAATGATATCAGCGTTGATGGTACCCTTTTCACCACAAACCTCAACATCAGGCAGAAATATGGGATCCAAGAGACTGCTACTTGTCTCGGTAATACTAGTGGGATCTTCGATAATTTGTGTAAAGCCATATGACTAAAAACACTCACTGATTTTGTTATTTTTTATCAATAAGTTAACGTTTAGATCACCTAACATGATTAAATTGTCGTATTCAGTTACTAGGCCAGGTAGCAAATTATCGAGACATTCGATAGCATTCAAAACATTTTCACTCCGAGGTCTATACATTACACCCAGGCAGTAACTACAGTGACCAACTTTAAATTTAATGAACATATATGCTCCAAGCAAGCATCTGAGCAAGAAGTAAGTACTGCGTACTTGATGTTGCTTCTAATATAAATACCGGCACGTCCACCACGGGACGGCCTATCATTTCTACAAAAGCTGAAGCCAGGGATATTGACAGTTTCAGAGTTAGTATATTCGGACAACCAAGTTTTCGATACAGCAACTATATCTATTTTTTTTAAAAAAACTAACTATTAACAAAATACAAAATCGGCAAAATTGGAAAGTAATGACCTTACATTTACGTCAGCTATTCTAATATATTTTTTATGTCCATAATTGACTTTAGATTTAAGATTATTTATGAAATGTAACACCAAGCACGAACCTTCGTCATTCGACGAATGGCAAACATCATAATATTTAGTTTTATATTTTTCGTTACTTTTAACACAATTAACGCACTTAAGGACTTCGGAGGAGCATTCTCTATATCGATGTTCACCGCTGAATGAAGAACACACAATGGACGACTTACAGTCTTTTCAAGATGACATATCGCACTGCACTTGGAACATCGCACCACCCTGATATGGTCTTGAATTGAAGCATTTGCTGAATCCGACATATACATATATTGACGTGACATAAATAGACTTCTCACCTCAGCACCAAATGTGTAGCGTTAGCGTAGTTTAATTTCGTTACAAATTTAATTTCTTGATTTTGTAGATCTTCAAGGTCATTAATAGATGAAATATTGTCAATAATGTCAGCGACACTGGAGTTTTCAGGAATCTGAATATCTTTAATCATAATTCGGGGATTATACAGCTTAGTATTACTAACTTCATATTTCCTTCCTAATTTGTTAGAAACATGTTCCTTTAGTTTTCCCAACGATTTGTCATCATCGCAGCAAATAACTACACCATTGCGAATTTTCTTGATACCACTTAAACACAGTTGAAGATCCTTGGGGTTAATATTATTTTTAATATCATTCAGCACGTCAGTATTAGATATCGAGTTATTGTTCGATTCAATAAAATCCCAGCTGATGATTGTATGTGTTTATTTTGACTTTTTTTGGTTGTGCTACAAGAAACAGTACCTTTGTTTGCCTGGTTAAGAAATGGTCCCCGTGTTATTGCAGCGCTCTCAGATAAGCTTTTTTTGCTTTCCTGATATATATAAAAACTTTGTTTCTGAGGCGTCGATAGCTTTCAAGATTATTTGAAGTTCTATTTAGTTTATATCTCGCCAATGCATCTTTGTCTTTCATGGCCTTTTCTACATATTTCAACCACGATATTTGTTAAGTGTGTAACCTTATTGTGTATATCTTCAATATAAGATATATCATCAATGGACGAACAAGAAAGATCATTAAGGAAGGCTGTATCGTCAAAATGTCTAAAGTCTCTGAAAGTTATAATCCTTTGTTCCTTTTTAAAAGAATTTACCTTTACTTGACAAGCTTGTGATCAGATATTTGATCTGCCTTCAGCACTACACATTCATGAAAAAGGTCAGGCTTGCTAGTGAATATAAAACAATCTCACATTTCGAGTCTCTGCAATTCCTAAATATTCCTTAGAGATCCATTGAAAAAGACACTTTATGGGGCATTTTTACTCTACATCTCTAGCAGTATCAACTGATACCTCTTAACAAACGAGATCCTGTACTTTGGGAGTTAAATACTCCTCTTCCCCGTCAAACCGCACACACGGTATTTGTACATAAAAGACTCATCGAGTCAATTTTTCTCCATAGAGTGACCAGAAAAATTGTACATAATAAATATGCAGGTACCTGTGCTTCTTGAAAATACCTTTATCACGGGCAAATCCCATAATTGTTGCAGAAAGATGAAGACGGGTATATTCCATCGTTTTAATACTAAGCAGTCGCACATTTTCACTAATCCGGTAAAGCATAGGTCTTTAAGAACCGTTTATTGCAGTCGCAAAGTGCCTAATTTCGCTAACATAATGGTAAATGTTCCTATTTCTTCCTATACCTATGAATATATTATCACAATCTAATAGTTGGGATAAAACCAAGAAATGAATCTTATTGTTCGGTAAATATACATTTACCGAAAGCCAGTGACTAGTTCTTACCCCTGTTAAGTGCTCCACAATCCAGGCCAGCATTTTGACCGCGCGAACATTGGTCAGAACAAGTCATATTGAACAAAAAAAAAGGCGTTAAGTACATTGGAACGATATAGCATGATATGTGAAATCGTTTTACTTCAAGTGACACTTATGGGGAAGCATTGTAGTAGTAGTAAAATGTATTCTCACATTTCAGTGCAGAATACTATGTTAGAAAAAGGAATAAATGAGCGTCCCACAGGAAGGAATACTCCTTGTACATCAAATATAAAAATAAGCCTCAATTCTTTAACATATCACAAAATATCCACATCAGGTAACTAACACCTACAGTTCGTTAAAACGGTCACAATTAGGTAAGAAGTCACATCCAGGTTACGCCGTCGCAATTTAGGTATGCAATCACAATTAAAGAATCAAATCAGACATTGATTAACAGAGTAAATATTTTTTAAATCAATTTACTGATGTATCTCTGTTCGAGGTATAGATTCAAGCCACTTGTTTATGCATTTAATTTCAGTAGGAATAATTTTGAACGATCTAGGAGCTAAAAAAATACGACCTTAGAAACAAAGTTTTTTGTGGTGCTGGTACGCCAGCGAAGCCTTTTCTATCATTCTCGTTTGGCAGTTATAAGCAACATAGCTCAATGAAACAGAGTGGTCTAATGCCAAAAGACTCAGACTTTCTGAATAGTTCATCATCTACATACTGGATGTTGCAAATTGGAGTCTCACTATTGCGATCTGGGAAACGGAAATAGATACGAAGTCAGTCAAAGTAGCGCATTTTCGTAGCTAGAAAAATGACACATAGGGGTGTCGCAGCTCTTCTAGAGAAGATAAACAAAAGAAACCGCGTTTTTCCAAGATCTTTTTGACACTTTTCCATGGCTTTATTTGAGATGATACATATTTCAAAATGACAAAGAATATCAATCTCGTCACGTTTTGTCCTCTACAAAATAAAATGAATAGAATTTCAATATAACATTTCGTGTCTTGTCCTAAATCATCAGATTTATTTTTTCTTATAAACGTCATATTTTATGGTAGCACAGATGAATAGAGTTCTCAGTTATGATTTCAAAAATATACAACAAGTTATACATTGACATTGTGAAACCTAAGTGGTTTTGGAAAGAACTTATGTTGTCATAGTTGGTTCTGTACATGACAGCTTATAACATGTTTATTCGATTAAATCAGTAATGTTTCAATTTCTGAGGAGCATGTTTAGAGGACATTCAGATAATTTCTCTTTTTTCGACTTGGTACGCGTTAATTGTTACTAACATAACACTGTTTTTGAATACTGCAACAACTGCAGTGCTTTAATATATTGACACTCAACTTGCATGCTTGAGAATTTCAGTTATCTTTTAATTGAGCTACCTAAAACCGCAGGGCGGAAAGCACGTTAATATTACCAATTTTTTGAAGCTGGAATTTTTACCAGCCGTTTTGGCGTAAAAACCGAACATACACACTTTCACATTTATCATGTTAGTAGGGATTAGTTGGGGTAATGCAAGATACCGGTTAGATATGAAGAATATGGAATATGTTTAGGAACCTGTTTATATCGTTTGTGTAATACAGTGTTCAATGTTTTGAAGTCTACTCTTAAATAATTTGAAAAAAATTCAGGATTAGCTTTTTTATTTGATGAGTTAAGGTCAACTATAGTCAAATACCGGAATAAATTGATGACAGTAGCAGAAATCCTCGTGCGCCACTGTTTTGATGCTGTACCTTTTGATTACAGCGACGTTTACCGACATTTTCGGAGGCCTTCGCGTAATAGCAGTGGCGTACGATGAGTTTCGCTACTGTCATCAATTTTGGTATTTTACTATAGGTATAGGAAGATTACTTTTGCAGATATTTTCAATGCAGTTTTAGAATACTAATTCATGTCATCACTTATGCCTGGTTCATAAAGACTGAAGGAATGCTTGGCTGATGATTGACGATATTATGAGACTAATGACTGATAATGTGAGAGCCTACTCAGGAATTCTGTTTTGACAACGTTAATAACTGATATCTTCTACACCTTTGGAATGAGAATTAAAAACTGTATTCAACTGTCCAAACATCTAATATGGCGGGTATAAGTAAAAATAAATTCAACCGGCTTTGCGTCTCTTACCGTTTCCGAGATTCCAATAGGGAGAGTAAAATTTGAAGCCCCACTGTCATTTTTCAAACGGAACGCCACCTTTTTATTGCTAACTCAGATACATAGTTTATTCCAAACGAATCAGAAGAATGATATAGCACACGATATTGTTTTGATGATAATTTTTCCAGTTCTAATAACACCCTATCAGTACCCTACAAGCAAATGTTCCATGAAGTGGCTTAGCCCCATTTTAACATGTTTACGCCAAATGTGAACCAATTTCATCATCCCAAATTTCAGCTTGTCAACATGACCCGTTAAAAATATGCTATGAAAAGCACTGTATAACAGCTATAAGTAACTCAAGTATTATCAACTTAATAGCAGGATCTGACAGCGAGTACAATTTGTCAGATGATCCGCATGGGTATCATGTAAAGAACCTATAAAACGTCAAACAAAACCTATGAGATGTCATCTTGCAAACGTTTGCTCACTAGGATCGTTGTGAACGTCCATCTAAGGAGGAATCACTCAACTAAACTACACGAATTACTGGTTGCATATGTTTTGTGAGGCCAAATGACCCTTGTCTGTAGTTTTTATCTCTGAGAAGAACGTTGGTTGAATAGCAAGACCGCATCTGGATGATTATGTGTGTTGGTCTGTATGAGTATAAAATCAGTGATATTTGCTGTGTGAGAAAATCATTACTGAATATACTGCCAATGAAGTATATCTATTGACTGCACGACGAAATAATCATTTTTATGTTGTGCTTTCTGAAGAGAGGTTATGTTCAAAGTTATAAATTACAAAAAACTGTTATGTGTAATTACTGTTAACATGTACGTAATTGGCTTGTAAGTTGACATTGTACAGTTAATATAATTATTTCTTATCTCTCTCATTTTTGAAATTCAGCAAATTTGTATATGTAATTTCCAGAATAGATAAGAAATGGATGCGCAACTACATTCCAGCTTTGAATCTCAACTAAGTGTATTTGAGACAAGAACCCAATGTAATTATCATCAACACTTACAATTTACAGCTTAGACCTTCAGTAATGCCATCTCAGAAGGAGATTCTACATCATATTGGACCTAAAGATTGATAACAAGCCTCATAACGTTTAGGCAACACGTAGCTACAACTAAGTGCTAAGTTAACATTTTGTACAAAAACCTACATAATGTCAAAAAAAAACAGGATAATGTCAAAAAAAATCTGCATAATGTCACTTTTCAAGATACGTGATACCCGTGCCGACTCTCCTACCGGTTTGTAAGACACCCCTCGCCGGTTCCCTCTTACATTCTTTCGCTGGACAGCTAATAAGCATTGCTAAACAGAATCGAAAAACGTGAATGAAGCACCGTGAGTCGACCCAATCACTATTTTTAGTTTCACTTCTGTGTTCAAGTATTATTAAGATGTTCTTAGCATGATTCCGCCTTTTGACCCATATTGGAATAAATTATGCTTGTGAACTTTGAAGTACTGCCCGCTAAAATGTAGTGTCAGTTTCTGCTAACTTTTAGAAACTATCGAGAAATATAGCCTTATACACAAGTCGTGACCAAAAATGAAATATCATACACAGGACCGCATTTTAAGGGGAGTCTTTTATGTAAAAGTTTTTCCTGGAGGGCTTCATTAAAAAGATACGGGAAGTTTAACCATAACAAACATTTTTTTATTATCTTCAAAACCGTCAACTGGAATGAACTAAAATTTGGTATCTGGATTTATCCAGGTATTGTCCACATTCAAAAGTTCTAACTGAAAATTAACACGTGCACTAGTCGCGGTAATGCAGGGAATTAGTGGAATTAGTTTCACAAATAAATACCTTCAATTTGCTACACATAACGACACTTGCGTTTTTTTCCTAGAGTGGATTGTTTTTGTAAAAATTGCAAAAATGAAGATTTTAAGCTTTATTTCAATAAATGTTCACAAAGACCACTGTATGGAAGTGCGGCATGTTTTTAATAAAGAAAGACGTATTTCCGCAAAATTTGTTGTGGCTTGAATTTGATAAATCGCATTATCTATTTCTTCTTGTAACTGATCAATAGTATTAACTTGTTCAACATACAGTAGTTGTTTAAGAGCGCCTCACAAAAAGAATTCCAGGGGCTTCAAATCAGAAGTTCTCGCAAGCCAATGTACGGGTCCGTCTCTGCCGATTCATCTTTGTCTAACATGATTATTTGACGATGCGGTTGTGTCACGACGAACGTACGATGAGGCAGTGTCGTGCTGATATGTGGCATCATACTCTCGTTGCTAACGGAACATCATCTAATACATTTTCTATGTAATTCTCTAGAAAAACTGAGTATAAGTTTGCGTTTAAGCGTAGTGGCAATACTTGCATAAACAGCTGGATATTGAAAATGCCGCAGCAGACATTTCTAGGAAATCTGTGCTGAAACGAGTGGACTCTTACAGAGCGGGGATTTTCTAACGACCAAATATGATTATCAGAATTAAAGGTTCCACTCTTCGTAAAAAGCCCTTCATCTGACCACAAAACTAAATCAATGAAATCTGCATTTTGATTATGCATTTGCAATAACCACTCACAAAAAGTTCGCCGTTGCACCCCATCGTCGGGTTGCTAACATTGCACATTTTGCCATGTGGTTAGGATGTAAAACTTCCCAATTTAAAATTCTGTACGCAAGACTTTGGGAACATGGTAACTGGGCTGCAATCCGCCTAGCACTTGTACTAGGATCATCCAAGGACAAATTAATCCCTTCCAGTTCCTCTTGAACAGTATGCCAGACACCATGGCCTCTAACTCCGGCAAGTTTGGCAAATTCCAGATTGCCTAAGTCCTAGAAATGAACGCGTAAAAACGTTTGGGGTAGGTTGGCGTCTGTTAAGAAATATATGCTGCCGGGAAGCCGTTAAAGCATTTCCATTACAAGACCTGCACACAAAAATAATATCGGAGTATACTAATCATTGCTGAATCCCATTTCACAATACTCAAAAATGGAAAAAAGAAACTGTTCACTTGACTTTTACGAAAAAAAAAATGGTATAAGTAACGATAACAACCGTATAACACATAACTTTGACAAACTGTTTCCCATGAAACGTCAAGTTAGTATTAAGACCTATTTAATTTTGAAACTAATTGTATCTCGGTTTTTCAAGAATGATATAGTTTATTTATTTTTTTACGAAAACAGTACACTCTGGCGAAAAACACAAGAGAAAAATATTTTTTACTTTTGAACAGCACCACGTATCTCTTTAATGAAGCCCTCGAGGAAAAAATGTCAAATAGAAGACACCCCATAAAATGCTGTCCTGTGTATGATGTTTTCTTTTTGGTCACGGCTTGTGAATTACTCAATATTATTGTAGGTCCTCGGATTCAGTTATCACACTTTCAAGAATTTATCCTCGGAGACGCATTCAAATAACCTTCAGATGCCCTCATAGTGACTAACTGACCTGGAAAACCTAAGACATTGCAGCTTGGAGGGACTGCACGGCCTCTTTTGAAATTGTCCTTGATATGACATTCAAATGCTCTTATTGATACGGACTAGCTCCAGATTTAAAATCAGCAACCCGAAAAATGATGTTTTACTGAAAATCATGCAAATGCCGTAGAATTTGTGCTTTTGACAGCTTTGCAGTACAATAGGCAACCGTGCGTCGTGCTGGAGACTTTGGTTAGATAGATAGAAAGATGCTTTATTGTCTTCGGATCACAGGTATGATATAAGACTCGTCAGACACAGTACATTATTATCTACAAAAATTAAAAATATAATTAAGTATAAATACATAAATTTGTCGGTTAAAATGGAAAGAAACACAGTTAGCCTTGGCAGGCCGTTCGGATTCGGACCAAGGTGTGGGCTTGGTTAACGTCAAGTCGTGTCAGATTGGCTCCCGTCATCCCCACCATCCTCCCTAAAGGATCGTCCCGCCCACTGCAGCGCAAAGGTACGACCAGCGTCCGCCAAGGCGTACTTAATCATCAGTCGTGCTCTGACTACCGTTAAGTACAAGCTGCACCGCTTCACGTGTCTGTCACTGCGGAACAATTACTCGCTACCCTTGCAGCCCGTGTCGCTAAATAGTTGCGCGATTTCAACAAAAGTGTATCATGTCGATGGTGAAGACGAGTAAGCGGTCGCTAACCGCTCGTGAAAAGTTGGACGCTATACTGAGGGTGCATGCTGGCGAGACAAAAGCCTCGGTGGCAAGGGATATCGGGGTTCCAGAATCCACCCTGCGAGGATGGTGTCGGAACGAGAACAAGATCTTATACCTCTGCCGAAGATCCAGCCCTGACATAAACGAATCGCCTAATAGTAATACCATTTTCGAGAGGACGAAAACTGAAGATGAACCTTTAGATCAAAGTCTCAGATCTAACGGACATCACGCTGCTGAACCAGGAACCAGTATGAACAATGGCGTCAATGAATCAGACGCCTTCTACTGGCACCCGGCATATTTCAACATGTTCTCGCATTGGAACATGCACTCGTATATGACCACCCAAGCTACTCAACCGTTTCCTGAAGCTGTCCAAGTACCTGTCCAACATAACGCTGAAACCACTAATAACAAAGTCAAATCAGTGTTGGACAGTAACACTAACATCGCTGTGAACAGGCAGGAAACCGTACAGCAAGAAGATAATTTGACCAAATTTGAGGCCCTGGAACATGGTGAGAAGTTCCTTCAATGGTTGGAAACCTGCAACAATCATTCGGTGACTGTCGTGGAGATTATGCGGTTGAAAAATTTTCTTAATAACATCAAATCAGGAGTTAACGGAACGAACGAGGATCTGCATGCTAAAACCAGCTAAAACCAGGCCGTGTCGCTAAATAATGGCGCGATTTCAACAAAAGTGAGTGTATGATGTCGGTGGTGAATACGGGTAAACGGTCGCTAACTGCTCAGGAAAAGTTGGATGCTATACTGAGGGTGCATGCTGGCGAGACAAGAGCCTCGGTGGCAAGGGATATCGGGGTTCCAGAATCCACCCTGCGAGGATGGTGTCGGAACCAAAACAAGATATCATACCTCTGCCGAAGATCCAGCCCTGACGTAAACGATTCAGTTAATGATCACATCATTTTCAAGAGGACGAAAACTGAAGATGAACCTTTAGACCAACGTCTCAGATCTAACGGACATCACTCTGCTGAACCAGGAACCAGTGTGAACACACCGCCTTCTGGAATCAATGAATCAGACGCCTTCTACTGGCAGCTGGCATATTTTAACATGTTGACGTGGAACATGATGAGAAATTCCTCCAATGGTTGGAAACCTGCAACGATCATTCGGTGACTGTCGTGGAGATTATGCAGTTGAAAAATTTTCTTAATAACATGAAATCAGTATCTAACGGAAAGAACGAGGATCTGCATGCTAAAACCAGCCCGTGTCGCTAAATAGTTGCGCGATTTCAACAAAAGTGTATCATGCCGATGGTGAAGACGAGTACGCGAACCGCTCG
Organism: Acanthoscelides obtectus; assembly: GCA_963669975.1. Classification (NCBI taxonomy): domain Eukaryota; kingdom Metazoa; phylum Arthropoda; class Insecta; order Coleoptera; family Chrysomelidae; genus Acanthoscelides; species Acanthoscelides obtectus. Next base: position 87,827,519 of record CAVLJG010000006.1, on the reverse strand, counting down.
TGAAAAGTTGGACGCTATACTGAGGGTGCATGCTGGCGAGACAAAAGCCTCGGTGGCAAGCGATATCGGGGTTGCAGAATCCACCCTGCGAGGATGGTGTCGGAACGAAGACAAGATATCATACCTCTGCCGAAGATCCAGCCCTGACATAAACGAATCGCCTAATAGTAACACCATTTTTGAGAGGACGAAAACTGAAGACGAACCTTTAGATCAAAGTCTCAGATCTAACGAACATCACGCTGCTGAACCAGTAACCAGTATGAACGATGGCGTCAATGAATCAGACGCCTTCTACTGGCACCCGGCATATTTCAACATGTTCTCGCATTAGAACATGTACTCGTATATGACCGCGCAAGCTACTCAACCGTTTCCTGAAGCTGTCCAAGTACCTGTCCAACATAACGCTGAGACCACTAATAACAAAGTAAAATCAGTGTTGGACAAAACGTTGTGGAACAGTAACATTAACATTGCTGTGAACAGCCAGGAAACCGTACAGCAAGAAGATAATTTGACCAAAGCTGAGGCCCTGGAACATGGTGAGAAGTTCCTCCAATGGTTGGAAACCTGCAACGATCATTCGGTGACTGTCGTGGAGATTATGCAGTTGAAAAATTTTCTTAATAACATCAAATCAGGAGTTAACGGAAAGAACGAGGATCTGCATGCTAAAACCAGCTAAAACCAGCCCGTGTCGCTAAATAGTTGCGCGATTTCAACAAAAGTGAGTGTATGATGTCGGTGGTGAATACGGGTAAGCGGTCGCTAACCGCTCAGGAAAAGTTGGACGCTATTTTGAGGGTGCATGCTGGCGAGACAAAAGCCTCGGTGGCAAGGGATATCGGAATCCACCCTGCGAGGATGGTGTCGGAACGAAGACAAGATAACATACCTCTGCCGAAGATCCGGCCCTGACGTAAACGATTCGGTTAATGATCACACCATTTTCAAGACGACGAAAGCTGAAGATGAACCTTTAGACCAACATCTCAGATTTAACGGACATCACTCTGCTGAACCAGGAACCAGTATGAACACACCGCCTTCTGGCATCAACGAATCAGACGCCTTCTACTGGCAGCTGGCATATTTTAACATATTGACGCATTGCAACATGTACTCGTATATGACCACGCAAGGTACTCAACCGTTTCCTGAAGCTGTCCAAGTACCTGTCCAACAACGCTGAGACGACTAATAACAAAGTCAAATCAGTGTTGGACAAAACGTTGTTGAACAGTAACTCAAAAATCGCTGTGAACAGGAAGGAAACCGTACTGCAAGAAGGTAAATTGACCAAATCTGAGGCCGTGAAATATGGTGAGAAGTTCCTCCAATGGTTGGAAACCTGCAATGATCCTACAGTGACTGTCGTGCAGATTATGCAGTTGAAAAAATTTCTTAACAACGTCAAATCAGGAACTAACCGAAAGAATGAGGATCTGCATGCTGAAACCAAAGTGGAAACACAGTAATTTGTAAATATCTGTACATAAATAGTCCTAGTTTTTTCCAAAATCGGTTTTTGAACTTAATCTAGACAGCTGTTAGGATGGCCGCATATAGTTGGTATTTCATTTCGGAATAGGCTAGGAATATCTGATGACCCTCGGCTATTCCAAGTCGGAATTCCGAATGTGTGCGACCGTCCATATGGCCACTCACGCATACGTAAAAGTGTGATTATTTGACGAGATTTGTCTCGAATATTTTTAACATTTCACAATGATTTCTTGTTGTTCTTTCCTGTCAAAGCCTTTGTTCCCTGCCGATTTCAAACGGTTCCCTGCTCATTACACATTAGCCAGTTCGAGATTATACAGTAATGTGAGTGGAAATAACCTTCTGTCAAATGTTACAAAAAATTTATAACCTAATATAGCTAAGTTTTAAAAATGAGACGTGTTCAAAATATACATTTTTAAATCAATTTGTGTTGATTCGAAATTCAATAGATAGTACAAGTCCATAATGTATCTTCTGTATCTTACAAATTTCACACAATGGTTAGATTTATTTTAAACTACCAACGTTTTGAATTACTTTACCTTTTTTTGACTAATAATTTTAAATTGTCTTCTGTTGTATCAATCGAAGAGTCGTATATTTGTAAAATGTATCTGTTCAAATTAGAAACATTGGTTATAAGAGTTATAAGAATAAATTGTCTCGCCAATCAAAAGTGTCTTTGATTACCTATTCTGCGGCATACTTATTTACAAGTTCTAAATCGCAAAAGAATTAAAAAAACATCATTTCCATTAAAGCCAAATACCACAGATTATATTCGTAGGTATATTGTGATTTTAAGCCACAACAAAGTTCAAAGGCCATAATTCAACAGTGATATCAACTAATTTACCATCAGATCAATTTGAACTCATGTTTATAACCCAGCTTAGATATGCAGTGCTTTTCAAAAAGGCTCCTACTAATTTCTTGATTAGGTCAAGGTCACAAGTTGGAACTTGCTGAATTGCTGCATATAATATAAAACTGTATTTAAGCGTAAAACTGGTAGGTGGTGAAAATTACAAAACGGCAACTGGGGGAAATCTTGTAATGTCTTTAAAACGGAATGGGGGACACTGTTTTAATTACTATTGTTGTTTTTTTATTCATGTTTATTTTCTTCAATTGATATGCGATTTTACAGATCTAACATCACCTCCCGTACTTTTTTTTCCTATAAACGCCTTGCAGATAGCCATTAAATACCTACCTGTTGACAGACTCTACCAAAAATTTCATAGATATTGCTCGTTTCCAAACATTCATTCATTTGCTTACCCTTCATCAGAACCATTATGACACCTTAGATTGATATTCCAACAAAACCATTCAGGCTTCTTGATACCCATAAATTTGAATATTTTTCGTTGTTCAGGAACTGAACAAACATCCACACTATAGTTACAGCGGATAAGAAATACCCAACTATATGTCGTCTTTTTAGCTTTGTACCAGCAAACCTAAAACCTGCAAAAAAACTAGAAATTTGCAATATTTTTCTTTTTTCACGAGTACACATTCTAGGTTATATAATTGATATTATTTGAATAACAGCTGATTATTTCAAAACTCCCCAACGATTGACACATGTGTGGGATTCGTCAACAGTCACAAAACATATACATTGAAGAAGGTTTAATTCTATGCTATTCAATTACAACACGGTCACTTGTGTGGTTGTCAGGGGCCAATTTTTGAAGGTGCGACAGGGTCGCCAGATTGTGCATTAATATCCCGTTAAACACCCCTGGTCCCAGTGGAGTAGGCTCCGCCAACTGTTGAAATATACTCTACTATGCTTTATAAGACTGTACGTGGAGTTTTTCCCAAATTCGTTGCACGACACTTGAAAAAATGCAAATGAAAATTTAAAATTATTTCCATGACGTCGCAAAATACCTCCGTCGGTACCTCGGGTTATACTTCTTGACAGTAGGAATGTTCGATACGATCCTATATTTAGAAGTATCGATACATTACGAGTATCGTCATCTTTCGACCCGGACTGTATCAGAAAGTGACTAACTTCAGATTACTTTTCTTCTCTGTTTCGTTTCGCTGGATATCGATAACTTTCTTCCAATATTTTAGAGTGTCGATACTTCCTAAAACGATAAGAATCGATACATAACGATGGGCTGCAGGATGAGGTGTTGCCTTTACTATCTTACATTTTCCTGAAATCTTATGACAAAAAGCTTCAAATGAAATATTGACAAATATGAACGGATATGCATAGCATTTAGAATATATATATATATATTGCATTTCAGATTGTCTATGCATAGACATGAACTGGATTTTTAGGTATTTTTTACCGAAAATAGAATATAATTTAAATATTTCTATACTTGTCGAAAAAGAGCTGAAACCAAGAGTTAAGCAAAAAGTTTTTATGGAGTATTCATAGTTTTATGCCCCATATCAATCATACATATGCATACACACTCGGGCAGTCTTGCACATGAGAGGCGTAGATTTCAGTTGCCTATGATTACGAACGCACATCCTCATCCCTTACTCCGCTTGACGTGAATTGATTTTTGTGCATACAAAAGGTACAGACTGGCAGATTACCGCCATTACCTCATCACCGGATAAACAATAAAAAACCTGTCTGTTTTCAAAATAAATATTTAATTAAAATGAGAGGTGAGTTCAGGGGTAAAACAGAAAAATATTCACAATCTCATAAGCAAGAATCGAAAAAGGAGTTTCCAGAATGGTTGCAAAGTACTGCGAAAGAGCGACCAGTATGCACATTGTAGAAGTGGTAATATAGAACTATGCCGTCAAAAAATCATGTTGTGTGCGCATCCAATACAATAACAGAGGTTTTTCATGACTCAAAGGTTCTTGATCTACCACTGATCTTGGGACGGCATTTGCCTTATACCGAACTCAACGGCACTACCGATTACGCTTTGGCAACACTGCACATGTTCAGATCACTTTAAAAGCAATTAATATCCCAGACGTGTTATAGTAATAGAAATAAGAAAATTTAACAATGTTTGGAGATATATTTTCATAAATAGGTATTTTTGATTCTGACTTATAATATCTAGACGATGAATAATAGGTGGATAGGGAGACTTTTACAAATATCGATGTTTTACGACCTAGAAATGTAGAATGTGCTGTCTGTTTACATTTGGTATGGAATTCTAGATCATAAATTGGCAAAAATTGTTGTTGATGTAACAAAAGATGATAAACCAGTTGGAATACGTTCGTTATATATCCTTTTTTTTGCAAAATAACAAAAATCGGTACATTTCTACAGGTACGTATTATGTACAACACCTTGTACGTGATATACAGACAAAACTAGATTGCCATGCATGAACAGTCGTCAAAAACAGTGAGAACATCCTACCAAATATAATAGCCAGAAAATCGTCCTATTATTTGCCGCATTCCCATTGGTCCTACTTGAATAACTGATCGTCTTTTCAGAAATGATAAAAATTTGAAATTCTATGAAAGTTATCCTACTTCTAAAGCACAAAGACATAATATTACATCTATAATGTACCCTTATTTATAAAGCAACCATTATTTAACGACCTTATTCAACATTTCACTAGAACTCACTGAGAGCTTTGACATCTTCTGTCAAATTGCATGTCGATAAGGTATTTTCCTATTCGTCCAAGGGACCGTCAAATATTAATGTTGGTGAAATTGGCCCTTGGGCTATCTGATACAGAGCATCTTATTCGAAACAGATTTGAGGAAATTTCAATAGTCGGGTGGAAGAAAATTTGTAACCACGTCAAAAATTATGAGAACACACAAATTGAAAAAGAACATCTTCTCGCCGCCAGAATGGATGAGTTTTGGTTACCTGTAAAGACAGGCTCATCGTCAGAGGATAGTGAAGAAAGCGACGCGGATGAAGATGTAGAGATAGACACCTTGATCATCTGACAGCGATTAGATTTTTTAACAATAGCATATAATTTGAATTATAACCGTTTTTAATTCGCTCCCTCATCTGATTCAAATCTGCATCCGAACGACTGATTACGCATAGTAAATTAATAGAATAATACAAAAATCAATTAAAGATTACAATGCCTACAGAACCTATATGCTATATTTTATACTTCAAGTAAAGCGGAACGCTACTGCGTTCTGTCGACGGCATATTCTAAAGATATTCGGACTCTATTTAAAAAGTTTCCCAATCCCGAATGTTTCCGTAGATAGATGAAAAAAAAACGGATTTTCTTAAAACCGTTTTTATTTTTTCATGACTTTGTTCGAGATGGAGTTTCAAAATATAAACTACATTAGCACTGACACTGTTTCTCCTCTACAAGGTAGCCTATTTAAAATTCCAATATGACGTTTCATCTCTCTCCTCAATCACCAACTTTGTTTTTTCTTATAGACGTCATGATTTCAAGAACCAATTTTGTGGCAATCCCTTAATTAAGGGCCCCTTGTTAGTTTGTTTGAAATTGCTTGAAATCTTCTAATATCTAAAAATGGGCAATAATGTGATTCTGTTCAGAGTAGGCGAAGAATGGATTGTGTAAAGAAATTTGGCGGTGAGGTAGCTTTTACAATGTCAAGTTCAGTTTGATTCAAAATGCTAATTTCAAAAAAATTGGTAATATCAGTGTGTTAGTTATCCGCTCTGCGCAGCTTACACGTATCTCTATTAAAAATAACCTAACTTCCCAAGCGTGCAAGTCGGCAAATGGGAAAATTATCTGAGTGTCCTTTAAACACGGTTCTCAGAAATGGAAGCATTAGTGATTGCCATGCCAACTACGACAAAAATTCCAGTAGTGGTACTCCAATTTAAAACACAGAGTATAATACATAATTATCATGTCGAGAGTTCTTATTATCAGATCAGAAATATATTCAAAAACTAGGGCAATTTAATGTGCAAGGCTGACACAGTTGATTAAATAGTGTATGGTGTGCTTAAATAATCGTACAAGCAAACGAACTAACAAATACATAGTTTATTGTATACAAAACGCAAATCAACAAAAGTAGTAAACTGAGAACTAATTCCAGTCATTATTACATAACTTCTCTCCAAACTTCATATTATAGAATTATGGTATCGTTCATGGTATTGTAAGATTTTGAAACCTGGACCTAGGTTTCCGATTCCGTTTCCAATTTCGACCGTGATGACTGGACTCAGCATTATGAAGGCGATTCGATTTATAAAAAAAATTGGTGTTGCCGTACGGTCGGCGTACCTCTACCGTAAAGGCGAGAATACACATGCTTGTTACACGCACAGAAGCATGCCAGTTACTGGATTGTGCGTGCTACTTGCATGTGTGACTTTCTTTGCCAGCAAGAAAGCACGCTAGAAGATAGCAGGCCAGTAAATCGCAAGACGTTTGATTTTTGTGTGCCAGTAGCAGGATTTCGTCAAGGGAATGGAGAGGAGGAAACATGCGAGTCATGTTCAAAGGTGTGTGAACGACATCGTTACCAGAAACTCGCATGTGAAAAAGGGATTCTTGAACTATAGAATTTGTTTAGTTCCGGGCAAAATGGCTCGTTGGGGAGACGAAAAGACTTTATTGTTTGTTATGCAGTATAGGGAGTATCCGTGTTTATGGAATACATGATCTCCATTGTATAAAAATAAAATCGCTAGAGACAATGCTTACAAGTCTTTATTGAAGCAAATGACTGATAACAATTTGACATTGACATTTATGAAAAATAAGATAAAAAACCTAAGGACAACCTACCATCAAGAGTTAAAGAAGATAAAGGAAAGTTTTCACAGACTGGCATATCCAAAACTAGCATGTGTATTTTGGGATGTCGTAGGACAAGTAGTTAGCATACAAGTTACTGGCCACTGGCATGCTATTTTACTGGCATGTGCATTCTCGCCTTAACGCTGTCGCTGCCTGTCGAAATCAGCTTATGACCTTGTTAGCCGTTTCAGCGTGAAACACATAATCTAAGCCAAAATTGCATTCTTTTTCGAATATTGGAAGACCAAGCTTGCCTTTAGATCATTCTCAGACGACCAGAGGTGCTAGCTAACCTTACTTTTGTCTTGTTGTATTTGTCCTCCTTTTGTGATTTGGATCTCAAAAAAAATCAATTATGCAAATGATCCTCACACCTTGCAATTCTTGGCGTTACTTAGTTGCATAATTGGCATTTTGGAGTCGTAAAAACTACAAAAGCGATAAAAAAACGTTTTAAAAATTTGACCTGATAAAAGATTAAGAAGGATACCTGGAGATTATTAATACAAAGATGAAGATATCGTTCAGGAAACATACTGTCTGAGCGGTAGGACAAATTATCGATACACCGTTGCAAAAAAGCAGTAGCCTTTTCTTAACTGATAAACCCATATTATTGTATGGTGCTACTTTCACTGTAAATACATCGGTACCGAATCATCTAAAATGCTTCAAGGGACCACCTTGTATACCTGCTCTAGACATTTAGACTCTGTATTACGCTGTCTTGTAGGTATTCAGCAACGACCTCATCAGCCCATCGTACTTCGAGGGAAAATCCAACCTTCTCGAGTCGCGGCGTAAGTCTCTACAATAGTAGTTGTCCTTTCAGGGTAGGGCAATAATCGGATTAGATATTAGACCCTTCTTTCTTCCCACACACAGTGAATAGTTATAGAAGGAATGCTGGTTGTTGGCGAGAATAAAGGTTAACAAATAAATAGGAAACGTAAGTTGGGTGAATCTACTTCAATCCCGAACTGGACTCAAATTTTATTTGATTTTGATTGAAAGAATGTTCATACAGGGTGATTCAGAAGTAGCATTAGTTCTATGAGATAAGTTGTATCAGAAAAAGCACAAAAGGTTTATATAGGCAAGGGATCTAAAATGCTCCCTTGCCGAGACGCAATATGTCGAAATTATAACTTTGAAATGAAAAAAAATGGAGTCAAGTAGGGTGACCATGCACGTGCTACGCAACGTCAAAATAGTTATGAGGAGCATGTGCAGGGTGGCAAACTAAGAATGCGAGGTAGTGTTTCTGCTGCACAAACCGTTACTACTAAAACAGCGAAAGGCAAAAACCTGGAAAATAATAAGTTACCTGATATTTAAATTCGATGATAATCTTTTTGTTTGACAATTTTTGCTGTATTTCTAAAAATAAAGTGGAGGGGTATTCAAACGTTTCCGTAAAAAACACCCTGTATCTTCGAAGCGGCTGAGCCAATTTTAACAAACATGGGACAAGTTGAAAAGAGTCATCCATTTTTTTTTAATAATTTTTCTGGAATTTCTTCTTGTTGTTGTGGCCCTAAAAATCTCCGAGCATGCTCGAAATGCTGAGCATCACGCCCTATGCATTCCTGAAGCTTCTCATGGATATGTATATTTCATATATATATAATTCTAGATTCATTGCAATTCCCGTTGATCCCCAATGGTTCCTAAAACACCCTGTTGTGTCTACAACTAATTCCCCAGCGAATGACCCCTTGAAACAAATCCATTGATTGAATGATCATTTTTTAATCAGAAAAACCTCGTTTTTTTCTCATAACGTTTATTGAATATCTATTAATATGAAACAAGGGGTAGGCGCTAGCGGTAAAATGGACCAAGCTTAAGCAATTCTTTTCAATTTCAAAAAATTATTTTTACGCCCGGCCAAACTTTCTCCAGGTTTTTTCCATCATCCTGAAAAAAATGGCCTTCAATAATTTTTCTCTGAAGTTGACGTTTTTTAAGTTATGAGGTTGAGGGTATTAAGATTGATTGGACGTGGCTACTACAGGGTTTTATCCGGGTTTTCAGAATCCAACTCGTACTTGGTCATTTTAGCATCTTCAGAGAATGAATAAAGCTGACTATGTAAATCTACTTGACTCCACTTTCCACCGTAGTCAAGAAACATTTGAGGTAATTAGAATGAAAATCCTATCCAATCTGTACCAGTCAACTTTTCGTCGAATACAGATCTGAGGTATTTTTGAAATGACAATAGGATTATGAAATTGCAAAATACCATACTTCGGAGGCTTAGTACGAGGGACAAGGCGATTGAGAGCGACCATTAAACTCAAATTACGATGACCGTTTCTAGTACTCATCTGACGATGTGCGTTTGATCTTGGAGACGAGTTGTCCTAGAAATTTACCTGGATATACGAATTTTGGACTACCAGATTGTCTGAAATAACATAATTGTACGCTGATGAGAATATCGTTAGGTTTTGAAAAAGAAATGGATTATCCTGGTTGAGCTTCTGATAGAGCCCAAACAGGGCAATATATTAGAAAACCGTTTTTTGCGATGTATGACTTTGGGACAAGCACCGAATTCCGAATTCCATCAAATAATACGCTGTTTTAGCTGTTCACTCATTTAAACCTAAGCGAACTCTCACACCGCAGCAATACGCAATAGGCACCCAGCAATTAAAAATAGACAATGATATTGCTGGCCTACTTATTTAAGTTCTTTTTTATTGATTTTCTCACACCACAACAACGCGATATTGTTATTGCTCTGCAATTATTGTGCGAGAGTACATTAATGCAGTATTTGGACAGCGGTGCATTAGAAGAGGAAGTCTGTTTCCATGGCCTATGCGATCACCAGACTTAACTTGTCTTGATTTTTATTGATGGAGTTGGTTAAAGGTCACAACCTGCAATCAGAGAAAATATGAAAAACCGGATTCGTAATGCAATACACATACATACCAAGACCCGAAATTGAAGCTGCAGTTTTGTCTACCCACGAGAAGCTTCAGGAATGCATAGTGTGTGATGGTCAGCATTTCGAGCATTCACGGAGATTTTTAGAGCCACAACTTAACAACAGGAAGAAATTCCAGAAAAATTAATTTAAAAAAATTCAAGGGATCTCCGTATAAAATCCTCTTTGACCTAAATTTTAGGTTAGGAACAAGATATCGAGATGCGGTTTTCGCGAGCTTGTTTAACCCTTAACCGGAAAGGTGCCGTCTGTGAGACTGCGGCGTTTCTATACCTGAGCGTATCTTTTTTATTGCACCTCTAACAGACGTAAAAACCCATCTAATCCATAAGCTATTAGTGACCATCGCCCACCCCCATTCACACGAGTCTAGCCAAAACGTGCCTTAAAATATGGACCAATTTTAGTTTGTTGCAGTCTGTCAGACGGCACGTTTCCGTTCCCGTTTGCTATTTGTGTTGCATAGGTGCGTTTGCGAGTATGACGGGACCTTCTAAACGTGTACGATACGATGATCCGGAGTTCGAAGAAACCGTTCTAAAATGGTTTGAGGATGAAGGAAGTGACTTTAGTGATATAGACAGTGCCTCAGAAGACGAATACATGGAATCAGATCATACAAGTGATAGTGAGTTATCAGAAGACGGAGCCGAAGGAAATGAAGAGGATTTACCAGCTCAGAATTATTTCTATGGAAAAAATCGTCATAGGTGGAATATTTCGGAAGTTGTACCATCATCACGTACAAGGAAGCACAATATAGTCATTAAAGTACCAACTCTAAGAGGAAAAGCTCATGAATATGGAGAAGAAGCAGCTCCGTTGACGGTTTGGCAGCTTTTGTTCACTGACGACATGTTGGTACATATCGTTAAGTGGACCAATCACAAGCTCAAAGAAATGCGAAAGAGATACAAAAATCAAACCAGCAACCTAAACGACACTGATTTAGTCGAAATAAAGGCACTATTGGGTCTCTTAGTATATACATCGGTGTTCAACAGCAACCACGAGAACATTGAAACACTTTTTGCCACCGATGGCTCTGGAAGAGATATATTCAGAGCTGTCATGAACATAAAACGATTTGGTATTCTCCTGTCAGCCTTAAGGTTTGATAACCCAGATGACAGGAATGAAAGAAAGAAGCTAGATCCAGTAGCACCAATATCTTTCATTTTTAATAGTTTTATAAAGAACTGTCAAGATGTGTACGGAGTTGGCCAGTCTGTCACTGTCGATGAAATGCTCGTGAGTTTCAGAGGAAGATGTCGATTTAAAATGTATATGCCTGCGAAACCTTGCAAATATGGCATAAAAATTATGGCATTGACGGATGCAAGGAATAGCTATCTCTATAACGCATATATATACTGCGGTAAAGATTCCGATAGTTTCGAACTTCCTGAGGAACACAAGCGGTATTCCAAACCCACACAATCAGTTCTACGTCTCGCGAAGCCTCTGTTTGGGACTAATCGCAACATTACAGCGGACAACTGGTTTACGTCAATAGAATTAATGGATGTCCTATTGAAGAACAAACTGACCTATGTGGGTACAATGAAGAAAAATAAAAGAGAAATTCCTCCGGCATGTTTACCCAACAAATCAAGAGAAGTCGGATCAACAATGTACGGATTTCGAGAAGATTCCACTATTGTGTCTCATGTAAGCAAAAAAAATAAAGCCACAATACTCATATCTTCTATGCACCACAGAAAATATTGTGATCCGGAAACACAGAAACCGGAAATAATAGCCTATTACAACGCTAATAAAGGTGGAGTTGATTCTCTTGATGAAAAATGTTCGAAGAGTACCTCAAGTCGCCGTTCGCGTTAGGTGGCCACTGGTTATTTTCTACCGACTATTGGATATATCGGTAGTGAACTCGTATATTTTACACCAGTGCTATAAGAAAAATGAATTGCAGAAGGAAAAATCGGTATTTGCTAAGATGTTGGCCGCTAACCTGGTCCGTGAGCATATGGAAAAGCGACTAGAGAGTCCCCGTTTACCTCGGGATTTGCGACTTACGATAAATCGCATCCTTGGCAAATGTGAACATCCAGCAACAGAAGCTGAAAATTTGGTTTTGGAAAAAAGGAAAGCCTGCTTTTTATGTCACCGAACGACCCATCGGATGACCAAATTTTTGTGTGTACAAGGTAGGAAGCCTGTATGTCTTCAATGCTCCAAACCCAAATGTATTAGCTGCATAAATATAGGCAATGTTTGAGACTTGCAGTGAATTTTGATTGTGTTCTTTTTGTATTTATTGACTATAATATACTTTCCTTGTTCATTACTTAACTAGAAAATAGAAAAATATTGAGACTTTTCCATAGTTTTAATTTAGTTTCTGAATGTTGCAACAACAGCGTTATTTTTGTATGGTTTTAGCATAGTTAATAAAAATGTTTCTTTTATGTTCTTGTATCATTTTGAAATGAGCATTTTACGTATTAAACACATAAAATAAACATCCAGTATCAGTTTCAGCGAAGTTATTGCTTGCTTTTCGCCTTACTCTAATTTTTTGAACATCTTGAAGTTCGCAGTCTGAGAGACGGCATGTTTCCTTTTGTGTTCCAAAAATTCACGTTTCCTGTTAAGGGTTAAACATCATTTAAATGCATGTGAACCTAACAAAACTCATAACATTTCTAGCCCAAGAATAACTCTTTTCAGCTTGTCCCATGTTTGCTAAAATCGGCTGAGCTATCGAAGATACAGGGCGTTTTTTACGGAAACGTTTGAATACCCCTCATCACTTCATTTTTAGAAATACAGCAAACATTTTCATACAAAAAGATTTAGAGTTCAGATTATCCTCGAATTTAAATATCACGAATTTCTTGTTAGGACATTTCAGAAACTTGAAAATATTTCGCAGGCTCTTTTGAGTAATAACAGTATGTGCAACAGAAACAGTACCTCGCATTCTTAGTTAGCCACCCTCCACATGTTCGAAACTACTTTGATGTTGCGTAGCACGTGCATAGTCAATCTACTTGACTCTATTTTTTTCATTTCGAAATTATAATTTTGATATATTACGTCTCGACTAGGGAGCATTTCAGGTCCCTTGCTTATGTAAACCTTTCGTGCTTTTTCTGATACACATTATCTCCTAGAACTAATGCTACTGCCTTCTGAATCACCCTGTATAAACATTCTTTCAATTAAAATCAAATAAACTTTCAGTCCAGTTCAGGATTGAAGTAGATTCACCCAACTTACGTCTCCTATTTGTTTGTTAAACTTTATTCTCGCCAACAACCAGCATTCTTTCCATAACTATACACTGTGTGTGGGAAGAAAGAAGGGTCTAATATCTAATCCCATTATTGCCCTACCCTGAAAGGACAACTATTGTAGAGACCTACGCCGCGACTCGAGAAGGTTGGATTTTCCCTCGAAGTACGATGGGCTGATGAGTTCGTTGCTGAATATCTTCGGCACAAGACAGCGTAATACAGGGTCTAAATGTCTAGACCAGGTATACAAGGTGGTCCTTTGAAGCATTTTAGATGATTCGGTACCGATGTATTTGCAGTGAAAGTAGCACCATACAATAATATGAGTTTATCAGTTAAGAAAAAGCTACTGCTTTTTTTTGCAACGGTGGATCGATAACACTTTTTGTCTGAGATCAAGGTTTTTGTAATGGTTTTTGTAACCGTTTTTGGGCAAATACTACGTGCTGATTTAAAAAATATAACGCATTTTTCGGTATCAGTTCTAGTTTTTTACTATCCACATATTTTGAAAAAATTAGAAGCTGAACAATATGACACTAAATATATCGCAAAAAATTTAATTCAACAAATACACAAATTAAAAATGTATTTATTTAAAGTGATATAACAATGCTGTAAGAAAAATTACTGTGGAAAAAAAGGTTTTTCAAAGATTTTCGCGCATGCTTGACTTCTTGAACATCCCTTTTTAGGCACTACCAGTAGTCCGCCAGCATATTTACGTCCCATCGGCCCTAATATCTCTCGTCCATTACACGAATGTCCTTGTGGAAACGTTCACCCTGCTCTTCACTAAAATCCCCACAGTTTTCTGGAAAATAATCCAAATGCGAACTTAAGAAATGTATTTTTACAGACATGCGTGCACCAAGAGACTGAAAGCGTTGTAACAGGTTTTCGACCACTCGTTAATATTCTTGACTTCGGTGGTATACCAGAAAGTTTTGGACAATGGATTTAAATACTATCCATGCATTTTTTCATTAGCGTCCATATTCTGGTCAAGTTCCTTGTCCTTCACCAGTCCTCGGATTTGAAGACAATCAAAAATTCCAGCTGTCAGTTTGGCATCACTTAGGCCCAATTTCACCAACACTAATATTTGACGGTCCCTTGGACCAATGGGAAAATAGCTTATCGAATTGCAATTTGACAGAAGCTGTCAAAGGTCTCAGTGATTTATATTGAAATGTTGGTACATTATAAATGTAATATTATGTCTTTGTGCTTTAGAATTAGGCTAACCTTCATGGAATTTCCAGTTTCACAAAAGACGGTCAGTTATTTAGGTGGACCAATGGGAATACGACAAATAATAGGTCGACTTTCTAGCTATTATATTTGGTTGGATGTTTTCACTGTTTTTGATGACTGTTCATGCATGGCAATCCAGTTTTGTCTGTATATCACGTACAGGGTGTTGTTCAAAATACGTACCTGTAGAAATGTACCGATTTTTGTTATTTTGCAAAAAAAAGGATATAAAGCGTATTCCAACTAGTTCATCACCTTTTGTCATTTTTGCCAATTTATGATCTAGGAATCCACACCAAATGTAAACAAACAGGACATTCTGCATTTCTGGGTCCTAAAACATCGATATTTCTAAAAGTATCCGCATCCACCTATTATTCATCGTCTATATATTATAAATCAGAATCCAAAATACTTATTTATGAATACATATCTCCAAACATTGTTTTATTATCTTATTTCTATTATTATAACACGTCTGGGATATCAACTTTTTTTTTTATATCGAAACAGCCGCGCACGCAGAAGCCTAAATGCCGGAACACCGCGGCTGCTATGATGATCCCAAAAAAATTTTGTTAATACGATTTTTGAACTACCTAAGGTTAGTAGAACTGGGAAAAGCTTCCTCCCGTAGATTGTTCCACAATCTAGACACCCTCGGGACAAAGGAGCGGTCGTATCGGCCAGTTCTGCATGTACGAAGTTTGACACGGTTAGGATGGGACGCCGAAGTCAGGCGGGTCTGTCTGGCAGGCACATCGCGCGGCGGCATCATGGAAGAGAGCTCTGAGGAGCAAAGCCCGTTGGTGTAGCGATAGAAAAGAGCTAGATCGCCGACGGCCCGCCGGTGCGAGAGAGTCCCGAGACTGTCTGTTAGAGAACAGTCATCGATCAGTCGGACCGCCTTCCTCTGGACAGCATCGAGCATGGACAATGTAGTCGGGGCGGCAGCACCCCAAATGTGTGAGCAATACTCGAGGCTAGGCCTTATCTGGGCCTTGTATAGAGTGAGAAGGTCATGCGGCGAAAAGTATTTCTTAGCCCTAAACAAATAGCCTAGCTTTTTCCCAGCAGCTGCAGCTATTGAAGAGATGTGTTCGTGCCAGGTCAGGTCCCCGGTGATCTGGACTCCGACCAGCCGAAATGAATGGCTCTTTGGTAGAACTCGACCGTCCATCGAAACTGTATGAGCGCTAGGACGCTTTTTGTTCGTCAAAGTACAGTACTGTGTTTTGGAAGCATTGAACTGTACAAGAGTGTTGCGTCCCCAAGCGGTGATAGCCTCCAGGTCTCTTGTCAGAGAAGAAGTCGTCGCTAGTCTTCTTTTTTCCAGCTCAGCGACAGAGATCGGCTTGTCATTCTGAATTTCTGCATGTAGAGTGCTGTCATCAGCGAAGCTGTGGATTGGGTTGTTCGTGCAGGAAAGGAGGTCGTTGATATGTAAGAGAAACAGTGTTGGAGCCAAGACCGATCCCTGGGGAACACCCGCGTTAACGTTGTGGGATGAAGAGGAGAATCCGTCAATTACGACGGATATCTTGCGGCCAGAGGTAAAGTCAGCCACCCATCTGCAAAGCTTTTCTGGGAGGCCGTAGGATGGAAGTTTGCTTAAGAGGGCAGCGTGCCACAGCTGATCGAACGCTGTCGTGGAGTCAAGAGCAACGACATGAGCCTTACCATGAGACTGGATGAGTTTACTCCACAGTTGCGTGACGTAAGCTAGGAGGTCCCCTGTGGATCGTTGGTGCCGGAAACCGTACTGCCTATCGCTAATCAAGCTGTGACGTTTGAGGTAGTCCAGAAGCTCGCGATTTATGCACCTCTCCATCACTTTACTTATAACAGAAAGCAGAGCTATAGGCCTGTAGTTGTAAGGGTCGGTCTTAGATCCTTTTTTTGGGATGGGCTGTACATGAGCAAATTTCCAGTTTTCTGGGAAGGTGCCAGATTCATAAGATATCTGGAAGAGACGCGAAAGAACTGGAGCAAGCTCCGCTGCACACCTCTTCAGTACAATGGCAGGAATCAAGTCCGGACCAGAAGCTTTGTTGATGTCGAGCGACAAGAGCACTCGTCTTACGGTCTTATGCCTGAATGTTACCTCCCGCATAATGTGGGGAACCCTTTGAATTGACGGCACTTGGGCGTTGGTGGGGACGTCCATGGTGGAGTTGGCAGCAAAGATCTTGGCTAGCACTTCCGCCTTGGCCTTTGAGTCGAATACAATAGTTCCATCCTAACACTTAAGTGGTGGAAGGCTACTGTGTGAGAAGTTCTTTTCAATCTGCTTGGCCAGCGTCCAGAAAGACCGACTGCCATTGCGCTGCGACATTACCCTGTGCCTAACTTTAATATCATGCTGGTTTTTGGCATTGCGAACCGCTTTCTTTATATTTGTTTCTGGACTCGACGTCGGCTTGTCTGTTTTCTACAGTGGGGTTTTGTAAGTAGGTTCTGTGGGCCTTGATCTTCTGCTGGCGAGCAGTGTCACACGATTTGTTGAACCAGCCGTTGGACCCTGGTTTAGGAACTTTCACTGTGTGAGGGATGTATTCCTCCATTCCGACGTGGATAATTTCGGTTATTGAAGAACAGACAGTCTACGCATCCGCGTCAGTGAAACAGACATCTCTCCAAGGAAAGCTAGAGAAGAAGTCTCTGAGCCCCTCCCAGTCGGCATGTCCGTAATGCCAAGTTTTGCGGCCTGTGCGAGTTTCTGCTGCCACAGCGGCTTCTGACCGAAACCTAACCTCCACAACACCGTGATCTGAGTTACCCAGGGGGGACAGGATAGCAGTGCTGTAAGGGGCAGGATGCGTGGTCAGAACGGGATCCAGCAGGCTACTGGCGTGTGACGAGACGCGGGGGAAAAAAGTGGGGCTCGTCACCAGCTGGGTCAGCCCTTGAGTAAGAGCGAACGCTTCGACTGCACGACCTGCTGCATCGGTCTTATTTGAGCCTAACCAAAGCTCATTATGGGCATTGAAATCACCGAGAAGAACTACCTCTGAATCGGGGTGATTGATGTTCAGGAAGTCGATCTGGACGGCGAGGTATTCGAGTAGGTCATCCCAGTTATGGTTCGAGGGAGAGCGATAAAGGCAGCAAATAAATTTGGGTGATGTTTTGGACTTGAGGCGAAGCCACAGAATGTCCTTCCGGTCTGATTCCACAGAAAGATCCCTGGAACAGGAAAGGCTGCTGCGGACAAAAGCCACAACTCCCCCGTTCTTTCTCAGATTGGAGTCCACCTCATAGTTTGGGAAGTTAAGATGGTTAATCGGTGCAGTCTCTGAGATTTTTGTCTCCGCCAAGAAAAGCACGGCGGGACGATTGGATTGCAGGTAGTGATGAACAGCATCAATGTTGCTGTTGATCCCGCAGATGTATCGGGTAAAGATGAGCAAAGGCCGGGACGTCCTTTGACCTCAAAAACCAACGAAAACGTGCGAAAATTGCCAAAAATTGGTTGGATCAATTGGGCGATTAACGATTCGAGAGCGTGCAGAAGGATTAAACATTTCATATGGGTCTGTAAAAAGCATTTTGATCGATAACACAGGCCCACAAAATAAAAAAGCGGTATGTGACTGGGGTTCCACTATGTTTTCCCCATGTACGTATTCTCGCTGGACACTAATCTGAAGTCAGAGAGGTCGCTGGACAAATGTTAGAGAAAAGGCAAAGTGGTAGGTGCTGGGTGTCCACCTACAGTGCTGATTAAACGCGGTATTGACTATTATAGAGGCATGAACGCAGAGATGCATAGCATCGAAGCAGCTTCTGTGGTGGTCAATATGGCGGGAGTCGTCCCGTTGAAGATCACATCGGTGTATGGCAGGTGTGGTGCCAGGCTGCAGGAGGCGCGCCTGGAAGTCCTTATGGACTACTCTGGTCCACTTATTGTGGCATTAGACTTCAACTGCAAACATCGAGTATGGAATTCCAGGTTGAATTCCACGAGTGGGATTCGACTGTACAACCATACGACACGAAATGGGTACCTTGTACATACAGGGTTTGTCCGGAAAGTAATAGGACCCATTTTCTTCCGCCATGACTGTACTTCGGAGCGTGCGCGCACCGACTGGATTCGGTAGAGGGCGTTCCTAGCTAATGAATGAGCGGCTGGTCAGTTTTCTCCGACCACTTGGAGAGTCAGGACAGGCATTTTCGCGCGACGTGTTTCTGTGAGTGGTGCAAGCCGAAAATGCAGCGTTCGTTAGAGCAGACGTACGCGATTAAATTCTGTGTGAAGCTCGGTAAATCTGCGACAGAGGCGTTTGATATGATCAAGCAGGCTTACCCAGGTGTTGCTTTGGCAAGAAGTGGTGTGTTTCGGTGGCACCAGGCCTTTTTGGAGGGCTGGGAAGAGGTCGCTGATAAAGACCATGCTGGAAGACTTCCGCCTTCTACAAACACCGATAATGTGACTCGTGTGCGCAAAGTTTTGAACTCAGACCGTCGACTAAGTATTCGTTTAATTACCCAGATGTTAAATTTACCAAAATCTGGGTCCAACAAGACATGGAAGCCGACTGGAAGTTTCACCACAACGCCACGGCTCACTCCGCCTTTCTTGTGAACAGCAATCTGACCAAGGCCGGCATCCCAACGCTTCCGCAGCCGTACTACAGCCCAGATGTGGCCCCCGGACTTTTTTTTGTTTCCTCGCCTGAAAAGACCGATGAACGGCATGCATCTTGAGACGACAGAGGGGATCCAAGCAGCATGCACTGCGGCTCTCAAGGCTATTCCGGAAAGTGCCTTCCGTGACGCCTTCAATGCTTGAAAATCGCGCTGGCAGCGCTGCATCGACGCAGCAGGAGCCTATTTTGAAAGTTTTTAAAGAATTGTAACGATTGGCTCAATAAATTTATTTAAATCGACTGAGTCCTATTACTTTCCGGACAAACCCTGTAGTACTGAAGAGCTGAAACACCACCCGTTCAATCATCTTCAGGCACTAGATGTCATTGACTTCGCGATATCTTAAAAATGTAGATACAGACTCTTCTCGAGTCTTGTATGCTATCTCTGGTGATCATCTACCTGTTGTCTTGGAGGTGGGAACTGAGCAGACTTCTGAGGAGGAAGCTCCTCCAAGATAACGCATTGATTGGGAGAGTTTCCCAATATCCCGATCAAGGATGATGAGACTGGAATAGATGCCGCTCAAGCGGACTGGTCAAGTTTCATTTAAACAGCTCTACAACGTGTAGCTGTACTTCCTGTACAACGACACGGCAGACCTTTTCTGACAAAAGAGCCGCTATGAAGTGAGAAACGCACTGCACGAACTCCGCACCGAGCAATGGAGCGACTTTTTGGGGGGAATGCCCGATTGAAGTATTCCCCTTTGGAGGGAAAATCAGATTTCTCCCAACTATGATCTTGATAATGACCTCCACGAGGAACAGCACATCATACTATCCGTCAGGAGATATTTTAGGGCCAACGGTGTTAGCGGAGGCACTGAATCCTCTTCAGATGACTCTTCTTCAGAGGATTCGTCTGAGGCTCCACCTAGCATATTAGCGGAACACTCCGAGGTACCACATTGCACACCAGCGGAGCTCCTAAGTCATATTAAAGACCTCAAGGTGCGTAAAGCACCTGGGGAGGATCAAATCACCAACAAGGCATTGAAGCTGGTCTCGCTGAAAGCCCTGACATATTTGGTAACAATAATCAATGCGACGCTCAGAATCCAGTACTTCCCTGCTGGGTGGGAGACTGCTGAGGGCATCATGATTCCAAAGAAGGTGGGTTCGGTATTTCCTCATGATTACCGTCCCAGAAGTCTGCTGTCAGCTCCGTCTAAGCTTGCCAAAAAGGTGGTTTATCGTCGCCTTAATAATGTTTCGTCATATCACCACGTGATCCCTGGCGTTCAATTCTGTTTTCGGTCCGAGCATAGCACCGAGCTACAGGCAGTCAGGCTGGTGGAGCATGTAACCAGAGGGTTCACCCTCAGCATGAGTACCGGCATCTTGCTTTTGGATGTCTCAAAAGCCTTTGACAAGATGTGGCACGCGGGACTCCCCCATAAACTAATCCAAAAGGGTTTTCCTTTTTGGCTTCTAAAATTACTGAAATCCTTTCTTGAAGGAGGGAACTTTCGGATCAAAATTAACAATGTTTTGTCAACAATCCTTTATTCGCTTTTCATTCATGATGTCCCTTGCCCCAGCAACTGTGAAGTCTACCTCTATGCTGACGACACTGCACTTGTCGCCCAGTCGTGTACTGGTGATCTGGTTCACGATGGGTTGCAGAGTGCGGTGGAAGAAGTACTAGAGTGAGCGGAACGGTGACTGACAAAAACTAATCATTCGAAAACGCAGGCTATTTATTGTACCAAAAAACGTCACCGCCCGCAGCAGAGGTTTCTGTAGATGGAAATCGTGTACCATGGACAAATTTTGCCAAGTATCTCAGTGTCACCCTTGACAAAGGTATGACCTGGCAGAAACATACAGCATCCATAAAAACAAAATTCCAAATTGCGTTTCGGCAACTATATCCTTTGTTATGTAGATCTTCCAAATTGAGTTTGATAAACAAAGTTCGAGTATATAAAATGATTATTAGACAGAGACACATGCAAAGTCTTCAAGGACTGCAAAGCAGAACTGTGCGAACAATTTGCAACGCTCCATGGTATGTCTCAAATGAGACACTACACAAAGACCTTGACATTCCTTACTTGAGTGATTATGTCAAGCTTCAGGCGCAGCGACGTTATAGTCAAGCGGAATCGCACAGCAACCGTCTGTTGCGTGACTCAGTGGACTACATGGTGGAGCAAGTTCATAAACATTCAAGGCCGCGGCTCGCACTGTTTTTTTTTTTTTTTTAACATATAATTGGCATTGGAAGTTATCCATTTGCCACAGATGTGTGTTACTTATATTTCTCTAATTATGGACAAACACACGACGTCACAACATCCATGGCGAAGGCGAGATTCGAACTCGCGGCCTGGCCGGCCGGCTGATCAGTAGCACGACACTCTGACCAACGCGGCCAACCGAGGCCCCGGGCTCGCACTGTAATTAAAAGTTAGCACGATTTCTTAGTAAACTCAAAATTACACTCTAACAAAACCGAATCAAACATTTGTTTAGTTCACATCAAAATTAATCCGTGTACCAAGTCAAAAGGTCTAGGTGTTTCCTCTTAAACGAAGCACATCTGTTTTTCTTTGCTCTTCTCCTTTTTTCTTGTCTTTTCCCTTCTCTTTTTCCTTGACGTTGTCTGGTTTCTGGGCAACCAGGACTGACAGATTCCACTAACGTATATTAGGCAGTGAGTAATGGGCAAAGGTCCTACGGACCGCCCAGACAAACAAATGACGAATAGCTGCAGAATAATTCAATGCAGATTTCAAGACGTGGGGTTCATTTTACTACATTTTCATAACTCTTCTCTCACAGATAGTTGCCAATAGAATGATTGTTACATTTAATATATCAACCCCCACGCTTTTTACTCTGTATTGAGTTATTCTGTTATAAACCTAAATTTCACTATAATTTTATTTTGAGGTCATTAATTATGACTGATTGTTCGACCATCTACTGCTGTAATATAAACTCTTTGAAATAGAAAATTATTTTCTACTTTTTAGCTTGGTTAGCTATAAAAATGTGTTTTTTAAACTATTATTTATTTTTCATTTTTTAGTTCGATTTATCAACGAGTTTTTTTTTATTTTAGTCGGTGAGAATTTATGATTGGATACTGTTTTCATGAGAATTAATTGCTACTTTATCCACTGTAAAACCAAAGCTATGTAGGAACCGTACTTGAAACAGAAATAATCGGGACATACTCCCGGCACGGAGAAAGGTAACCGTGGAATACGCTGATATACGTCTAGTTAATTGAAGTTACGGTCTTGTTTTCTAAATTCATATTCGTTATTTGTATTTTAATCAATAAGATTTTATAATTACAAATTCTTGGATCGTATTAAATTCCTTCTATATCGACTATAAATTCAGAGCTTGGCTGTTCACCAAATTATGTTCCGTAAAATAAAAAGATTTAAATTTATGTTCTGATCATTTTGTTGTGAATCACGGTTACATTAGAATATATTATATCAATATTATTAACAGTAATTCGCGTGTATTAGACTCATTAGTACCTACGCATGTATAAGGAATGAAAAGGTTGAGAATGCACTACCTTGAAAAAGTATCTGCCTCGTTAGTGCTGTGCGGATTGCCCGAACCAACAAAGAGTAAGTCCGAAACGCATGCGCAAATCGCGCGCTAGCTCTATCTCCCGTACTCCCAACCGGGGATATGTGTGCGAAGTTTCAAATTAATTAAACTTCTAGAAATTGGTGAAAATTATGCTCATAGATTCCGTTACGTAGGGGAACTGGGCGTTGTTAAGGAAAAACAATTATTTTTACGGTAAACTTTTTTATTAAGCAACATCAACTCAGACACAATGAAGCCTTGCTCATTGCCTTTCATTTGGCATACGTAAAAAACATCGAAAGTTAAACATTTTTTCACAATAAAAACTAAAACAAAACATTGCACTTTACTCATCTTACATACATACATACATACAGGCCCAGCTTATAATAATAAAAATAGAAAGCGTGCTAATAAAAACAAGAAAGCATGTTAAAAATAGCAGAGTATAGCTTATTTGTGAGTATTTTCAAAAATTATGTGTTGGCTCTCAAGTTCTCAAAAAGAATTTCTTGGTTGTAAAGGTACGTAATTTTTTTAAGGTCGAACATATAGACCTCCTAATCATGTAGCATTCCTTCATTTCGGGTCTTAAAATACATCCCACTTGAAGCACCAAATTAATGATCCTGTTTCTCGACAAGGGTAGCGAAATAAAGGAGACTGGAAGGCCGCCTTTCTCCTTGAGGGAATTACTTGACAATCCCTACCACTTTCGAGTGTCAAAATTGTCAAATCAATCGAGACCTTCTTTCAACACAAACGTTTTAATTGAAGGAACGACTACACATTCGATTATTAGACAGTCGGTAGTACCTAAGGGTTACATTATATAGATGTTCTTTGAGAGTCGAATGCCATTTTAAAAATGGTCTTGAATTTTAAGTAAACAAGACCGCTTTCTCATGGAATGTTAGGGGAGTTTTCAATATTTGCATTTTACAGCAGGTTGTAGGTGTACTCACAGCTTTTCAGAACTTGGAGAAATTTTAGAATAGTGAAATTTCCACGAATTATTGACATTGTCGTAATTTTAAATACCAAAATTTTTAGGATACCAATTAAAAATTCCAAGGTTGAAAATATTGAAAAAATTGACAATTCTAAAGATTATAAGTACCAAAACTTTCGAATTTACTCAATTTCACATAATTTAGAATATTGGAAATATCACCTGAAGCTTCCGAAAGATTTTTAAGATCTCGAAATTTTCAGAATTACAAAAATTAAAAAAATATTTATGTTTATTAAAATCCCCTAAAATTTAAAAACGTATAAATTACAATATAATGTATTGACAATGCCGAAAAGAGCATATTTGATCCAAATTGGAATAAATTATGCTTGTGAACTTTGAAGTACTGCCCGCTAAAATCTAGTGTCAGTTCAGTTTCTGCTAACCTTTGCAAACTATTGACAAATATAGCCTTATACAGGGTAATTCACAAGTCGTTACCAAAAATGAAATATCATACACAGGACTGCATTTTAAGGGGAGTCATTTATGTATAGTCAACGCCAAAGTGGCGTGCACGTCATCAAGGTGGGTGTGTTGAAAAATTTACATTGTTGCCAAACTTTTTGTAAAATAATAAAATTTATTATTTACATATCTAGGTTTAAGCAATATTAACCTCAAATGAGAACAAAAATAATAGTATAATAAAATTATAGATCTGTACTTGCATAATCATTAAGTATGACAATTATTGATCAGATGACACTATGAAACTACCATATTTAATTGATAGCTTAAAGGTACTGAATAAAAATCCAAATGGGGTCCTCCAAATTTTATGCATGGTATTTATTTTACAGAATTCATACAGAAAAATGCATTCTAAAATTAGGTAAGCTACTGGTGTAAGCTTTTTCTGTACAATAAAGTTAGTCGGAGTTTCTTTCTTCAGCGCTGTCTGAATCTGAATCTTCATCACTCTCAAAGTTGATTATTAAAGGTTCGATGTCTGGTCGATCAAAAATTCGTTCTCTTTCATACCATTTAAAAATTTCTTGCTCAGTATGTCTGGGGTAACCGTTTGTAGAGCCTCGTTCCACATATCCAAACAGTCTTTTTCACTGTTACCATCTCTACCAATATGTCTGTTATAGTAACCTTTTGCTATGCCCCAAATTAACTCAATAGGGTTAAATATACAATGGTAAGAAGGCAGACGAAGAACTTTGTGCCCATGTTGTTCCGCCAATTCATCAATCACGTATATTTTAGGTGGTTTGTTTCTAAAAAAGCAGTTATTTTAAGAATAGGAATAAACAAAAGAAATATAAACTGTCGACCAAAATATATATAATTAAGAAGCATTATGTACCGAGCAACAATACTCAATAGCTCTGTTTTAAACATTGTGTTTAAAAATGGTATGTTTTGATTTGTCAACCAGTCTTGGATATTTTTTTTTGTCCATGCATTGTTGGGCACTTTGTTCAATATCATGCTGTGATAAGGGGCGTTATCCAGTATAATCATAGATGGACTCTCCAATTTTTCTAATAACTGATGTTGAAACCATTTCAAAAAATTGTCCTGGTTCATCTCTCCATGGTAATCGCTCAATTTTGTTTTCGAAGAAAATATCGCTTCACTACCCTCAATAAACCCATTTTCATTTCCAGCATGTAATATAATGTATCTAAAATATATTAGTTTTAAATTTTATAGTGCAAATTGTGTAAAAGTACATACCTTTTACCATCTGTTTTAATAGCTTTCACGCTTTTTTGGTTTCCATTTTGCCAAGAGCGACCTATGGTCCCATTTTGAAATATCCAAGTTTCATCGAGGAAGACAAACTGGTATAAGGCCTCAACCTTGGCTTGATTGTATTGCCTTAGAAATTCCACCCTTTTCAAAGCTATACTTGGTAGTTCCATGAGCCCTCGTCGCGGATTGTCCTTAAGCCACTTAAATCCAAGATCTCTAAGCAACCGCCTTAAAGACGTGGCACTACCATCAAATAATGCCCTATCTCTTAATCGAGACCATAAAGTTTGTATCGTAACTTGTTCTTCTGAAACCATGTGTAATATGACATTATAATTTAGTTAACAAATTAATGCAAATTTCTGATAAGTTATTATAATAAGATCTTACTTTTGTGATACATATTATAGATCACTTCTCGAATGGCACTTGTATCCAATGTCGCTGTGTTGGTTACACGTTTAATATAACTCCGCTTTTTCTTGGGCGATTCTAAATTTGCATCACTTTTCACACCCTCGGAAATACGACTAACTGTCCTTAAACTAATTTTTAAAGCAGCAGCAACACGCTACAAAAAATGAAATAAAATTTCACTATTATTAATATACATTACATATAATTATTAGTAACCTACCTCTTGAACAGCATTTAAAGGCAACAAAGGCCCGTTGTTGTCCCTTTCTTGCTCAAAGTAGTGCATTAACGAGGCCACGAGTTCCTTACACCGACTATTTAACTGTTTGGGCATCTTTATATACCAAAATTGCCTTTATCTACTCGTAAAATGAATAATTTTGTTTTGAAACAAACAGTTGTTGATTTACAGTATGCGGGGCCAAAGGATTTATAAAGATTTGAAATGCCACAAATTGATTCAGTGTCAAAATTAATACAAATGTCAGTTCCCAGTTTAAATAAGTTTCAAGGTGACAATGTGTCAACGCTGCGAAATCGGTTTAGTGCGTTTACATGTCGATAAGTGATTGGAGCGTTTGCAAAACATTTTATTTCGCATAATGCGTCTAAATTTATCAGAAAGCAACTTATGTGATATTTTAATAACAATGTTTATATGACTATTAACCATAATAAGAGAGTAATGACCATTTTACAATTTATATATCACATTAATATGAAACTGCAATAGAGCAATTGTTTGTGATAGAAACCTAGGCATTAGGTCGGGGAATTTTTATCGTGATGACGTGCACGCCACTTTGTTTGGCGTTGACTATAACAGTTTTTCCTGGAGGGCTCATTAAAAAGATACGAGGTGTTGAAGTTTAAGAATAACAAACATTTTTTTTATTATCTTCAAAACCGTCAACTGGAATGAACTAAAATTTGGTATCTGGATTTATCCACGTATTGTCCACATTCAAAGGTTTTTACTTAAAATTAACGCGTGCCCGAGTCGCGGTAATGCAGGGAATTAGTGGAATTAGTTTTACAATACCTTCAATTTGCTACACATAACGACACTTGCGTTTTTTTCCTAGAGTGGATTGTTTTTTTAAATTTGAAAAAATGGAGAATTTAAGCTTTATTTCGATAAATGTTCAAAAAGACCACTGTATGGAAGTGCGGCATCTTTTTAATATTTCCGCAAAATTTGTTGTGGCTTGAATTTGATAAATCGCATTATCTATTTCTTCTCGTAGCTGATCAATAGTATTAACTCGCTCAGCATACAGTAGTTGTTTAAGAGCGCCTCACAAAAAGAATTCCAGGGGGTTCAAATCAGAAGTTCTCGCAGGCCAATGTACGGGTCCGTTTGTGCCAATCCATCTTTGTCTAACATGATTATTTGACGATGCGGTTGTGTCACGACGAACATACGATGAGGCAGTGTCGTGCTGATACTACATTCATACTCTCGTTGCTAACGGAACATCATCTAACACATTTTCTATGTAATTCTCTAGAAAAACTGAGTATAAGTTTGCGTTTAAGCGTTGTGGCAATACTTGCATAAACAGCTGGATATTGAAAATGCCGCAGCAGACATTTCTAGAAAATCTATGCTGAAACGAGTGGACTCTTATAGAGCCGGGATTTTCTAACGACCAAATATGATTATGTTCCACGCTTCGTAAAAAGCCTTTCATCTGACCACAAAACTAAATCAATGAAATCTACATTATGATTATGCATTTGCAATAACCACTCACAAAAAATTCGCCGTTGCACCCCATCGTCGGGTTGCTGACAAAAATGATGTTTTACTGAAAATCATGCAAATGCCGTAGAATTTGTGTTTTTGACAGCTTTGCAGTACACTAGGCAACCGTGCGTCGTGCTGGAGACTTTGGTTAGATAGATAGATGCTTTATTGTCTTCGGATCACAGGTATGATATAAGACTCGTCAGACACAGTACATTATTATCTACAAAAACTAAAAATATAAGCAAGTATAAATACATAAATTTGTCGGTTAAAATGGAAAGAAACACAGTTAGCCTTGGCAGGCCGTTCCGATTCGGACCAAGGTGTGGGCTTGGTTAACGTCAAGTCATGTCAGATTGGCTCCCGTCATCCCCACCATCCTCCTTAAAGGATCGTCCCGCCCTCTGCAGCGCAAAGGTACAACCAGCGTCCGCCAAGGCGTACTTAATCATCAGTCGTGCTCTGACTACCGTTAAGTACAAGCTGCACCGCTTCACGTGTCTGCCACTGCGGAACAATTACTCGCTACCCTTGCAGCCCGTGTCGCGCGATTTCAACAAAAGTGTATCATGTCGATGGTGAAGACGAGTAAGCGGTCGCTAACCGCTCGTGAAAAGTTGGATGCTATACTGAGGGTGCATGCTGGCGAGACAAAAGCCTCGGTGGCAAGGGATATCGGGGTTCCAGAATCCACTCTGCGAGGATGGTGTCGGAACGAGAACAAGGTCTTATACCTCTGCCGAAGATCCAGCCCTGACATAAACGAATCGCCTAATAGTAACACCATTTTTGAGAGGACGAAAACTGAAGACGAACCTTTAGATCAAAGTCTCAGATCTAACGAACATCACGCTGCTGAACCAGGAACCAGTATGAACGATGGAGTCAATGAATCAGACGCCTTCTACTGGCACCCGGCATATTTCAACATGTTCTCGCATTGGAACATGTACTCGTATATGACCACCCAAGCTACTCAACCGTTTCCTGAAGCTGTCCGAGTACCTGTCCAACATAACGCTGAAACCACTAATAACAAAGTCAAATCAGTGTTGGACAGTAACAATAACATCGCTGTGAACAGGCAGGAAACCGTACAGCAAGAAGATAATTTGACCAAATCTGAGGCCCTGGAACATGGTGAGAAGTTCCTTCAATGGTTGGAAACCTGCAACAATCATTCGGTGACTGTAGTGGAGATTATGCGGTTGAAACATTTTCTTAATAACATCAAATCAGGAGTTAACGGAAAGAACGAGGATCTGCATGCTAAAACCATCTAAAACCAGGCCGTGTCGCTAAATAATTGCGCGATTTCAACAAAAGTGAGTGTATGATGTCGGTGGTGAATTCGGGTAAGCGGTCGCTAACCGCTCAGGTGTCGGAACCAAAACAATATATCATACCTCTGCCGAAGATCCAGCGCTGACGTAAACGATTCAGTTAATAATCACATCATTTTCAAGAGGACGAAAACTGAAGATGAACCTTTAGACCAACGTCTCAGATCTAACGGACATCACTCTGCTGAACCAGGAACCAGTGTGAACACACCGCCTTCTGGAATCAATGAATCAGACTCCTTCTACTGGCAGCTGGCATATTTTAACATGTTGACGCATTGGAACATGTACTCGTATATGACCACGCAAGCTACTCAACCGTTTCCTGAAGCTGTCCAAGTACACCTGTCCAACATAATGCTGAGACCACTAATAACAAAGTAAAATCAGTGTTGGACAAAACGTTGTTGAACAGTAACACTAACATCGCTGTGAACAGGAAGGAAACCGTACCGCAAGAAGATAATTTGACCAAATCTGAGGCCGTGGAACGTGGTGAGAAGTTCCTCCAATGGTTAGAAACCTACAATGATCATTCGGTGACTGTCGTGGAGATTATGCAGTTGACAAATTTTCTTAATAACATGAAATCAGGAGCTAACGGAAAGAACGAGGATCTGCATGCTAGAACCAGCTAAAACCAGCCCATGTCGCTAAATAGTTGCGCGATTTCAACAAAAGTGTATCATGCCGATGGTGAAGACGAGTACGCGAACCGCTCGTGAAAAGTTGGACGCTATACTGAGGGTGCATGCTGGCGAGACAAAAGCCTCGGTGGCAAGGGATATCGGGGTTCCAGAATCCACTCTGCGAGGATGGTGTCGGAACGAGGACAAGATCTTATACCTCTACCGAAGATCCAGCCCTGACATAAACGAATCGCCTAATAGTAACACCATTTTTGAGAGGACGAAAACTGAAGACGAACCTTTAGATCAAAGTCTCAGATCTAACGAACATCACGCTGCTGAACCAGGAACCACTATGAACGATGGAGTCAATGAATCAGACGCCTTCTACTGGCACCCGGCATATTTCAACATGTTCTCGCATTGGAACATGTACTCGTATATGACCACGCAAGCTACTCAACCGTTTCCTGAAGCTGTCCAAGTACCTGTCCAACATAACGCTGAGACCACTAATAACAAAGTAAAATCAGTGTTGGACAAAACGTTGTTGAACAGTAACATTAACATTGCTGTGAACAGCCAGGAAACCGTACAGCAAGAAGATAATTTGACCAAAGCTGAGGCCCTGGAACATGGTGAGAAGTTCCACCAATGGTTGGAAACCTGCAACGATCATTCGGTGACTGTCGTGGAGATTATGCAGTTGAAAAATTTTCTTAATAACATGAAATCAGGAGCTAACGGAAAGAACGAGGATCTGCATGCTAGAACCAGCTAAAACCAGCCCGTGTCGGTAAATAGTTGCGCGATTTCAACAAAAGTGTATCATGCCGATGGTGAAGACGAGTACGCGAACCGCTCGTGAAAAGTTGGACGCTATACTGAGGGTGCATGCTGGCGAGACAAAAGCCTCGGTGGCAAGGGATATCGGGGTTCCAGAATCCACTCTGCGAGGATGGTGTCGGAACGAGAACAAGATCTTATACCTCTACCGAAGATCCAGCCCTGACATAAACGAATCGCCTAATAGTAACACCATTTTTGAGAGGACGAAAACTGAAGACGAACCTTTAGATCAAAGTCTCAGATCTAACGAACATCACGCTGCTGAACCAGGAACCAGTATGAACGATGGAGTCAATGAATCAGACGCCTTCTACTGGCACCCGGCATATTTCAACATGTTCTCGCATTGGAACATGTACTCGTATATGACCACGCAAGCTACTCAACCCTTTCCTGAAGCTGTCCAGGTACCTGCCCAACATAACGCTGAGACCACTAATAACAAAGTAAAATCAGTGTTGGACAAAACGTTGTTGAACAGTAACATTAACATTGCTGTGAACAGCCAGGAAACCGTACAGCAAGAAGATAATTTGACCAAAGCTGAGGCCCTGGAACATGGTGAGAAGTTCCTTCAATGGTTGGAAACCTGCAACGATCATTCGGTGACTGTCGTGGAGATTATGCAGTTGAAAAATTTTCTTAATAACATGAAATCAGGAGCTAACGGAAAGAACGAGGATCTGCATGCTAAAACCAGCTAAAACCATCCCGTGTCGGTAAATGGTTGCGCGATTTCAACAAAAGTGAGTGTACGATGTCGGTGGTGAATACGGGTAAGCGGTCGCTAACCGCTCAGGAAAAGTTGGACGCTATTTTGAGGGTGGATGCTGGCGAGACATAAGCCTCGGTGGCAAGGGATATCGGGGTTCCAGAATCCACCCTGCGAGGATGGTGTCGGGACCAAAAGAAGATATCATACCTCTGCCGAAAATCCAGCCCTGACGTAAACGATTCAGTTAATGATCACACCATTTTCAAGAGGACGAAAACTGAAGATGAACCTTCAGACCAACGTCTCAGATCTAACGGACATCACTCTGCTGAACCAGGAACCAGTGTGAACATACCGCCTTCTGGCATCAATGAATCAGACGCCTTCTACTGGCACCTGGCATATTTTAACATGTTGACGCATATGAACATGTACTCGTATATGACCACGCAAGCTAGTCAACTGTTTCCTGAAGCTGTCCAAGTACCTGTCCAATATAACGCAGAGACCACTAATAACAAAGTCAAATCAGTGTTGGACAAAACGTTGTTAAACAGTAACACTAACATCGCTGTGAACAGGAAGGAAACCGTGCTGCAAGAAGGTAAATTGACCAAATCTGAGGCCGTGGAACACGGTGAGAAGTTCCTCCAATGTTTGGAAACCTGCAATGATCCTACAGTGACTGACGTGCAGATTATGCAGTTGAAAAAATTTCTTAACAACGTCAAATCAGGAACTAACAGAAAGAACGAGGATCTGTATGCTGAAACCAAAGTGGAAACACAGTGATTTGTAAATATCTGCCGATTTCAAAAGGTTACCTGCTCATTACGCATTAATCAGTTCGAAAGTATACGGTAATGTGAGTGGAAATTATCTATCAAATGTTACAAAAATAAGTCTTTTTTATAACCTAATATAGCTAAGTTTTGAAAATGAGACGTGTTCAGATTATGCAAGAGTTGTAAGAATAAATTGTCTCGCTAATCAAAAGTGTCTTCGAATACCTATTCTGCTGCATACTTACATTTGTTTTAAACTACCAAAGTTTTGAATTAATTTACCTTTTTTTTGACTAATAATTTTAAATTGTCTTCAGTTGAATCAATCGAAAAGTCTTATAATTGTAAAATGTATCTTCTGTATCTGTTCAAGTAACATTGGTTATAAGAGTTGTAAGAATAAATTATCTCGCCAATCCAAAGGGTCTTTGATTACCTATTCTGCGGCATACTTATTTACAAGTTCTAAATCGCAAAAAAATTCAATCTTGTATTCTCTTTAAAATGAGATGGGGTACACGTGAGGTCTTATCTTGAAGCTCCTTATTTTTCCTAACCCTACAATGTGAATTCGCAAAACGGCGGTCTGGCAGGCTGTCAAGGATGAGTGCTTTGGCATATTGCGTCATTTTCTACTCAACAAAAACGCCAAAAAAAGGTTAATATAGATGCTTTGGAGCGTTGAGCATTTGGCGCATTCTTTAATTCACCCGTTGAGCCACCGGTGCAAACACTTAACCAATTTTTCTTCTTTTAATTTCCGTCTGAGCGACCGGTTGTACACCAAACTTGTCTATAAATTATATAGACAAGTTTGGTCGCTCAGACGGAAATTTTGGTTGCACCGGTGACTCAACCGGTGAATTACAAAATACGCCTACTGTGTGTTCACTATATGTCGGTACTTTCAAAATGGCGAGTCTGTCGTTCGACGCAACGCGAGTTTTGCATTCACTTTCGTGGGACAGTACCAGACCGAAACACCATTTTGAGATGGGTGGAAGCATTCAATACAACATGTAATGTGATGAAGAAAAAAAGCGCCAGTGCGAAACCGTACTGTTTGAACCCCCGAAAACGTAGAAAGAGAGAGGTGCAAAGCCCGAATCGTTCCGTCCGTTTGTGTGCCAGTTCCCTATGGATACGTCGCATCTTGAAGAAGGGTTTAGTGTTCCATCCTTACTAAATCCAAGTTTAGAGATTTTTTCGCGAGTTCCCGTAGTGAACAGAACGGGAGCAGAAGGAATTTCCCCTTCCTCTCTAAATGTTGACAGTTTCAACTTACACCGGGAGCGCATGTTGAGTAAAATGTTTGCTTTAAGCTTCTTGAAAAACTTAGCTGCCTTTTTTAGTCTAAAATAAAATGACCGATCGTTTTTTGTGCGATGTACATATATATCAATGAAATCAACCATTCGATATGACAAGTGCGTTTCTTATATCTTCGATGACCTTCTCCCTCATCATTTAAAATCAGGTGGACGTGTTCCTATATTTATGATTTAATAGTTTTAGGGTAGATATCACCAAAGGTTGTCAAATCAACAATACGTTATTCTCCACCTATAGGGTAACAGTCAGTCAGATACAACGAATGAGCTTCAACATTCAATCAACAAATTTCAGCAACCAATACCTATGAAATGTTGAAAACAAAATATTGTCGAAGTATGAGATGACAGCTTGTCCTTGAAACATCACCAGCTTGTTGAATATCAAGAAATTACATATAATTCAGTCAAAATTTAAAGGAATGTTTGATTTTTGAATAAAATCCATGTTTTAATTACTATTGTTGATTTTTTATTCAGGTTTGTTATTTTCTTCAATTGATATGAGATTTTAATGATTTAACGTCAACTCCCGTGTTTTTTTTTCCTATAAACCTCTTGCAGATAACCATTAAACACCTACTTGATGACAGACTCTGCCAAGAAATTCATAGATATTGCTCGTTTCCAAACTTGCCATTCATCAGAACCACTATGGCACCTTAGATTGACATTCCCACAAAACCATTAAGGTTTTTTGTTATGCATAAAGTTGAATATTTTCGTTGTTCAGGAACTGAACCAACATCCACACTATAGGTGTATTTACAGCGATTAAGAAATACCCAAATATATGTCTTTAAAGCTACCAGCATACTTAAAACCTGCAAAAAACTAGAAATTTGCCATATTTTTCTTTTTTCACGAGTACACATTCTAGGTTATATAATTCGACATTATTCGGATAACTGCTGGTTATTTCAAAACTACCCGAGTGACACATGTGTGGGATCCGTCAACCCTTGGTCCCAGTCGCAAAACATATACACTGAAGAAGGTTTAATTTCATGCTATTCAATGACAACACGGTGACTTGTGTGGTTGTCAGCGGCCATTTTTTGAGGGTGCGACATGGTTGTCAGATTGTGCATTAATATACTGTTTCACCCCCCTGGTCCCAGTGGAGTACGCTCCGCCAAGTGTTGAGAAATATACCCTACTATGCTTTATAAGACTATTCGTGGAATTTTTCCCAAAATCGTTGCACAACACTTGAAAAAAGCGAATGAAAATTTGAAATTACTTCCATGACACCGCAAAATAGCTC
This sequence comes from Acanthoscelides obtectus, assembly GCA_963669975.1. NCBI lineage: Eukaryota > Metazoa > Arthropoda > Insecta > Coleoptera > Chrysomelidae > Acanthoscelides > Acanthoscelides obtectus. The sequence goes on along the minus strand of CAVLJG010000006.1, from coordinate 87,792,736 downwards.
CGTCGGTAACTCGGGTTATACAGCTTGACAGTAGGGATGTTCGGTACGATCCTATATTTAGAAGTATCGATACTTTTGCTTCCCATACCCGATATTTTTATATACGACACTTGGGTGATACATTTGACGAGTATCGTCATCTTTCGATCCGGACTGTGTCAGAAGGAGTAACTAACTTCAGATTACTTTTCTTCTTTGTTTCCTTCCGCTGGATATCGATAATTTTATTCCAATATTTTAGAGTATCGATACTTCCTAAAACGATAAGAATCGATACATAACGATGCTTTTCGTGGATCTGAACATCCCTAATCTTGACGGCGTTTCGTTCTTGTCAACTGGGCTTCAGGGTGAGGTGTTGCCTTTACTATCTTACATTTTGCTAAAATCTTATGACAAATAAAAGCTTCAAATGAAATATTGACGACTATGAACGGATATGCATAGAATTTAGAATATAAATTCATATTGCAAATTTCAGATTGTCTTTGCATGGACTTGAACCGGATTTTTCGGTATTTTTACCGAAAAACGAATATTTACCGATAACATCATTCCCCACGATTTTTCAAAATAATTTAAATATTTCTACTCTTGCCGAAAAAGAGCTGAAACCAAAAATAAAGCTAAAAGTTAATTTTATGGAGTATTCTTAGTTTTATGCCCCATATCAATCATACATATGCATACATACTCAGGCAGCCGGGCACATGCGAGGCGTAGCTTTGGGTTGATAATATTTCGATATGATCTGGTGTCATTTGTGTGAGTCAATGATAAAAACGTTTGTATCTATGTGCAAAAAGAAGCGACGGACCATTTATTTATGAATAAGCTTCAAAATAGATTTGTAATGGTGGAAGTATTTACAATACAATATTATATATACACATTTATCATCTGTGGATTAAAAGATTATTATCTATGTATACTATAAACATTTTGTTGCAGACTGACGTGTGTAAGTACAGTATGTACACTAAAACCAAGTATTGTATTGTAAAATATTTACTTTTGATATGTGCTCCACGATGCTGCTACATAATGAATCCATTGCACCTTCAATGTAAGCAGTGCTAAAACATCAGACAAATACAACGTTCACTTAATCACAAGAATTTCGGTTTCTTTGTTGCGGAAAGGAGCACATGAAGATTTAAATGAGAGACTTAAGATTCCTTTGTAAAACTAAACTATTTTGTACGAATATTTCTTTATTCTCCGCTTATTCCAAACAAGTTCATTTAAAAAATATATGTGTTGTCATGTAATTATGAATCGCCTTGTGAAGAGCGGCATATTCTTTAACAATTTTTTTTTCTGTTTATTTAGAATACTTCCATCAACACGAATTTATTTCAAAACATTATACAAATAAATAATCATGAATACCTCGTCGCTTATTTGTAGCCAACCATAATCCTGTTTATTAATGGTTGACACAAACTACACCAATCATTTCGAAATAGTATAATTTTTAGGATTTCAGATATTTGCATTTGACTTTCATCGCCGAAATGGCGACCGTTTTTGGCAGCGACAGGAGAGTTTCATAGCTGATTGTTAATTAAGGTGTGATCATAAGGTACTCTTAAGGAGCTTTAATACGAGTATTATATGCCACGTGAATAATTTAAAAAAATGCTCCAAACTGTCATCTGAAATTTTCTGCTTGCACCTTTATGCTAAACGATGATATCCAAGCATCAATTGTTTTACCCCAGGTTTTAATTTGCTAATTTGACCGATTAAAAAAAACGTAGCTAACAGCTAAAAAACACGCTTTTATAGCTAACCGAACTAAAGAGTAGCAAATAATTTTTAATTACAAAGAGCGTTGTTACAGTAGTAGATGGTCGAACAATTAATCATAATTAATGACCTCAAAAAAAAATTATAATTGAATTTAGGTTATTAACAGGATACGAGGGATGCCTACTAAGTTTTGCATATAGAAACATAGTAGACCGCGCGGATCGAACGTCAGTACTGAATCTTAACCTCACTCTTTAGTAAACTTAAATTCAAAGTTTCACATCAATACGTGCAGTGCTCTCACTACAGTGAATTTTTAAGTGTCACCAAGTCTTGAGAAAAATGGAACTCAACCGAGAACATTTTCGCGCTATAATTTATTACAACTTTCAGAGACAATTATCACAACAAGAATGCCTTGCTGAGTTACTGTCTGTTTTCGGCAACGAAGCGCCACATCAGTCGACAATTTCCCGTTGGTATGGAGAATTTAAACATGGACAGGTGAGTCTTAGCGACGATTCCAGGGTGGGTGCATCAAAAACGGCAGTTACCCACGAAAGCGTCGGTGCTGTGCGCAAACTCATCTTTGAAGATGGACATGTGACATATCGCGAGATTGAGGCGTCCTTGAAGATCTCAAATACCTCAATTCAAAAAAATTTACATGAAGAATTAGGAGTTAGAAAATTAGTTTCTCGTTGGTTACCCCACCTGTGGACTGAAGAGCAGAAAGCAGCCAGGGTTAATTGGTGTCAAAAAACGCTTGACCGTTTCAATTCCGGAAACCCAAAACATGTGTACAGCATTGTTGGTGGTGATGAATCGTGGATTTAATGCTTTGAACCAGGAAATAAGCGACAGTCCACTGCTTGGGTGTTCCAAGGTGAAGGAAAGCCAACAAAAGTCATCCGTTTGTGTTTCGAAAAAGATAGTCGCGACATTCGTGTCAAAAACGGGTCATATTGCAACAATTCCTCTTAATGAGCAAAGAACTGTTACTGCGGATTGGTATATCACCATTTGTTTGCCAAAAGTCATCGCCGAGTTTCGAAAAATCAACCCCGAAAGAAGAATCATCCTCCACCAAGACAATGCAAGCTCGTACACAGCCCAAAAAACAAGGCAGCATTTAACGGAAGGTAACGTGGAATTATTGAACCACCCTCCATATAGTCCCGATCTAAGTCCTAACGATTTCTTTACTTTCCCGAAAATTAAAAACAGTCTGCGTGGACAAAGGTTCCAGTCATTAGAAGAAGTAGTTGACGCATTAAAAATTGGCGTTTTCGATCTGCTCTTCATAACTCTTCTCTCATAGATAGGTGCGACTAGACTAATTGTAACATTTATATATTATACGAGTATCAAGCACCCCACGCTTTTTGCTCTATTCGTTGCATACATGCATACATACATACATACCTACATGCAGGCCAAGCTTATAATAAAAAAAATAAATAAAAAACTTGAAGGACGCCTTTCTCCTTGAGGAAATTGATTGACAATTCTCCTACCACATGATCCCAAAGAAATTTTATCAATACGATTTTTGAACTGCCTAAGGTTAATAGAACTGGGAAAAGCTTCCTCTCGTAGATTGTTCCACAATTTCGACACCCTCGGGACCAAGGAGCGGTCGTATCGGCCGGTTCTGGATGTACGAAGTTCGACATGGTTAGGATGGGACGCCAAAGTCAGGCGAGTCTGTCTGGCAGGCACATCGCGCGGCGGCATCATCGAAGAGAGCTCTGAGGATCAAAGCCCGTTGGTGTAACGGTAGAAAAGAGCTAGATCGCCGACAGCCCGCCGGTGCGAAAGATTCCCGAGACTGTCTGTTAGAGAAGAGTCATCGATCAGTCGGACCACCCTCCTATGGACAGCATCGAGCGTGCATAATGTAGTCGAGGCGGCAGCACCTCAAACGTGTGAGCAATACTCGAGGCTAGGCCTTATCTGGGCCTTGTATAGAGTGAGAAGGTCATGCGAGAAAAGTACTTCTTAGCCCTAAACAAATAGCCTAGCTTTTTCCCAGCGGCTGCAGCTATTGACGAGATGTGTTCGTGCCAGATCAGGTCCTCGGTGATCTGGACTCCGACCAGCCGAAATGAATGGCTCTTTGGCAGAACTCGACCATCCGTCGAAACCGGGTGAGCGCAGGGACGCTTTTTGTTCGTCAAACTATAGTACTGCGTTTTGGAAGCATTGAACTGTACAAGATTGTTGCGTCCCCAAGCAGTGATAGCCTCCAGGTCTCTTGTCAGAGAGGAAGTCATCGCTAGTCTTCTTTTTTTCAACTCAGCGGCAGAGATCGGCGAAGCTGTGGATTGGGTTGATCGTGCAGGAAAGGAGGTCGTTGTTAGGTAAGAGAAACAGTGTCGGAGCCAAGACCGATCCCTGGGGAATACCCGCGTTGACGTTGTGGGATGAGGCGGAGAACCCATCAATTACGACGGATATCTTGCGGCCAGAAATAAAGTCAGCCACCCATCCGAACAGCTATTCTGGGAGGCTTAAGAGGGCAGCGTGCCACAGCTGATCGAACGCTTTCGTGATGTCAACGACATGAGCCTCACCATAAGACTGGATGAGTTTACTCGACAATTGAGTGACGTAAGCTAGGAGGTCCCCTGTGGATCGTTGGTGCCTGAAACCATACTGCCTATCGCTAATCAAGCCGTGACGTTCGAGGTAGTCCAGAAGCTCGCGATTTATGCACCTCTCCATCACCTTACTTATAACAGAAAGCAGAGCTATAGGCCTGTAGGTGTAAGGGTCGATCTTATATCCCTTTTTTTTGATGGGTTAGACATAAGCAAATTTCCAGTTTTCTGTGAAGGTGCCGGATTCATAACATATCTGGAAGACACGCGAAAGAACTGCAGCAAGCTCTGGTGCACACCTCTTCAGTACAATGGCAGGAATCAATTCCGCACCAGAAGCTTTGTTGATGTCGAGCGACAAGAGCACTCGTCTTATGGTCTTATGCCTGAATGTTACCTCCCGCATAGTGTAGGGAATCCTTTGAATTGACGTCACTTGGGCGTTGGGGGGTCCATGGTGGAGTTGGCAGCAAAGATCCAAAGATCTTAGCTAGCACTTCCGCCTTGGCCTTTGAGTTGAATTCAACAGTTCCATCCTGACACGTAAGTGGTGGAAGGCTGGTGTGAGATGTTCTTCTCAATTTGCTTGGCCAGCGTCCAGAAAGACCGACTGCGATTCCGCTGCGACATTACCCTGTGCCTAACTTTTATATCGTGCTGGTTTTTGGCATTGCAAACGGCTGCTTTATATTTGTTTCTGGACTCAACGTCGGCTTGTCTCTTCTCTACAGTGGGGTTTTGTAAGAAGGTTCTGTGTGCCTTGATGTTGCTTGAGGGTTGAGTCCTTTCGAGAAATGTTCTCGAATTTCAAGCAAACAAGACCGCCTTCTCAAGGAACGTTCCGAGGAGTTTTCAACATTTGCATTTTACGTCAGGTTATAACAAGTTAGTGTCATCACAGCTTTTCAGAACTTAAAATGTTCAGAATATCGAAATTTCCACGAATTATTGAAATCTCCAATATTTCAAATACCAATATTTTTAGGATACCTATTGAGAATTCCAAAGCTTTAAAAATTTTGAAAACCTGATCATTTTGACAATTTTGCAAAATTCGATAATTTTGAGAATTATAACTACCAAAATTTTAAAATTTATTGAGTTGTAAAAATTTCTGTATCTTGAAAATTTTCATATCACTTGAAGCTTCCAAAATGTTTTCGAAATTTTCAGAATTTTTAATATTTTAAAATTTTCATATTTATCAAAATCCTCAAAAAATTAAAAACATATAATATAAAATATTGACAATTCCGAAAAGTGCATATTTCGAAAAATTTCAACACTTGAATGCCTGAAATGACAACTAAAGTCTCTTTTCAGCATTCCTGAAGGAATTAATTATTAATTCCAAGGGAGGTCATTTCTCAAACGACACTCGTTTCTCAAGGAACATCTATAAATTTGACCCTAAGCATTTTTGTAATTGCGACAGAACATCGAAGATGAAATATTATATGATATCACATCATCACATAAAACCATGTTACTTATTTCCGTCTGTCAGTCAGTCTGCCCGGTAGTCCGTGGACTGCTTATAACTTGGAAGGTGCCGCTTGAATTTTTGATAAAATTTTCAAACAAGGTTACTACTATGCCAAAGACGAAAAAGTTTTCTTTGGTTAGTGGCAGCGACCCTACAAGAAAAAAACAAAAAAAAAATCACTCAAACTTCGTTTTTCGACGATTCAGAGCAATCGGAGGTTTTAAGTAGGTGGGGAAGGGTGTATCGCAGTTTTTTGATGTTAGTATATTAATCCACTCCTACCTCTACGCACCTATCGGACACATTTGATACGGATTTCACCGTAAAGCCCTTAAAAATATTCTTATCAGACGGATTACAGTCGCCGTGCGCAACGAAATAATTCATAGATATTGCATTTTTGATACCAGCTTCAGCACTTGGTAGCCGCAAGTGTGCCGCTAGTTCATTCCGGGCCGACAACAGTCTGCTTCCGTTGCTCGGCTGGGTCTGGACCGCCAATCGTCATCCATGCCGGATGTACGCATGCTTCCGATGATGTGTAAATGAAGGATTTTTCCTCAGAAGAAGGGGCAGCGCCAAACATCGGCAAGAGATAACTTTAAGTGATAGCGCAGCTAACACCAAAACCTTTTGAAGAGCAAGGTGTAGCATATTTTACCATGGAGCCAAATCCCGAAGAGCCCCAAAACTGTACAGAAAAGCATGCTGAATATGCAAATTTTGATTATATGAGCTTTTACGGTTGACTTGATCAATATAATTTCTTGTTTTACACATTTTTAGCTAACTTTTCTTTATAAGGTTTCATCTTGTGTCAGATATAGTCCTTTATGTACTCATGACAGCGTTGCGTGATAAATGTAGAGTCAACCTACTTGATGACATTTTTTTAAAAATGACCTGAATTGATACGGTGCAAGTATCAAGGTGAACTTCTCATTTGTTTAAGTATCCACGAGCCATGTTGTTGCAACCTCATCAAATACTTTTTAGGAAATTTATAACTTTTAAAGTGAGATTTGAAAAAACACTTGGAGATAACTGATGAAATTATTCCTTAACTTCATTTCTCGATTCACTCTTATCGAACTAAGACCATAGCCAAAACAGAGCAGCCCCAATATCAAGAAGACAGACACTCGGTTACTTTATCCCTAAAACGAATGAGGTCCAATTTTATTTCCACTATTATGAATTCGGCCATCGCCACAAGTGCAAGAAGGACGGAACACCATCTGACACCAGTGATTCAGAGCGAGACGGGCGCATCGGGCCGACTGGATGGAAGGAATGCGGTTCCCGTATCTTTTTGTGTTTTGTTGTTTTACTACATTCATATATCGCACGATGTTTTGAAGGTTTCCGAACTTCAAATGTGCAGATGTTTAGCTTCATCATCTCAAGGATAAACTGCTGTGTCTTATGCTATTTCCTCAAAACCGACAGACGTCCAGCGGCGAATTTAGGGGAGGGGTGCGCCTCCCCCCAGAATTCTGGTACTTGCTTTTGTAATCTAACACCATTTTGTTACTTTTTGAAACATCATGGCGACAGATACTAACTATAAGTTATAGCTATAGGAACTGAGCATCGCGATTTTTTGGTATCCTTTGGTATTCAAACCGCTGTCCTTCTTTGACATCACTTACGATTACAGCACAATTCTTACGATTTATACGTATATACGAATATTGTCACTTGTGACAAATCTAAGTCTGAGTAAAATATAAGCTATACAGATTGCACTTAAAAAGTGATGTTCTGTTTGTTGCTAGTAATTTGAAAAGTGTGTAAGGCTTGACTGGTTTTGTTCAGAGTTAGTGACGCAGCGAAGCACTATGTTACGAGTAGATGAACGCCTAAATTGGAAATAGACATTTATGAGATTTGTTTAGCGGTGCGCTTGTGGCCTGTTGAGAAACTGCATCGATCGATGCTCAATTCGTTTAAATCACAGAGCCTCTGCATTGCACGTGAATATGTACAGCCATTTATTCCTGTACTTGTTTTGTACAAACATACATTATCAAAATAATTACGATCTAACAGATATAGTTTTTACCAACATTTCCAACATTTTTACATGCGATCAACACCGATTCGAAAACTGAGAAAACAACAACTATGCTGTAAGTCTAAGTTCGACAACGAAAGTCTGAAGAATAACTGTAACATTTATATTGGATTTCAAAAAATAAATGACTATACTACTATTAATATTTTTATCACCTGCTGATATAATAGAAGTGCTTGGTTGTGTCAGTCTTTGCACCATTTACTTGATTTGTTTAATGTCTTAATCCTTAAGCTTAGTACACACCAGTAGACCCCGTTGCGCAATTTGTATATAGGCAGTGTGGAGACGGTCTCAAGACTATATATATAGACATCCTTCTTTGTCGCGTCTAGCATCCATACGATAATATGAATTTTTCGGTCTCATGTAAGTTATCGCAAACAAAGACATTGTTTTGTGTGGAATGGTCTGGGATATGTCTCGGGGTCCCTCAGATTTAGTTTTTTGTTAACATAGCAGTGAAGTTTTTGTTATCTAAATCTTTAATATTATTATACTAGTTAGTTATAAATGCCACGTACTTATTTTGCTCTCATATAATAAAATATTGCCTTTCTGACGATTTCTGAGTATTTTCCATGTTTTTTTTTTCAAGCTGGCCTTGACCAGATAGAATAATATATTTAAGGGGCAATAAGAGGATAAATTCTAGAAGTTCCACTGAGGTAGAAAAATTACCAGCCCCAAATATTGTTTGGACTCCCTTCTAGACGAAATCTTAAGTCCGCGCTTGCAAACGTCGGAGTACTGTTTCTATCATTTCGGTTACATGAAACGTGCAGCATTAATAGTCGAAGATTTCAAACGGTCAACCGATCTGCTGCGATAATAGTTCTGTATGAGATTCCGCGTTCTCGTAGAGCTCTTGGACAGTTGAGCATCACCTTGTTTGTCGCTTTGGTGGAGGAGGGGAAGGGTGAGAAGGGTGTTCGGCTATAAGAAAAACATGTATATAATAGGGTCTAATCTAAGTTTTTCATGTAATATTTTCTTTGTTTAGCGGTTGTATCAGAAAAGTGCTATCGAATAATGTGGTATTTTTCAAATATGTATAAGTATATTCTCTGGGAAGAGGATAGGTCTGTTAATATTATTTTTATTACCTTAGTCAAAAGTTGAAGTTTGTGTGTTATTTGATAATTTGTGTTATCACGGCCTCATGCCAGATTGCATGGCACTGTGTGTGTGTGTGTGTGTGTGTGAATGTGTGTGTGTGTGTGCGTGTGTGTGTGTGTGTGTGTGTGTGTGTGTGGGTGTGTGTGTGGGTGTGTGAGTGTGTGTGTGTGTGTGTGTGTGTGTGTGTGTGTGTGTGCGTGCGTGCGTGCGTGTGTGTGTGTGTGTGCGTGTGTGTGTGTGTGTGTGTGCGTGTGTGTGTGTTTGTGTGGGTGCGTGCGTGCGTGCGCGTGTGTGTGTGTGTGTGTATGTGTGTGTGCGGGTGTGTGCGTGTGTGTGTGGGTGTGTGTGTGTGTGGGTGTGTGAGTGTGTGTGTGTGTGTGTGTGTGTGCGTGCGTGCGTGCGTGCGTGTGTGTGTGTGTGCGTGTGTGTGTGTGTGTGCGCGTGTGTGTGTGTCAACTAATGGCATCGGAAACTGGAGTCCATTTGCCACAAAATTTTATTAATGGATTTACATTATTTGATCATTGTGAGAGACTGTAAGAAAGAAAGAAAAAGGGGGGATATAGCTGAATAGTGACGAATTCCAGACAAGGTTTATGTTATATGGTAAGATTTGGTAGGACTACCATCATTAAGGATTATTAAATTATGATTTTCCATGGCTTCCACCAAAATCCTGCCTTGTGAATCATCTTCAGCGTAGCCCCAAAGTCCATGGTGTGCATTAAAATCCCCAAAAAAAAACGGTGAGGCCATTGAATTGACCAAAAAAGCTGCACCAATATCTTTCAGACACACGAATGTCTGGTGGTTTGTAAATAACACAATATTAACTTCCCCATCATTGATAGAAACTGCACAAGCCTCTATACCTGGGTTAAAGTTATTGCGTAAGTGAATTACTATGTGAATTAGATTCTGTTTGATGAAAAATACCTACACCACCTGATCGACTATTTGGAAATTTTTTCACAAAATTTTATCCTTTTAAGCTGAAGTTATGTGAATCTTTTAGCCATAACTCGGAAATAACTACTACATCCATGTTATTATTGTTCAAGAAGTACTGAAGGCTTGCTTTAATGGCAACAATCGATCGTGCGTACCATTGTAAAATATGTTACTGTATAGATCTTTTTGGGTAATTGTTGTGCCCTCCATTATCAAAAGGTATCATCATCACTCAATAAAGAAATATCGATTACTTCAATGTTGCTATTTTTTGTGTATTCGTCAAAAATAGAGCTTAAATGCGCCTTAATATTTATCTGAGAGGATGCAGATGGTGAGTTTAATAAGCTAGTAATCAGAGTCGATATTTGGAGGATCATATTTTCTTTATGTTGTTTAAATTCTTCTCGATATGGGTTTGGTATAATAGGTTCAGATTTTGGTAATTCTTTCGAGACCTAATGAGTATCAGCTATAGGCTGTGAGCTGAATGTTTTCGTTTTCTTAGGGGCAGGCAATTTAGCCTGATCGTTCCGATAATTGGGTTTTCTAATAGAGCAGGTAAGTTGAGCATAAGTGGAGGGTGTAAATCTGGAAAATTTTCAGTGGTATTAAGAACTGCAAATCTATTGTTAGTAACCATGTTGGAAGAAGGATTGTCTGCCATACTCTCGGCTTCCTTAAGTGACTTATTTTACATAGGACAGTTTTTTGAAACGGAATTGTGTTCCTCACCTTTACAGTATACACAGAATGTTACCATACAGCGAAAATCCTCCGTGTGTTCCTCGGAGCATTTTTGGCACCTTTCTTTAGATTTACATTGGGAGACCGTATGCCCATACCGTAAACATCGGAAACACTGTACTACTGGATGGCTGTAAGGCTCCACCCTAAATCTAACAAGGTTAATTATTACTTCGTTTGTCAATTCGTTTCCTAAAAATGTTGCTACGACTATTTGTCACTAAATTCGTACTGATTAGAATCTGGATTCAAGGCTTTTCTTTTCATTCTCTTAAGTTCCAACACTTTACTAACTGATACAATGTCCCTTTTCAAATAATTTTCAGTAAAATATGTATCGACCATTCTGATTACACCCTTTTTGCTTGTGAAAAAATGTGGTATGTACGCAATCAAGTCATTGTTTACTACCAATTCATGTTCTATTAGTTTGTTAGCAGCAATATACGTCCTGAAAATGACCTCCACTCGCGTCAGCCCGATAGATTGTATATCCAAGATGTCAACTCCCTATTTCGTTGTAAAAAGTGACCAACCTTGATTGGAAAGAGTCTGCCTAAGTTTTTGCTTTTGTGTTCCATATAAACAATATAAGGACCATTATCAGATGCCAGATATCTATTATTAAAGTCATACCTGGGGCTATTATCGTGTGATTCATTGTTTGATTTTGTTGAATTATTTGTAATGAAGGTGATCTGTCCTGTATCAGGGGGCGGCTCCATGCCGCCCGATTCTTCATTCGTGATGGCTGTTGCTATTTATAAATTATAAGATACCTTACCAGTAAATAGAAAACAGGTGAAAAAAACAAATAGAAACTAAGAGAAAAAACTCGCCAAGAAAAACGCTCCCGTTTAGCAGTAACACCCGTAAATCGACCGATCACTTCGAGAGTCCGAAACGGAATGTGTGCATGGTATTGGCTGGCAATGGTATACACATAGGTAAATGACACACGAACTTAGGTTTTTGGCCAAACCAATGAAAACAAGTATGATAAAATATTTGGATTTTGAATCAGAAAAAGATTTCCCATGGAAACACAGCTTTATTCGATAGCACTTTTTAGAGACAAACCATGTCACTTATTTGTGTCGGTCTGGTCGTCAATCCTAAGCTCCCTATAATTTAACAGAACCGAGCCAAATTTCAATTACATTTTTGCATAACGCTACTACTACGCCAAGAACGAAAAATCTTTGTAGTTTTTGAAAATCGGCTCAGTGTCGGCGGAGCTATTGACGAAAAACATTAAAATATTGTTACTTTTCGTATATCAGATTTATCACCGATCTGAAAAATACGGCCGCAAGGTTATTTCGTAAAAACCTATCTACATACTATAGACTTTGAAGTTGAGTCATTAATTTTCAGATAATGATTGTAGAAGGAAGATAAACCAAAATATGTGTGTAAAAATAAAAAAAAATTAAAAAAAAATTTTACCTTGTTTTATAAAGTATCCTCCCGACAAATATTTCAGTGCGGACCTGTATTTGATCGTGAGGCCTTGGAGCACCGGCATGCCGTCCCCTGTGAGGTCTTAAGTCACCTAATTCACGAGCCCGTTGTACTACATTAACAAAGGCACGAGGGGTTGGTTGCACTCGATTGGGAAACCGATCCGCATAAACATGTGCCATTTTTTATTTCGTTTGAGCCACGCAACAGACACCACTATTCACTCACGCGTTACCGACTGACACTGACTGTATACAACTGAATAAAATAATTGTAAAAACATCGTTCCAAATTCTTTCGCTTTTTTGTTTCCGATGCGATGACCCGATAAGGCGGATTATATCTGTTGTTGCCAAACACGAGCACATAATATTATTATTGAGACAGGGCGGTACTCAAACTTCCAAAGGGCTATAAACTTTGTTACTTTAATTTTACCAGAAAAATGGTAAAGGAAAAAACATTTCTTTTGATCAGATCTACTCACTGTTAAAATAAATGACTCAACTTCGAAGTCACCCTGTATAGAATGAATCCCTATTTCGCGTGGTCATGCCATAACTTGAGAATTACTTTACATCTTTTTTTAAATTTTCTAATGCTGCATAGAAAGTTATTACGGAAAGAAAAATCAGGAAAATTGCGCAGAAAAATGAGAAATCATTAAAAACCTAATGATTATTTAAGCTACGCGCGTTTGACAGTTTGCTTGAGCATGGAGCACGCACAGCAGAAGAAATATCTCAAGTACCAAAAGAGAAAGGCAGTGTTGCGTAATTGTTAACTCTATGAATAAAAATGGCGGATGAAAATACGTTTCTTTTGCTTAATTGACTTTCTATCATTCTCTATCATTTTGAACTTGACTGCTCACACGCCACAACACATTCACGCCTTATATTAAAATTGTGATTCTTCAAAATGCCACCAATTAGACGTACCAACCTAAGTCGCAGAACTCGCAATCCTGCAAGTCAAAGATATATACGAAAAAGTCAAATTGACAAGTAGCGAGAAATGAAGTTGAACATACCTAACTGAATTTCAACAACTGAGAAGTGTCGCATTTAATCCCAATCGAGCTGCATTCAATGATTATGATGTTCACAACAAATCGTTGCTACTGGACCAATGAACGTTGCTAGTCGACATGCAAGGCTTTCAAGTTTAAAAATGAAACCCCTGGATTACGTTGCGTCAGTGGAAAGATCAAATTGACGCCATTGGTACCACCACCAACGATATAATAATTGTTTTCAAATGACGTCATTTGGGGCAGCAAAATCATTCAACATAACTTTATGCCTACTTTCAAGGTAAATTGATGGGGGAATTAAAGTGCTGCCAACGTACTTTGCTAGCCACATGGATGTACAAACACTTCGCTATACAATTACCCATATTCCATATATCTACCCTATTATTAATCACTATTCATTTCAATTCATAGCTAAGAAAGGACAACGTCTGTCGGGTCAGCTAAACCTATATGAAATAAAAAAATCGGTAAAATATTAACTGACGCACTAGGCAGCCGGTATTGTACCGCGAGTTCATTTCGCGCCTACTACAATTCAGCATGAAGCGAATGTCAGCTAGTTCACAGGTGACATTTTACAGCAAAACCTACATAATGTCAGAAACCAAGATTTCACTTTTTAAGGTATGTAGTACGGGTGCGGGAACAGCTGCATCTACATCCATTTGAGGAAACTGGAATTTTAGATATACGGCAACTATACTATTAAAAGTTTTGATTGTGTGGCGCGAAGCTGGTCCCGCAATCCAAGATCCATTTGCATATCTACTACACCAAAAAAAGAATCGGATGAAGGTCACCAAGCCAGAAAAAGATGTTATTCTCAGATCGTACCTTTACTTTCACTCGACGTGAAAAATCTCCTTCCAGAAGATCTGAAACTCATGTCCTAGTGAAAGACTGGATAATATGTATGCCCAGGAAAAAGTATCAAAAAATCATTGATATAAAAAGTCACTGTTACTATGAAAAGCCAACATACTAAAATGAACTTGCCAATTTTATTGATATACATCATATACTATACTAATAATGTCGATTTTCACAACATACTCGATACTGCTCTATCAAACAGAGAAGACAAATAATCCAGAATGTAGACTCTTTAAGTTACTATCATAAATTAACAATCTATGATCAACTGAAATTATTTCCACGCTTACTGTATCATATAATGCGTTCTCTGAAATTTTATGTAATATCTTAATTTTAAACCTAATGAGATTCTGAATCATTTTTATGTACTTCTTACAAGTTATTTTTTGTACAGTCGGGTACAAGGTGAGCCTACTGCGTGTTTTCTCTCATGTTTATTAGCCTAAAAGAGTTTCTTGATAATCACTTATTTGTTTTTTGGAGAATGAACATTATTATTGTTATTATCATTATGATTATTTGAAACAATATGTTTGACAGTTTCATTCAGCTAGTCTATGTCGAACTTGGATAAGTTTCGACTTGTCTATTAGCTTCTAAAGCTACAAGAGCGAAATCGTATTTGCTGTATTTGTCGTGGCCCATGGATTTCGAACAACATGTTAACATAATTTTTTTGAATTGCAAAAAGAGCAAAAAATCTCATGGAATGTTGAAGTGAGTATATGGCGATACTATAATGATTTTGTAGACTGTTTATAAGTGGTATGAGCGATTCAAAAGCGGGAATGTGCAAATGCAAATTTCTGGGCGTCGTTCTACTCAAAAATCAACGTGAAAAATGTGGCTAGATATGGGTAATTAACGATTCGGGAGCTTCCCGAAGGAGTAAACATCTCATATGGGTCTGTCAAAGAATTTTAACACATTCGCTGCCGCTGGCTCTTATCAGAGCCAAGGTTCCAGACTGCAGGCACTCAAGGGCTCAAATTAGTAAAACGTGATTTAGATGGTAAAAAACAAGTATCCAGAAAAAGATGCCAGTCGTGTAGCAAGAAGTGAATCCATACCCAAACGACGTACGAATGTAGAACATGCGCTGATGTTCCAAGATTCTGCTTGGAGTGCAGCGACAATATTCACAAATAACTGCTTGCACTAAAAATGGTCTGCATTCAAAATTCATGTTTGTATTCTAAAAAAAAGTTGTTTCATTTCTTATTTTTGATTAAATTTTATCTCATTAGGGGTGGATTTCACCAAGGTTGTCAAATTAACAGTCCGTTATTTTCCACCTATAGGGTAACAGTCGGTCAAATACGACGAATGAGTTTCAACATCCAAGGAACAAATTTCAGCAACCAATACCTATGCAATGTTGAAAACTAAATATTGACAAAGTATGAGATGACAGCTTATCCTTGAAACATCATCAGCTTATTGAATATTAAGAAATTACATATAATTCAGTCAAAATTTAAAGAAATGTTTGATTTTTGAATAAAATTCATGTTTTAATTACTATTGTTGATTTTTTATTCATGTTTATATTATTTTCTTCAATTGATATGCGATTTTACTGATTTAACATCACCTCCCGTGTTTTTTTTCCTATAAACCTCTTGCAGCTACCAGCAAACCTAACACCTGCAAAAAAAGCTAGAAATTTGCCATATTTTTCTTTTCTCACAAGTACCCATTCTAGGTTACATAATTAGACATTATTTGATAGCAACTGATTATTTAAAAATTCCCCGTGTGACATGTGTGGGATGCGTCAACCCGTGGTCCAAGTCACAAAACATATACACTGAAGAAGGTTTAATTCTATGCTGTTCAATGACAACACGGTGACTTGTGTGGTTGTCAGCGGCCATTTTTTGAGGGTGCGACACGGTTGCCAGATTGTGCATTAATATCCCGTTTCACGCCCCTGGTCCCAGTGGAGTACGCTCCGCCAAATGTTGAAATATACTCTACTATGCTTTATGAGACTATTCGTGCAATTTTTCCCAAAATTTTTGCACAACACTTGAAAAAATGCAAATGAAAATTTAAATGTACGTCCATGACGCCGCAAAATAGCTCCGTCGGTACCTCGGGTTATACAACTTGACAATAGGGATGTTCGATATGATCCTATATTTAGAAGTATCGATACTTTTGCTTCCCATACCTGATATTGTGGATCGATATTTTTATCGTCATCTTTCGATCCGGACTGTGTCAGAAAGAGTGATTAACTTCAGATTACTTTTCTTCTTTGTTTCGTTCCGCTGGATATCGATAACTTTATTCCCATATTTTAGA
Organism: Acanthoscelides obtectus; assembly: GCA_963669975.1. Taxonomy (NCBI): domain Eukaryota; kingdom Metazoa; phylum Arthropoda; class Insecta; order Coleoptera; family Chrysomelidae; genus Acanthoscelides; species Acanthoscelides obtectus. The sequence goes on along the minus strand of CAVLJG010000006.1, from coordinate 87,776,309 downwards.
GTATCGATACCTCCTAAAACGATAACAATCAATACATAACGATACTTTTCGTGGATCTAAAGATCCCTAATCTTGACAGCTTGTCGTTCTTGTCAACTGGGCTGCAGGGTGAGGTGTTGCCTTTACTATCTTACATTTTGCTAAAATCTCATGACAAATAAAAGCTTCAAATGAAATATTGACAAATATGAACGGATATGCAAAGAATTTAGAATATAAATTCATATTGCAAATTTCAGATTGTCTATTCATGGACTTGAACCTGATTTTTTGATATTTTTACCGAAAAGAGAATATTTACCGACAACATCATTCTCCACAATTTTTCAAAATAATTTAAATATTTCGAAAACTTTCCGAAAAAGAGCTGAAACCAAAAATAAAGCTAAAAGATAATTTTATGAAGTATTCATAGTTTTATGCTCCATATCAATCATACATATGCATACATACTCAGGCAGTAGGGCACATCAGAGGCTTAGATCCCTTACTTCGCTTGCCCTCAATTGATTTTTGAGCATACAAAAGGTACAGACGGGTAGATTACCGTCATTACCTCATCACCGGACAAGCAATCAAGAAACCGAAACCTGTCTATCTTCAAAATAAATATTTAATTAGAATGAGAGGTGAGTTCAGGGGTAAAACAGAAAAATATTCACAATCCCATAAGCAAGAATCGAAAAAGGAGTTTCCAGAATGGTTGCAAAGTACTTTGAAAGAGCGACCAGTATGCACATTGTAGAGGTTGTAACTTGCCCTCAAAAAACAAGTTGTGTGCGCACCCAATACAATAACAGACGTTTTTCATAACTCAAAGGTCCTTGATCTACCACTGATCTTGGGACGGCATTTGCCTTATACCGAACTCAACGACACTATCTACCGATTACGCTTTGGCAACACTGCACATGTTCAGATCACTTTAAAAGCAATTAATATTCCAGACGTGTTATAATAAGAAAATATAACAATGTTTGCAGATCTATTTTCATAAATAGGTATTTCTGATTCTGACTTGTAATATCTAGACCATGAATAATAGATGGATGCGGATACTTTTACAAATATCGATGTTTTAGGACCCAGAAATACAGAATGTGCTGTCTGTTTAGATTTGTGTAGATTTATAGATCATAAATTGGCTAAAAATGTTTTTAATGTAACAAAAGGTGATCAACCAGTTGGAATACGTGTTATATCCTTTTTTTGCAAAATTACTAGAATCGGTACATTTCTACAGGTACGCATTATGTACAACACCCTTTACATGATAGACAGACAAAACTAGATTGCTATGCATGAACAGTCGTCAAAAACAGTGAAAACATCCTACCAAATATAGAAAATCGACCTATTGTTTGCCGCATTCCCATTGATCCCACTTAAATAAGCGACCGTTTTTTCTGAAATGATAAAAATTTTAAATTCTATGCAAGTTATCCTAATTCTAAAGCACAAAGACATAATATTGCATCTATAGTGTACCCTTATTTATAAGGTAAGCCTTTTTTCACGACTTTATTCAACATTTCATTAGAAATCACTGATATTCAGAGAGCTTTGACAGCTTCTGTCAAATTTCATTTCGATAAGGCCTCTTCCTATTCGTCCAACGGACCGTCAAATATTAATGTTGGTGAAATTGGCCCTTAGGCTATCTGATGTATAGCATCTTATCCGTAACAGATTTGAGGAAATTGGAATAGACGGGTGGAAGAAAATTTGTAACCACGTCAAAAATTATGAGAACACACAAATTTAAAAAGAACATCTTCTCGACGCCAGAATGGATGAGTTTTGGTTAGATGTAGAGGATAATGAAGAAAGCGACTCAGATGAAGATTTAGAGATAGACAAACTGATCATCAGATAGCGTTTAGATTTTTTAACAATAACATATAATCTGAGTTATAACCTTTTCAGTTTGCTCCCTCATCTAACCAAGCTACATCCGAACGACCTAATACGCAAAGTAAATAAATAGAATAATACATAAATCAATTAAAGATTACAATGCCAATAAAACCTATATACTATATTTTATACTTCAAATAAAGCGGAACGCTACTGCGTTCTGTCGACGGCATATTGTAGAGATATTCCGACTCTACTCAAAAAGGTTCCCAATACCGAAAATTTCCGTAGATAGATGAAAGAAAACGGATTTTCTCAAAACCGTTTTTATTTTTTCGTGGCTTTGTTCGAGATGGAGTTTCAAAATATAAACTACATTAGCACTGACACCTTTTCTCCCAACATGTAAATATTGCAGCTTGGCGTCGCTAAATGTGCCACCCTAAAGTTCTATTTATAAAAAAGTTGATGTTACAGTACCACCGGCGTACCGTTACCGTAACGCTGTCGCAGCCTGTTGAAATCAGCTTATGAACTTGTTAGCCGTTTCAGCGCGAAACGCATAACCTAAGCCAAAATTGCATTCTTTTTCAAATGTTTCAAGACCAAGCTTGCCTCCACATCGTTCTCAGACGACAAGAGGTGCTAGCTAACCTTACTTTTGTCTTTTTTTATTTGTCCTCCGTTTGTGACAAAAAAATCGATTGTGCAAATGATCCTCACAGCTTGCAATTCTTGACGTTACTTAGTTGCTTAATTGGCATTTTGGAGTGTAAAAACTACAAAAGCGATGAAAAGACGTTGTAAGAATTCGACCTAATAACAGATTAAGCAGGGTACCTGGAAATTATCAATACAAAGATGAAGATATCGTTCAGGAAACATACTGTTTCGGACAAATTATCGATACACCGTTGCAAATAAGCAGTAGCTTCTTATAAACTGATAAACTCATATGGTGCTACTTTCACTGCAAATAATCATCTAAAATGCTTCAAAGGACCACCTTGTATACCTGCTCTAGACATTTAGACCCTGTATTACGCTGTCTCTCGAGTTGCGGCGTAGGTCTCTACCATAGTTGTCCTTTCAGGGTAGGGCAATAATGGGAATAGTGATTAGACCCTTCTTTCTTCCCACACACAGTGAATAGTTATGGAAAGAATGCTGGTTGTTGGCGAGAATAAATAGGAAAAGTAAGTTGGGTGAATCATCCTCAATCCCGAACTGGACTGAAATTTTATTTGATTTTGATTGAAAGAATGTTTATACAGGGTGATTCAGAAGGCAGAAGCATTAGTTCTATGAGATAAAATGTATCAGATAAAGCACGAAAGGTTTATATAGGCAAGTGACCTAAAATGCTCCCTTGCGAAGACGCCATATGTCGAAATTATAATTTCGAAATAAAAAAAAATAGAGTCAAGTTGATTGACTATGCACGTGCTACGCAACGTCAAAATAGTTACGAGCATGTGCAGGGTGGCTAACTAAGAATGCGAGGTACTGTTTCTGATACACAAACCGTTATTACTAAAACAGCCAAAAGAAAATCTGGAAAATATTTTCAAGTTTCTGAAATGGCCGCAACTGCAATCTTTAATCAAATAAAGTGATGTTTCTGTGAATTCCGTTATATTAACCTAACAAAAAAATTTTTTGCTGTATTTCTAAAAATAAGGAGATGAGAGGTATTCAAATGTTTCCGCAAAACAACACCCTGTATTTCCGAAACGGCTGAGCCAATTTTAACAAAGATGGTAAAGTTGAAAATAGTCATTCGTGTGCTACATATGTTAGAAGTTTTGTTGGTTTCACATGTGGCGCTGGAGGGCCTTTTCCGACATTCCAGGAGAAATGGTTAATTTTCTCAAAAAAATTAAATGCATGGATATGAACTTTTTACGAAAAAGTGGATAAATCATGTCCACACAAGCTCGCGAAAACCGCATCTAGATATCTTGTTCATAACCTAAAATTTAGGCCAAAGAAGGTTTTATACGAAGATACCTTACCTTGAATTTTTTTAAAATAATTTTTCTGGAATTTCTTCTTGTTGCTAAGTTGTTGCCCTAAAAGTCCCCGAGACTGCTCGAAATACTGGCCATCACGTTCAATGCATTCCTGAAGCTTCTCATGGGTATGTATATTTGGTTTTTATATACATATACAGGGTGACTTTGAAGTCGAGTCATTAATTTTCAGATAATGATTGTAGAAGGAAGATAAACCAAAATATGTGTGTAAAAATAAAAAACAAATAAAAAAAAAATGTTACCTTGTTTAATAAAGTATCCTCCCGACAAGTATTTCAGTGCGGACCTGTATTTGATCGTGCGGTCTTGGAGAACCGGCAGGTCTTAAGTCACCTGATTCACGAGCCCTTTGTACTACATTAACAAAGGCACGAGGGGTTGGTTGCACTCGATTGGGAAACCGATTCGCATAAATCCGTGATGCATCCGGGAGCATTTTGTAAAGACTGCCCCCCCGTAAATAAGAATCATGTCCACAAGTTCAGCATTTTCGTAAACATGTGCCATTTTTGATTTCGTTTGAGCCACGCAACACACTACTATTCACTAACGCGTTATCGACTGACGAAAAACATCGTGATAAACGTTTCAAATTCTTTCGCTTTTTTGTTTCCGATGCGATGAACCGGTCAGGCGGATTATATCCGTTGTCGCCAAACACGAGCATATAATAGGCAGGGCGGTACTCAAACTTCCAAAGGGCTATAACTTTGTTACTTTAATTTTACCAGAAAAATGGTAAAGGAAAAAAACATTTCTTTTGATCAGATCTACTCACTGTTAAAATAAATGACTCAACTTCGAAGTCACCCTGTATATATATATATATAACGATCCATAGAGAATGCCGAAAGCTTGATTTTATCGTCAAAAGAGTCAACTTTAGCCTAAAAGTTTTGCCAATTTTCCCAATTAACAAGTATATATATATATATATATATATATATATAGGTGAAAAATTAAAGCTTCCGCCTTTTGTTGGGTACTTCGACAAGATTTAAGCAAAGAGGACTCTTTATACTTTTTTTAATTCTCTCTAGCTTTCAATGGACTTTGCCATCATCATCAGGAGCTGCAATTACAATGATAACAGTAGCAACAAAGGTGTAAAATGAATTTAAATTGACTCAACTTACAGTAGTATGTGAGGATGTTGCTAATTGTTGTTTACGTATAGGATGAGGGAAACGTCCAGTAACATGGTGAGAGCTGAATAGATTGCACAATAGTCAAAATTTATACAAAACATGACAAGAACAAGTTAAAAACAGATTAAAAATTATTTAAAAAATTAGAGCATTACATCGTGAAACCACCTGATGATTGCACAAATTAGTGGTCATGGAATGATGAATTGATGAGTGACATGAAACCCTTTGACAGAAGGCCGAAGGATGTCAATGTCAGTATTGAAAGATGGAACGAATTGTGGGCGTGTGCCAAAACGTTGCCAAATCACTTCAGATGATGAGATTTTCAGAATTTTATGTTAGAATTTGTTAAACCGACCAGAGGCAGTTGAATAAACTATATTATTATTAATGGGAATTTAAATTAACAATTATTAATAAATCGTGAGGAGAGAATTATTATATTTTGAGTGGAATGAAATTTACTGGTGGAAACGGCCAAAACACAGATTCTAATTATGGTTGTGAAGAGTTGAAATTTGGGGAGATATGTAAGTTCTCCAATTTTTCGCAGTTTAGCAAATATGAGTAAATGACACTCAGTTGTTTAACATCTGTCTTTTTGTTGATACAGTTGTTATTCAATACTGACATTGACATCCTTCGGCCTTCTGTCAAAGGGTTTCATGTCACTCATCAATTCATCATTCCATGACCACTAATTTGTGCAATCATCAGGTGGTTTCACGATGTAATGCTCTAATTTTTTAAATAATTTTTAATCTGTTTTTAACTTGTTCTTGTCATGTTTTGTATAAATTTTGACTATTGTGCAATCTATTCAGCTCTCACCATGTTACTGGACGTTTCCCTCATCCTATACGTAAACAACAATTAGCAACATCCTCACATACTACTGTAAGTTGAGTCAATTTAAATTCATTTTACACCTTTGTTGCTACTGTTATCATTGTAATTGCAGCTCCTGATGATGATGGCAAAGTCCATTGAAAGCTAGAGAGAATTAAAAAAAGTATAAAGAGTCCTCTTTGCTTAAATCTTGTCGAAGTACCCAACAAAAGGCGGAAGCTTTAATTTTTCACCTAACTGGTCTAGACGACAATGACCACGTCTCAAGTTATATATATATATATATTATAATTCTAGATTCTTTGCAATTCCCGTTGATCCCCTATGATTCCTGAAACATCCTGATGTGTCTACAACTAATTCCCCAGCGAATGACCACTTGAAACAAATCCATTGATTGAATGATCATTTTTTAATCAGGAAAACCTCATTTTTTTTCATAACGTTTATTGAATATCTATTAATATGAAACAAGGGGTAGCCGCTAGCGGTAACCCGGACCAAGCTTAAGCAATTCTTTTCAATTCCAAAAAATGTTTTCTTACGCCCGGCCAAACTTTCTCCAGGTTTTTTTTTCAATCATCCTGAACAAAAATGGCCTTCAATAAGTTTTCTCCAAAGTTGACGTTTTTTTAGTTATGAGGATGAGGGTATTAAGACTGATTGGACGTGACTGCTACAGAGTTTTATCCGGGTTTGCAGAATCCAACTCGTACCTGGTCATGTTAACATCTTCAGGGAAGGAATAAATCTGACTGTGTAAATCTACTTGACACCACTTTTCACCGAAGTTAAGAAACATTTGAGGTAATTGAAACTGGTTATGAAATTCCTATCCATTCTGTACCGGTCAACTTTTCGTCGAACGCAGATCTGAGGTATTTTTGAACGCACAATAGGATTATGAAATTCCAAAATATCATACTTCGGAGGCTTAGTACGAGGTAGAAGTCGATTGAGAACAACCAGTAAACTCAAATTACGATGACCGCTTCTAGTACTCATTTGACGATGTGCGTTTCATCTTGGAGACGAGTTGTCCTAGAAATTTACCTGGATATACGAGTTCAATGACTGATCAGAATTATTGCTGGATGCTCGGTGCAGTACCGCCAACGAATTTTTGACTACCAGATTGTCTGAAATAACATAATTGTTCGCTGACGCGAATATCGTTGGTTTTGAAAAAAAATTGAATTATCCTGATTGAGCTTCTGATAGAACCCAAACAGGACAATATATTAGAAAACCGTTTTTTGCGATGTATGACTTTGGGACAAGCACCGAATTCCGAATTCCATCAAATAATACGCCATTTTAGCTGTTCACTCATTTAAAGATAAGCAAACTATCACACCGCAGCAATACGCAAGAGGCAACCAGCAATTAGAAATAGACAATAATTTTGCTGCCTACTCATTCAAGTTCTTTTTTATTGACTTTCTCATACCACAACAACGTGTTATTGCTCTGCTATTATTGTGTGAGAGTACATTAATGCAGTATTTCGACAGCGGTACATTGGAAGAGAAATTCTGTTTCCATGGCCTACGCGGTCCCCAGACTTGACTTGTATTGATTTTTATTTATGGGCACGGTTAAAGGTCATAACCTGTAATCAGAGAAAATATGAAAAACCGGATTCGTAATGCAATACACATACATACCAAGACCCGAAATTGAAGCTGCAGTTTTGTCTACCCACGAGAAGCTTCAGGAATGCATAGAGCGTGATGGCCAGCATTTCAAGCATTCACGGGAATTCTTAGGGCCACAACTTAACAACAAAAAGAAATTCCAGAATATTTTTTTTTAAATTCAAGGGATCTTTTTTGACCAAAATTTTATGTTAGGAACAAGAAAGCAAGATGCGGTTTTCGCGAGCTTGTTTAAACATCATTTAGCTACTTTTTCGTAAAAAAGTTCATACCAATGCATTTTTTTGAGATAATCGCCATTTCTCACGGAATGTCAAAAAAGCCCTCTAGCGGCCACATGTGAAACTAACAAAACATAACATTTGTAGCCCAATAGCACAAGAATGACTCTTTTCAACTTGTGCCATGTTTGCTAAAATCGTTTCGAAGATATAGGGCGTTTTTTACGCAATCATTTGAATAGCCCTCATCACTTTATTTTTAGAAATACAGCAATCATTGTCAAACAAAAAGATTCAGAGTTCAGATTATCCTCGAATTTAAATATCAGGCATTTTTTGTTAGGCCATTTCAGAAACTTGAAAATATCTCCCAGGTTTTTCTTTTGGCTGTTTTAGTAATAACAGTTTGTGCAGCAAAAGCAGTAACTCGCATTCTTAGTTAGCCGTGCTCGTAACTATTTTGACGTTGCGTAACACGTGCATAGTCAATCTACTTGACTCAATTTTTTTCATTTCGAAATTATAATTTTGACATAATACGTCTCGGTAAGGGAGCATTTCAGGTCTTTTGCTTATATAAACATTTCGTGCTTTTTCTGATACAATTTGCCTTCCGAATCACCCTGTTCGGGATTGACGTAGATTCACCCAAGTTACGTTTCCTATTTATTCTCGCCAATAACCAGCATTCTTTCCATAACTGTACACTGTGTGTGGGAAGAAAGAAGGGTCTAATGACTAATCCCATTATTGTCCTACCCTGAAGGGACAACTATGGTAGAGACCTACGCCGCGACTCGAGAAGGTTGGATTTTCCCTCAAAGTACGATGGGCTGATGAGTCCGTTGTTGAATACCTGCGGCATAAGTCAGCGTAATACAGGGTCTAAATGTCTAGGCCAGGTATACAAGGTGGTCCTTTGAAGCATTTTAGATGATTCGGTACCGATGTAGTTACAGTGGAAGTAGCACCATATGAGTTTATCAGTCAAGAAAAAGCTACTGCTTTTTTGCAACGGTGTATCGATATCACTTTTTATCTGAGATCAAGGTTTTTCTAACCGTCTTGGCGCAAATACTACGTGCTGATTTAAAAAATATAGCGCATTTTTCGATATCAGTTCAAATTCTTTACTATCCGTATATTTTGAAAAAATTAGAAGCTGAGCAATATGACACTAAATATTTCCTAAACATTCAATTCAACAAATACACAAATCAAAAATGTATTTATTTTAAATGATATAAAAATGCTGTAACAAAAATTACTGTGGAAGAAAAGTTGTTTCAAAGATATTCGCGCATGCTTGACTTCTTGAGCATCCCAACCACCAGTAGTCTGGCAGCCTATTTACGTCCCACCGGCCCTAATATTTCTCTTCCATTACACGAATGTTCTAGTGAAAACGTTCACCCTGCTCTTCACTTAAGTCCCCACAATTTTCTGGAAAATAATCCAAATGCGAACTTAAGAAATGTATTTTTACAGACATGCGTGCACCAAGAGACCGAAAGCGTTGTAACAGGTCTTCGACCTCTCGTTGTCATTCTTGACTTCGGTGGTTTACCAGAAAGTTTTGGAAAATGGATTTAAGTGCTATCCATCCATTTTTTCATTAGCGTCAGTCAAATTCCTTGTCCTTCATCAGTTTTCGGATTTGAGGACCAGCAAAAATTCAAGCTTTAAGTTTGGCATCAATGATGTTTGGAAACTTTTGACAATTAAAACTGAAAGCACGACCTTCCTTGTTGAGAGACTTGACAAAATTTTTCATGAGCCCCAGTTTATTGTGCAATGAGGCAAGTAGTACTTTCTTTGGATCCACTAAAGCATGTGATAGAACGTTATGTGAGCCAGGTGCTAAGCCAGACCTTAGTTTCCAGTCTCGTTTTACATGGAGCTCTTTATCAGCTCGGCTGTCCCATAGGCAAAGAAAACAAAGGTACTTGGTACAGCCGCCTTGTAAACCAAGCAATAAAGATAAAACCTGAAAATAAAAAAAAAAATTGAAATTTCGCGAGGAAACAAAGAGAAGCTAAATCAATTTTTAGAATAAAAATCCTTTAAGCTTACATACGGATCTCCACATATTTTCCAGTTGTGGCCTCGATAGTTCAGAGCGGTTAGTAAACGTTCCATATTATCATAACTTTCAGTCATTTGTACTGAATGACCCACTGGAACAGAAGATACTCTATTACCATTGAACAAGGAGACTGCCTTCAAGCTTTTTCTAGATGAATCGATAAACAAGCTCAATTCGCTACAATCATATGTTAAACCTAAAGCCTCAATGAGAGCCTTGATATTTGTGCAGTAAACTAATTCTGTATCTTTATCTTTTTCAAAAAAAAATTCGAAACTCCTCCTCTTGAACGCGATACCAGTAGAATGTTGTTCCCGGAGCTAGTAAATTATTTTCACGAAGACGAGATCCCAGCAATTGTGCAGACTCCTTAGACGGATATAAGTCTCTCGTCAGATCATTTAATTCGCTTTGCGTAACGGGTTTCGTTTGATTTATTCCAACGGTGTCCTCAAAACCAATATCATCATCTGTTTGCTCGTCATTAGATTCTGAAGACAATTCTGGAGGTTCTGGAATTGGAACTTCTGGACCATGACTAACATGCTTTAATGCAGGTGGCACAACTGGGTATTTGGCATGGTGGCAATTGTTCCTGTTTATTACTTAAAATTACATTTCAGGAATATATATTTAGAAAACTAAATTAAATTTCATAAATCCTTGCCTTGTAGATAGGTCATACAAAAATAATAGTCAGTAATATGATCTTTGCCTTCGGCGCATTCTATAAAGTGACATCTAGCAAATGAGCTACAGCATTACTCTAAATAAACGGAGCGAATATGAAGGAGAGTCTGCTTTGAACATTCTAGCCACAACGATTGTGTTGTGGTCAGATAGTTGCGGATACCAAAACAAAAACAGCATATTGTCCAATGCCTTGTCCCTATTGGCTACATGGTATAATATAGCGGTTGAGCAGAAGTATCTGTGTCATTGAAAGGCGCCTTAGAGGCAAAGACATACATTTACCTACCGATCACATATATCTAGGTGGAGATGCGATCATTCCATTTGGACGTAGAGTACACAAACCATTCGGATTTTCTGAATTTCAAAGTACAACTGTAAAAGGTACAATTCCATACGTCCTGAAAATAAGAAAAGGTGAACGATCTGAGATGCCTAAGATATGATAGCACCGGCCAAATCTACTGCAAATCGGAAATCATCGATCCTTATGAAGCCTTACCTCAACGCCAAACGAAAATTGAAATAGCAGCTCTAAGAGACTAGGCTTAAGATAACAAAAAAGAAATGGGATCATTTGTAACGATTCAAAAAAGTAATGCCTGAAGATGTAGCCTTTTACGATGCACTCCAATATGAAGGAAGTACGGAAGAGATAGAATAAACTAGGAAGTCAAACAACGTCGAAGAAGAATCAGAAAGGTCGTCGGCGGACAATGATAAACTAAAAATTGAAGGTATAGTAGCTAAGATATAGGAACAAGTTTTTACTTAAAATTAACACGTGCACTAGTGAAATGCAGAGAATTAGTGGAATTATTTTTACACATAAATACCTTCAATTCGCTACACATAACGATACTTGTGTTTTTTCCTAGAGTAGATTGTTTTTATAAAAATAAAAAAAAAATAGATAATTTAAGCTTTATTTCAATAAATGTTCATAAAGACCACTGTATGCAAGAGCGGCATCTTTTTAATAAAGAAAGTCGTAGGTTGGCGTCTGTTAAGAAGTATATGCTGCCGAGAAGCCGTTAAAGCGTTTCCATTACAAGACCCGTACACAAAAATAATATCGGAGTATACTAATCATTGCTAAATTCCATTTCACAACTCTCAAAAATGGAAAAAAGAAACTGTTTACTTGACTTTTACAAAAAACGATGGTGGTAATAACGATAACAACCGTATAACACATAACTTTGACAAGCTGTTTCCCATGAAACGTCAAGTTGGTACCAAGGCCTCCCAACACAAGAGTATCTATTTGTAGCAATTTGAAGGTAAAATTCTGAAAACTGCGGGTTTCGAAAAATAAAAGTCACGTACTATTTTTATTTGGAAAAATAATGCCAGTAATCCCCTGTATCTCCGCCACTGGTGCACGTTAATTTTAGGTAAAGACTTTTGAATGTAGGCAAAATCCACATACCAAATTTTAGTTCATTCCTGTTGACGGTCTTAAAGATATTACAAAAGTATTTTTTATTTTTGAATAGCACCACGCATCTTTTTAATGAAGCCCTCGAGGAAAATATTTACTTATTTTTGATCACGACTTGTGAATCACTCAATATTATTGTAGGTAGTCGGATTCAGTTATCAAACTTTCAATAATTTATCCTCGGAGACGCGTGCAAATAACCTACAGATGCCCTAAACCTAAAATACATTGCAGTTGGGAGGGACTGCACGGCCTCTCTTGAAATTGTCCTTGATATGACCTTCAAATGTTCTCATAGACACAGACTAGCTCCAGATTTAACATGAGCAACCCGAAAAATGAATTACTGTAAATCATGAAAATTCCGTAGAAATTGTATTTTTGACAGCTTTGCAGTAAAATAGATAACCGTGCGTCATGCTGGAGGCTTTAGTTGCCCGTTGTCCCGTCTTGCCAGGCCGTTCGGATTCAGCCCTACAAGGTGTGGGCGTGCTTAACGTTTGGCCGTGTCAGGTTGGCTCCCGTCATCCCCACTATCCTCGCTAAAGGATCGTCCCGCCTACTGCAGCGCAAAGGTACGACCAGCGTCCGCCAAGGCGTACTTGATCATCAGTCGCGCTCTGACTACCGTTAAGTTTAAGCCGCAACGCTCCAGGTGTCTGCCACTGCCGCTACTGAAGTGTATCATGTCGATGGTAAATACTGGTAAGCGGTCGCTAACCGCTCAGGAAAAGTTGGACGCTATACTGAGGGTGCATGCTGGCGAGACAAAAGTCTCGGTGGCAAGGGATATCGGGGTTCCAGAATCCACCCTGCGAGGATGGTGTCCGAACGAAGACAAGATAACATACCTCTGCCGAAGATCCAGCCCTGACGTAAACGATTCGGTTAATGATCACACCATTTTCAAGAGGACGAAAACTGAAGATGAACCTTTAGACCAACGTCTCAGATCTAACGGACATCAAGCTGCTGAACCAGGAACCAGTATGAACACACCGCCTTCTGGCATCAATGAATCAGACGCCTTCTACTGGCAGCTGGCATATTTTAACATGTTGACGCATTGGAACATGTACTCGTATATGACCACGCAAGCTACTCTACCGTTTCCTGAAGCTGTCCAAGTACCTATCCATCATAACGCTGAGACCACTAATAACAAAGTAAAATCAGTGTTGGACAAAACGATGTTGAACAGTAACATTAACATTGCTGTGAACAGGCAGGAAGCCGTATTACAAGAAGGTAAAATGACCAAATCTGAGGCCCTGGAACATGGTGAGAAGTTCCTCCAATGGTTGGAAACCTGCAATGATCCTTTAGTGACTAAGGTGCAGATTATGCAGTTGAAAAAGTTTTTGAACAGCGTCAAGTCAGCAGGTAACCGAAAGAACGAGGATCTGCATGCTGAAACCAAAGTGGAAACACAGTGATTTATAAATAAATATCTGTACATAAATAGTCCTATTTTTTTCTGAAATCGTATTAAATCTGGCTTTTGGACTTAAACTAGACAACTGTTAGGACGGCCGCATATAGTTGGTGTTTCATTTCGGAATAGGCTAGGAATATCTGATGACCCTGGGCTATTCCAAATCGGAAATCCGGATGTGTGCGACCGTCCATATGGCCACTCACAATACCGCATATGTAAGCGTTTCATTATTTCACGAGATTTGTCTCAAATATGTTTAACCTTTCACAATGATTTCTTGTTGTTCTTTTCTGTTCCTTGCCGATTTCAAAAGGTTCCCTGCTTTTTTATAACCTAATATAGCTAACTTTTAAAAATGAGACGTGTTCGAAATATACTTTTATTAGTCAGTTTGTATCGATTCGAAAGTCAATAGATAGTACAAGTCTATAATGTATCTTCTGTATCATACAAATTTCAAACAATTGTTAGATTTATTTTAAACTACCAAAGTTTTGAATTAATTTGCCTTTTTTTTGACTAATAATTTTAAATTGTCTTCTGTTGTATCAATCGAAGAGTCGTATATTTGTAAAATGTATCTTCTGTATCTGTTCAAATTACAAACATTGGTTATAAGAATTATAAGAATAAATTGTCTCGCCAATCAAAAGTGTCTTTGATTACCTATTCTGCGGCATACTTATTTACAAGTTCTAAATCGCAAAATAATTCAAAAAACATCATTTCCACTTAAGCCATACACCACAGGTTATATTCGTAGGTATTTTGTGATTTTAAGCCACAATAAAGTGCAAAGGCCATAATTCAACAGTAATATCAACTAACTTAACATCAAATAAATTTGAACTTAGGATTTGTTTATATCCTAGCTTTGATATGCAGTGCTTTTCAAAAAGGCTCCTACTCATTTCTTGAATCGGTCAAGGTAACAAGTTGGAACTTGCGGAATTAAATTAATGGATATAATATAAAAACTGTATTTAAGCGTAAAACTGGTAGGTGGTGAAAATCACAAAACGGCGACTGGGGGCAATCTTGTAATGTCTTTAAAACGGAATGGGGGACACTGTTTTAATTACTATTGTTGATTTTTGAGTCAGGTTTATACTATTTTCTTCAGTTATGCGATTTTACAGATTTAACATCACCTCCCGTGCTTTTTTCCTATAAACGCCTTGCAGATAGCCATTAAATACCTACTTGATGACAGACTCTACCAAAAGTTTCATAGATATTGCTCGTTTCCAAACATTCATTCATTTACTTGCCATTCATCAGAACCATTATGGCACCTTAGATTGATATTCCAACAAAACCATTCAGGCTTTTTGATATCCATACATCCATAAAGTTGAATATTTTTCGTTGTTCGGGAACTGAACAAACATCCACACTATATTTACAGCGGAAAAGTAATACCCAAATATAGGTATGTCGTCTTTTAGCTTTCTACCAGCAAACATAAAACCTGCAAAAAAACTAGATATTTGCAATATTTTTCTTTTTTCACGAGTACATATTCTAGGTTATATAATTAAATATTATTTGAATAACAGCTGATTATTTCAAAACTCCCCAACGAGTGACACATGTGTGGGATTCGTCAACCCTTGGTCCCAGTCCCAAAACATATACATTGAAGAAGGTTTAATTCTATGCTATTCAATTACAACAAGGTCACTTGTGTGGTTGTCAGCGGCCAGTTTTTGAAGGTGCGACAGGGTTGCCAGATTGTGCATTAATATCCCGTTAAACACCCCTGGTCCCAGTGGAGTAGGCTCCGCCAACTGTTGAAATATTATACTCTACTATGCTTTATAAGACTGTACGTGGAGTTTCTCCCAAAATCGTAGCACAACACTTGAAAAAATGCAAATGAAAATTTAAAATTATTTCCATGACGCCGCAAAATAGCTCCGTCGGTACCTCGGTTTATACTTCTTGACAGTAGGGATGTTCGATACGATCCTATATTTAGAAGTATCGGTACATTACGAGTATCGTCATCTTTCGACCCGGACTGAGTCAGAAAGTGACTAACTTCAGATTACTTTTCTTCTTTGTTTCGTTTCGCTGGATATCGAAAACTTTATTCCAATATTTTAGAGTATCGATACTTCCTAAAACGATAAGAATCGATACATAACGATGGGCTGCAGGATGAGGTGTTGCCTTTACTATCTTACATTTTCCTGAAATCTTTTGACAAATAAAAGCTTCAAATGAAATATTGACTAGTATGAACGGATATGGATAGAATGTAGAATATATTATATATATATATATATATATAAAGAGAAAATTATCATGCGGAGAAAGGTATATAACAAAAATAGGAAAATAATGGGCAAAATCCGCAAAAAGTGGATTCGAGCAGAAAATAGGATAGGTAACACGAGCGATACGTATTTCTGCTGGTTGGCTTCATCAGGCCCGAAATGAATGCATATGTGCATATATGCATTCATTTCGGGCCTGATGAAGCCAAATTTTTGTTATATACCTTTCTCCGCATGATAATTTTCTCTTTGTAGATCCTTTGGGCTTTAAGTACCACAGCAAGTGGCTATAACCGGCCGTGTGGTTGTGGTTATTTGTCGCCTTGAAAATTCGAGGTCTTCTAGCGATTTTATACTACAATGTGTAGGTTGGCTCTTGTTGTGGACTTCGTGTGTCTTTTTTTCCTCTCCATCTTCGTTTCCTCAGGTTACACCCGTATCCGGAAGTGTGGGCATGTGTATCTACTTTTGTAGTTGCATATGTGCATTCATTTCGGGCCTGATGAAGCCCACCAGCAGAAATACGTATCGCTCGGGTTACCTATCCTAATTTCTGCTCGAATCCACTTTTTGCAGATTTTGCCCATTATTTTCCTATTTTTGTTATATCTATATATACAGGGTGACTTCGAAGTTGAGTCATTTATTTTAACAGTGAGTAGATCTGATCAAAAGAAATGTTTTTTCCTTTACCATTTTTCTGGTAAAATTAAAGTAACAAAGTTATAGCCCTTTGGAAGTTTGAGTACCGCCCTGTCTCAATAATAATATCATGTGCTCGTGTTTGGCAACAACGGATATAATCCGCCTTACCGGTTCATCGCATCGGAAACAAAAAAGCGAAAGAATTTGGAACGATGTTTTTACAATAAATTATTTTATTCAGTTCAGATATACGTACAGTCAGTGTCAGTCGGTTACCGTGTGAATAGTGTCTGTTGCGTGGCTCAAACGAAATAAAAAATGGCACATGTTTATGCGGATCGGTTTCCCAATCGAGTGCAACCAACCCCTCGTGCCTTTGTTAATGTAGTACAACGGGCTCGTGAATCAGGTGACTTAAGACCTCACAGGGGACCTCACGATCAAATACAGGTCCGCACTGAAATACTTGTCGGGAGGATACCTACTTTATAAAACAAGGTAAATTTTTTTTTTTATTTTTTTCATATTTACACACATATTCTGGTTTATCTTCCTTCTACAATCATTATCTGAAAATTAATGACTCAACTTCAAGGTCACCCTGTATATATATATGTATATATCTCAGATTGTCTATGCATGGACTTGAACTGGATTTTTCGGTATTTTTTACCGAAAAGAGAATATTTACCGATTATCATTCTCCACGATTTTTCAAAATAATTTAAATATTTCTATACTTGCCGAAAAAGAGCTGAAACCAAAAGTTGAGCAAAAAGTTTTTATGGAGTATTCATAGTTTAATGTCGCAGATCAATCATAGATATGCATACATACTCAGGCAACCGGGCACATGAGAGGCGTAGATTTGGGGTGCCTTACTCCGCTTGCCCTGAATTGATTTTTGTGCATACAAAAGGTACAGACTGGTAGATTACCGTCATTACCTCATCGCCGGACAAGCAATAAAAAAACCGAAACCTGTCTGTTTTCAAAATAAATATTTAATTAAAATGAGAGCTGAGTTCAGGGGTAAAATAGAAAAATATTCACAATCCCATAAGCAAGAACCGAAAAAGGAGTTTTGAGATTGGTTGCAAATTACTTTGAAAGAGCGACCAGTATGCACATTATAGAAGTTGTAATATAGAACTATGCCCTCAAAAAAGATGTTGTGTGCGCACCCAATTCAATAACATACGTTTATCATAACTCAAAGGTCCTTGATCTACCACTGATCTTGGGACGGCATTTACCTTATACAGAACTCAACGACACTATCTACCGATTACGTTTTGTTACGCTTTGGCAACACTGCACATGTGCAGATCACTTTAAAAGCAATTAATATCCCAGACATGTTATAATAATAGAAATGAGAAAATATAACAATGATTGGAGATATATTTTCATAAATAGGTATTTGATTCTGACTTATAATATCTAGACGATGAATAATAGGTGGATACGGAGACTTTTACAAATATCGATGTTTTACGACCCAGAAATGTAGAATGTGCTGTCTGTTTACATTTGGTGTGGATTTCTAGAGCATAAATTGGCAAAATATATCGTTGATGTAACAAAAGATGATAAACCAGTTGGAATACGTTTTATATCCTTTTTTTTGCAAAATAACAAAAATCGGTACATTTCTACAGGTACGTATTATGTACAACACCCTGTACGTGATATACAGACAAAACTAGATTGTCATGCATAAACAGTCGTCAAAACCAGTGAGAACATCCTTCCAAATATAATAGCTGGAAAATCGACCTATTATTTGCCGCATCCCCATTGTTCCTACTTGAATAACTGATCGTCATTTCTGAAATGATAAAAATTTGAAATTCTATGGAAGTTATCCTACTTCTAAAGCACAAAGGCATAATATTACATCTATAATGTACCCTTATTTATAAGGCAACCGTTTTTTCACGACTTTATTCAACATTTTAATAGAAATCACTGATATTCAGAGAACTTTGACAGCTTCTATCAAATTTCATTTCGATAAGGTCTTTTCCTATTCGTCCAAGGGCCCGTCAAATCTTAATGTTGGTGAAATTGGCCCTTAGTCTATCTGATGAAGAGCATCTTATCCGTAACAGATTTGAGGAAATTGGAATAAACGGGTGGAAGAAAATTTGTAACCACGTCAAAAATTATGAGAACACACAAATTGAAAAAGACCATCTTCTCGACACCAGAATGGATGTGTTTTGGTTACCTGTAAAGGCAGGCTCATCGTCAGAAGATAGTGAAGAAAGCGACTCAGATGAAGATTTAGAGATAGACACACTGATCATCAGACAGCGGTTAGATTGTTTAGCAATAACATATAATTTGAATTATAACCGTTTCTAATTTGCTCCCTCATCTAATTCAAATCTGCATCCGATCCACTTAATACGCATAGTAAATAAATAGAATAATACAAAAATCAATTAAAGATTACAATGCCTAAGTACAGAACCTATATACTATATTTTATACTTCAAGTAAAGCGGAACGCTACTGCGTTCTGTCGACGGCATATTCTAAAGATATTCGGACTCTACTCAAAAATCTTCCCAATACCGTATATTTCCGTAGATAGATGAAAGAAAACGGATTTTCTCAAAACCGTTTTTATTTTTTGGTGACTTTGTTTGTGATGGAGTTTCAAAATATAAACTACATTAGCACCGACACTTTTTCTCCCAACATGTAAATATTGCAGCTTGGCATCGCGAAATGTGCCACCCTAAAAGTCGATTTATAAAAAAAAATTGACGTTGCCGTACCGTGACCGTAACGCTGTTGAAATCAGCTTATGAACTTGTTAGCCGTTCCAGCGGGAAACGCATAACCTAAGCCAAAATTGCATTCTTTTTCAAATGTTTGAAGACCAAGCTTGCCTCCAGATCATTCACAGACGACAAGAGGTGCTAGCTAACCTTACTTTTGTCTTGTTTTATTTGTTCTCCGTTTGTGATTTGGATCTCAAAAAATCGATTATGCAAATGATCCTCACACCTTGCAATTCTTGACGTCACTTAGTTGCATAATTGGCATTTTGGAGTCGTAAAAACTACAAAAGCGATGAAAAGACGTTGTAAGATATCGACCTAATAACAGATTAAGCAGGGTACCTGGAAATTATCAATACAAAGATGAAGATATCGTTGAGGAAACATACTGTTCGAGCGGTAGGCAAATCATCGATACACCGTCGCAAAAAAGCAGTAGCTTTTTCTTAACTAATAAACTTATATTATTGTATGGTGCTACATTCACTGTAAATACATCGGTACCGAATCATCTAAAATGCTTCAAAGGACCACCTTGTATACCTGCTCTAGACATTTAGACCCTGTATTACGCTGTCTTGTGCAGAAAGTATTCAATAACGGACTCATCCAACCTTTTCGAGTCGCGGCGTAGGTCTCTACCATAGTTGTCCTTTCAGGGTAGGGCAATAATGGGCTTAGTCATTAGACCCTTCTTTCTTCCCACACACAGTGTACAGTTATGGAAAGAATGCTGGTTGTTGGCGAGAATAAAGTTTAACAAATAAATAGGAAACGTAAGTTGGGTGAATCATCCTTAATCCCGAACTAGACTGAAACTTTATTTGATTTTGATTGAAAGAATGTTTATACAGGGTGATTCAGAAGGCAGTAGCATTAGTTCTATGAGATAAATTGTATCAGATAAAGCACGAAAGGTTTATATAGCCAAGTGACCTAAAATGCTCCCTTGCCGAGACGCCATATGACGAAATTATAATTTCGAAATAAAAAAAAAAAATGGAGTGAGGTAGATTGACTATGCATGTGCTACAGAATGTAAATAGTTACGAGCATGTGCAGGGTGGCTAACTAAGAAGGCGAGGTACTGTTTCTGATGCACAAACCGTTATTACTAAAACAGCCAAAAGAAAATCTGGAAAATATTTTCAAGATTCTGAAATGGCCGCAACTGCAATCTAATAAAAAGAAGAGATGTTTCTGTGAATTATATTAACCTAACAAAAAATTCCTGATATTTAAATGCGATGATAATATTTTTGTTTGACAATTTCTAAAAATAAGGTGATGAGAGTAAAAAAACACCCGAAACGCCTGAGCCGATTTTAACAAACATGGTAAAGTTGAAAAGAGTCATTCGTGTGCTACAAATGTTACAAGTTTTGTGGATATGAACTTTTTACGAAAAGGTAGATAAATCATATACAAACAATCTCGCGAAAACCGCATCTCGATATCTTGTTCATAACCTAAAATTTAAGCCAAAGAAGGCTTTATACGAAGATACCTTGAATTTTTTTAAAATAATTTTTCTATAATTTCTTCTTGTTGTTAAGTTGTCGCCCTAAAAATCCCCGAGAATTCTCGAAATACTGACCATCACGTTCTATGCATTCCTGAAGCTTGTCATGGGTATGCATATTTGGTTTTTATATATAGGATATATATATACAGGGTGACTTTGAAGTTGAGTCATTAATTTTCAGATAATGATTGTAGAAGGAAGATAAACCAAAATATGTGTGTAAAAATAAAAAAATAAATAAAAAAAAATGTTACCTTGTTTAATAAAGTATCGTCCCGACAAGTATTTCAGTGCGGACCTGTATTTGATCGTGCGGTCTTGGAGCAGCATGCCCTGACCTGTGAGGTCTTAAGTCACCTGATTCACGAGCCCTTTGTACTACATTAACAAAGGCACGAGGGGTTGGTTGCACTCGATTGGGAAACCGATTCGCATAAATCCGTGATGCATCCGGGAGCATTTTGTAAAGACTGCCCACCCGTAAATAAGAATCATGTCCACAAGTTCAGCATTTTCGTAAACATGTGCCATTTTTGATTTCGTTTGAGCCACGCAACAAACACTAATTCACTAACGCGTTATCGACTGACGAAAAACATCGTTTCAAATTCTTTCGCTTTTTTGTTTCCGATGCGATGAACCGGTCAGGCGGATTATATCCGTTGTCGCTAAACACGAACATATTATTATTGAGACAGGGCAGTACTCAAACTTCCAAAGGGCTATAACTTTGTTACTTTAATTTTACCAGAAAAATGGTAAAGGAAAAAAACATTTCTATTGATCAGATCTACTGACTGTTAAAATAAATGACTCAACTTCGAAGTCACCCTGTATATATAATTCTAGATTCTTTGCAATTCCCGTTGATCCCCTATGGTTCCTCAAACATCCTGTTGTGTCTACAACTGATTCCCCACTTGTAACAAATCCATTGATTGAATGATCATTTTTTAATCAGAAAAACCTCGTTTTTTTGTCATAACGTTTATTGAATATCTATTAATATGAAACAAGAGGTAGGCGCTAGCGGTAAAACGGACCAAGCTTAAGGAATTCTTTTCAATTCCAAAACATGTTTTTTTACGCCCGGCCAAACTTTCTCCATGTTTTTTTTTCAATCATCCCGAACAAAAATGGCCTTCAATAAGTTTTCTCCAAAGTTGACGTTTTTTAAGTTATGAGGTTGAAGGTACTAAGATTGATTGGACGTGACTACCACAGAGTTTTATCCGGGTTTGCAGAATCCAACTCGTACATGGTCATGTTAGCATCTTCAGGGAAGGAATAAAGCTGACCGTGTAAATCTACTTGACACCACTTACCACCGTAGTTAGGAAACATTTGAGGTAATTGAAACTGGTTATGAAATTCCTATCCATCCTGTACCAGTCAACTTTTCGTCGAACGCAGATCTGAGGTATTTTTGAACGCACAATAGGATTATGAAATTCCAAAATATCATACTTCGGAGGCTTAGTACGAGGTAGAAGTCGATTGAGAACAACCATTAAACTCAAATTACGATGACCGCTTCTAGTACTCATTTGACGATGTGCGGTTGATTTTGGAGACGAGTTGTCCTAGAAATTTACTTGGATATACGAGTTCAATAACCGTTCAGAATTATTGCTGGATGCTCGGTGCAGTACCGCCAACGAATTTTGGACTTCTAGATTGTCTCAAATAACATAATTGTACGCTGATGCGAATATCGTTAGGTTTTGGAAAAAAATTGAATTATCCTGATTGAGCTTCTGATAGAACCCAAACAGGACAATATATTAGAAAACCGTTTTTTGCGATGTATGACTTTGGGACAAGCACCGAGTTCCGAATTCTATCAAATAATACGCCATTTTAGCTGTTCACTCATTTAAAGATAAGCAAACTATCACACCGCAGCAATACGCAATAGGCAACCAGCAATTAGAAATAGACAATAATTTTGCTGCCTACTTATTCAAGTTCTTTTTTATTGACTTCCTCATACCACAACAACGCGTTATTGCTCTGCTATTATTGTGCGAGAGTACATTAATGCAGTATTTCGACAGCGGTACATTGGAAGAGAAAGTCTGTTTCCATGGCCTACGCGGTCACCAGACTTAACTTGTATTGATTTTTATTTATGGGCACGGTTAAAGGTCACAACCTGTAATCAGAGAAAATATGAAAAACCGGATTCGTAATGCAATACACATACATACCAAGACTCGAAATTGAAGCTGCAGTTTTGTCTACCCACGAGAAGCTTCAGGAATGCATAGAGCGTGATGGCCAGCATTTCGAGCATTCACGGGAATTCTTAGGGGCACAACTTAACAACAAAAAGAAATTCCAGATTTTTTTTTTTAAAATTCGAGGGATCTTCTTTGACCTAAATTTTATGTTATGAACAAGATATCGAGATGCGGTTTTCGCGAGCTTGTTTAAACATCATTTTGCTACTTTTTCGAAAAAATTTATACCAATGCATTTTTTTTGAGATAATCACCATTTCTCACGGAATGTCAGAAATAGCCCTCTAGCGGCCACATGTGAAACTAACAAAACTTATAACATTTGTAGCCCAATAGCCCAAGAATGACTCTTTTCAACTTGTGCCATGTTTGCTAAAATCGGCTCAGTCGTTTCGAAGATATAGGGCGTTCTTTACGGAAACATTTGAATAGCCCTCATCACTTTATTTTTAGAAATACAGTAAACATTGTCAAACAAAAAAATTCAGAGTTCAGATTATCCTCGAATTTAAATATCTGGCATTTTTTGTTAGGCCATTTCAGAAACTTGAAAATATTTCCCAGGTTTTTCTTTTGGCTGTTTTAGTAATAACAGTTTGTGCAGCAAAAGCAGACTCGCATTCTTAGTTAGCCGTGCTCGTAACTTTTTTTACTTAGCGTAACACGTGCATAGTCAATCTACTTGACTCAATTTTTTTCATTTTATATTTATTATATATTTATTTTATAATTTTGACATATTACGTCTCGGTAAGGGAGCATTTCAGGTCCCTTGCTTATATAAACATTTCGTGCTTTTTCTGATACAATTTGCCTTCTAAATCACCCTGCATAAAGATTCTTTAAATCAAAATGAAATAAAATTTCAGTCCCGTTCGGGATTGACGTAGATTCACCCAAGTTACGTTACCTATTTATTCTCGCCAACAACCAGCATTCTTTCCATACCTGTACACTGTGTGTGGGAAGAAAGAAGGGCCTAATGACTAATCCCATTATTGTC
Organism: Acanthoscelides obtectus; assembly: GCA_963669975.1. Lineage (NCBI taxonomy): Eukaryota > Metazoa > Arthropoda > Insecta > Coleoptera > Chrysomelidae > Acanthoscelides > Acanthoscelides obtectus. Next base: position 87,752,383 of record CAVLJG010000006.1, on the reverse strand, counting down.
CTACCCTGAAGGGACAACTATGGTAGAGACCTACGCGGCGACTCGAGAAGGTTGGATTTTCCCTCAAAGTACGATGGGCTGATGAGTCCGTTGTTGAATACCTGCGGCATAAGTCAGCGTAATACAGGGTCTAAATGTCTAGGCCAGGTATACAAGGTGGTCCTTTGAAGCATTTTAGATGATTCGGTACCGATGTAGTTACAGTGGAAGTAGCACCATATGAGTTTATCAGTTAAGAAAAAGCTACTGTTTTTTGCAACGGTGTATCGATAACACTTTTTGTCTGAGATCAAGGTTTTTCTAACCGTCTTGGGGCGAATACTACGTGCTGATTAAAAAAATGTAGCGCATTTTTCGATATCAGTTCAAATTTTTTACTATCCGTATATTTCGAAAAAATTAGAAACTGAGCAATATGACACTAAATATTTCCTAAACATTTAATTCAACAAATACACAAATTAAAATTGTATTTATTTTAAGTGATATAAAAATGCTGTAACAAAAATTACTGTGGAAGAAAATGTTGTTTCAAAGATATTCGCGCATGCTTGACTTCTTGAGCATCCCAACCACCAGTAGTCTGCCAGCATATTTACATCCCACCGGCCCTAATATTTCTCTTCCATTATACGAATGTTCTGGTGAAAACGTTCACCCTGCTCTTCACTTAAGTCCCCACAATTTTCTGGAAAATAATCCAAATACGAACTGAAAGAAATGTATTTTTACAGACATGCGTGCACCAAGAGACTGAAAGCGTTGTAACAGGTCTTCGACCTCTCGTTGTTATTCTTGACTTCGGTCGTTTACCAGAAAGTTTTGGAAAATGGATTTAAGTGCTATCCATGCATTTTTTCATTAGCGTCCATATTCTGGTCAAATTCCTGGTCCTTCATCAGTTCTCGGATTTAAGGACCATCAAAAATTCCAGCTTTCAGTTTGGCAGCACTGATGTTTGGAAACTTTTGACAATTAAAACTGAAAGCACGACCTTCCTTGACAAAATTTTTCACGAGCCCCAGTTTAATGTGCAATCGGGCAAGTAGTACTATCTTTGGGTCCACTAAAGCATGTGCTAGAACGTTATGTGAGCCAGGTGCTAAGCCAGACCTTAGTTTCCAGTTTCGTTTTACATAGTGCTCTCTATCAGCTCGGCTGTCTCATAAGCAAAGAAAACAAGGGTATTTGGTACAGCCGCCTTGTAAACCAAGCAATAAAGATAAAACCTCAAAATAAAAAAAAGATTTTGAATTTTCGCGAGGAAACAAAAAGAAACTAAATCAATTTGTAGAATAAAAATCCTTTAAGCTTACATACGGATCTCCACATATTTTGCAGTTGTGGTCTCGATAGTTCAGAGCGGTTAGTCAACGTTCCATATAATCATAACTTTCAGTCATTTGTACTGAATGACCCACTGGAACAGAAGAGACTCTATTACCATTAAACAAAAGGACTGCCTTGTTTAGGCAGCAGCGGTGGCCGCAGTAGTAGACTCTTCGGTCTCCTGATCAGTCGCCGTGCGCTGTGCGGGTTCGAGTCCCGTCCCAGGAGAAATTTTTCTCTTGGCTATGGATGTTGTGATTGCCCGTAGGTGGTAGACGGTCTCTGAATGTCGAACGTGGAGGTACCACTCGGCGGATCTCCCAGGCGGAGCCAGAATGTGTGCATGCTGCATGCACACGTGTTCCCTCGCCCGAGTCCGTGTGGCGTCTCCCTTTCCCCTGTATCCCCCTATAGCCCCACGGTGCCCAATGGGTGTTTAGGCCTTAGGCCTTCGTGGTAATTGGAGTATAAAAAAAAGATATATTCTTTAATTCACCGGTTGATTCCATCACTGATGGATCCGGTGAACTTATGGTTGACAGCTGATGTGATGACGTCAGCAACCGGTTCCGTTGAATGGTCGTTAATAAAAAGAGGCATTTTTAGCCTTCAGGTTGCTGTCATCTCAGAAAACCTAACCATTGTTTTATCGTAAATGGATACTTGTTAATTGGAACACCGTATCATTTAAAATCATCATGGCAGTGTACGCAGCAGTTGGTATTGTCGTGGAACGTTTGTTAAGCGATTCGAGTGATGATTCGGATGAAGAAGTTTTCCAGCGGAGCGAATTTGCGCTCCGAGAATCAATATATGAACTATAAATCAGAAAACCAAGAAATTTTCAGATATCGACGATCTCAATTCGAGGCAGTGATTCGAGATGGTCGATGCTTCCTGAATAAGAACCATCGATATGGATTTTCTGATAGCATTCAAGTATTCATACAGGAATAAAAACAGAACAAAATGAGAAAATCGACGTTTTCGGACTTACTAGGGACTGATTTGAGATTGTCGATATGTAGGTATAATTCAAAACAAATTAACTTGCTTCCAGATGCTATGTTTATCTCGAATTGTGTTGAAAAAAAAGCATTAAATTTCACGCGACTCCTATGCTGTAGATTAACTTCAATCTTTTTTCTTCCATTTTTTCACACAAAACTGTAGTTGTCAAAACTGATAAAATGTAGAGGTTAGAATATCGTGGATCATCCGAGCCCGAACGTTGGTGGATGCTGTCGGCACCGGTGACATATCCATCATCAATACAAAGACAAGTTTGATGTACAACCGGTCGTTCCAGCGGAAATTAAAGGATGCAAAATTGGCTAACCGGTTGCACCGGTAGCTCAACCGGTGAATTAAAGAATATACCTCTTTTGTTAGATGGATCGATAAACAATCTCCATTCGCTACAATCGTATATGTTAAACCTAAAGCCTCAATGAGACCCTTGATATTATGTTTTGCAGTAAACTAACGCTGTGTCTTTATCTTGTTCAAAAAAAATTCGTAACTCTTCCTCTCGAACACGATACCAGTAGATTGTAGTTCCCGTAGCTAGCAAATTATTTTCACGAAGACGAGATCCTAGGAATTGTGCAGACTCCTTAGACGGACATAAGTCTCTCGTCGGATCATTTAATTCGCCTTGCGTAAAGGGTTTCGGTTGATTTATTCGAACGGTGTCCTCAAAACCAATATCATCATCTGTTTGCTCGTCATTAGATTCTGAAGACAACTCTGGGTATGTATTCTGGAGGTTCTGGAATTGGCACTTCTGGACCATGACTACCAGGCTTTAATGCAGATGGCACATCGGGGTATTTGACATGGTGGCGATTGTACATTTCGGGAATATATATTTAGAAAACTAAATTACATAAATCCTTGCCTTGTAGATTAGTCATACAAAAATAACAGTCAGTAATACGATCTTTGCCTTCGGTATACCACAAGTAGGATTTTTTGTTTCTTGGTACCTTCTACTCACGTTTTGCAGCATATGTGAGGCGCGAATGACTTGTTTTGATCGCCGAGTTTGATTTCAAAGTAGGCTAAATACAGTTTTTTCACACAACTCGTGACGTTTGACTTTCGATTAGGTAAAGTAATTTGTCCACATATATAACAAAATTTATCATGGTCGTTCTTACATTTTTTTCTCTTCATTATAAAAATAGCAAGGTTCGCACTCAAATAAAAGTACTAGTATCGACTACCGCTCGGATACCTTAACAACGACTGAGGCCAACTAGTGCCAATTGTTATATATCCTGTAATTTCATCATATATTAAATCATTAATAAATCAATCCTATTTTTTTTACAATAGAATGAAACCTTGACCAGATCGAGCAAAATTGCACATTTTTTTATAATTATAACCGTCTTCAATTTGCTCCCTCTCCCAATTCAAATCTGCATGCAAACGACTACATACGCATACTAAATAAAAAGAATAATACAAAAATCAGTTACAGATTACAATTCTAATACGACGTATCCCACAAAATATCGAAATCGAGATTTTGATGGATTTCAAATGGAAAAGGGTAGTTCTATTAAGTATGTGTCAATTTGTCATTGCCAACATGCTAATAAAATCACCATTTTTGCGCATATTCTAATATGTCGTATCTAAATCAGCTATTATTTTCGGTTCCAATAAGCTGTATCCCTCAGCATCCACTTACTCACTGAACCTGAATTGAGTTGGTTGATAGTGCCCTCTTTATTTGGCCAAATAATGCTATCTATGGTTTTTACAATAAAGCGTTACGCCAGAGTAAGTGTCTAAGAAATCTGATTAGAAATGTATACTATTCGAAAGCGTTATTTGTTTGTTGTTCGGAAGTTTGATTAAAAAGTAAAGATTGGTTACAGTCTATTGGATCTTGTAACTGTTCTGTTGGTATACGACAAACTAGAAGTGATGTACAATAATCCCAATGCTGCTAGATCTTCTAGATGTCTATTTCTGATGTTGTTTAACACTTAAGTCGGATTTTTGACACCCAGACTACCATAAAGGGTACTCATGGCTTTACTCTGTCTTCCACTGACACAAAGGCTGCGTTTATTACACTGAGCTGCTGGACTTTAGCGCTATCTTGAATACGCTTCAGCAGGTTTTATTCATTGTCAGTGATTATCAGTTGATTGAAATGGTATTCTAAAACACATACTCAAGGGTTGTGTTTGGGTCGCAGGATCGAACGTTACCGAACTATTCCAAGGAGTTCGCTGACTTACGCTTATGAGAACAATTCAGATAGATTCTCTTGGCGCATTCCATAAATTGACATCTAGCATTACTCCAAATAAACGGAGCGCGTATGAAGGAGAGTCTGCTTTGAACATTCTAGCCAAACCGATTGTGTTGTGGTCAGATAGTTGCGGACACCAAAACAAAAACAGCATATTGTCCAATGCCTTGTCCCTATTGGCCTCATGGTATAATATAGCGATTGAGCAGAAGTACATGTCTCATTGAAAGGCGCAAATTGAAATAGTCTATAAGCCCAAACACCTCTAAGAGACTAGGCTTAAGATAACAAAAAAGGAATGGGATCATTTGTAACGATTCAAAAAAGTAATGTCTGAAGATGTAGACTTTTACGATACACTCCAATATGAAGGAAGTACGGAAGAGATAGAATAAACTAAGAAGTCAAACAACGTCGAAGAAGAACCAGAAAAGTCGTCGGCGGACAATTATAAACTAAAAATTGAAGGTATTGTAGCTAAGAGGTAGGAACAACTTGTTACTTGACTCACTAACAAAACAAAATTTTACAGTGTTCTAATAGTACTAGAAACTCGAGGAAAGTAGATAAAGTGAGAGTATCCATAATTGATAAAAGTCAGGGAAACCTAATTTGGAAAATGGCGGTAATCAGAAAAAGATAGTTAAAGGTCTTGTATAATCAATTTTTATAAAATCTATTTATTTCCGAAAAACAAAGAAGTGCAATAATGATACGGATAAGTCCAAAAACAAGAAACAAAATTGACTCATCCAGGATTCTCCTACTCTGTTGCTTGTTACCGAACTTGTGTCTACTGTAAGAAGCCGCCACTCTGGATATGTTTTTATTTTTTATTACAAGACAACAATTGAAGTTGTATGATATTATATTTTTATGTTTTCCTTTATTGTTAGCAAATAATAAACGACTATATAACAAAATTATATTCACACAATATGCTGTATCCCAATTAAATTCCTAATTTTTATATAGAATAAAAAAGACATAACCCACTGTGGAAGACAAACAGGTCGTATCAAACATAATGATCAAATGCTAATACTTCTTAAACCACTTACAAAGCTGGAGTAGTCTCTACTTGTCGATGTTTTGTCTAAGACAGATAAAGCTAATTTCAAATGTGATAATAAACAAATCTAACAGCTTTAGATGACAAAGTAATCTTGAGTAAATCGTTTTTTCTTCGTACTGTAAAACTCGCTTTTTGGGGATACACCGTATTACAACTAAGCCGTCGATATAATAAACACGAATAGACAGGTCTTAACATCATATATGTGCGTCATCGCATAAACGCCGAGATTTGCAGCAATATCAGATGTTACGTATTGTAATTCATAAAAGTAGATGTTAACGAATATCTGTGGGTGATAGAAACATTTTGTTTTTAGATTTGATTTAAGGGTCTCAAAATACATAAGATACACCCAAAAATTGCCATGTCAGAAATCTTGAATTTATCAGTGTTATCATAGGTCTAATGACCATGGTATAGAGCCAAAACATTTGTTTAAGCCTCATTCCCCAGTTCTTTCCTCAGACCTTCGGCAGTTCCATAGCGAGATCCTTGCCTTCTTGAGCTAATTACTAGTTTTAGTTTCACTTCTTTATATTAGTATTATTCAGGTTTTTAGCACGGTTCCGCCCTTTGGCCCACATCGAAATAAATGATGGTTGTGGAGTTTGGAGTACTGCCCGATAAAATCTAGTGTCAGTTCTTGCTAACTTTCGCAAACTATTATAGCTTTATATACTGCAACGCTATTGTATGTGTTCGGATTCGTTTATCGAACTTTTTAAGAATTTATCCTTGGAGAGACCTTCAAATAAACTTCAAATGCCCTCATAGTGACTAATAATCAGAAAAACCTAAATAACATTGCAGCTGGGAGGGACTGCTCGGCATCGTTTGAAAATCTTCAAATGTTCTCATAGAGACAGACCTCTGTTTTAATGAAAATCTTACAAATGCCGTAGAAATTGTATTTTTCTACAGGTTTGCGGTATTCTAGATAACACTGTGCGTCGTGCTAGATACGTCGGTTGCCCTTTGTCGCGTTTTGGCTGGCCGCTCGGATTCAGCCCTTCATGGTGTGGGCGTGGCTAATGTCAAGCCGTGTCAGGTTGGCTTCCGTCATCCCCACCATCCTCGCTAAAGAAACCTCCCTCGCACTGCAGCGCAAAGGTACGACCACCGTCCGCCAAGGCGTACTTGATCATCAGTCGCGCTCTGACTACCGTTAAGTTTAAGCCGCAACAAGTGCTCGCTACTGAATTGTATAATGTCTGTGGTAAATACTGGTAAGCGGTCGCTAACCGCTAATGAAAAAATGGACGCTATACTGAGGGTGCATAGTGGAGAAACAAAAGCGTCCGTCGCTAGGGATATCGGTGTTCCAGAATCCACCCTTCGGGGATGGTGTAAGAACGAGCGCAAGATATCCTACCTCTGCCGAAACATGAACGGATCGCCTAGTGCTCCCACCATTGCTCAAGATGAACCGTTAGACCTATGTCTCAAAGCTAACGGACGTCACGCTGCAAATAATGGAGCTGATTTGAAGTTTAAATCTGCAAAACCAAGAACCAGCATGAAGACCCCGCCATATAAAATGGAAGCTCAACAATGTAGCAGCCGTATGACAGAGAGCGAACGAAATTGGGCAGGATCGGCCCGCTTGAGCGTAGAACGTGGCATCAAGAGACGAAACATGTTCGTTCCAAACGTCAACGGTGCTTCCTCTTACCTGGCAGATCGTAGACACTACATGATGACCCACTGGTACACGTCCATAACGGCAAGGCATGTTCCTCTTCAAAGTGCTGAGAATCTCTTGATGTATAAAGAAAAAAGGGAACAGCTCGACAGGGCCTTCCATAACAAAGAGAGATCAGTCTTGGACAGCACGTGGGACAATAACAATGACATTGTTGTGAAATGGGAGGAAGCCAAAGCGGAAGAAGACAAATTGACCCAACGTGACGCCGTGGAACATGGTGAGAAGTTTCTCCAATGGTTGGAAGCGTGCAGCGATCCTTCAGTAAGTGTCGTGCAGGTTGTGCGATTCAGAAGCGTTTTAGGGCGTGTCAAGTCAGGGACTGATAGAAATATCGAGGATCTGTAAGTCCAAAGTGAAAAGGATATAACATATAACAATATAATAGGTTAAGATCCTTCAGTGGAATACGAACCCTCTAATTGTTGTAATAGTATTTTCTGTGCTTACTTTGACCGCAAAGATTAGAATTTCGTTCCGAAATGGCTCAGGAACGTTTGGTCCGTCGCGATTTTTTCAGTGCAATATTCCTGGGTTATTTCGAATGTGTGCGGTCGCATAGTGATATGTACATATAATAAGTTTTTAAATATTCCTAAATTGTTTTAAACCTATCTTTTGAAGATAAACTAGATCATTGTTAGGTCGGCCGCATACAGTTGGAGTTTCAATTCGGAATAGGCCAGGAATATCTAACGCGTTCTGCTGGAAAAACGCCAGTTTCAATTTTTAAGAAGAAAATATCCAAACCCCTGGGCTGTTTTAAATCGGAATTTCGGATGTGTGCGGCCTTACGTATGGCCATTCACAATACCGCATACCTACGTAAAGTCATTATTTGAAATTTCAGACAGGATTTGTCTCAAGTGGTTAACGTTTCAAAATGATTCCATTATTCTTTCCTATCTATAACATTGTTGTAATGTGAGAGGCCATATTCTTCTATTAAATGTTACTAAATGTAAAGTTTTCTTATCATGTAATGCACTAAAGTTTTAAAAATGCGACGTGCTTAAATGATTAACTTAGTCTACAAAATTTTTAATCAGCTTTATTATTTGATTTTAAATTTAGACAATACAACTCCATAATGTATCTGTTTTAGCTGGATGCCAAATAATTTTTAGTTATAAGAGTTGTAAGAATAAATTGTGTTGCCCATCAAACCTGTCTTTGATTACCTATCTTGCGGAATACATATTTACAAGTTCTGAATCGCAAAAAAATCATTTCTATGATTTAATGGTAATATCACCTAATCAGGTAATTTTAAACTTAGGTTTTGTTTATATTCCAGCTCAGATATGCAGTGTTTTTTAAAAAAGCGACTTATTTCTTGAATAGGTCAAGTTATAAGCAATTCAATGTACAAAAACGCTCAACATTGATCCTGTCAGCCAGCCATTAAAAATGTGGAAAATTACTGGAACGATTTTGATCTAAACCGTAACTTGACTACTGGACATAACTTATTTGGGATCATGTATATTGAAAAATTATGTACTTATTTTCAAGTCAAGAGGTCAACAAGAATTTCTTGCTTTGAAAGTTACGTATTTTTTTTAAGGTCGAACACATAGCCATTTCGTTATCATTTTGTATTCCTTTACTTTGGGTGTCAAGACCCATCCCACATAAAGCGTCAAATAAAAGATTCTGCTTCTTCATGATAGCAGCGAAATAAGGAAGCCTTGAAGGCAGATTTTCTCCTTGAGGAAATCATTTGACAATTTCCTGCCTCCCTCTAGCGGCAAGATTGACAAATCAACCAACGCTTCCTCAATTGAAGGAGCGACTTCATATTCGACCATTAGACGTATCTAAGTTACATAAGTATAGACGTTTCTTGAGGGTTGAATGCCGTTTAGGAAATGCCCTTGAATTTTAAACAAACAAAAACGCCTCCACAAGGAACGTTCAGGAGAAATTTTAACATTTGGATTTAACATCAGGTTGTAACAGATCTTCAAAATTTGGAAAAACTAACGAAATTTTCACGAATTTTCAACCCCTACTGAGCAAGGGTCGTGGCAAATGCTTGTTCCGGAAGCTGTTGTATCCAGTATACAACTTCTTCCCGTCCAAGTGATTGTGCACGCGTTAAGGAATACCTCAGTACCGATTGCCGGGTGGCGGTACAAGTCCGCCAACGGGCCACTTTAGGTCTATTTAACATCACTAACACGTAAAAAGAAGGTGGTAGACAAGGACCAGTCGACCGAGGCAGTACCACCCGCTAGCTTTTCCCAGGGTGTCTTATAAATGTCCGCATGTTTCCACACCTAAGCTATGCAGTCGGTTATCTACCAAAACAAAGAAATTAATGATGATGGATCCCTCGAGCACTAAAAACTCCGGACGTAAACTCACTCCACTCTCGGAATGTCCGGGTGGAGGGTGGGCTCGAGGGAACAACATCGAAGATAAAATTTGTTTTTCGAACATCTGCGGGATCAACAGCAACATTGATGCTGTTCATCACTACCTGCAATCCAATCGTCCCGCCGTGCTTTTCTTGGCGGAGACAAAAATCTCAGAGACTGCACCGATTAACCATCTCAACTTCCCAAACTACGAGGTGCACTCCAATCTGAGAAAGAACGGGGGAGTTGTGGCTTTTGTCCGCAGCAGTCTTTCCTGCTCCAGAGATGTTTCTTTGGAATCAGACCGGAAGGACATTCTGTGGCTTCGCCTCAACTCCAAAACATCACCCAAATTTATTTGCTGCCTTTATCGCTCTTCCTCGAACCATAACTGGGATGACCTACTCGAATACCTCGCCGTCCAGATCGACTTCCTGAACATCAATCACCCCGCTTCAGAGGTAGTTCTTCTCGGTGATTTCAATGCCCATAATGAGCTTTGGTTGGGCTCAAATAAGACCGATGCAGTAGGTCGTGCAGTCGAAGCGTTCGCTCTTACTCAAGGGCTGACCCAGCTGGTCACGAGCCCTACTTTTTCCCCCGCGTCTCGTCACACGCCTGTAGCCTGCTGGATCTCTTTCTGACCACGCATCCTGCCCCTTACAGCACTGCTGTCCTGCCCCCCCTGGGTAACCCAGATCACGGTGTTGTGGAGGTTAGGTTTCGGTCAGAAGCCGCTGTGGCAGCAGAAACTCGCACAGGCCGCAAAACTTGGCATTACGGACATGCCGACTAGGAGGGGCTCAGAGACTTCTTCTCTAGCTTTCCTTGGAGAGATGTCTGTTTCACTGACGCGGATGCGTCGACTGTCTGTTCTTCAATAACCGAAATTATCCACGTCGGAATGGAGGAATACATCCCTCATACAGTGAAAGTTCCTAAACCAGGGTCCAACGGCTGGTTCAACAAATCGGGTGACACTGCTCGCCAGCAGAAGATCAAGGCCCATAGAACCTACTTACAAAACCCCACTGTATTCGACTCGAAGGTCAAGGCGGAAGTGCTAGCCAAGGTCTTTGCTGCCAACTCCACCATGGACGTCCCCACCAACGCCCAAGTGCCGTCAATTCAAAGGGTTCCCCACACTATGCGGGAGGTAACATTCAGGCATAAGACCGTAAGACGAGTGCTCTTGTCGCTCAACATCAACAAAGCTTCTGGTCCGGACTTGATTCCTGCCATTGTACTGAAGAGATGTGCAGCGGAGCTTGCTCCAGTTCTTTCGCGTCTCTTCCAGATATCTTATGAATTCGGCACCTTCCCAGAAAACTGGAAATTTGCTCATGTAAAAGGTACAATTCCATACGTCCAGAAAATAAGAAAAGGTGAACTATCTGAGATGCTTAAGATATGATAGCACCGGCCAAATCTACTGCAAATCGGAAATCAACGATCCTTATGAAGCCTTACCTCAACGTCAAAAGCAAATTGAAATAGCCTATAAGCCCAAGCAGCTCTAAGAGACTAGATAACAAAAAAGGAATGGGATCATTTGTAACGATTCAAAGAAGTAATGTCTGAAGATGTAGACTTTTACGATGCTCTCCAATATGAAGGAAGTACGGCAGAGATAGAATAAACTAAGAAGTCAAACAACGTCGAAGAAGAACCAGAAAAGTCGTCGGCGGACAATTATAAACTAAAAATTGAAGGTATTGTAGCTAAGAGGTAGGAACAACTTGTTACTTGGCTCACTAACAAAACAAAATTTTACAGTGTTCTAATAGTACTAGAAACTCAAGGAAAGTAGATAAAGTGACTGTATCCATAATTGATAAAAGTCAGGGAAACCTAATTTGGAAAATGGCGGTAATCAGAAAAAGATAGTAAAAGGTGTTGTATAATCAATTTTTATAAAATCTATTTATTTCCGAAAAACAAAGAAGTGCAATAATGATACGGATAATTCCAAAAACAAGAAACAAAATTGACTCATCCAGGATTCTCCTACTCTGTTGCTTGTTACCGAACTTGTGTCTACTGTAAGAAGCCGCCACTCTGGATATGTTTTTATTTTTTATTACAAGACAACAATTGAAGTTGTATGATATTATATTTTTATGTTTTCCTTTGTTGTTAGCAAATAATAAACGATTATATAACAAAATTAAATTCACACAATATGCTGTATCCCAATTAATTTCCTAATTTTTATATAGAATAAAAAAGAGATAACCCACTGTGGAAGACAAACAGGTCGTATCAAACATAGTGATCAAATGCTAATACTTCTTAAACCACTTACAAAGCTGGAGTGGTCTCTACTTGTCGATATTTTGTCTAAGACAGATAAAGCTAATTTCAAATGTGATAATAAAAACATCTAACAGCTTTAGATGACAAAGTAATCTTGAGTAAATCGTTTTTTCTTCGTACTGTAAAACTCGCTTTTTGGGGATACACCGTATTACAACTAAGCCGTCGATATAATAAACACGAATAGACAGGTCTTAACATCATATATGTGCGTCATCGCATAAACGCCGAGAGTTGCAGCAATATCAGATGTTATGTATTGTAATTCATAAAAGTAGATGTTAACGAATATCTGTGGGTGATAGAAACATTTTGTTTTTAGATTTGATTTAAGGGTCTCAAAATACATAAGATACACCCAAAAATTGCCATGTCAGAAATCTTGAATTTATCAGCGTTGTCATAGGTCTAATGACCATGGTATAGAGCCAAAACATTTGTTTAAGCCTCATTCCCCAGTTCTTTCCTCAGACCCTTCGGCAGTTCCATAGCGAGATCCTTGCCTTCTTGAGCTAATTACTAGTTTTAGTTTCACTTCTTTATATTAGTATTATTCAGGTTTTTAGCACGGTTCCGCCCTTTGGCCCACATTGAAATAAATGATGGTTGTGAAGTTATTGGAGTACTGCCCGATAAAATCTAGTGCCAGTTCTTGCTAACTTTTGCAAACTATTATAGCTTTATATACTGCAACGCTATTGTATGTGTTCGGAAAACCTAAATAACATTGCAGCTGGGAGGGACTGCTCGGCCTCTTTTGAAAATCTTCAAATGTTCTCATAGAGACAGACCGCTGTTTTACTGAAAAAGTTACAAATGTCGTAGAAATTGTATTTTTCTACAGCTTTGCGGTATTCTAGACAACACTGTGCGTCGTGCTGGAGACGTTGGTTGCCCGTTGTCGCGTTTTGGCTGGCCGCTCGAATTCGGCCCTTCATGGTGTGGGCGTGGTTAATGTCAAGCCGTGTCAGGTTGGCTTCCGTCATCCCCACCATCCTCGCTAAAGAATCCTTCCTCGCACTGCAGCGCGAAGGTACGACCACCGTCCGCCAAGGCGTACTTGATCATCAGTCGCGCTCTGACTACCGTTAAGTTTAAGCCGCAACAAGTGCTCGCTACTGAATTGTATCATGTCTGTGGTAAATACTGGTAAGCGGTCGCTAACCGCTAATGAAAAAATGGACGCTATACTGAGGGTGCATAGTGGAGAAACAAAAGCGTCCGTCGCTAGGGATATCGGTGTACCAGAATCCACCCTTCGGGGATGGTGTAAGAACGAGCGCAAGATATCCTACCTCTGCCGAAACATGAACGGATCGCTTAGTGCTCCCACCATTGCTCAAGATGAACCGTTAAACCTATGTCTCAAAGCTAACGGACGTCACGCTGCAAATAATGGAGCTGATTTGAACTTTAAATCTGCAGAACCAAGAACCAGCATGAAGACCCCGCCATATAAAATGGAAGCTCATCAATGTAGCAGCCGTATGACAGAAAGCGAACGAAATTGGGCAGGATCGGCCCGCTTGAGCGTAGAACGTGGCATCAAGAGACCAAACATGTTCGTTTCAAACGTCAACCGTGCTTCCTCTTACCTGGCAGATCGTAGACACTACATGATGACCCACTGGTACACGTCCATAACGGCAAGGCATGTTCCTCTTCAAAGTGCTGAGAATCTCTTGATGTATAAAGAAAAAAGGGAACAGCTGGACAGGGCCTTCCATAACAAAGAGAGATCAGTCTTGGACAACACGTGGGACAATAACAATGACATTGTTGTGAAATGGGAGGAAGCCAAAGCGGAAGAAGACAAATTGACCCAACGTGACGCCGTGGAACATGGTGAGAAGTTTCTCCAATGGTTGGAAACGTGCAGCGATCCTTCAGTAAGTGTCGTGCAGGTTGTGCGATTCAGAAGCGTTTTAGGGCGTGTCAAGTCAGGGACTGATAGAAATATCGAGGATCTGTAAGTCCAAAGTGAAAAGGTTATAACATATAACAATATAATAGGTTAAGATCCTTCAGTGGAATACGAACCCTCTAATTGTTGTAATAGTTGTTCTATTTTCTGTGCTTAGTTTGACCGCAAAGATTAGAATTTCGTTCCGAAATGGCTCAGGAACGTTAAGTTTGGTCCGTTGCGATTTTTTCAGTGCAATATTCCTGGGTTATTTCGAACGTGTGCGGTCGCGTAGTGATATGTACATATAATAAGTTTTTAAATATTCCTAAATTGTTTTAAACCTATCTTTTGAAGTTAAACTAGATCATTGTTAGGTCGGCCGCATACAGTTGGAGTTTCAATTCGGAATAGGCCAGGAATATCTAACGCGTTCTGCTGGAAAAACGCCAGTTTCAATTTTTAAGAAGAAAATATCCAAACCCCTGGGCTGTTTTAAATCGGAATTCCGGATGTGTGCGGCCTTACGTATGGCCATTCACAATACCGCATACCTACGTAAAGTCATTATTTGAAATTTCAGACAGGATTAGTCTAAAGTTTCAAAATGATTCCGTTGTTCTTTCCTATCTATAACATTGTTGTAACGTGAGAGGCCATATCCTTCTATTAAATGTTACTAAATGTAAAGTTTTCTTATCATCTAATGCACTAAAGTTTTAAAAATGCGATGTGCTTAAATGATTAACTTAGTCTACAAAATTTTTAATCAGCTTTATTATTTGATTTTAAATTTAGTAGACAATACAACTCCGTAATGTATCTGTTTTAGCTGGATGCCAAATAATTTTTAGTGAGAGAGTTGTAAGAATAAATTGTGTTGCCCATCAAACCTGTCTTTGATTACCTATCTTGACTTAATTTTTTTCATTTCGAAATTATAATTTTGACATATTAGGTTTTGGTAAGGGAGCATTTCGGGTCTGTTGCTTATATAAACATTTCGTGCTTTTTCTGATACAATTTGCCTTCTGAATCACCCTGTTCGGGATTGACGTAGATTCACCCAAGTTACGTTTCCTATAAGGTTGGATTTTCCCTCGAAATACGATGTTGAATACCTGCGGCATAAGTCAGCGTAATACAGGGTCTAAATGTGTAGGCCAGGCATACAAGGTGGTCCTTTGAAGCATTTTAGATGATTCGGTACCGATGTAGTTACAGTGGAAGTAGCACCATATGAGTTTATCAGTCAAGAAACAGCTACTGCTTTTTTGCAACGGTGTATCGATAACACTTTTTATCTGAGATCAAGGTTTTTCTAACCGTCTTGGGGCCTTCCTTGTTGAGAGCCTTGACAAAATTTTTCATGAGCCCCAGTTTATTGTGCAATGAGGCAAGTAGTACTTTCTTTGGGTCCACTAAAGCATGTGATAGAACGTTATGTAAGCCAGGTGCTAAGCCAGACCTTAGCTTCCAGTCTCGTTTTACATAGTGCTCTCTATCAGCTCGGCTGTCTCATAAGCAAAGAAAACAAGGGTATTTGGTACAGCCGCCTTGTAAACCAAGCAATAAAGATAAAACCTGAAAATAAAAAAAAGATTTTGAAATTTCGCGAGGAAACAAAGAGAAGCTAAATCAATTTTTAGAATAAAAATCCTTTAAGCTTACATACGGATCTTCACATATTTTCCAGTTGTGGTCTCGATAGTTCAGAGCGGTTAGTAAACGTTCCATATTATCATAACTTTCAGCCATTTGTACTGAATGACCCACTGGAACAGAAGATACTCTATTACCATTAAACAAGGAGACTGCCTTCCAGCTTTTTCTAGATGAATCGATAAACAATCTCAATTCGCTACAATCATATGTTAAATCTAAAGCCTCAATGAGACCCTTGATATTTTTGCAGTAAACTAATGCTGTATCTTTTTCAAAAAAAATTCGAAACTCTTCCTCTTGAACACGATACCAGTAGAATGTTGTTCTCGGAGCTAGTAAATTATTTTCACGAAGACGAGATCCCAGCAATTGTGCAGACTTCTTAAACGGACATAAGTCTCTCGTCAGATCATTTAATTCGCTTTGCGTAAACGGTTTCGGTTGATTTATTCCAACGGTGTCCTCAAAACCAATATCATCATCTGTTTGCTCGTCATTAGATTCTGAAGACAACTCTGGGTATGTATCTGGAGGTTCTGGAATTGGAACTTCTGGACCATGACTAACATGCTTTAATGTAGATGGCACAACGGGGTATTTGGCATGGTGGCGATTGTTCCTGTTTATTACTTAAAATTACATTTCAGGAATATATATTTAGAAAATTAAATTTAATAAATCCTTGCCTTGTAGATTGGTCATACAAAAATAACAGTCAGTAATATAATCTTTGCCTTCGGCGCATTCTATAAAGTGACATCTAGCAAATGAGCTACAGCATTACTCTAAATAAACGGAGCGAATATGAAGGAGAGTCTGCTTTGAATATTCTAGCCAAACCGATTGTGTTGTGGTCAGATAGTTGCGGATAACAAAACAAAAACAGCATATTGTCCAATACCTTGTCCCTATTGGCCACATGGTATAATATAGCGATTGAGCAGAAGTATATGTCTCATTGGAAGGCGCCTTAGAGGGTAAGACATACATTTGCCTACCGATTACATAAACCTAGTTAGAGATGCGATCGTTCCATTTGGACGTAGAGTAGCTAAACCATTCGTATTTTCCGAAAATCAAGGTACAACTGTAAAAGGTAGTACAATTTCATACGTCCAGAAAATAAAAAAAGATAAACGATCTGAGATGCCTAAGATATGATAGCACCGGCCAAATCTACTGCAAATCGGAAATCAACGATCCTTATGAATGCCGCAACGCCAAAAGCAAATTGAAACAGCTCTAAGAGACTAGGCTTAAGATAACAAAAAAGGAATGGGATCATTAGTAACGATTCAGAAAAGTAATGTCTGAAGATGTAGACTGTTACGATGCACTCCAATATGAAGGAAGTACGGCAGAGATAGAATAAACTAGGAAGTCAAACAACGTCGAAGAAGAACCAAAAAAGTCGTCGGCGGACAATTATAAACTAAAAATTGAAGGTATTGTAGCTAAGAGGTAGGAACAACTTGTTACTTGGCTCACTATCAAAACAAAATTTTACAGTGTTCTAACAGTTCTACAAACTCGAGGAAAGTAGATAAAATGAGTGTATCCTTAATTGATGAAAGTCAGGGAAACCTAATTTGGAAAATGGCGGTAATCAGAAAAAGATAGTAAAAGGTCTTGTATAATCAATTTTTATAAAATCTATTTATTTCCGAAAAACAAAGATAACAATAATGATACGGATAAGTCCAAACACAAGAAACAAAACTGACTCATCCAGGATTCTCCTACTCTGTTGCTTGTTACCGACTTGTGTCTACTGTAAGAAGCCGCCACTCTGGATATGTTTTTATTTTTTATTACAAAATAACAATTGAAGTTGTATGATCTCATATTTTTATGTTTTTCTTTGTTGTTAGCAAATAATAAACGACTATATAACAAAATTATATTCACACAATATGCTGTATCCCAATTAGTTTCCTAATTTTTATATAGAATAAAAAAGACAAAACCCACTGTGGAAGACAAACAGGTCGTATCAAACATAATGATCAAATGCTAATACTTCTTAAACCACTTACAAAGCTGGAGTGGTCTCTACTTGTCGATATTTTGTCTAAGACAGATACAGATAATTTCAAATGTGATAATAAAAACATTTAACAGCTTTAGATGACAAAGTAATCTTGAGTAAATCGTTTTTTCTTCGTACTGTAAAACTCGCTTTTTGGGAATATATCATATTTCAAAAAAGCCGTCGATATAATAAACAGGAATAGACAGGTCTTAACATCATATATGTGCGTCATCGCATAAACGCCGAGATTTGCGGCAATATCAGATGTTACATATTGTAATTCATAAAAGTAAATGTTAACGAATATATGTGGGTGATAGAAACATTTTGTTTTTAGATTTGATTTAAGGGTCTCAAAATACATAAGATACACCCAAAAATTGCCATGTCAGAAATCTTGAATTTATCAGTGTTATCATAGGTATAGAGCCAAAACATTTGTTTAAGCCTCATTCCCCAGTTCTTTCCACAGACCCTTCGGCAGTTCCATAGCGAGATCCTTGCTTTCTTGAGCTAATTACTAGTTTTAGTTTCACTTCTTTATATTAGTATTATTCAGGTTTTTAGCACGGTTCCGCCCTTTGGCCCACATTGAAATAAATGATGGTTGTGAAGTTTGGAGTACTGCCCGATAAAATCTAGTGTCAGTTCTTGCTAACTTTCGCAAACTATTATAGCTTTATATACTGCAACGCTATTGTATGTGTTCGGATTCGGTTATCGAAATTTTTAAGAATTTATCCTTGGAGAGACCTTCAAATAAACTTCAAATGCCCTCATAGTGACTAATAATCAGAAAAACCTAAATAACATTGCAGCTGGGAGGGACTGCTCGGCCTCTTTTGAAAATCTTCAAATGTTCTCATAGAGACAGACCGCTGTTTTACTGAAAATCTTACAAATGCCGTAGAAATTGTATTTTTCTACAGCTTTGCGGTATTCTAGACAACACTGTGCGTCGTGCTGGAGACGTTGGTTGCCCGTTGTCGCGTTTTGCCTGGCCGCTTGGATTCGGCCCTTCATGGTGTGGGCGTGGTTCATGTCAAGCCGTGTCAGGTTGGCTCCCGTCATCCCCACCATCCTCGCTAAAGAATCCTCCCTCGCACTGCAGCGCAAAAGTACGACCACCGTCCGCCAAGGCGTACTTGATCATCAGTCGCGGTCTGACTACCGTTAAGTTTAAGCCGCAACAAGTGCTCGCTACTGAATTGTATCATGTCTGTGGTAAATACTGGTAAGCGGTCGCTAACCGCTAATGAAAAAATGGACGCTATAGTGAGGGTGCATAGTGGAGAAACAAAAGCGTCCGTCGCTAGGGATATCGGGGTTCCAGAATCCACCCTTCGGGGATGGTGTAAGAACGAGCGCAAGATATCCTACCTCTGCCGAAACATGAACGGATCGCTTAGTGCTCCCACCATTGCTCAAGATGAACCGTTATACCTATGCCTCAAAGCTAACGGACGTCACGCTGCAAATAATGGAGCTGATTTGAACTTTAAATCTGCAGAACCAAGAACCAGCATGAAGACCCCGCCATATAAAATAGAAGCTCAACAATGTAGCAGCCGTATGACAGAGAACGAACGAAATTGGGCAGGATCGGCCCGCTTGAGCGTAGAACGTGGCATCAAGAGACCAAACATGTTCGTTCCAAACGTCAACGGTGCTTCCTCTTACCTGGCAGATCATAGACACTACATGATGACCCACTGGTACACGTCCATAACGGCAAGGCATGTTCCTCTTCAAAGTGCTGAGAATCTCTTGATGTATAAAGAAAAAAGGGAACAGCTCGACAGGGCCTTCCATAACAAAGAGAGATCAGTCTTGGACAACACGTGGGACAATAACAATGACATTGTTGTGAAATGGGAGGAAGCCAAAGCGGAAGAAGACAAATTGACCCAACGTGACGCTGTGGAACATGGTGAGAAGTTTCTCCAATGGTTGGAAACGTGCAGCGATCCTTCAGTAAGTGTCGTGCAGGTTGTGCGATTCAGAAGCGTTTTAGGGCGCGTCAAGTCAGGGACTGATAGAAATATCGAGGATCAGTAAGTCCAAAGTGAAAAGGTTATAACATATAACAATATAATAGGTTAAGATCCTTTAGTGGAATGCGAACCCTCTAATTGTTGTAATAGTTGTTCTATTTTCTGTGCTTAGTTTGACCGCAAAGATTAGAATTTCGTTCCGAAATGGCTCAGGAACGTTAAGTTTGGTCCGTCGCGATTTTTTCAGTGCAATATTCCTGGGTTATTTCGAACGTGTGCGGTCGCATAGTGATATGTACATATAAGTTTTTAAATATTCCTAAATTGTTTTAAACCTATCTTTTGAAGTTAAACTAGATCATTGTTAGGTCGGCCGCATACAGTTGGAGTTTCAATTCGAAATAGGCCAGGAATATCTAACGCGTTCTGCTGGAAAAACGCCAGTTTCAATTTTTAAGAAGAAAATATCCAAACCCCTGGGCTGTTTTAAATCGGAATTCCGGATGTGTGCGGCCTTACGTATGGCCTATCACAATACCGCATACCTACGTAAAGTCATTATTTGAAATTTCAGACGGGATTCTTTCCTATCTATAACATTGTTGTAATGTGAGAGGCCATATCCTTCTATTAAATGTTACTAAATGTAAAGTTTTCTTATCATCTAATGCACTAAAGTTTTAAAAATGCGACGTGCTTAAATGATTAACTTAGTCTACAAAAATTTTAATCAGCTTTATTATTTGATTTTAAATTTAGTAGACCATACAACTCCATAATGTATCTGTTTTAGCTGGATGCCAAATAATTTTTAGTTATAAGAGTTGTAAGAATAAATTGTGTTGCCCATCAAACCTGTATTTGATTACCTTCTTGCGGAATACATATTTACAAGTTCTAAATCGCAAAAAAATCATTTCCATGATTTAATGGTAATATCACTTAATCAGGTAAATTTAAACTTAGGTTTTGTTTATATTCCAGCTCAGATATGCAGTGTTTTTTAAAAAGGCGACTTATTTCTTGAATAGGTCAAGTTATAAGCAATTCAATGTACAAAAACGCTCAACATTGATCCTGTCAGTCAGCCATCTTAAAAGATATTTTATATTCTACGGTCATGAGGAGCTTCAATATATAACAGTATCCCGTATGCATTTAAAAATGTTCCAAATTGACATCTGAAGTTTTCTGCTTCCACATTTAAGATAAATTGTAATATTCATGCATCAATTTTATCACCCCAGATTTTGGCTTGCTAATTTGACTAATTCAAAAAATAAGGAGTGGTGGCATATTTGAAAAGCATAATTATAAGAAAGCAGTAGGTCAGAAACTCGTAGTTGGGATAACTTTTAAAAATGTGGAAAATTACTGGAACGATTTTGATCTAAACCGTAACTTGACTACTGGACGTAACTTATTTGGGATCATGTATATTGAAAAATTATGTATTTATTTTCAAGTCAAGAAGTCAACAAGAATTTCTTGCTTTGAAAGTTACGTATTTTTTTTAAGGTCGAACACATAGCCATTTCTTTATCATTTTGTATTCCTTTACTTTGGGTGTCCAGACCCATCCCACATAAAGCGTCAAATAAAAGATTCTGCTTCTTCATGATAGCAGCGAAATAAGGAAGCCTTGAAGGCAGATTTTCTCCTTGAGGAAATCATTTGACAATTTTCCTGCCTCCCTCTAGCGGCAAGATTGACAAATCAACCAACGCTTCCTCCAAACACAGATGTTTCAATTGAAGGAGCGACTTCATATTCGTCCATTAGACGTATCTAAGTTACATAAGTATAGACGTTTCTTGAGGGTTGAATGCCGTTTAGGAAATGCCCTTGAATTTTAAACAAACAAAAACGCCTCCACAAGGAACGTTCAGGAGAGATTTTAACATTTGGATTTAACATCAGGTTGTAACAGATCTTCAAAATTTGGAAAAACTAACGAAATTTTCACGAATTTTCGACAATTTCAAGATATCAAATACCAAAAGTTTTAGGATATCTATTGGAAATTTTGAATATTCAAAATTCCAAAGTAATAAAAACTGATTGTTTTGAACATTTTGGGAGATTTGGTATTGTTGAAAATTATAGCTATCAAAGTTTTCAGATTACTTAAGGCCTTTATAATTTTTATATATTCATATTTACTAAAATCTTAAAAATTTGTAAAATTCTGATAGTACTCGTATTGCAAATAGTGAATATCCGGAAAGTTCTGCATATTTCGAAAAATGTCAACACTTCACACATTTTGAAACGCTGTGATGACAAAACAGTATCTCTCGAATGTTCCTCAAGGTTTGTCTTTATAATCCAAGGAGAGGTCATTCCTCAAAGGGCACTCATTTCTCGAGGATCATCATTTTACACTAAACCTTTTTGACACATGAAACCACGTCACATATTTCCGTCTGTCTGTCTGGTAGTCCTTGGACCGCTTATAACTTGGAATGTACTGCTTGAATTTTTGATAAAATTACTGTATCAAGGACGAAGAAGCTGTGAAGCTTTTGGAAATCGGTTTAGCGACCCTGAGGGAAAAAATTAAAATCACTCAAACATCGTTTTTAGACGTTTCAGATGATCCTGATCATTTTTGAAAAATATTTTAGGGGTAAACAATTGGAGGTTGTAGGCGGATGGGGGTGGGTGTATCGTAATTTTCTTATGTTAGTATATTAATCCATTCCAATCCCGGTAATTGTACGCACTTATCAGACACATTTCACAAACCACATATTTCCCCGTAAACATATTTTCATCAGATGGATCACATCCATCGTGAGTCACGGCGTAATGCATAAATATTGCATCCTTGGTACCCGATCCACAGGATTATTACGAAAAAAACTAAATAATGTCAAGAATAGAAAATCTATAGGTTTGTGTGAAAGCGTACCTAGCGCCAAAACTTTTTGAGTAGCAAGGTGTAGCTTATCTTCTCATCTAGCCAAATCCTAAAGAGCCCCAAAACTGTACAGAAATACATGCTTAATATGCAGATCCTAATCGTGTAAGCCCGTTTGGTTATCTTATTTTTTTTTGTTTGCTCCTTCTTAAGGCGGCTCCGACGCAGTGAGTTTCAGGCCATTTACAAGGGTTTAGCTGCTTCGGAATTGACGCTCCATTTTTCTATATATTTGAATAAAATTTATACAGTATGTTAAGAAGACAATTGTCCAGGGTGCTATAGAGCCACTTTTCTAAAAAAAATTTTTTTTCAGGAGTTATGGTGGGTGGAAGTGCAGATAATTGTTGTTCGACTTCTCGTTTTTTTTAAAAATAACCCAGAGGAAAAAACGAAAAAGTGGCTCTATAGCACCCTGTGGAGTCTTGTTTTTAGTGCACTGTGAAAATTTCATTGAAAATATTCAAAAATGAAGCGTCAATTTTGAAGCGCGAAAACCTCTGCAAATAGGCTTTTACACGAATTTTATCCACTATCTCGTGCTGCCAGTCGAAGCAACGCGGCGGTGTGTACGGACTAAGAAAGGACGTATTCAGATAATTTGTTGTCCCAAGTTAAACAGTAGCAGTTTTAACGTCGGTCGTTCGAGATAAACATCGGACCATTAAGTGATATTTTTAATAGACTTCAATGAAAGAGGGGAAAATTTTAATCGATTTTGATCATTTCTTTTTATACAATAGGCCATGCTTCAGAGGTGATACCACAAAAAATCATTTTTGTTCAATCACCCCAATATGGATATCAAATGGAAGCACTTGTACAAAACAGTAATACGAAAACAGTTTCAAATCAAGATGGCGGCCGTTACAAAATGGCGGATAACATACTTGCTAATATCTCAAATAAGAGTCGTCGCCTTGTAGAATACAGTACTTCACTAAAAATTTGATTCCAAGATTGCCGCCGTTTCGAAGTTGCGAGTTACATATTTTTGTACAAAACCCCCAATATACATATCAAATGAAAAGACTTGACATGTGTGGTAAAATACAGAACTTTGTGACCAAAAGTTTCCAGGTGGTTCCAGGGTCATTGGAGGCGGTAATCTTTTTAGTTAAAAATAATAATTATAGTGAACGCATTTACCACAAATAAAATGTCACTTGCTGTTTAGCTTTAACCTTATGGAGTATCGTAAAATAAACTTAACACGTCATGAGATATAATGCGTGTGTCGCAGCTCATTTGGCGCTTTGGGCCTCGTGACACACATGATATGTCTCACTGCTGGCAGTTATATTTGGCCGCGTAACGTAAGACGTGTGCCATGCTGATGTGATTTTCTTACGGGAACCAAGAGTCCGTGGCCTGAGGGACCAAATTATACTGAATTGGAAATGAAAACATTAAAAAACACGTTGTTTATAGAGTTTTACAAAAAGAGGATATTCTACAAATCTAAAACAAAAAGCAAATCTTATAAAATAATCAGACATTCTCATTCAAAAATGAACAAAGTAATTTCACAGCAAATCAGTAAGTTATGGTAAATGTCGATATTCTAACGAACACAAATATGGAGGAACTCTTATAAACTAAACAGATTGACAAAGTCTTATGCAGAAATAAACAAAATACCGGTATAAATAAACAGTAATACAGATAAATATGGAATTACTACAACTACTATCTGATTCACTACCACTTGGAGAATACGCATCAGATAAGTATACATCCCCACATAACTCAGTACTGCCACTCTCTTCATCCGATAGTATTTCATTACACAATTGTTCAAGCCTTTTTTGCTCCGCTTCGTAATGCGACATCACAAATTTGGTATTCAATAATTTATAAACAGTAAAGCAATTTGGACAAGATGACGTACAATACCAACAACGCTTCAATAATAAATGACACGAAACAGTGCTCAACGCGCGACATGATGCAAGTCTTGACTTGCAAAAAACGCGACGCGACTTATGTGCCACGCGACCCGACTGGTCTGTGGGCCACGCGACATACAATTAGTACCTCAGAAAAAAAAAATCAAAAAAGGGGAAAAATCATAGGATTTGAGAAAAAAGTCAAGTCAAAATATTAAACCGAAACTTAAAACAAGCTAATTTGACAATAATAACGGTTTGGCCCAGTGGACTGGATTTTCAGATTCTACTGTGGCGCTTAACGTGTCAATGTGACATTTCAATATTCGCCATCTAACAGACTAGATAAAGCTAGCCGATGCTACGTGCTATTGAGCCTGACGATTGACTTTTATTTAAATAAACAATATATACATAATATACAATAAATAGTGAACATCTGGTACTAGTACCAAAATGGAAGAGATTAGCATAACATCTCGCACATCGCTGCTAAAGCGAGATCTGCACACCGCATTTGCCGACACGAAGGGGTTAGTAACGGAGTACAATGTAATATGCTAATCTCTTCCATTTTGGTACCCGAGTACAGCAAAAATAGCCAATTCTCAAGAACTCTTTTTCTTGTTCAAACGGTTCTCTTGTGCCTTCAAGATCACATCGGGATCGCGGATTGGCATATTTCTGCTTTTTCTGGGATCGACCAGTTCTGGGAGCAAGCAGTTCATGTAGAAGAATTTCAATTTCTCTTCCATTTCATTTTTCCCGAAAACGTCATCCTTTCGAATGACGTCTATTTTCAAACCATACGGGGTCCAAACACCAAGCACACAGTACTCTCTTTGTGCAACGTGTAGCTGCCCTTGAATTTGGTAATACCACTTATGTTTTTTATTTATTTCATCGTTTATCCAAAACGTAATTTTTTTGTTCAGAATGCCCTCTTCAGGGGTCATTTCTCTAGCCGACCATGGACATTTAATTTCTAGCAGACCTTTTACGCCTATCAAACCATCTGGCGATGCTGCCAGAAATGGATGGGTCCTATCAATAAACAACCCGCAAGATTGTACTTCTGATTGCGAATATGATTTCTCTATTTCTGATTTTGCCACGCTTTCATGCTTTTTTCCATAGTCACATGCATTGCTAAAGAATTCGGTTGGGTATATTATGGCGTTTACTAGAGCTCTGCAACTTGTTGTATCTCTTCTTCTACAAACCTCACCAAACCGAGACGCAGTCAACCTCATTCTTCGACGAAGACGCCACAAATTGCAATCCTGAGATTTTGTGGCTTGCTCGATCTGGGAAATTTTGGAGTCGGTTTTTGCAAGTTTTTTCAAGAATTCTACCTTGGCAGCCTCTATATCTTCGTTGCTCATGTCAGGCTTCTCACAGAATTCCCCATAGGATGCGTTCTCTTTAGTATCACTATCTCTGATTTTAATTTTCCTTGGTTTCAGCTTCCTTTTCAGATTTTTGTGTGCTCTCCTTTCTTCAACTTTAGCAATCAAAGAGGTTGGACTGAAACTAGGGAGTAGCCGCTTTTGGATCACACAAACAGGTCGCTGTGTATTGTGGCTCACTACGGCTGCAGCACATCTTCCTTGGTAGGATCTCTTCTTGCAATAATTAATCCGTTTACCCCCAATGAATTTAGCTATGATTGAGTTAAACTGCTCTACAATACTATTATCGACGTCATGAAGTAAACTTACTGCATTTTTAATCAGAATTGCCAGAAATGATATCAGCCTCTGGTGCAAATCTAAAAAAAAAGGGTATACACACCTGAATTTGAAGATCCATGCCATCTGTCTCTGTTAGAGAATGCATATGCGAAACCTTGCAGTCATTTTTAAGCTAAAATAACATATAAAATATAGTTATAATAGTAACTACGTATAGTCTAATTTATTGGCAAAATGAATGCTAAAATTCATAACTGTTTTGGTACCTACTTTTCTATCTGGAAAACGTTTTTTTTTCCTGTGCGTATTTAAATGCGGCTTCTTCGAGACGCCACGTTTATTTCTCTTATTGTTCATTTTTGATACCTTGATAAGAAAGACACTCAACAATAACAGCACAACAATAACAACACGATAATACAACAATACAATAACGGTAATAAAAGTAATAAGGGCTGAGTATACTATGCGCTAAAATAGGGAAACAGTCGTACGCTAGATCGTATATCCAAATCAAATCCGACTCTGTGCAATATGCAAATTCAACCAGGCACGCGAACAGCACACCTCTGCGTATTACTATCCTTTTCTAACGTAGAGCGCTTGCCTTGTCACAACGCCGTCCTACTAGCGTTTCCCTATCACCCCCCCGATTCCCCTCAGAAACTCTGCTTGACTGTGAGAGCGCCGTTAAGCCGCGCGCAGACCGTGATTCCTACGCAAGCCAAGGCACATGTGGTTACAGATTTGGTGTCCGAATCGGTGTGTGCGGCGCCAGCCAGCATAATCCAACGGTTTCCAAGGTCGGCGTTGGCGTTCGATTGCGTTCGCTCCTTGATCGGCAGGTTTGATTTGGTTAGGACAGACTTTGTTGCGCTTCTAGCATTTAGTCGTCTGAGTGCATTGGATGAGAGGAGACTCGTCGCTCAACATTAGCACCGAACTTAAATCGACGCGGTCTAACTCGAGACCAAGTTAGGTGTAGACGAGCGCAGTCCGATACCTTCCAACAACAAACGCCAACGTCACACGGGCTTGCATTCATTTGCTTGGCGTTGGATTTTCGGTCTGAATCCGGTTTTAGCTAACTTTTCTCTCAGAGGGTCCAACTTGTGTCAGATATAATCCTTTATCGACTGATGACAGGGTTGCGTGCGAAGAGCAGAGTCAACATACTTGACGCAATTTAAATAAAAGACCTGAATTGATACGGTGCACGTATCAAAGTAAAATTCTATTTTTTTCCACAATCCACCAGTCATTATGTTGCAACCTCATCAAATACTTATGGAATTAATGATTTGCAAAATGGGATTTGAAAATGTGACACGCGTGGAAATAGCTGAGGCAATCTACTTGATTTCATTTTTCGACTCACTTCTATCGAACCACAACCATAGCCAAAACAGTACAGCTCCAATATTAGGACGGCAGGAACTCGGTTTCTTTATCTGTAAAACAAGTGCAAGAAGGACGGAACACTAACTGTCACCAACGATTCAGAGCGAGTCGGACGCATCGGGCCGACTAGATGGCAGGAATGCGGCTGCCGCTCTTTTTGTTTGTTTTGTAGTTTTACTCCGCATTTACTACGGTCCCATTCATTTTCTCCGTTGTAGACCATTCATAAGCGCTCGACGTTTTGTGGATTGTTTTGCCATGGTCGCTTACTGTTTGTCATTGCAAATTGCGACCTACAGTATATTCAGATAAGAGATAGACCGGATGTAAACAAAAGGTTCGGGTGATTTTCACGCTAACGCCGCCGTCTCAACGTAAAACAGGAGCCCTCATTGGTCATTCGCAATTAAATGCCTATGCCGAGCGGCAGAGCAGTCGTATCAAGGCAGAGTCACATTCAGGTTCAGACGTGTTACGTATCTCGTGTGCATCATTGCAATTTGATATTACTTTGGACGTTTTCGTTTGTTATCTTATTAAGTTGTTGAGTTTGTCGTTGTTATTGTTATACCTTGTTATTGATTGTTATTGTTATCAACTGCTTGCGCAAAATGCCCAGTAGTACAGATACTGCCGATGAAGTTGTAAACTCCTGTAGTGCACCTAGGAAACGCTCTAAAAAAAGACACCTGAGTGCAGAAATGAAAGAGGTCATTTTGAATATATATAAGATCGAGCGCGAGGAGAACGAGGCATCAACCATCAAAGAAATTGTTGTGAAGGTTTCTCACAAAGTTGGGGTGTGTCGCGCATCAGTGTTTAATGTGTTAAGACAATACAAAAAAAATCACACCTTTTCTGAGCCAATGACCAGTAAACATCGCAAAAGTATTGTTAAATCATTGGATGAAGCTGATAAGCATGCGATTAGGAGGAAAGTGCATGAATTCTTCTTTAGGAATGAAATACCTACTATAGATAAAGTACTGCAGGAGGTAAATGGAGATACAACGTTGCCAAATTTCAAACGATCAACTTTCCATGCGTTACTGAAGCATTTAAATTTCAAATGGAAAAACAGGGTCGTAATAGTTTACTACTGGATAGAGAAGAAATTGTGCTATGGAGGAGGGATTATTTAACAAAAATTGGGAAATATAGAAATCAAAACAGGAAGATTTATTACCTTGATGAAACGTGGGTAAACGCAGGACACACTACAAGTAAAGTATGGGTTGATGATTCTGTAACTTCATCCAGGAGGGCCTTTCTAGATGGACTGTCCACCGGATTAAAAAATCCAGCAGGTAAATACGAGTAATAGACAACAAACGGATGTTTTTCAAACCTTGGAAACAAGGTTCTAAACATTAATTCCAGGGGGCAGATAACACATATTACAAGTAACAAAACTTTTATAACTTTCGATAAAATGCGTGGATGTTTTACGGTCATTTTCATTTGTTAGAACTTTTTTAAGCCATGTTTTATGTGTTTTCGATATTTCAATAATTTTTTAATATAATCTTAAAATATGTCGAATATTATAAACTTAAAAAAAGTTACTAAGTTTTATATTGTGTACCGTTCCTAATATTTCTAATCATTTTAATTCATACTTTAAGCTTTATAAAGTTATAATTTGTTAATATTAATATTTGCGCGTATTTCAGGTTCCTGATCATTCATTTTTTAAAGGTTTATAACTTTAAATTAAATTGTGAAGCGCTGAGTAATCATACGACGTTCAATATGACTAAATAATCCCAATTTTAGCAATCTGATACTCATGTCTCAATGTTTTTTCGCTGAATGTGA
The DNA here is from genome assembly GCA_963669975.1 of Acanthoscelides obtectus. Classification (NCBI taxonomy): domain Eukaryota; kingdom Metazoa; phylum Arthropoda; class Insecta; order Coleoptera; family Chrysomelidae; genus Acanthoscelides; species Acanthoscelides obtectus. The sequence continues at coordinate 87,723,002 of CAVLJG010000006.1, read as the reverse complement.
TGAAAACATTTGAAAAAGGTTCGCTTATTGAAATAAATCTACACCAGTTAGTACTTCGATTTCCAGGTAAAGGGAAAAGGCTCATTATCTGCCATATTGGCAGTGAGGATGGATTTGTTGTTGACGGTCTGTGGTGCTTTGAGTCTAAGAAAACTGGAGATTACCACGAGGAAATGAATGGCGAATCGTTTGAACAGTGGTTTTCAAAAATTTTACCGAACTTAGAGGAAAACACAGTAATTGTGTTGGATAATGCGCCTTATCATTCTCGAAGAATGGAGAAGGTCCCAACAACGGCTTCAAGGAAAGTTGATGTTCAAAATTGGCTCCGCTCAAAAAATATCAACTTTGAAGAAGCAATGCTGAAAGTACAATTATTAAGAATTGTCAAGGATCACAAGGCGGAATATCAAAAATACGCCATTGACGAAATGGCAGCAAGTCAAAATAAAACTCTGCTCCGTTTACCTCCATACCATTGCGAGCTCAATCCCATTGAGCTCATATGGGCAGAGGTTAAAAATTATATAGCTAAGCACAATACAACTTTTAAATTTTGTGACCTCAAAGGACTTTTCAAAGAAGCACTAGAATTAATAACAGCGCAAAAATGGGAAAACTGTATTAAGTACGTGAAAGACAAAGTTGAAAAGAGAATGTGGGAACTGGACAATATTTTAGAGGAACAAGTCGAGCCATTCATTATTGACGTTGGTGCTTCAGGCAGTAGCGATGATGAAAGCTCATCAAGCTCATCTTTCCAATAAAAGATGTCGTTCATCAAATTCGGTAAGTTATAAGTAATTATAAAGCTACTGTATTTTTTAATTAATTATTGACATTTTTGAATCCATTTTGGCAAAACCTATTCAAGAATCTACTTTCTGACAATGTTCAACCATGCACATTTTTTTACGTTTTGAACGTTTTAATTTGGTTACATATTTACCTAGAAATCAAAATATATACTAACCAATATTCTAAAAGCAATTTTAAGAGATATACGATTATTTTTAATTTAGGCTAATTTAAACGCCATTTTGAGATTATATTCGACTGTATTTCACCAAACATCAGGCGGCATCCGAAGCTGGAAATCGAAGCGAAAATTTTGAAACCCTTATGTATATTTACATCATTATATATTTCTTACCCCACCCCCACATGATCCTATATCCATCACCAATCGTATACACATCGAACTGTGCTAATTTACTACAAAGTTACGCAAAGCAGCATCTACAATCTAAAATATGTACTGCGTGACTCTTAATACGTCCCTGCCGAATGTTACAGCGTTCGATGATCACGTGGTCTTGTTTATGTCCGGTCTATCTCTTATCTGAATATACTGTAGTGGCACAAGTTTGTTTTGGAGTGTTCAGACGTCTTTAGAATTTTCGTAGTCACTTTTATTAATATATTGCACTGTATCCAAAACTGGCATTACTTCGAGCATAATTCTATATTAAAGCATTGAATCCATCAACCGCGTTCTTTATTAGTATGCAAAGCATACGATACCGGCACGAGTATCATGTACCTTGAAAAGTGGCATTATATCGGTTTTTTTGACATTATATTGTTTTTTTGACATTATGTAGTTTTTTCTACAAGATGTTAACTTAGCACTTAGTTATACGTGTTGCCTAAACGTCATGAGGCTTTAGTTATCAATGTTTGGCTGTGATCTTATGTAAAATGTGCTGCAGAGATGGCATTACTGGAGGTCTAAGCTGTAAGTTGTATGGGTTGATGATAATTAAATTGGATTCTTGTCTCAAATACACTTAATCGAGATTCAAAGCTAGAATTTAGTTACGAAGCCACTTTTTTATACATTCTGGAAATTACCTATACAAATTTGCTGAATTTAAAAAATGAGAGAGATCCGAAATAATTATGTTCACTGTACACTGTCGAAGTACAAGCCATTCTACTTGTGATCATTCATGAGTATACATCACACCGACTAGCGGGTTGATGTTAGTTTAAATTTCTAGGGTTGAACATCCGTGAAAATTTTTTGAGTCTCTACTTTGTTATGTGAAGTGTGTATGTGCGTGAATTATTGAATAGTTCACCTGTTTTCGAACTTGTAGCACCTTGCAGGATTCTTTTTCCTTATTACCTGTGCGGTAAGACTCTTAATCGCCTAACACGTAGATTCAGTTTTGCACATGTATTTTTGTACTTAGCTGAGCAAAAAACACATTCTTCATTTGTTTTCCTAACAGATAGTCCAGGTGTATTAGGTCCATGCAATTGTCATGGCACCTGATGTAGATGTCTGTAACTTCTGCGAGGACAATTTCATTGTTAAAACCAAACTTGTCAAATGCAGTTTATGTAGCGGTAAATTCCACTGCCATTGTGTTTCCTTTAAAGATGCTTGGCTTAAAATATTTTCAGATTGTGATAACATCCACTGGGTATGCAGCGACTGCAAAATTGTAATGCAATCAAAAGCGTCTCTTACTAGAACCAGTATTGAATCTATGCAGAGGGAAATTGATCAATTGAATCGTGAAATTAGTATAACTAAGAACCATCTTGATGACTTGCAGTACACAGTGTCCCTTCAAAAATCTGTCATTGAGTCTCATGAGAAGATTTCTTCGCCTTCTGTTAGCACTGACCAATCCGCTATCATTCCTGGACCGAGCAAGTACAGCGATGTAGTGAAGAGAACTAAAGTAATTTCTTCGACCCTCCTGATTAAGACTGATAACGAGGCAGATGTGAAATCAATTCTCATTGAAGTAAAGTCTTCTGTTAATCCAGCCAGCCTTAATGTTTGCATCAATAATACTCGAAAAATTCGTAATGGTATTGCTGTGGACTGCAAAGATGGCAGTTCCCTGAGCACACTGAAAGATAACCTTTGCAATAAATTGGGTTCTAAATATTCAATATCTGAAGCTAAGAAGCTGAATCCACGCCTGCTTATAAGAAACGTTAATTTGGATGGTCTTGACAATCCTGATGATTTGATTTCCAACACAGCTTCTCTCAACAACATTGATGGTTCTCTACTTAAGTTTGTCACTAAGCTCAAATCCTCCCGCGGAATCAACATCGTAATTGAAGTCACTCCTACTCTAAGATCGGAATTATTAAAGATAGGATTTTTATATATTGGTTGGAAAAAGTCACCTATCTCTGATCACTTTCGCATATTAAAGTGTTTCAAGTGCTGTTCGTTTGGTCATTCTGAAGCATCTTGTAAAGCTGATCTGTCCTGCCTAAGGTGTACGCGAAATCATAAAATCAAGGAGTGTAACTCGAGCGCCCTACAATGCGTAAATTGCCTGAACCATAACAAGGTATACAAGAAGATTCTACCAGTTGATCATTCGGCTAATTTTCCAAACTGTCCTGTGTTTCTCAATTATGTTCAAACTCTAAAAGAAAGGGTGGATTATGGCTAACACTATAAAAAGTGTCTTGAAACTATGTCACTTAAATGTGCTTTCTCCAACAGCTCACTTTAATGATTTTGCCTCTCTTGTTTGCTCTATACATCAAGCCATCCAGAAAATCTTATCTCATTTTTCACTCCCCAATATGACAACATTATATTCTTGGGCGATATGAATGTCGACTTGCTTGCTCATAACAACATCCTCAGCAGCTGCTTTGATTCATTCAATTTCATTCAAGTCATTGATGAGCCTACACGTGTTACAGCCTTCAGTTCCACATTACTTGATCCAATATTTGTTAGTGACAATACTATCGTCAAAAGGTCAGGGACACTCAATGCAGACTCAATTAGTGATCATCGGCTCACATACTGTGATATTTCCGTTTGTTATAAAAAAATAGAGCCTAAATTTGTAACATATAGAAATCTTAATAGCATTGACATTCAAAGTTTTAAGACGCAGATTGCATCAATGCAGCTTAATGACATTTATTTCGTGAATGATGTGGATATTAAAGTCTCTATTTTTACTTTCCGTCTTCTTTATCTATTCGATCTCTACGCTCCGCTACGTACAGTACGTGTCACAAAACCTGCTGCGCCCTGGCTCACTCCTAACTTGAAAATGATTGTTCAACTCAGAGATGAGGCATTCGCTGTCTATCAGCATAACAGATCTGATCAGAATTGGGCCAGCTACAAAGATTTGAGAAATTATGCCCTTGCATCGCTTAGAAGAGAGAAAAAAGCATATATGTCACGTTTCCGGAATCTTAACTTTAGTCAAGCTTGGATACACCTGAGGAGGATGAATGTGGTAGCCCAGAAACATGTTTGCGATACCTTCCAGTCTCCTTGAGCCTAACATTTTAAATAATTATTTTCTTTCAATTTTCCAGACAGCTGCAGCTGATACAAATTTGATTGATAGTGTCTCTAACTCTTATAGCGATAGACGCCATACACCGGATGCACCTCTGTTTGCTTTTAAACTCCTTACTCAGCAAGACATCGTCAATATAATCTCTCACATTAAGTCTACGGCATGTGGCTCTGATGGTCTAACTTTAAATATGGTTTGCTTATGTTTGCCTGATACCATAGACCATATAACTCACATTATTAATGTCTGTCTCGAAACAGGTTACTTTCCTGCCAGTTGGAAAAATGGTTTTATTATTCCAATAGCTAAAACTAATCATCCAGAACAATATTCGGATCTCAGGCCAATTACCTTATTATGCTTTCTATCAAAAATACTCGAACGAGCTGTCTACTCACAACTAGTGGAGTTTTTCGAACAAAACCACTTATTTCCTCTACATCAGTCAAGATTCAGAGCTGGTTGCAGCACTACTTCGTCTTTATTACATCTTACTGATTCCATCACTCACAATTTAGATAATAACATCAACACCGTCTTGGTACTGTTAGATTTCTCGAAAGCCTTTGATATGGTCAATCACCAGATACTACTGAGTAAGTTATCTCATTATGGAATGTCAGATATAGTTCTAAGGTTCTTTGAGTCATACTTGCTAAATCGTCAACAAACAGTGAAAACTGATCAGGGAATTTCCTCCTCTGAGCCAGTTCCTTCAGGAGTTCCTCAGGGCTCAGTATTAGGTCCCTTACTATATCTGATTTATACGATTGATCTACAAGACTGTTTAGTCCACTATAGTATGCAAAGTTATGCAGATGATACTCAGTTAGTGTTTGGTTTCGATCCATCAAAGGTTGATGAAGTTTCTTTTAAAGTTAATTTAGATTTGGCTAACATCTGTGATTACTGTAACAAACACTGCTTGAAGATCAATCCTAATAAAACTACTGCAATGTTGTACTGTTCGAAAAACTCCTACCGTGAAATGAAGCAAAGGATTTGTGTTTTTTTGGATGAGACACTCATCCCTTTTGTGGATTACGCCAAGAATCTCGGTGTTACCCTTGACTTAAATATGAGATTCGATCAGCATGTCTCTTTCTTATCTACAGTAACGTATTTGCGTTTGAAACTCCTCTATTCTAATCGATACATCTTGAATTTTAAAACCCGAAAAAAGCTTGCTGAAAGTCTTGTGTTGTCTGTCATTTCTTACTCTCTTGTTCTGTATTACCCATGTTTAGACTACGTCCACAAAAGGAAACTCCAGAAAATTCAGAGCAGCTGTTGTAGGTTTATTTTTGGATTGCGCAAGTTTAGTCGCGTCTCAGATAAAATCAAAGAACTCAACTGGTTGCGAATTGATAAGTTATTTTTATATCTTTTGACCGTCTTCACGCATAAAGTTCTATTATCTAACAGACCAGCTTACCTCGCTAGCAAATTAGTTCACCGAGATAGTTTTGTTACCAGAGCTCTTAGATTTAATGCTAATTTTAACATGCCTCCTCACAATACCTCGGTCTTTGAAAGAAGTTACACCTATAATGCTGTCAAGCATTACAATGCAGTCAACAGTGGCTATCGATCCAAACAGGTTGTTTCTTTCAAGAAATTAATAAAAAGTCAGCTGCTGGAGTCCATTTAGTTCAGTTTTTCATGTGCTCATGTGATTTTTTTTTTGTTTGACTACTATTTTTGTTTCAAATTTGCTATCTGCATTTATCTCGTGCAATCATTGTTGTCATTCTTATGAATTGTATTTTTTTTTGTATGTTATTATTTTGTTTATGTGTGTAAGTATTCTTTTTTCCTGTTGTGGGGTTGAGTGCAAGAGTAGCCGTCTGGCTAAACTTCGCCTCACTGCAGTTAATAAAGGCATTATTATTATTATTATTATATACATGCTAACAGTAATTCTCCTCTGAAACGTAAAAAATCGTAATTCATAACTTTAAACATAACTTGTCTCCAGAAGGACAACATATAAATATTCCGTCTGGCACAGCTAATAGATATACTTCATTGGCAGCATATTCAGTAATGATTTTCTCACACAGCAAATACCACTGATTTTATACACATGAAGACCAATACACATAATCATCCAGATGCGATCTTGCTATTCAACCAACTTTCTTCTCAGACATAAAAACTACAGACACTGATCACTCAGCCTCACAAAACTATGCAACCAATAAGACGTGCAGTTTAGTTGAGTGATTCCTCCATAGATGGACGTTCACAACGATCCTACTGAGCAAACGTGGAATGACTGTTTGCGCCCTAAAAACTACCTAGTCTGCAAGTGGACATCTTATAGGTTTCTTTTGTCGTTTTGTAGGTTTTTTACATGATTAGTTTGTTCGTACAGTAGTCGGTAACTTGTCGGTGACTGTCAAAATCAGAATCAGAGAGATGTTACCCGTTCGTACAGTTTCTGACTGTTTGCCGACAGCTAATCCGCTGTTCGTACAGAACCTTCCGACAGATCAGAGGACACCAGTCAACCAGTGACAGTGACAGGTATCACAGTGTATCGAAAATATCTTGAGGACTATAACTGCTTCGCAAGAGGCATTTAATGATCAATTACTCTTTCCTAATGGACGGTCTGGTGACACCTTCGCACCGATGGGACGTTGGCGATCTAGCTACGCCAACGGGCTTTGCTCCTCAGATCTCTCTTCCATGGTGTCGCCCCGCGATGTGCCTACCTGACTTCGGCCTCCCATCGTAAGCGTGTCGAACTTCGTACATCCAGAACTGGCCGATAAGACCGCTCCTTTGTCCCGAGGGTGTCGAGATCGTATAACAATCTACATGAGGGGATTTTCCCGGTTCTACTAACTTTAGTCAGTTCAAAAATGGGAATGACAAAGTTTCTTTAAGCTCCTGAAAGCAGCCGCGATGCCTTGGCATGTAGGGTTCACCTACGCGGCTGCTTCGCTGTAAAAAAATGAAACCCAAAAACCTTAATTTTGTACAAAAAACAGGGCCACAATTCAACAGAAACAAGTTTTTGTAACATTTTCAGGTGAGTGAGTGGCAGAAGAAATTTCAATAAAATTCCATTTTAAATATCAATATTTTGTTTATTGTCCCAGTAATGGCAAAGTGAAGATTATGAACACAGTATGAAAAATCCCAACAATAGAGGACATAACTTTCAAGAACCATAATTAATACGACTTTTGTGATCACTAATCTTTTGAAAATTTTTGTTACAGTTGCAAAATGCTTAATTAAGTTATTTAAGTCTCACTTCTATGTATTTTCGTCTCAGTTATTTTTGTCCATGTTGAGAACTCAGTGAAACTTATAGCTATGTAAACAGATCTTGAGAATTGTAGTTATGTTCAGCCGTTTTAGCTTTTTAGTGTATGCCACCCTTTATTATTCAAAGACGTTATTAAATCCTTGTAGTATTTTCACTTCTTTCTTCTAGTAAGAGACTGCATATACAGGGTGTTTCTAATTTGGCTCTCACCATTGAGATCTTCGAAACTGCAAGAGATACGAAGTCGCACAAAGCGACACTTAGAAGGTTCCGAAATTCAAAGTACTTCCGTAGAGTAACGGAAAAACTGAATTTCCTCAAAATAGTTCTGATTTTTTCCTGACTTTATTTATATTGCGATTTTAAAATAAATTGCACATTAACAGTGCCACGTTTTCTCCTCTACAAGAAAGCATAATCAGAATTTCTATATGACGGTTCGTCTCTTTTCCTCCAGCATCAACTTTATTATTTCTTAAGGCCGCTATATTGCATGTTTACACAGATGAATAGAGTTTTTAATTTTGATTCAAAAAATGCATAATACGCCATACATTGACGTTGTCAAACCTTGATTACTTTAATAAAAACAGAATTTATCAGATGTTGGTTTAGATCACCAGATTTATTCCAAAACCGCTCTATTTTTTCCCAACTCTATTCGAGATGGGATTTCAAAATAAATTGCATATTGTCATTGTTCCTTATTCTCGTCTGCAAAATGGCGTAGTCAAATTTTCAATTCGATATTTCTTCTTTCGACTTCCATGATCAATTTTTTTTTCCAAACGGGCATTACATTGGAATTTTGTTCATTTAAATGGACTTTTTAAGCCCTAAATTCAGTGATTGTTAGTTGACCATAAATTTGTTGAAAATTTGGATAAAAATTTAAAGGTCATAAGAAGATTTGGTGTAACCTGATTACGAAATGAAAATTTTATTGATGGTAATAACAATAATAACCATACTCTGCTGCTATGCAAACAAATAAAATTTAATAATTTCAAGGCCTACCTAGGAACTTCTGGAAGAACTAAGGGTTTGCAATGTCAATGTACGACATACATTTTTTTAAATCAGAATAAAAATCCTATTGATGTGTGTGTAAGAATCCAATATGGCGTCTATAAGAAGAAATTAAGTTGATGCTGGAGGAGAAGAGACGAAACGTCATATTGAAAGACTTCATGTGCAATTTATTTTGAAATCCCACCGCAAAAGAAGTCAAAAATTAAAAACACTTTGAAAAATTCGTTTTTTACGTCTCTTTCCGGAAGTACTTTCAATTTCAAAACTTTCTAAGAGACATTTTGCTGATTATCTAAATACAAAACTTTGCCCCTGTTTAAGTGACTTCGTATCCCTTGAAGTTTCCGAGATCCCAATGGTGAAGGTCGAATTTAAAACACTTTGTATAGGGAAAATATTATTTACACCACAGCATAAACAATCGCTCCCTCTCCGTGAGAAAAAGCTTTATCACAAAATCTCCAGAATTAGTTATTTTTTCATCAGCTTTGGGTTGGACTTGCATACCTAGAATATATAAATACTGTTTGTGCATACACCTCGAGGCTGGGCGACAAGGGAACAGGGAACAAAAACCCTACTATCCAAGTTTTATTAAAAGTCATTCACAATACTTTGTACATTTCTCATGCATCATCACTGCAGACGTTTATTCAAAATTCTTACTATGTATTTACTTCTTCAACTTGTCATTCGATGTGTGGAATCATAATTCTTCGAAATTATCTTTATACTTTATATATGAGAACTGAATGGTAATTACTGAGTAAATCTACTTGACATTTTTGGGTGCTGTTATTTTTTCTTGAAGGTATCCAAGGTTTCCTCTCTAAAGGAAAATTCGGGCACATATGGACAGTTGCACGAAAAATCCTAGATCATTCTGGTTTACAGCAAATGAACTCACAACTTTTTAAAAATGGTCTACTTCATTCTAAAAAATTTTACATTCGAATAATTATTGTACTTGATTTCGAACTCTGACAATTTACTGGAAAAGTATCTGCTGACAGATTTAACAGTCACCAAACAGTCAGAAGTTTCTGTACGAACAGCGGATTAGTTGTTAGTAATCGGTCTGACCTCCCTCAGCCAACTCGTAACGTTCTTAACAATTAAAACAGTCAGCGATATGTCAGTGACAGCTAACTGCGCAAACTAGGTCATGACTTGTCGCCGACTATCAGTTTGCTGATTGTCAGCAAACAGGCTGTACGAACAAACCAGGTGACTGCACCGTTTGTTGCTTTACCATGCGACATTTTGAAGCAAATTGATTTACAAAACGTCTAATTGTAAGCACTTTTATGTTTCCATGGCCTGATATTCATGTTGCATTGTTAGCAGTATTAGTTTTTTTTTAACATAATGTGCAAACAATATATTGTCTTATGAAAGAAAGACCATTAATTTTTAACCTTACAAAAATAAATATTTTTGTGCTAGGGCCCGAAGTATCAAAATTAAAAATGAGCTGCCCATGCACAATCTACTATTTCGGTTCCAACGAACCTTTCATAGCAGATTGAAAATGTCCAATATCTCATAGAGCATGTTGTGTGAAACAATTTATATTAATTATATGAAGTTACATATTATGTTTTCTTTTAATTTTATTGTACATCCTTGCTTGCTCCACCAGCAAATTGTAGTTAGTGAAATAGAATTCAAGCTACCGATGTTCTTTTTCACGTTAAACACGAATCCGTTGTCAGAAATGAGAGGTCGCTGGACAAATTCTAGAGAAAACGGATAAAAGCTATGAAAATTATAACATGTACACCAAAAATATATATATATAAAAAGTGGTGTGTGCCGGGGGTGCCACTATACTTTTTCCATTTATTTTTCCTGGCTAACACGAAGTCAGAATTGGAGGTTGCTGGACAAATAAGAAAGTAATTCAGACAAGATCATAGTTTTTAGCATTTATGCTGGGTGTGCATCTCTGTAGAGCACATTCATCATAAATGACGAAATTTCTGATACTCAATCAAATAAAAAAAAATAATATTAATTTCCAGCAGATATACATGGTATGTCGCATTAACTTTGAACTAAAATTTAAAACAAAATAAACTATAATATGCATCTATCAGCAATCACATAATCTTACATCAAGCATTTGCTGCAACTTAAATAAACACATTTTTTTATAAGTATGAAAACAAATGTAACATGTGATAAATCGTTGAATTCACAGAAAAGGGTGTACTTTTTTTGGACCATATAGAAAATAAACACATGTTAAAAACACCATCATGTATTGTCTAAAATACCAATGGAAAAGTTTCATTAGTTTTTTGATATTCCTTAAAAAAAGTCAGAAAAAATAAAAGTTATCTAGTGAAAAATTCGTTTCTCCCGAATACCTCAGTAAGCCATGAAATTCGTCAGAGATTTTGGCATTGTGGTGGTTGTAAATCTCGTTAGAGACCTCTTAGGTGCGCATCCACCATAAATGACAAAATTATATCCATGGTCATAATAATATAACATTTTCTGTTCGTTAATCCGATTTTCGGCACGGTTGGGACGGGAGGCCTAAGTCAAGCGGGTTTGTCTGGCAGCAAGTCCATTGGAGTAGCGGTAGAACGCTGTAGTGTCTACGTTTTTCGACTGCCTCCTTACCATTGTGAGCTCAGTCCGATTGAGCTCATTTGGGCACATATAAAACATGATGCAGCAGAAAATAAATGTTTTAAATTTTCTGGCCTTAGAAATATTTTTCATGATGCTACGCAAAGAATTACACCGAATTAGTGGGAAACTGTATCAGCATGTAAAAGAGAAGGTCGAATCCAAAATGTGTGAATTAGACGGTATCATTGATACTCACGTTGCCCCTTCAATCATGAATCTTGATGACAGTGGGAGTTTCACAGCCTCAGATCTAGAATGATTTTCATTTTCAAATATATGTATTTCCGCTCTTGGAGGTAAAATGTCTGTGCAATACATTTTTGGATAATATTTAGTATATATTATGTATTCAAATCCGTTCAAATCGTTTTAATGTGTCAAGACATTTTTTAAAAGCCTGCTTTATAAATGCGCCTTACGATACATTTTGAGTATAATTTCTTGATAATGCACTTCTACTAAAAACAACAATAGACAGTAGTTTTCTTTTTGGTCATGACAGTTAAATTTAAAAAAAAATACATCAATTCCAAGCTTTACGTTTGGATCCTATACAAGCCTGCAATAATTATGCATACTTTATGATCTTTTCGTAGAATCACAAATCATTTATTCTTAGTTCGGCCCTGTAACGTGCTCGGCGTTCTGGAGCGCGATCACGTGGAGTATACGTGAATATGCTTAGGTTTGGTCTTTTTCTTCGATGGATACATAATAGTGCAGAGAGGATTGAACGCATAACAGCAGGGGATGTCCAACACTCACAAATGTTATCTGCGACGTCACTGCCTCACTGCAGGAATTACTTATCTAACAGTAGTACTTAAACACCACCTAATAGACACCGAAGTGCCGTATTATAAGTACAAGCCACAGCCAGTTATACGAGTAGATACGGTGAAACCATACTTGTACCTAACCTTACACACAAATGAAACCATTCTCGACAACGGGCCAGATATATTGCTGCACGAAGGAAAGGTGGCATATTTTATGGACATATCACATCCCATGGATCAGATTATCGATAAAGCTGAAAGAGAAAAGATATCCAAATACCTAGTATTAGCATACATAGATTGCAATCGGTCGAGGTAATATCCATTATCATCACAGCAATGGGAAACGTCAACAAAAGCTTGGGGGAAAATATAAGTAAACTACTTCTTCATGCAAAATATATTATTAGGCAAACGCAAAAATCGATAGCGCTCGAAACATGTCCGTACAATTTTACATCTGCCAAATCAAAATCAGAGGAAGCAGAATATAAATTCAGCGCAAAACATGCTCCTACACGAAACGAACTCACCTGTATTTAGCATGAACATTTACCAAACCAAGGCTTCAAAAAAATAAAAAAAATGGATGAACACGATTGGAAGGACAACGGCCTTGTAATAATTTTACATATTTCACAGTAAATACTATAATGTTACAATGTAATTAGTTTTTTTTTCCTATTCTTATTTTATCTACTGCAATTAAACATACCATTGAGCCATGACCAGGTACTGTCCTTCAAAGGATAAATTATATCTATTTATTCATTTTATGTTACTTGTATTTATAGAGTAAATTAATTTTACTAAAAAAATAACTATCAAGGTTTATGGGCTGATGTTTTCCTCCTTCATCACGACAATGCATGGTGCCACACATTGCTTCTGATTTGCGAGTTTTTGGCAAAAAATTATTTGTCCATTCTGTCTATTCACCGGATTTAGTGATATGCCATTTTTTTGGTCTTCCCAAAATCAAAAACCGTACTGAAAGATAAGCGTTTCGACACCATTGCCGAGATTGAATGGGCTCTAACGGAGCAGCTGGAGGCCATTCTGAAAGAAACCTTCCAGAAAAATAGCTTATGGCTAAACTAATGAAGACCAATCATTATTATTATTAAATGCTTTCAAACATTGAGTGCACGGCTAGCCAACGGAATTGCTATGTGGAAGGTTAATTCAAATTTGATGTAAGCTGGATAATGTGTTCATAATAAAATTATTTATCCTATCCTCTTATCGCAGCTCTTATAAGTTAACTACCAAAAAGACCCACGATAAATAGTTAAATGTTCATCCATGAAATAGTGATCCCCAAATCTGTTGTTTGGCAAATAACAATATTTCGAAAAATTTTTCTGATCACATCTTCGAAACAATTTTTCTACGAAGTATGAAAGACTTTTTGTTTTTATTTACCTTCAGCCCTACCTTTCGTAAGTGGTAGACTGTCTCGGACTGTTGAACGTGGAGGTACCACCGAGCGGATCTCGTAGGCGGGGCCAGAATGTTGCATGCACACGTGTTCCCTCGATAGAGTCCGTGTGGCGTTCCCCCTTTTCCCTGTATCCCTCTATAGCTCCACATCACCCCATGGCTGTTTAGGACTTAGGCCTCCGTGGTAGTTAGAGTATAAGAACAATATCATCTTACAATATGGTTTGGGAAATCCAGCAAACGTTTTTTATTCCTCAAAGGTCCATTAACAAGATCTTGACACATTTTAGGGGGCATTATTTCTGTACATCTCTAGAACTACCAACTGACTCCACTTAACAAATAGGAGCTATTCTTTGGGAGTCATTAATACTCTTTTATTTATACTATTTTCTTCGTAAAGAGACCAGAACAATTGCACATAATATGGAACGCATGTATGAAGGATTACAAATAAAGCAGCTTTCCATTCTTCTCGAACGTAACTTTATCTTGAAGCTACCTTTACCACGGGAAAATCCCCTAACTATTCCAGGAAGGTGGTAATGAAGTACGTATAAGAGATATATCCCGTCGTCTTAATGGTAGGCAATCGCGCATTTTCACTAATCCGGTTAAGCCTAGGTCATTAAAGAACCATTTTTTGCCGTCGCAAAGTACCAGCTTTCGCCAATATTATGGATTGCTTTGTGTATGTATTATCATACTCTAATAATAGGATGCCAAGAAATGGAGCTTAATGTCAATGAAAAAAATAAAAATGAATAAGCAGCTACATAAAAAATATCTACTACTACTGAAAGCGGAAATCTCTCTCAAGATTATTGAAATTTCAAAAAGAAAAAAAAATGTATAAATGATTTGAATTCTTACCTCTTGAATTATTGCATTTCATTACTTATTTTTACCAATTTTTGTTCTTGTCTATTCACCTAATATTGTCTTTTGTTTCAATATTGTCTCTATCCCGATTGCGTCTACGTCCCAATTTTGTGTCTCCGTCCCGATTATGTCTTTTTAAAAATTTTACCAGAACTTGTCTAATCAATTTTATATATATTCTTTTTTTGTTTTTCTTAGTCTTAAGTTATTTATACATGAGCTTATGCCCAAGCACACGTTTCTGCGAAACTTTTTTGGTTCCATTCGTTTATTGTAGAATATTGTCTTTCATCTACTACTGCTATACTTTTTCTTTTTGCAATAAACTTTGTTATTATTATTATAGCGACAAACTGAATCTACGAGACCTGAAACAAGTTGGAACAACACAGCATTTTATGTGAAATCCTTTTACTTCCCACGCTACTGGAGAGGAAGCATTTTGGCACTGTGACAGTAAAATTTTTTGAAAATGAGATGTTTTTTGGGTGTAATATGGCAAACAATCTAATATGTGTGACGTTGCCATACCGCGACTGATACGTTTTAATGCAATATAGAATGATAACTTACAAAAAAAATGATTAATTGATTGATCAACTATGATCAGATTAAAAAAGCCGAAAGAGAGATTTTCCAACTCGATTTTTTTTTCTAATAATTACGTTTATTGAATATCCCTTAACATGAAACAAGGAGTAGCAGCAACCCTAGAAATGGGCATATTCAATGCTTGAAAGCTCAGTGAACTTGAATAAGTTGGGACTAGTCATTAGCAAATGTTGGAAACAGCATACGTTGTGTTTCTGGAGCTTGTTTATAAGTGGTATGAGCGACTCAAAAGAGGGAATGTGTCGGCTAAGGATGAGCAAATGTCGGGACGTCCTTTGAAAAAACTAACAAAAACTTGCGCAAAGTGCCAAAAATGGTTGGACCAATTGGGCGATTAACGACTCGAGAGCTTGCTTTCATATGCGTCTGTAAAACGAATTTGAATCGATAACACGGGCCCACAAAATAATGCTTGGGGTTCCACTATGTTTTCCCCATGTACATTTTCATGCTGAACACTAATCTGAACTTCTGAAGTCAGAGAGGTCGCTGGACAAATGTTAGAGAATACGCAAGGTGGTGAGTGCTGGGTATCTACCTACATTTTATCGATATATTTTTCCCCCGTAAGCACGCATCTGCAGTCAGAATTGTGAATTACTGGACAAAAAATTAAATAATTCAGCTATTTTGGCATTTAAGGTGGATGTGCATCTCTTTAGAGCACTCTTACAGACGAACATTCACCTTAAATGACAAAATTTTAAATTTACAACTTTTAAATTTACAGTATTCAAAATTTTGTTTGTAGAGCATTGAGTGCCGTACGAGAAATCATCTTCAATTTTGAACAAACAAGACCGCCTACCCAAGGAACATTCAGGGGGGTTTTAAACATTTACATTTCCATTCCTGTTGAAACTCGTGTCATCGCAGGTTTTGAGACTTTGGAAAAATGAGAATTATCGATATTTTCACGCATTTCCGACGTTTTGAAAATTTCGAATACAAAAATTTCTAGGATACCCTTTGAACTTTTAATACTAAAATTTTTGAAAATCAGACCTTTTTTAAGATTTTAGAAGATTTTACAACGAAAATTATCATAACGAATAAATGATCAGGTTTATTCAGTTTTGAAGATTTCAGAATTTTGAAAATTTTTAGAGTACTTAAAGCTTCTAAAAGTTTTAATACTTTTCATCAGAATCCTCAACAAATTTGGAAAGTTGTGGTGGTGCGTTGCATGAGCAGCGCAGAGTCAACTTACTTGACGCCGTTTTTTTTAAATATGGCCCAAATTGATACGGTGCAAGGTTAACTCTAATTTTTCTCAGAATCCATCACTCATATTGTTGCAACCTCATCAAATAGTTTATAGGACATTTATAATTTGTGAAACGGGATTTGAAAATGTAGTCTAAACAAAATCCACCTACTTGACTTCGTTTCTCGACCTACTCCTATCGAACTAAAACCATAGCCAAAACAGTTCAGCCCTCGGCGACTTTATCTGTAAAACGAATGAGGCTCAATTTTATTTTCATTATTATGAAATTCGGGCAAAACCCCGATCCCATTCATTTTCTCCATTGCAGCCCATTCGTATGTAAGCGCTCGATGTTTTTTGAAGTTTTGTTTTGTTTATTGTTTGTCATTGTAAATTGCGACATTGTGGCAAAAGTTTTAGTGATCAGATGTTTTTGGAGTTTATTGTGTGGTTTGTACCGGGAGTCTCACTATATTTTTTTAAATATATTTTTGGCCAGTTAACATGAATCTTAAGTCTAAATTGATGGTTGATCGACAAACAAGATCGTTGCAATTATGGTTGGTGTGTATCTTTTTATAAGGCTCTTATAGATAGATGCACATCCACCAAAAACTTTTTTAATGAATACAAAAAACGCACATTATATAGGTACAAACTCTTTTATTCTAATTCTAATAAAGAAACTATAAAGGTTTAAACAAACTAATATACGTTTTTTATCGAAAAACTTGAATAAAACAAGAGTAGGTACTAATGAGACACTTGAGATTGCATGTTCTGTACTGGTTGGTTGATTCTAGGTCCTGTTTTTGCCAGAACTATCATCTTTCAGCGCTTACAAATGAGTTTTTATGTGAGCTTTTAAATTTGCGTCCAGTATGTAATTTTTAATTGTTTTGAAGAGCCGAGAAAAAGATATAACATTTGCAGAAGACACTTTTTTATTCCAAAGTTGAACCTTTGTAACGAACCTCTGAATATAATCATAATTGCTTATTATAGTATTCTTTCTGCCCTGAAGTTTCAAGTTTAGCTCATTCAAGGAGTCAAACATGTCACTTAAATAAGCCAAATTCCATTGAAATGTGTCATCTTTGAACATTGTCAAGAAATCGTGTTTTTCTTTGAACTCAAGAAAAAGAATTACCTCTTATTTCAATTCATACAGGCGAGCATTTGGTCAGCCAGCGTACTTTTGTCTGGAACAGAAGAACTTTGTGATCATTACACTGATCAACAGCCAAAAAATATCCTAAATAATATCAACAGAATATTACTATTTTTAATGTGCTAAAACCGGAATGAAACTTATTTTTTCAATATTAGTTCAAGTTTTAGAGATACGGTAATTATATGTGTTCCTGCTGTGGCAGTGTTAATATACTGTAATTCACAAGGTGCTACATTTTTATATTCGGCAAGGAAAGATTATGTAATCGGCATGATTGTGTTACGTTATACATACGTGTACTTTATATTGTTTTATATTAGCCATTTTTTCCTCAGTTGGCTGACAGCGTTCATGCAAGATGTCTCGAAAGTGTGTAAACAATCCAGATCAGTTTTGTTACGTGTGTGGTGATGTGACTTTTGCGTCTCAGAGACGGTCTATTACTCCACTAATAACAAAGGCATATCAGCTTTATTTCGGTTGTAAACTAGGTGATCAAGACAAACAGTGGACACCCCACATCTGCTGTAATACATGTGCTTCAAGTCTGAGGAGCTGGTTAAATGGCAAAAAACGCTTGCGCTTTGCTGTCCCAATGGTTTGGAGAGAGCCTACAAATCATATTAATGATTGTTACTTTTGCATGGTACCTTGTGTTGGACAAGCCACAGGTATGTCCAAGAAAAAAAAATCGGTTATTAACTACCCAAACATACCATCTGCGATGAGACCTGTCCCTCACAGTGACGAAAATAGACCGTCTCTATTACTCCACTAATAACAAAGGCATATCAGCTTTATTTCGGTTGTAAACTAGGTGATCAAGACAAACAGTGGGCACCCCACATCTGCTGTAATACATGTGCTTCAAGTCTGAGGAGCTGGTTAAATGGCAAAAAACGGTCTTATGCGCTTTGCTGTCCCAATGGTTTGGAGAGAGCCTACTAATAATATTAATGATTGTTACTTTTGCATGGTACCTTGTGTGGGACAAGCCACAGGTATGTCCAAGAAAAAAAAATCGGTTACCCAAACATACCATCTGCGATGAGACCTGTGCCTCACAGTGACGAAAATCCTATTCCAAAACCCCCAGAATCCTACACTTGCGAATCAGAAAACGAATCAGATCATGGCGATCGAGTGATTCGACAGGAAGAAGATATGCCATCAACGTCAAGAGATCCTGATTTTATACCGAGCACGTCATGCCACCAACCGCACAAAATAACACAGTCAGAATTAAATGATCTTGTAAGAGATTTAGAACTTCCAAAATGTAAGGCAGAGTTACTTGGATCAAGACTGCAGCAGTGGAACTTGTTAGAATACGATGTTTCGGTATGTGTTTTTCGTAAACGCCACAAAGACTTAGAACCATTTTTCAATATGGAGAATAACTTGGTTTTCTGCAGTAACATTAACGGCTTACTGGAGGCTTTAAATATAAACTATAACCCAGAAGAATGGAGATTGTTTATAGACAGTTCAACATTGAGTTTAAAGGCAGTGTTATTGCATATTGGAAATATTTTACCATCTCTTCCTGTAGGGTTTGCAGTTCACATGAAAGAATCATATGACAATGTGAAGTACCTATTGACATGCATAAAATCGGATGAGCACCAATGGCATATTTGTGGCGATTTGAAAGTTGTTGCACTTTTACTTGGGCTGCAGCTAGGCTACACAAAGTTTTGCTGTTTTGTTGTGTGAATGGGACAGTCGGGCAAAGGCACTTTATTACACCAGACAAAACTGGCCTGTTCGTCAATTCCTAGAGCCAGGTCAAAAAAATGTACAGCATATGCCATTAGTAGACTCGAAAAAAATTTTATTACCACCACTGCATATCAAGTTGGGCCTAATGAAAAACTTTGTCAAGGCATTAGATAGAGATGGGTCAGCTTTTCAATACTTGCGTCAGAAATTTCCAAGACTAAGTGAGGCAAAGGTTAAAGAAGGTATTTTTGTTGGGCCACAGATTCGAAATATTTTGAAAGATACACAGTTTGAAAACACTTTAACAGGTATTGAAAAAACTGCTTGGAATGATTTCCGTCTGGTGGTCACTAATTTCTTGGGAAATAGAAAAGCTGACAACTATAAAACCCTTGTCAAAAATATGCTGTCATCGTATCAAAAGATGGGCTGTAATATGTCTCTTAAGATACATTTCCTACACTCACACCTGGACTTTTTTCCTGACAATTGCGGAGCCGTAAGTGATGAGCACGGCGAACGTTTTCATCAGGATATTTCAACAATGGAAAAAAGGTACCAGGGAAAGTGGAATCCTTCCATGCTTGCAGACTACTGTTGGACTCTTGGTAGAGATGCTCCAGAAACGATCCATAAAAGAACAGCAAAAAGACAGCGCATATAGTGATTCTTATAAGTATATGAATCTTGTTACTTTTTTTAATATATCCTTAAAAATAATTTTTTTTTTCTAAACCGCAACTAGTTTTTTTATTTCATTGTCATTTTTGGGTTCACCGCCCCAAAATTAACAAAGAAGAGCACTTTTCCCACAAGATACAATTAAAAAACTAAAATTTGTTGTCCAGTGAATCGAGATCCTCGCAAAGTAAAGTAAATAACCGGCTGTTCAAAGCGCTGCTCTTTTGATATAGTTTACAATACTCATAGCCGAGTCCAAAGTCTAGCGTAATTTCTGTGGCACCGTTTTGGAAGCCAAAGCTTGCCGATGAATAACATAATTTGAACTAACCATTGCGGGATTTTTTTCCTTGAGGTTTTCAGCTAAGCCCAATCGTACACCTATCATTGCAGGTGCGCCATCTGTGCAAAGTCCAATGAGTTTCTTCCAATCCAAATAATTTGTTTCAACAAAATTTGATATTGAATTAAATATATCTTCGGATGTAGTACCTGCTGTCAAGGATTGCGAGTACAAACTCTCTTCTTGAATGATATCTCCGCCGATGTAACGAACATAAACTATTAACTGTGCCCAATTAACGATGTCGGTGGATTCATCGCCACTAACGACAAAAAATGGCGATAATTTTACTTGTTAATTATTTGTGACTTTATGTCTGCTGCAATGTCATCGATTCTGCGCTTGACTCATTTTTTGCTCTGCATCTTCTCCTAAAATTATCTGAGTGGCTTTTAGGACACATGTATTTATTAATTCTTCACCGATAGTATGATGTTTCTTTTGCTTTGCTATCATAAAAGCTATCAAATGAAGCTTTGAGATGCTGCGATACACCAGTGTCGTAAGTTCCCGATTTATCCAGTCTCATCCGCTTGAGTGATTCTGCTTTAGAAGAAAAAAACTCTTTCAACTTCAAAACTAGGAACTGCCCAAGGTTAGCAGAAGTGTGAAAAGTCTCCTCATGTAGATTGTTCCAGGACCTCGGACAAAGAAGTGGTCGTATCGGCCAGCTTTGGATGTACGAATTTCAACATTGGTATGAAAACGAATGTAAGATGTGATACATCGTTGAATTCATAGAAAAAGATGCTATCAGACACAGGGTACAGGTACTTTTAGCTCACCATATAAAAAATAAGGTTGGTGATGGTTTCAAATACCTCAGTGAGCAATGAAATTTTCACAAGTTTCTCAACGGCCCCTAAATACTAAAGCAGCTTCTTCCTGATTTAACCTAAGCCGTATCTCCCACAGATATTAACATCCTTATCTTGGACACCCTGTATAGCGAGGTCGTTGATTGTAAGCGATAATAACATCTGAGCTTGGTGCCACGGTGCGGTGGTGCGGATGGCGACTTGGTGTCGCGGGGCCGCGGTACAACCTTTTTGCATTTTACTGCCACGCAAACGACAAGGCGACAGCGACGCGACGGTGCTTTGGAAGTTTATGCCCTGAGGGTCGTTAACAAAGATGAACGTTGACATACTACGGAACATCTTCGTAAAGTTATAGTTTTATCGCGTACTGATATGAAAATTGTCAAGTGGAAAAACCTGGATCTCATCACTTGCTGTACACAGTACATTACATACCTCGGTGGTGAAGTATGCCATTATTGGCCAAGCACTTTATTATTCTGAGACGATTTACCCTAAATATTCCTGGAATAGGGTGGGGGAGGGTATACCTCAGTTTTTTCATGTTAGTATGTACATATATACGCTCCCAACTCCGGTAATTTTACGCACCTATAAGCCATGCTAAGCTTCGCCCCTAACAAAGACGATTATTATTTTTATTATTACATATTTTACAATTTTAAGAACTGGCGTAACTTAGATAAGCCATACGATGTAAAATAATATGTACATTTTATAATCTCACAAATTGGCGTAACTTCCTCGTGAAATCTAATCTCCTATTAAAATGAGATAAGTCTAATATTATTTTTCTATAACTCAAAGTGTTAGAAACTGACTTATGCCACTTCGTGATATTGAAGAGCAACCTTTTTTAAGTAATAAAATCGACAACTCAATTTTCGCATTTTCTAATATCGTGTTATTGGCAACGATATGGGAAAGGACAACGCTACCAGATGGACGGTAAGTACCCTAGGGCAGGGAAGCACTGTCTATGGACTAATAATATGAGCCAGTTTGACTGACTTGATCCGTTTAATTTCTTTGTTGTACACGTTCGTAGCGATTTCTTGTCGCAGAGGGTTCAACTTGTGCTAAACTTAACCCGTTATGAGCTGATAACCGTGTTGCGTAGGAAATACAGAGTCAACCTACTTGACATCAATTTTTATTATTGTATGTATTATTTTTTATTGCTGCTCTAATAAAAAAGCACAAAAGCATCTCGGTAAGAGTTACGAGGTTTTCTTACTCAGAGTCTTTTCGGAGAGAAAGAAACCTAGTTTTCCCAAAGTCGCTTTTATTTTTTCCTGGTTTTATTTGAAATGGTGAAATAAGTACATCAACATTACCACTTCATCCTCTCTACCCGATGACATATGTAATTAGAATTTCAATATGACGTTTCGTCTCTGGTTTTAAGTCACCAATTTTATTTTTTCTTGTGGACGCGATATTAAATTGTTTATCTCCAGACCATCTATTACTGTTTATTCGATGGGTTAAAAGCAACTCTAGGAAGATTACTCTACCAGGCAATAGACATACTGCAATTTAATTCTATGACACGATCTTTACATGTCTGAAATAGAAAATTTGGACGGTTCACCTAATAAGAGTTCATAAAAATAATGCAAATGCAACGTCTGGCTGATGATAGTATGAAGCAAATGACCAATCTGATAATTTCAAGGCCTACTTGGAAACCTTCTTTTAAAGCTAAGTGTTAGTAATGTAAATGAACACCCACATTTACATATTCTGTGAATCAACATTTGAAACTCTATTTACCTGTGCAAAAAACCAACATGCGTCCGTGAGTAAAGATAATGTCGATGGCTGAGGACAAGAGATGAAACATCATACTGAAATTCTTATTATGCCATCTTATAGAGAAGAAGAAGCAATGCTAATCTATTTTTTATTTTGAAATCAGCTTTTGGACAATTCCGTTTCCTTCGTCGATGTCCGCAAATCCTCGGAATTGTGAAACTTTCTAAATGCCATTTTTTAGCTATCTTAATACGCAAATTTGTCCCTTTCAACGGACATCGTTTCTATTACCGTTCCCGAAATCCCAATGGTGAGGGTCGAATTTGAAATATTATGAAAAAATAGCAAATGAATCAACCTTCTGAATATTTCTAATGAAACAAACACCTTCCTATTTGTCCATTTTCAGCTGACTCTTCGTTCAGATATTTTCCACAATTTACCGTGAAATTTTGAAAATACGTTAATGCAGGGGCGGATCCTGAGAAAAATCTTTGGAAGGGTCAAGGAAGATGAAACGCTTGGATTTGTATGTGTCGGTGAGAATTGATTTTATTAAAAATCCAAACCTAAACAGCAATCTTAGGCATTCAAATCAATTCGATACTTGCTACTTTAAAAAAAAAATATATCCAACAATCCTTCCGATCTAGCCTCAATGTCAAAATTTACACTCAGAAGACAAAGGTGGACTTATTGAATAATATGTGCGGTTTTCCATCTCAACAGATTGATACCGAGACGTACGACGAGGTGTTTAATAATATATCCATGTATTGTCTGCCCAGGAAGAGAAGGTAAAAATATGCAGGTCGGAGTCCAGATCAAAGAAGTCGTGATCTGGCACGAACACATCTCGTCAATAGTGGCATTTTCTGGGAAAAAGCCCAGCACTGCTCACATGTTTGGGATGTTGCTGATCCGACAACATTACCCATGCTCGATGTTCTGTCCATGTCGAACTTTGTACATCCGATATGAATGCTCCTTTGTTCCCTAGGGTATCGAGATTGTATTACAATCTATACAGGGTGACTTTGAAGTTGAGTCATTAATTTTCAGATAATGATTGTAGAAACAAGATAAACCAAAATATGTGTGTAAAAATTAAAAAAAAAAATGTTAACTTGTTTTATAAAGTATCCTCCCGACAAGTATTTCAGTGCGGACCTGTATTTGATCGTGCGGTCTTGGAGCACCGACATGCCCTCCCCTGTGAGGTCTTAAGTCACCTGATTCACGAGCCCTTTGTACTACATTAACAAAGGCACGAGGGGTTGGTTGCACTCGATTGGGAAACCGATCCGCATAAATCCGTGATGCCGCGTAAATAAGAATCATGTCCACAAGTTCAGCATTTTCGTAAACATGTGCCATTTTTGATTTCGTTTGAGCCACGCAACAGACACCACTATTCACTCACGCGTTACCGACTGACACTGACTGTATACAACTGAATAAAATAATTGTAAAAACATCGTTCCAAATTCTTTCGCTTTTTTGTTTCCGATGCGATGAACCGATAAGGCGGATTATATCCGTTGTCGCCAAACACGAGCACATAATATTATTATTGAGACAGGGCGGTACTCAAACTTCCAAAGGGCTATAATTTTGTTACTTTAATTTTACCAGAAAAATGGTAAAGGAAAAAACATTTCTTTTGATCAGATCTACTCACTGTTAAAATAAATGACTCAACTTCGAAGTCACCCTGTATAAGCTCTATTAAACTCAGGCAAGTAAAAAATCGGATTAACAAAGTTTCTTTAAACTCCTTATAGCAGCCGTGGTGCCCTGGCGTTTAGGCGCCTTCGCGGCAGTTTCGGTGTAAGAAATTAATTCACACACCAATTTCGTCCCCACGAAATTCAGCTTGCCAGCATGACCCGTTTAAAAATAAGTAGGGAATAAAGCACTAAGCAATAGCAAGTTATTTAAGTACTATTACTTCAAGAAAGGTATCTGACAGTTACGTCAATTTCTAAAAAAAGGTGTTGGCAAAAAAGTAATAAGCCAGGGTTTTGTTGGAAAGACGATATAAACTTAGGTCAGCGCGAGAGGCTCCATGGAAAGATGTATGTGGCGCAAAAGAACATTGAATCAACATTTGGACCTATTATTCACATGTTCAAAGTATAAACTCACAATTCGTCTATGACTATGCCTAATTGTTGAAAAAAAAACGAAACAATCAAAAACTTAAAAACTGTTAATGCAAGTTGATCGTGATTAACTTTTATCTTGATTTTAATACGCGAAACTGTTAGTAATTTGGTTTGAAATATAGAAAATTGGCGACGTTGCACAGTGGCCTGTTTATTCGGAAACCTTTCAAAAATTAAAAAAACAATGTTTCGGAATGAAAATTATTTCTTATTTTAAAGTTGATGCCTTAAACAATAAGTTGGCCATGTAACCAAAACTTTGCTTAGACTACCTTTACCGTGGCAGATTATTAATCTTGTGTACCATTCGACACTACTTTTTAACGGCAAAACTGGAGAGTCTTTTGTCAGGTAACCAAATAAGTTCGTGAGGTTTTTAGTAGAAAAATATGAACTTTTACTGCGAAACAATAAGACACCATTTATACGTCGAAGTAATTACCATCACATTTAATGACCTTTTTCCAACGTGGAACCAATTTTTGTACGCTGGTATTGTAGAACTGGATTTGGAGTGAAAAATTGGCGGCCTGCATTTATTCCACGATCTCGAGTTGTGAACTGTCGGTGCCTCATACAGTTGTCAAGAGACAAAAAAAAAGTGATAATCACTGGGCAAAATGTCGGGAGAATATGGCGGGTGCGATAACGTTTCCCAGCCGAGTTCAGGAACTTTTCTCGGGTCACTTTTGCGGTATGAGGCTTGGCGTTATCCTGCAAGAATATAACTTTCTTACGATTGATCAAAGAAGGCTGTTTCTGGATGAGTGCTGCTTGTACTCGTTGAAGATGCTCACAAAACAAGTGAGCAGTGATGGTTTGACCCCTTTCCAAAAACTCATAATGGACAATTCCAGTTGCTGTCCACCAAACACACAACAAAACCTGGTTTGAGTGCAAGGAAGCCTTGGGCGTGTCTGGTACCGAATCACTAGCCGACAACCAATGAAACGAACGCTTAGAATTCGAATACAAGATCCATTTTTTGTAGCAGATTAATAACTGATTAAGAAATGGTTCATTAGCGTTGCGTGAAATGTTTGCTGAACAAATGGTAAGACTTAATTTGTTATCATTTGTCAGTTCATGTTGGACCCATTTGCTTTACTTCCTCATCTTTCCTAGCTGATGAAGATGCAAATGAATAGTTTTAGAACTCCTTCTGAATATTTCTGCAAGTTCTTGGCCTGTTGACCTGGAATTTGCGTCCACAACCTTTCAAGATCCTCGTTGTTCATGATGTTTGGCCTCCCTGAGCGCGGATCATCGCTCATACTGAGATCTCCCAAAGACATTTTTTTTAACCACACTAACGGTGTCATCTCCGAATGCGATACATATTTTTCGCGCCTCCGCTGCAGCTTTTGTACCAAGTTTGTACTCATACAGTAAACAACTCCGAATTACTGTTTTATTCGTCGCCACTTTCGATTATTAAAGCTAGGAATGTAACAAGTTTCAGCAACTTTTATTGTGTGTGAGAGAAGAAGGATTCATACTAAAGTGACAATAGGTAACAAACAATCGCTTTCCATCAACAACTACATAGCAATGTGCGATATACAGCAACCGCACGAACTAATTTGGTTACCTGATATCATCCGTTGTGTTGTATATCAAAGATTTTTAAAATCTGAATGATGAATCATAATGAAGCCCGAATTTTCATTAATGTTAAAACTGTCATTGTTGTTGTTATCATGTACACCGTGGGTCGAACTGACCACTATTCTTAGCTTCACTTCTTTATATTAGTATTATTCAGATATCTTTAACACGGTTCCGCCCCTCGCCCCAATTGGAATAAATTATGCTTGTGGACCTTGTACTTCCAGATAAAATATAATGTTAGCGTTTGGTAACTTTTGCAAGCTATTGAGAAATATATCCTTTTATACTGTCATAATGTTGCATGTGGAACTGCTCAGCTTGTGAGCTCCAAATGCTCTTATAGAGACAGGATAACCCCAGATCTGAAATTATCGACCCGAAAGACCTTGTTTTACTGAAAATCATACAAATGCGGTAGAAATTGTAATTTTTGCCAACTTTTCGGTATTCTGTGCGTTGGGCTTTGGCCACGTTGCCGCATCTTCGCAGGTCGTTCGGATTCGGCCCTACAAGAGGTGGGGGTTGGTTCACGTCAAGCCGTGCCACGCTGGGAGACGCGAGCCCCAAGATGGCATTTCCACTCTCGACTTAGTCGTAACATCATCTTCGCTTTTTCTTCCGCTGCCGTACGAAGGTACTACTGACCAGCAACTACCTAGCCGGACTCAATCCTTCTCAGCGATCAGTCGCGCTCTGACTGCAGTCGAGTTCACGTCGTGCGAAGTTCGCGTCACTCCAAGTGTTTGCCATTCAGCAACAAGTGTTCGCTACCCTTGAGGCCCGCGTGTCGCTGGATATTAACATTAACTTTAGTTGTGCGTTCGTTAACGGAAGTGAATCATGTCGGTGGTAAAGACAGGTAAGCGACCGCTACGCTCGCTAACCGCTCATCAAAAGTTGGATGCCATACGTAGGGTGCATGGCGGTGAAACAAAGGCGTCTGTTGCTAGGGATATCGGAGTCCCAGAATCAACCCTCAGAGGTTGGTGCAAGAACGAGGGCAAAATCGCATACCTGTCTCGTCAATCCAGCCCTGACACAGACGAATCGCTCAATTACACCATTTCCAAGAGGCCAAAGGTTGAGGATCAACCTTTCAACCTAAAACCGCAAACTTCACAATTTACAAGCCGAATGACAGAGAGCGAACGCTGTAGGGATGAATTGGCCCGTATGAACAGTTCTCCCTCCAATTTGACAGCCTTCACAGCTAACATGCTAGCGCAATGGAACGCATTGGTGATGCAGAAGGCTTTGCAACAACAGGCCAAGACCTATGTCACAGCAGACACCAAGCCGATATATTATAATCAATTGACCGATGAACCTCAAGCTGCCACTTTATCTCCTCCAGTTCAACCTCAACCTTTGCCTCAAATAGTCCGAGTACCTCACCAACAAGCCGCTGAAAATCTCTCAGTGCACAATGTAAAACAGAAAAAAAACACCAATAACAAGGTGCGATCAGTTTTAGATAACCTGTTGTTCAACGTTGCTGTGAATACAAATGAAACCAGAGTGGAAGAAGATACTTTGACCCGAATTGAAGCCGTGCAACATGGTGAGAAATTTCTCGAATGGCTGGAAACCTGCAGTGATCCATCCATAACTGCCATGCAGATCATACAATTCAGGACCTTGTTGCATAACCTCAAATTAGGGGCATATAGGAAGAGCGGGGATCTGCCAGCTAGATCCAAAGTGAAACGGAAGTAAGATGATTTGTACAGCCAGTTGTTCCATTGTCTGCGTTCAGTTTGACCGGAAACGTCAGAATTACATTTCGGAATAGCTCAGGAACGTTAGGCTTTTTCTGTAGTCTAATATTCCTGGGTTATTGCGAACGAGTGCGGTCGCGGATAAATAGTTTTAGTTGTTTCTACATTAAGAAATCGGTTAACATAATGTTTATCCACCTGTGTATCATGGAAAGCAGAGGAATGGTTTCCTGGCTTTCCTTAAAGTACTGAAATTGATTTATGCCTGGATGTCTGTTAGGCCGGCCGCATATAGTTGGACTTTCGATTTGGAAAGGTCAGTAATATTAGACGCGTTTTACTAAAACATAATGGCGGTTGTGATTTTTCAGAAAAAAATATCTATTACCCCTGGGCTATTTCAAATCGGAACTCCGCATAGGTCTTATGGCCACTCACATTACCGCATATGTAAACATTGCCATTATTTGATATTGCTGTCATGATTTTTTCTCAAATATGGTTAACGTTTCAAAATTATTGTTTCTCGTTGTTATTTAAAATCAAAATCACTTACCCTACCGATTCCAGCAGGCTTACTCCTGTTATATTAATCATATCGAAAAAATATAGAGCGACAGTCCGCGATCGCTGCACCTGTGCATGTCACCAACACAGGTAAGAACGATCAGAAAATATGCAATTTGGATAATGGTTACTGTGGCCGGTAGCAAAGATACATCAAATTCGTTAAACTATGAAGCCCAATTTGTTTTAATTTTTCTTCAGAATGATAGAAATGACGTCATCAATTGCAAGATAGCACAGTTTCAACCTCATGGCAGACATCCCGAAGCATAAGAGATTGGAGTACGAGGTACTATTTTATATACATCTTTTACCTGTAGCCACTATCCAAGTTTCATAGTCGCTGATCGTTCTTACCGTAAATACCTACAGTAAATATGAATAAGAGAACTATATATGTGTATAATTATATAGTTCAGCACTGTAGGCGTAATCGGCCCATAGCTTGAGCGGCCATAACCTTATATTAAATGTTACAAAAGATGAGGTTTTTTATAACCCACTATTTTTTCAGCTGTTTTAAAAATGCGATGTGTTTAAAACATATATTTTGTATTAATTTAGGTTTACATTGATTCGTTATTTACAACTGTCTTCAGTCCAAGACATCATGTAAATCAAAATTCTATTGATCGTACAAGTCCAAAATGTATCATCTGTATCGTTCAAGTTACAAACAATATTTAGATAATAGCCGCAACAGATGCAACAAGTCAATATGAAAATATAATTTGAATATTTGTGATCTGAGATTGATACAAAACTGTTTGTGAATATATGGTCTTCAGTGCCATATTTTCGTGAAGATGTTTTCTCGAATATTGTGTCTGAAGTTTGTGTGAAGGCCACTTCACAACATTAAGTAACATGTATTCAAAGTTTGAGAAGGTTAGATAAACTTAGTCAGTTCATTATTTATTTGCTTTGATACTCATAGTTGTGGAATTTTTTGTAAAGCCATAGTTAATGTTGGTTGTTGTTATACTAATTATCGTATGGTCATTGTAAATATTTTGTTACGAATGTCTGCATCGGGTAGTTTCTAACGCCAAATATAGTTTTTTGTTTGCAATAAAGTGTTAGTTCCGAAGTCTGATAAGATCTCATTTTTTCCAAAATGTGATGTGTACTTAGGTTTAGGTGTTATTTGTACATAGTGAAAATTTATCGGATATTTTTATACCATAAGCCATACAATAGGCTGTTTTAGCTGCATACCAAAGACTTTTAGTTGTAAGGGTTATTCAATTTTTATTTTATTGTATTAAAAATTCTTACGTGATAGCTAACGTTTCTAGAAGTCTGGATTTTGAAAAATTCTATACCACAAGGCAAGAATAAATTCTCTCGTAATTCAAACCTGTCTTTGATTACCTATCCTGCGGCATATATATTTACAAGTTAATAATCGCAAAAAAAAAAATACGAAAAACCTCATTTCCGCTGGTTAAAAGACTTAAAATACCAGATTATATTGTTGGATAGGAGGTTTTGATATTTCACATAATATCTTCAGCGCTAAGAAATAAACAGCACGACTTACAGGGATATAATACGTTCTTAAAACCAAAAGTATATCAACTAATAATTTGTATCCTATGCTTTTTTCCAAAACAAAGTTGAAAGACCATAATTTAACAGCAATATCGACCAACATCAGGTAAATTGGAACTCGAGATATGTTTATATCTGAGCTATAGGTATATAGTGCTTTTCCTACTTATTTCTAGAATACGTCAAGGTAGCAAGTTGAAATTTGAGGTTGAACACGTGAGGCCTTATTTTGAAGCTCCTTATATTTCCTAATCCTGGAATACAAAATCTCTATCTCCAAAATGGTGGAATGGCCAACAGTCAAGAGAAAGTGCTTTGGTATATTAAGTCACGTTCTACTCAACAACCAGTAATCAAAACGCTATATATGTATTTCTGTTTCCGAATGTAATAAAATATGACTTATTTCATATTATAAGATTGCCAAAATCTGTCAATGTTTAAACATGATATATTATGTTTTATTACACACTCAAAAGAAGGAGGTTAACATAACGTACTGTATATAGCATTTTGGTGATTGGTTGTTGAGTTATTCAATGTACAGAGACGCTCAACTTTGACAGCCTGTCAGCACGTCATTTTAAAAACTAGCTATTTTATTTTGTATGGTTATAAAATACTCATAAGGAGCTGCAAAATGATATATATATATACAGGGTGGGGCATAACTGTCTCCCTATTTTCAAAGCTTAATAAAACAAATGTTATTTGGAATACTATGGATTTATTTTGAAATCTTAAAAGTGCAACTCAAACAGTTTTATTTTATGTGGTTTTGAAAATAATATCAGCAAGGTGCTTTCCACCATTATCACAGCATTGCCGCAAGCGCTTTCTGAAGTTTTGCATAACTCTAACTAACATTGCTTGCGGTATTCGGCCAATTTCCAGACGGATTGCCTCCTTCAGCTGTGGTAAGGTCCTTGGACGATATTGAAAGACTTGAGCCTTAAGATAGCCCCACAGAAAGAAATCGCAAGGCGACAAATCCGGGGAGCGCGCAGGCCAAGGAATATCGCCTCTAAGGGAGATCAAGCGTCCGGGGAACAGTTCTCTCAAAATGCCTAATGATGCTCGGGATGTGTGGGCTGTCGCCCCATCCTGCTGAAACCAGGCATTCTGCACATTGAATTCTGCAAGAGCTGGGACAAAAAAATTCTGAATCATCGCTACGTAGCGTTCCGAGTTGACGGTGACAGCACGATTACCTTCTTCAAAAAAGTAAGGCCCAACTATCCCAGTTTCTGACACGGCGCACCAAACTGTGACTTTCTCACTATGCAGAGGCTTTTCGTGTATCTCTCTTGGGTTTTCGGCACACCAGAACCGAAAATCCCCGGACGCTTGATCTCCCTTAGAGGCGATATTCCTTGGCCTGCGCGCTCCCCCGAACTTCAGAAAGCGCTTGCGGCAATGCTGTGATAATGGTGGAAAGCACCTTGCCGATATTATTTTCAAAACCACATAAAATAAAACTGTTTGAGTTGCACTTTTAAGATTTCAAAATAAATCCATGGTATTCCAAATAACATTTGTTTTATTAAGCTTTGAAAATAGGGA
Organism: Acanthoscelides obtectus; assembly: GCA_963669975.1. Lineage (NCBI taxonomy): Eukaryota > Metazoa > Arthropoda > Insecta > Coleoptera > Chrysomelidae > Acanthoscelides > Acanthoscelides obtectus. The sequence continues at coordinate 87,691,128 of CAVLJG010000006.1, read as the reverse complement.
GACAGTTATGCCCCACCCTGTATATATATATACAGGTAACATTCATTCAAAAAGCATTCCAAGCGGTCATCTGAATTTTTTTGCTTCCACATTTACGCATCAATTTCATAACCCCACATTTTAGCTTGCTAGTTTAACTGATTCAAAAAATAAGTAGTGGCCGCATTTTTGGAAAGCATAGTGGTAAAAAATAGTAGGAGAGAAGCTTGTGGTGGGGATAGTTATTAGAAATGTTAAGAGTTATTAAAACGATTTGATTTTAAGTTTTGGATGTTTGAAAGGGTAGTCGAAAAGAATGTTTTGCTTGAAAAGTTACGTAATTTATTCGAGGTAGTTTCTAGAGGCCAACTTATCATCTTGTATTAACTACGAGGATTCCCTCATTTTGGGTCTTATTTCTCAATGACTACTTCCGAGTTCCTCCTCGAGGAAATTATGTGACAATTATTCTACAATCCTCAAGATTGTCAAGTTAATAAATGTCTTATCATAGCAGAGATTCGACCATTAGACGTATCTACGGCTTAAATTTATAGACGTGCCTCGAGGGTTGAGGGCCATTTGAGGAATGATCTCTTTGAATTTTAACCGAAGAATGCCGCCCCAACGAACGTTTTTCAACATTTGCTTTTTATGTTGTAACAAGTGTCATCAGAGGTTTTCAGAATTTGGAAAAATTTCAAATTATCGAAATTTTCACGTATTTTCAACATTCAAAATGTTTAGATACCAACGTTTTGTGAATACTGAAAATTAAAAATTTTCAAAATCACATTATATGTCGCTTAAATGAAACCTGCGTACCTGATAAAAATGTCAACCAGACTTATGAATTACCCGACGGCATGTTCTCGTGAAACATTTCCTGCTGCTTCTTCATTCCATTTTGGTGTTATGTCCCTTACAGTACTCAGACGACCAGCTTTACAAATACGTACAAGAGATCTTTGCATTCTAGGACTGATCTTGCATAGCCTACCAACACCGTGTGTTGAAGCTTGAGTTGAACCTGTGTTTCCAGACTTTTATACAGTATCTGCCACCGTAGACTTTGCGACATTTATTTGTTTAGCAATATCTCAAGAATTCTTTCCTGGATGAAAAAATTTTGTAATTAAAACTCTGACTGCACCGCTTGTTGCTTTACCATGCGACATTTTAGAGCAAATTAATTTACAGAATTGATTCTCAAATGAAAACGTCAAATTGTACCCACTTTTATGTTTCCATGGCCTAATATTCATGTTGCGTTGTTATCAATATTAGTTTGATTTTATCAATCACATCATATTACTTGAACTTGAACAGTTTTGTGAATAGAATAGTAGGAGAGAAGCTTGTGGTGGGGAATATTGGTTTCTCAGTTATAAACACAAAACAAAGAAATTTATAACAGAGGTAACACGTCATTGTGATACAATGTAAATAACACACAATTTTTCTAAAGTACATACAAAACAAATATTCATAGACAACAAACAACAACAGCGATATTAATGCTTACGGTTTCACTAGAGCACAGAACTCTTCAATACTATATGGTTCCATATCGCATATATATTTATGAATGCTTTTTTTGAATATAGTGAATGCTGAAATGGATTGAAGATGTCGAGGTAAAGCATTGTAAAGGTTCAGTGCAGAGTAATGTGTACATTTTTCTGTAGAATTTAGCTTATGTGATGGGAAGAAGTATTTCTGACTTTTGCGAGTATTGTAACTATGGTTGAAGACGTTTTTTCCAAACTTTTCTTTATGGCTAAAGATAAATAGTAGAGTGTTATAGATATAAATTCCCGGTAATGTTAACAAGCGGTTGACTTTAAATACACTTCTACATGACTCTCTAGGTTTCATTTTGAACATTGTTCTTATTATCCTCTTTTGTATGATAAAAATTGTATTGGCTGCAGGACTTTTACCCCAAAGTGTTATTTGATAAGACATAATAGAATACGCAAGCCCATAGTAAGCAGCCTGCACGGCTTGCAAGGGCAGGTGACAAGTGAGTACCCGTAGTGCATAGCATGCTTGATTGAGTTTTGAAGCCATACTCTCAATGTGCTTATCAAACTTAAGACAGCTATCGTAGGTGACACCTAGGAGGTTTGTATCGCTTTTGATACATAGAGGTTCATTAATTAATGGTAGTTCTTTGGTGGCATGGCTTGACTGAAATACAACACGTTTTTTGTATGTTGAATGCTAACTTATTCATCTGCAGCCAGTTTTGAATATGGTTTATTTGTGTCTTTATCAAGATTCGGATATCAGACGTTCCTTTATATGGTATCAGAATAGTTATATCATCTGCATAGATGAAACTGAGATTTTGCGTGTTTTTCGTGGTGGTGGATATATCATTAATATAAATAATAAACAATGTTGGGCCCAGTGTACTGCCTTGAGGAACACTAGTACTATATGTCCGAGGACTAGATGTTATTCGTTTCCCGGTTTTGTTCAAAATTACTTTCTGTATTCTGTTACAGAGATAAGATTTGAGCCAGTAGTACGCATTCCCGCGTATACCATATTTATATAATTTGTTTAGCAATATTTCGTGATCAATGCATATGCATATGATAATATGATCTGCAAACAATATATTTCACTGTCTTATAAAAGAAAAACAATAAATTGTTAGCCTTACAAAAATGAATATTTTTGTGTCAGGGCTCGTACTATCAAAATTAAAATAGATCTGCCCTTGCACAACCAAATATTTTGGTTCCAACGGACCTTATACGGCAGGTTAAATATATCCATTAGCTCATAGAGATTATGTGAAACAATTTAAATTAATTATGTGAAGTCACTTATTACGTTTTCTTTTACGTTTATTGTACATCTTTGTTTTTATTTTATGTTCATAAAAGCTATGAAAATCATAATATGTTAACAAAAAAAAAATAAAAAGTGGTGTGTGCTGGGGGTCCCACTATAATTTTCCCATATATTTTTTCTGGCTAGCACGAAGTCAGAATTGGAGGTTGCTGGACAAATAAAAAAGTAATTCAGACAAGATCAGAGATTTTAGCATTTAAGCTGGGTGTGCATCTCTGTAGAGCACCTTCATCATAAATGACGAAATTTTGATATTCAAATAAAATAAAAAAAAAATAATAATAATATTAATAGAACTCATTTGCAGCAAATATACATGGTATGTCGCATTAATTTTGAACTGAAATTTAAAATAAAATAAACTATAATATGCATCTATCAACAATCAAATAATCTTACATCAAGCATTTGCTGCAACTTAAATTGAATAAAGACATTTTTTATAACTATGAAGACAAATGTAACATGTGATATATCGTTGAATTCACAGAAAAGGGTTTACTTTTTTTCGGACCATATAGAAAATAAACACATGGTAAAAACACCATCATGTAGTGCCTAAAATACCAATGGAAAAGTTTCATTAGTTTTTTGATATCCCTCAAAAAAAGACAGAAAAAATAAAAGTTATCTAGTGAAATATTAGTTTCTCCCGAATACCTCAGTAAGCCATGAAATTCGTCAGAGGTTTTGTCATTGTGGTGGTTGTAAATCTCGTTAGAGACCTCTTAGATGCACATCCACCATAAATGACAAAATTATATGCATAGTCATAACAATATAACATTTTTTGTTCGTTAATCCGATTTTTAAACTGCCAAAGGTTAGTAGGACTGGAAAAACTCTCTTCATACAGAGTGTTCCACGATATAGATACCCTAGGGACAATGGAGCTGTCGTATTGGCCAGCTCTAAAAGTACAAAGTTCGGCATGGTTGGGATGGGAGTCGAGCGGGTTTGTCTGGCAGGCTATCGCGCGGCGACGTCGTGGAGGAGAGCTCTGAGGAGCAAAGCCCATTGGAGTAGCGGTAGGAGGCCGAAGTGCGTAGTGCTGAGACGGTTGAATTCATAACAGCAGGATGTCCAGCACTCACAAATGTTGATTATCTGCGACGTCACAACCTCACTACAGGTATTACTTATCTAACAGTAGTACTCAAACACCACCTAATAGACACCGAAGAGCCGTATTATAAGTACCAGCAACAGACAGTTATGCGAGTAGATACGGTGGAACCATACTTCTACCTAACCTTACACACAAATAAAGCCATTCTCGCGAATAGGCCAGATATACTGCAATATTATTAGGCAAACGCAAACATCGGTAGCGCTCGAAACATATCGCACTGTCCGTACATTTTTACATCTGCCAAATGAAAATCAGAGAAGCAGGGTTTGCATACGCTCCTGACTAAGTTTCATACTGAGAATAACAAGGAAAAAATCATAGTGATAATAGGATTTATTGGCAGCTGATGCACATGAAATTTTAGATCAATTGGGCGATTAACGACTCGAGAGCTTGCTTTCATATGGGTCTGTAAAACGAATTTGAATCGATAACACAGGCCCACAGAATCAAAAAGTGGTATGTGCTTGGGGTTCCACTATGTTTTCCCCATGTACGTTTTCATGCTGAACACTAATCTGAACTTCTGAAGTCAGAGAGGTCGCTGGACAAATGTTAGAGAATACGCAAGGTGGTGGGTGCTGGTTGTCCACCAACATTTTATCGATATATTTTTCCCCGGTAAGCGCGAATCTGCAGTCAGAATTGTGAATTACTGGACAAATAAGAAAGTAATTCAGCTATTTTGGCATTTAAGGTGGATGTGCATCTCTTTAGAGGACACTCTTAGAGATGAACATTCATCTTAATTGACAAAATTGGAAATTTACAACTTTGAATTCTTCAGTATTAAAAATTTTGTTTGTAGAGCATTGAGTGCCGTTCGAAAAAGCATCTTCAATGTTGAACAAACAAGACCACCTACCCAAGGAACATTCAGGGGGGGTTTTCAACATTTGCATTTTCAATCCTGTTGAAAGACGTGTCATCACAAGTTTTGAGAATTTGGAAAAAATCAGAATTATCGATATTTTCACACATTTTCGACATTTTTAAAATTTCGAATACAAAAATTTTTAGATTTGAAAATTTTTAATACTGAAAATTTCAAATTTCTGAAATTTTTGAAAATCAGAATTTATTTAAGTGTTTAGAAGATTTTACAACAAAAATTATCATAACGAATAAATGATCAGGTTTATTCAGTTTTAAAGATTTCACAATTTTTAAAATTTTTAGAGTACTTGAAGCTTCCAGAAGTTTTAATACTTTTTATCAGAATCCTCAACAAATTTCGAAAGTTGTGCTGGTGTGTTGCATGAGAAACGCAGAGTCGTCAACTTATGACGCCGTTTTCTTTTTTAAATATGGCCTAAATTGATACGGTGCAAGGTTAACTCTAATTTTTTTTCAGAATCCATCACTCATATTGTTGCAACCTCATCAAATAGTTTATAGGACATTTATAATTTGTGAAATGGGATTTGAAAATGTAGTGTAAACAAAATCAACCTACTTGACTTCGTTTCTGGACCTACTCCTATCGAACTAAAACCATAGCCAAAACAGTACAGCCCTAATATCAGGAAGGCAGAAACTCGGCTACTTTATCTGTAAAGCCAATGAGGCTCACTTTTATTTTCATTAATATGAAATTGAGGCAACGCCCCAAGCGCAAGAAGGACAAAACACTATCTGTCACCGGCGATTCCGCTTTTACTACGATCCCATTCATTTTCTCCATTGCAGCCCATTCATATATTTATAAGCACTCGACGTTTTTTGAAGTTTTGTTTTGCTTATTGTTTGTCATTGTAAATTGCGACATTGTGGCAAAAGTTTGAGTGTTCAGATGTATTTGGAGTTTATTCTGTGGTGTGTAGTGGGGGTCTCACTATATTTTTTTTAATGTATTTTTAGCCGGTCAACATAAATCTTAGTCAAATTTGATGGTTGCTGGACAAATAAGATATTCAGACGAGATCTTTGCAATTAAGGTGAGTGTGCATCTTTTTACAAGGCTCTTATAGATAGATGCACATCCACCAAAACCGACAAAATTTCTGACAATTTATCACAGGGTTTCCCAACCTTTTTCTTGTTGAGGTTCCCCGGACTATAATTTATATTATCATGCCCCCCCTTTACTTTTTAATTAAATACAGAAAACGCACATTATATTGGTTTTATTCTAATTCTAATAAAGAAACTTTAAAGGTTTAGATAAACTAATAAATGTTTTTTATCGAAAAACTTGAATAAAACAAGAGTAGCTACTAATGAGACACTTGAGATTGCATGTTCTGTACCAGTTGATTGATTCTAGGTTCTCTTTTTGCCAGAACTATCATCTTTCAGCGCTTACAAATGAGTTTTAATGTGAGCCTTTAAATTTGCGTCCAATATATTTTCAATCGCTTCGAACAGCCGAGAAAATGATATAACATTTTCAGAAGAAACTTTTTTATTCCAAAGTTGAAGCTTTGATATGAACCCCTGAATATAATTAGCATTGCTTATTATATTGTTGTTTCTGCCCTGAAGTTTCAAGTTTAGCTCATTCAAGTAGTCAAATATGTCAGTTAAATAAGCCAATATCTCCATCATCTTTGAACATTGTCAAGAAATCGTGGTTTTCTTTGAACTCAAGAAAAAGAATTACCTCAATGTTTCTATCAACACCATCAAGATAAGCGCGGACAGACTGGCTCGGATACATTTATCAGGTGAGACAAAATAACATTTATCGGGTGAGACAAAATATTAAATAATACTGAACAATCCTAACATATATTATAATTATATTTCACACATCATAGGATTTCCCGTATATTTGTATTTAAAACTTAAATGAGGTGCTTTCGATACGCGTCTCGTTTTGTTCCTGCTGCAACGGTGTCACGGTGGGCTCTGCCGCGCATATATCGTCGTCCATAACACGAAGTGGCGTTTTTCAGTTTTTCCAATTTTACAGGAGAGCGTCTTAAATATACTAAGTGACATATAAATCCGAACACCCAGTTTAAATGGTTTTATTCTAATAAAATTTTGTATTACTTAATGAAGCATAATAAGTAAATGATAAAAATTTCAAAATGATTTCACTGCTTTAAAGCCCTTTCACCTTTAGTAATGTGTGGATGCACCCTGATGTGCTACGCATTCTCCAACGCGCCTAGGCATGCTTCTGATCAGGTGGTCAATGTCCTCCTGTGGTATCTCATTCCAGGCAACCACCAACTCCTCTCGAAGTGCTTCTAGAGTCTGAGGAGGACGTTGCAAATTGAGCAATCTCCTACCCATCGTATCCCACACCTGCTCAATTGGGGATAAGTCGGGAGATCTTGGTGGCCATGGTAACAATGTAACATCATTATTTTGAAAGAAGTCTATTGTGACTCTTGCAACATGTGGTCGGGCATTATCTTGTTGGAAAGTTGGATCTGCCAGGGTGTCAAGATAGGGTAAAAGATGGGGTTCTAGAACTTCGTGGATATAACGCTGCGCGTTCATGTTACCTCTGATGAGGATTAAAGGTGACCTGGAACCATAAGCTATAGCACCCCAAACCATAACTCCAACAGTGTGATGAACATGTCTTTCAACAAAAAACTGTGGATTCCTCCTTTCAGCACGTCGCCTTCTAACCCTGGCACGACCATCGTGCATGCCTAAACAAAATCGAGACTCGTCACTAAAGACAATACTGTTCCATTCCTGATCCCAGAGTGACCGTTGTCTGCACCACTCAAGGCGATTACGTCGGTGTTCTCGAGTTAAAGGGAGGACCCAGTGTGGCCGGTATGAAAACAAGCTAAAACTTCTCATTCGTCGGTAAACACTTCGCATGCCAATAGGTCTTCCGTGTTCTGCAAACCATTCATTTGCAATGGACCTGGTAGTGGAGAAACGGTCCCTTAAGGCCAATAATCTTAGGCGGCGATCTTCATGGTCTGTTGTTCTACGGCGGCATCCAGTGCCCCTTGCTCTTTGCGTGCGGCCTTCTCGAAGCCATGCCTGACAACACCTAACCACAGTGTCTACACTTCTTTGCACTCTAACTGCAATTGCCCGAAAAGAAAGTCCAGCTTCCCGAAGTCCCACTATACGGCCCCTATCAAACTCACTAAGTTGACGAAATCGTACAGGTCTCCGTACTCTAGGCATCGTAACCGATCGTAAAGGATGTCAAGAACCAAAATCGGCCAACGTTGATTCTTTACTGCGACTGAAATATTCATTTTTAGGGCGCTAGTGAATTAAAAAAAGCAGTATAAAAATCTGAATGTCCAACTGATAAGGCTGAAAATTTTTTCACTTGTTATTTACAGTAAGATAAATACATTCACCAACTTTTATTAAAATAAAACCATTTAAACTGGGTGTTCAGATTTATATGTCACTTAGTATATTTTCACGAGATTTGAGTTATTGCGGACAAAAAGGTGTTATCGCAAAATGATTGAATTTGTGGGTACCTATATCTGCTCATGCTTACAAGCTTTTCAAAAATGAACAAGGATTACCCCATTTTTTATTTTGTGTCCAAAATTTCCAAAAAAAGTATATACGTCATTTTGTGAAATTAAAAGGACGTAATTCATAGAATAAAGATTTACGTCCGTGGTGTATTTAAGTGATGAAAAACAAAAACACATGAAATTTCAAAAAAATGTTTTATCACAAGACAAAATGGTTACAAAATGGGGAACCGTGAATATTATGGCGAAATCAGTATACGCAGTATATAAAACTATGTAACGCCCTACAAAAGTTACACAAGCAAAATACTCACTCAAATAATAATATCTGTTAAAGATGCACAAAATAATAATAATTAGTATTTCATTTGCTCATGAGGAAGATTTAAATAGAATCAATGATATTCTTGTAAACGAACGAACGGTACATCTCTTTCACACAGCGACTTCAAATGCATATATTTTTTCGTAGTACTTTTTCTTGGCTCTGCACTCAGAACTTTGAGGGCAATATTTTTTAACTTAAGTTTTTGTCTTTTTAATCGTAAAAAGCTGTATTCGTACTGAAGATGAAGTTAAAAAGATAGATACGTCACAGAGCGTATAGTGATAAATAAAAAACTAAAATTTTATTATATAATATTTTATAATCTCACAAATTCGCGTAACTTAAGAGTTAAGCTCGCTCGTGAAACTTAATTTCCGATTAAAATGAGATGTCTAATATTATTTTTCTATAACTCAAAGTGTTAGAAACTGACTTATGCCACTTCGTGATATTGAAGAGCCGCCTTTTTTAAGTAATAAAATCGACAACTCAATTTTCGCATTTTCTAAGATCTTGTTATTGGCGACAATATGGGAAAAGACAACGCCACCAGATGGACGGTAAGTGCCCCTAGGGCAGGGAAGCAATGTCTGTTGACCAATTATATGGGCCAGTTTGGCTGACTTGATCCGTTTAACTTCTCTGTTGTACACGTTCGTAGCTATTTTTTGTCGCAGAAGGTTCAAATTGTGCTAAACTTAACCCATTATGAACTGATAAGCGTGTTGCGTAGGAAATACAGAGTCAACCTACTTGACATCAATTTTTTTCTTCGTTCGTGGGCAGATAATATATGCAAATATTGTTAAATACGTTTATTGCTGCTCTAATAAGAAAGTACAACAGCGTGAAAAATTTATTTTGCAATATCAAAGTAGTTTTTTATACACGTTCATAGTTGACTTTAAAATAAGTACATCAACATTACCACTTCTTCCTCTCTACCCGATGACATATGTAATTAGAATTTCAATATGACGTTTCTTCTCTTGTTTTAAGTCACCAATTTTATTTTTTCTTGTGGACGCGATATTAAATTGTTTTTCTCCAGACTATCTATTATTGTTTATTCGATGGGTTAAAACCAACTTTGGGAAGATTACTCTATCTATGAAACTATCTTTACTACACCAAATGACTGAAATAAAAAATTTGGACTGTTCGCCTAATGTAAGTTCATAAGAATAATGCAAATACAACGTCTAGCTTATGATAGTATGAAGCAAATGACCAATCTGATAATTTCAAGGCCTACTTGGGCAGCTTCTTATAAAGCTAAGTGTTGGTAATGTAAATGAACACCCACATTTAGATATTCTGGGAATCAACATTTGAAACTCTATTTACCTGTGCAAAAAACCAACATGGCGTCCGTGAGTAAAGATAATGTCGATGGCTGAGGACAAGAGATGAAACATCATACTGAAATTCTTATTATGCCATCTTATAGAGAAGAAAAAGCAATGCTCGTCTACCTTCTATTTTGAAATCAGCTTTGGGACAACTCCGTTTTTTTCGTCTCTATCCGCAAAATCCTCGGAATTGTGAAACTTCCCAAATGCCATTATCTTAATACGCAAATTTGTCCTGCTCAACTGACATCATATCTCCTACCGTTCCCGAGATGCCAATGGTGAGGATCGAATTTGAAATATTATGAAAAAATAGCAAATGAATCAACCTCTTGAGTATTTCTAATGAAACAAACACCCTCCTATTTGTCCATTTTTAGCTGACTTTTCGTTCACATATTTTCCATACTTTACCATGAAGTGTTCAAAATACGTTAATGCAGGGGCAGATCCTGAGAAAAATGTTTGGAAGAGTCAAGGAAGATGAAACGCTTGGATTTGTATCTGTCGGTGAGAATTGATTTTATTAAAAATCCAAACCTAAACACCAATTTTAGGCATTCAAATCAATTCGGTACTTGCTACTTTAAAAAAATATATATCCAACAATCCTTCCGATAACAATAATAATATTATTCATTACCAATTAGACATGTATAAAGCATGTATAGGGTTCGTCAACAAACAATTTACAGTATGTATATACATAAAAAAAACAAACAGTAAAATGACAAGCAACAACAAACAATAGCTTAAATTAGATATTTTAAAATTTACACCATAGGCTAACAACAGCAGATAAAATAGATTAGCTTTCCAGCAGTTAAAATTAATAAATTAACAGAAGTACAATATAAAAATATGTATATAAAAGGATAAACAATAAATGGATAACAAACAATACCAAAAAAAGAACATCTAAATATTCACAAAGTCACTGATGAAGTCTTATTAATAAAGTAGGTTCTTAACTCAGCTTTAAAATTATTTAAGCAGCTAACTGTCTTAATATACTCAGGCAGCTTATTGAATATCTTTGGTTCTAAGATAGAGGGAGATCTACTACCCAGCTTACATCGAGCAAAGGGTAGATGAATGTCGTGCTACCTACGTGTATTGAATGTATGTCAATGTCAAAATTCACACTCCGAAGAGAAAGGTGGACTTATTGAACAATATGTGCGTTTTCCATCTCAACAGATTGATACCGAGACCAAATAAGTTCGTGCAGTTTTTAGTAGAAAAATATGAATTTTTATTGAGAAACAATAACTATTTATTCGTTGAAGTAATTACCATCACATTCAATGACCTTTTTCTAACGTGGAACCAATTTTTGTATGCCGGTATTGTAGAACTGGATTTGGAGTCAAAAAATTGGCGGGCTGCATTTATTCCACGATCTCGAATTGTGAACTGTCGGTGCCTCATACAGTTGTCAAGAGACAAAAAAAAGGTGACAATCACTGGGCGAAATGTCGGGAGAATATGGCGGGTGCGATAACGTTTCACAGCTGAGTTCAGAAAATTTTCTCGGGTCACTTTTGCGGTATGAGGCTTGGCGTTATTGTGCAAGAATATCGCTTTCTTACGATTGATCAAAGAAGGCTGTTTCTGGATGAGTGCTACTTGTACTCGTTGAAGATGCTCACAATACAAGTGATCAGTGATGGTTTGAACCCTTTCCAAAAACTCATACAGGACAATTCCAGTTGCTGTTCACCAAACACACAACAAAACCCTGTTTGGGTGCAAGGAAGCCTTGGGCGTGTGTGGTACCGAATCAGTAGGCGACAAGCAATGATACGAACGCTTAGAATTCGAATACAAGATCCATTATTTGTCGCAGATTAATAACTGATTAAGAAATGGATAATTAGCGTTGCATAAAATGTTTGCTAAACGAATGGTAAGACGACTTAGTTTGATCATTTGTCAGTTCATGTTGAACTTCCTCGTCTTTCCTAGCTGATGAAGATGCAAATGAATAGTTTTAGAACTCACTCTGAACATTTCTGTTCAGTTCTTGGCACGTTGACCTGGAACTTGCGTCCACAACCTGTCGAAGATCCTCGTTGTTCATGATTTTTGGTCTCCCTGAGCGCAGTTCATCGCTCAAGCTGAGATCTCGCAAAGAAACATTTTTTAACCACTTCTCCGAATGCGATACATATTTTTCGCGCCGCCGCTGCAGCTTTTGTACCAAGCTTGTACTCATATAGTAAACAACTTCAAATTACTGTCGCCACTTTCGATTATTAAAGCTAGGTGTGTAACAATTTTAAGCAACTTATTATGTGTGTGAGAGAAGAAGGATTCATACTTAAGTGACAATAGGTAACAAACAATCGCTATCCATCAACAACAACATTGCAATGTGCGATATACAGCAACCGCATGAACTTATTTGGTTACCTGATATCATCCGTTGTGTTGTATATCAAAAATTTTTAACATCTGAATGATGAATCATAATGAAGCACGAATTTTCATTAATGTAAAAAGTGTCATTGTTGTTGTTATCATGTACCGCGTGAGTCGAACAGACCACTATTCTTAGCTTGTTTATTTATAAGTATTATTCAGATATCTTTAACACGGTTCCGGCCTTCGCCCCAGTTGGAACTGCTCAACTTGTGACCTCCAAATGCTCATATAGAGACAGGATAACCCCAGATCTGAAATTTGCGATCCGAAAGACCCTGTTTTACAGAGAATCATACAAATTCGCTAGAAATTGTAATTTTTGCCAGCTTTTCAGTATTCTGTGCGTTGAGCTTTGGCCACGTTGCCGCGTCTTCGCAGGTCGTTCGGATTCGGCCCTACAAGAGGTGGAGGTTGGTTCACGTCAAGCCGTGCCACGCTGGGAGTCGCGAGCCCCAAGATGGCATTTCCGCTGCTGGACGAAGATACTACTGACCAGCAACTATACAACAACTATTTAAAACTGTAATGACTCATACGCGTGATCAACACGTGATCAGAGCTCGATCCCGGCTTCCTTCCAGTAGAGCCGTATAGCGTACGACATATGTTGTTTCTGTGGCTTTGCGGTGGTCAACAGCACAGACAGAGATGGAAATAATGGCTGATTGTTCTCCGCCGGTAGAACCAATGAAATCAAAGACGCGCCTCGACCGGCAGACTCATAGGCGTCGGCAACGCATTGGAACGTGTTTCGTTGAGCGATCGCATATTGTGTGTTTTTATAAGAATTGTTGTGTGATTGTTATTGTTGTGGTTTCTGTGGTTACTGTTTTGGTTATACTTAACCATGGAGAGTACAAATGGCACGAGTGGAAGTACTGAAAGCCAGGGAACAAGTAGACGGCTTCGTAAAGCACTGAAGAGGGACGCGAAAGAAATCGTGCTCAACGTGTTCAATTATCTGAACAGAACTATGTCGCAGGGAGATGCACTCGCGCGTTGTGGAAAGTATGACAGGCGTTCCAGAGTGGACCATTCGCAGGATGGTGCATGAAAAGAAGAAAACTGGAGGTGCTATTGATCCAAAGTTTAATTTGAAGGGACGAAAGGCCGTTAAATTGGATGACGATAGCAAAATGGCGTTAAGGCGAACCGTACATTCATTCTTCTTTAGGAATGAGATACCAACCCTCAAGGCTGTACATGCAGCGATCAAGGAAAATGAAATTATACCCCAAATGAGCGTCGAGGTAATGAGGAAATCCCTGCACGAAATTAATTTTCGTTACGAAAGGCGTAATCGGAAGTCAGTATTGATAGAGAGACCTGAAATAGTCGCCTGGCGTCGAAAATACCTAAGCGAAATGATTGAATATAGGCGACAAAGCAGAAAAATCTATTATTTGGACGAGACATGGGTAAATGCAGGTCACACAGTTAAAAAAACCTGGATAGACAAAAACATAGTGAGTAACCGACAAGCAAGCATTGAAGGTTTGTCAACAGGTCTTCGTGGACCGTCAGGGAAAGGTCAAAGATTGATCGTAACTCATATTGGTAGCGATAGTGGCTTTTTAGAAGAGTGTGACTTGATTTTCATCTCTAAGAAAGGAGGTGATTACCATGACGAAATGAATGCCAGCTGCTTAGAGAGCTGGTTTCAAAGGGTGCTTCAGCGAGTTGAGCCCAACTCTATGATCGTCATGGATAATGCTTCCTACCATAGTCGTCGAGCCGAACGTGTACCGACTATGGGATCTCGAAAAAGTGACATGCAGCAATGGTTGCGCGAAAAAGGAATCCCGTTTGACGATTCATGTGTGAAAGCGGAATTGTATGAAAAAATTAAACAGCACAAACCTGCGAACATTTTAGTTACGTGACTGATGAGATGGCCCGTCAATGTGGTGTCACTGTGCTGCGGTTACCGCCCTACCACTGTGAACTGAACCCAATAGAGCTCATCTGGGCTCAAGTGAAGGGTTATATTGCGCGCCATAACACAACCTTCATATTACCAGACGTTAAAGTTCTAGTTGAGACTTCCATACAGCTAGTAACGCCCGAAGCTTGGCAGAATGCTATCCGTCATGTTGTGAAGGAAGAAACAAAAATGTGGCAGCTTGACCACCACATCGACACCATCATAGAGCCAGTTATAGTCAATTTCAACGAGGAAAGCGATAGCGACATTTTATTACTGTCAGATGTAAGTGGAAGCGACGATGAATAAAGGTAATTCCCAAATTTTTGACTTACAATATGTTTCAAACCACTCTTTGTTAAGCATGTGACAAATCTAGTTCACCCATGTTAAACATTCATACCCCGCCTATGAACAGCCGACTATTGGTAGTTAAGTGATGTTCACGTGAACATCGATGAGTCATTACAGTTTTAGATAGTTATAGTATACCTAGCCGGACTCAATCCTTCTCAGCGATCAGTCGCGCTCTGACGAAGTTCGCGTCGCTCCAAGTGTTTGCCATTCAGCAACAAGCGTTAGCTACCCTTGAGGCCCGCGTGTCGCTGGATATTAACATTAACTTTAGTTGTGCGTACGTTAACGGAAGTACATCATGTCGGTGGTAAAGACAGGTAAGCGACCGCTACGGTCGCTAACCGCTCATGAAAAGTTGGATGCTATACGGAGGGTGCATGGTGGTGAAACAAAGGCGTCGGTTGCCAGTGATATCGGGGTCCCAGAATCAACCCTCAGAGGTTGGTGCAAGAACGAGGACAAAATAGCATACCTGTCTCGTCAATCCAGCCCTGACACAGACGAATCGTTCAATGACTACACCATTTCGAAGAAGCCAAAGGTTGAAGATCAACCCTTCAACCTAAGTCTGAAACGGAACGGACAGCACTCTCCAAATTATGAAGATGACCTGAGATTCAAGCATACAGAACCAGACTCCAGCATGAACACATCGCTTTATAGACCGCAAACTTCACAATTTACCAACCGAATGACAGAGAGCGAACGCAGTAGGTCTGAATTGGCCCGTATGAACAGCTGTCCCTCCGACCTGACAGCTTTTACAGCTAATATGATGGCGCATTGGAACGCATTGGTGATGCAGAAGGCTTTGCAAGAACAGGCCAAGACCTATGTGACAGCAGCCGCCGATACAAGTACCAGAATATCACCAGCCGAATGTGGATTATTGACCACTGTGGACAAGCAGAAAGACATGGTGCATCACCTTCCCAAAGACAAGCAGCGTGTCGATGAAGCAATATTGTCTTGGCTGTCTACGTCAGCCACTCTGCAAACTTCCAATGGGATTCCAAGTTCGTCGCCCGCCAGTACTAGCACAGTAAGTTCAACACAATTTGATAATTCTATGACTGCGAATCAAAGCTCTTGTTTTTTGAAACGGTACAACCAGCAACCTTATGGCCAGCAATTGCCACAAGACACCAAGCTAGTTTATTATCAGCAATTGACCAATGAACCTCAAGCTGCTACTTTATCTCCTCCAGTTCAACCTCAACCTTTGCTTCAGATTGTCCGAGTACCTGACCAACAAGGCGCTGAAAATGTCTCAATGCACAATGAACAACAGAAAGAAACCACCAATAACAAGGTGAGATCAGTCTTAGACAAACTATTGCTCAACAATAGCATCAACGTTGCTGTGAACAGAAATGCAACCAGAGTGGAAGAAGATACTTTGACCCGAATTGAAGCCGTGCAACATGGTGAGAAATTTCTCGAATGGCTGGAAACCTGCAGTGATCCATCCATAACTGCCATGCAGATCATACAGTATAGGACCTTGTTGAATAACCTCAAAGCAGGGGAAGATAGGAAGAACGGGGAGCTGCAAGTTAAATCCAAAGTGAAAAGGAAGTAAGATATTTGTACATCCAGTTGTTCCGTGGTCTGCGTTTAGTTTGACCGCAAACGTCAGAATTACATTTCGGAATAGCTCAGGAACGTTAGGCTTTTCTGTTGCGATCTTTTTAGTCTAATATTCCTGGGTTATCGCGAACGAGTGCGGTCGCGGTTAAATAGTATAGTCCGTACCATGAATGTTGGCATACACGTCATCACTTGATGCATTTATCCACGACTGGCAGATTTTCTGCCATCTCCTTTTAACGAGTGAGCACGACCGTACTGGATAACAATAACATATGTTTTCTGGTGCTACGACAGAAGTTGGGAGCGTTGCCGCTTACGCAGCAATGTGTTAGACAAAGAGGGTATTATTAGGTAGGTCGTACTATATCGTAAGTCACGGTGACAGCGACGATCATGCGCGTACGGTTTGTATAGCAAAGGTTCAGACCTGCGCGGTTGATTTTTGCACCGTTTTCCGGTTTGTTGTTCTTTACAATTAGTGTAAATAAAGTGAATTAAAAATGCCCGGCAAAAGACTTGATGGAGTAGCCAGGGACATGGTGGTGAAGCTACTAAAGTATTTTGATCGCGAAAAACGTAATAATGGGCCCTTATTACCTGTGGACGCAATTCAGGAGGTAATATTTATATGTATGGTTATATGTATTATTGAAAAAAGTTTCACGTTGTTTTTTCTCCTTGCGTCATGTTTTTCTTGTTATGTTACACATGTATTAAAAAATTATATTATACTTTAATTTTTATATCTTATATTACATTTTCAAATGGAGAGAAAACTATCAAGGCAGACAATGAATAACTCTGGTTTCTCGAAGCTTAACTCTCGAACGTCTCGAACTCTCGAACGTTGAAAAAAAAGTTGTAGGGTTTTTTCACCATCGACAGAACCTAAAAGTTTATTCACATGCCTATCACTAATACATGTGACATTATACGAAGTCTAATAAATCATAAAATAAATAAATCAAATTTTCAGCGTGTTTCCCACGCAATGGCCATTAGTATGCGGACGGTGTCACGTATTTTCAGAGAATCAAAAGAAAACCCCGAAAGCCCGTAGACCAGGAAGATCAAGCTGCCTCCAAAACAAAAAAATATAAGCCCCGGGAAAAAACAAAAACAGCAGACTTACCAGACGCTGTGAAGATGGAAGTGAAAAATGCAATTTACAACATGTACTCAGAAAGTACGTATTTTTGTCTCCATTGATACGATTTATCTATGTATTAATACTTACAGAGAGGTATGTTACTATCAAAATATTAAAGGAAGAATTGGACGTCAAACAAATAGTGGACATAAGCAAGATGTCATTGTGCCGCTTATTGCCGCTTATTGGCTTCCAATATAAACAGGAAGACAACCGGAAGGCGATTATGGAGAAAAGCAGTGTCGTTGCTTTGAGAGCAGAATTTCTGCGCAAATATAATGAAAATGGAAACTCCCCCTCTAAACGCACAGTTGTTTTCTTAGATGAGACATGTATTTTTGCAGAAGGGAACAGGAAGAGATCCTGGCAGGACAGATCCGTAAAAGGGACCCGAAAACCTGGGGGATTTGAAGGCAAACGCTATATTGTATTACATGCTGGTCACAGTGGGGGGTTCGTGGAGAATGCTTCACTCATCTATGGCACTGCCTCAAAACTGGCAGATTATCATGGAAACATGAATGGCGATATATTTTTGAAGTGGGTCAAAGAGAAGCCGGTTCCAAATTTGGAGGAGCCATGCCTCATTGTTATGGATAATGCTTCCTACCACAGTGTATTAGTGGAGAAGCAGCCAATATCATCTTGGACAAAAGCCCAGGTCATACAGTGGTTGGAGGGAAACAACATAAATTTTGAGAGGAACCAATTTTAAAGTGAACTCTTAAAATTGGCCAAGCAACATGCTCGGCCTGCAAGATTTGTTGTTGATGAATACCTACGAGAACATGGGCATGAGGTACTGCGACTACCGCCATACCACTGCCAGTTCAATGCCATCGAACTGATATGGGCACCGGCAAAACAATATTATGATACCCATATAGGCGAGGAAGGTTATGACGCTGACAAAGTGCTAGGCATGTGACAGAAGGCATTGGAAAACTGTACTCCTGAAAGATGGGCCTCTGTTGTCACACACACGGAGGGAGTTATAGATGCATGGTATAACAGACAACGAATCCTGGATAATGTGCCAGAAGTGATTATTACAATCAATGGAGACGACAGCAGTTCAGATAAAGATTTTTAAGACAGCGATATTTATTTCGGTCAAACCTACCCATGAAAGCTTGAAGGAATTGTTGTGTGATAGAGCCTGGTAATTCATCGTAACTTTGTGTTCATATACGCTATCTACCAGTACAAATAAAAAATCTATTAATTACCTTATATGTTCGAGTATGTTTAATTTTAGAACTTAAAACCGAAATTTCAATATTTTTCTCAATGTTATGCTTTTTCAGAAAATATTCTGTTTTTCTTCATTTTCTGCAAAATTGAAATATGTTCCTTAAATCGCGCATTCAAATAACAATAAATCAAGACTTGCCGTTTTGTGCAGCAAATATTTTCGAAATATACAGAAAATACTTTTTGCCGCCTGACACAGTACATTTTTACTACTAATAATCTCTTCCCGGTTGCACGCCTATGGTAGAAAGTGCCTACTTCAAAACTATTTGCTCGGAAATGTACAAATGATGACGTGTACGCCAACATTCATGGTACGGACTATATTAGTTGTTTCTACATTAAGAAATCGATTAACATAATGTTTATCCACCTGTCTATCATGGAGAATAGAGGAATGGTTTCCTGACTTTCCTTAAACTACTGAAATTGGTTTAATATCTAATACACATGGACATGGTTATATCGTCAAAGTGCATCATTTCCTCCGGAGTGCCTGAAGGGTCTGCACTTGGGCCACTCCTATTCATTTTGTGTATTTATGATCTCCACTCAATTGTTAAATATTGTAATATCCAATTCTTTGCCGACGATTCACAGATCTACTACTTAAATGAAGATATAACGTCTTTTAGTATGTTTGCAAATAATCATAACCTTCAGCTAAACCCTTTGAAATCGAAAGTCATCATTTTTTTACCAAAACTATCTAGAAGTGATGTCAAAAGAAATTTTAAAGTAAAATTAAATGGTCAGACTATAGAAGTAAGTGAATCATTGAAAAACTCGGGCGTAACTTTGAATGAAGGTCTAAATTTTATACCACATGTAAATAATATCAGTAAGAGTTGTTTTTCAATTTTACGTCAATTCTTAATAAACAGTTTCTTGACCTTACAATTAAAAAAATGTGTGAATCTTTGGTAATGTCCAAAATTAGTTATTGCGATTAAGTTGATCTTCTATTTCTTGACTCAATATCTCTAGCACGTCTCCAAAAAATCAAAAACTCATGTTCTAGGTTGATCAATAATTTGAAAAAATATGATCATATCAGCCCTTTTTACATTGACATGAAATGGTTGAGAGTAAATGAACTGTGTGAGCTACACTTAGTTACTTACTCCCACAGGCTTTTGCTATCATCCATTCCGCCGTTTTTGAGAAATAAGCTGATATCTAGAAGCAATGTCCTTTCCAGGGACATTCGATTCACTGAAACACTCACAATGCCCCTCCACAGGACATCATTCTTTCGTAAATGCTTCACCTACACCGCAATTATTTTTTACAATGCTCTACCTCGATCCACAAAATTGCTATCATATGATGAATTTAAAAGACATATGAAGACATTTATTTTGAATGGAAGTATACAGTATACACCTCACACAAAAATAGTTCTAATATAGCATTCCTTTTTTTGTATAACTGTTACAATTTTATACTTTTAAATCATGAAATGTTGAATAGCCTTCACTTATATATGTTATATACATCATATTTTTTATACACCTACATTTTTAAACTTCTGACATATCAAATGTATTTATGTTTTTTGTATTGTTTTTTCAGGTTTTTTTTAATTAATTTAGGTTTAAATTGATTCGTTATTAGCAATTGTCTTCAGTTCAATCCATCAAGACATCATGTAACTCAAAATTCTATTGATCGTACAAGTCCAAAATGTATCATCTGTATCGTTCAAGTTACAAACAATAAGTATTTAGATAATAGCCGCAACAGATGCAACAAGTCAATATGCAAATACAATTTGGATATTTGTGATCTCAGATTGATACAAAACTGTTTGTGTATAAATGGTCTTTAAAGCCATATTTTCGGGAAGATGCTTTCTCGAATATTATGTCTCAAGTCTGTGTGAAGGCCACTTGAATAAAATGTATTCAAAGTTTGAGAAGGCTAGATAAATTTAGGCAGTCCATTGTTTATTTGCTTTGATACTCATAGTTGTCGAATTTTTTGTAAGGTCATAGTTAATGTCTGGTTGTTGTTATACTAACTATCGTATGGTTATTGTAAATATTTTTTTACCACTGGCTGCATCGGGTAGTTTCTAACGCCAAAGTTACCTTTTTGTTTGCAATAAAGTGTTAGTGCCAAGTCTGATAAGATCTCATTTTTTCCAAAATGTGATATGTACTTAGGTTTAGGTGTTATTTGTACATAGTGAAAATTTATCGGATATTTTTATACCATAAGCCATACAGAAGGCTGTTTTAGCTGCACACCAAATGATTTTTAGTTGTAAGGTTTATTCACTTTTTATTTTATTGTATTAAAGATTCTTACGTGACAGCATCACATTTAGAAATAAAGCTAACGTTTCTAGAAATCTGGATTTTGAAAAATTCTATACCACAAGGCAAGAATAAATTCTCTCGTAATTCAAACCTGTCTTTGATTACCTATCCTGCGGCATACATATTTACAAGTTAATAATCGCACAAAAACATACGAGAAACCTCATTTCCACTGGTTAAAAGACTTAAAATACCAGATTATATTGTTGGGTAGGAAGTTTTGACATTCCACATAATATCTTCAGCGCTAAGAAATAAACAGCACGACTTACAGGGATATAAGACGTTCTTTCAGTTTACTGTTGCATAACTTTAAGATTCGATAGAACTTTTAAAATTAATGCATATAGTCTATATAAACATGGGTCGAAAAATGCGTGGCTTCCGAAATACAAGGTGTTAGTTTTACTGCAGCCGCTAGAGGGCGCTCTCTACTGTACCTGTAGTGTATTAAAATGACCGAAAATTTTTTCTTAGTGCAATTTTTTGCTTTTTGAATAAAAAAACTGATTCTTCGCACTTTTCAACATAAAAAAGATCTCTTGTGAATTTTCGTTATAGTTAGCCGTTTTTGAGATATTTCGATTTTTATGCTTCGATGGATTTTTAATTATTTATGATAAAATAACGTTAAAAAGCCACTATCTCGATAATTTTTAGAAGTAGGCTGTGCCTGCAAATATTTTTGAAATTGAAAGCAGAATAAGGTTAAACGTCAATTAGTTGACAGTTAGTTTTGTTGTCTGTTGAATCCTGAAACGTTTTTTTGCAATTGTGAATGCACGAAATTTAGTTTCGTTTACCTGTTTTTTTTTTGTAAGTTTTATAAAAATGTCATTTTTATTCTCCAATCAAGAGTTAGCGGATATTCATTTTGTGTATGGCTTTGTAAATGGAAACGCAGCAGAAGCAGCCAGAGAAAACGCACGAAGATTTCCAAACAGACGACATCCAACTCGCTCAGTATTCGTAAGAGTGCATCGCCAAATAATTGAAAATGGTTTTGGAAATCTCCAAAGGGATCAAAACATAAATGTTCGTCAGCGCAGATTTATCCGTATGATTCTGCGTGAGTTTGATAGAGATCCGACCACAAGTGTTAGGAGAGTTTCTGGTGACTTGGGAATTTCAGCAAGCCATGTTCACCGTGTTCTTAGAAATGACCATAGACGTACTTACCATTTGCAACCTGTGCAAGGACTACAGCCAGGGGACGGAGAACGAAGAATCACATTTTGTCAATGGATTCTTGATAGAACAGATAATAATAGAGAATTTTTTAGTAACGTTTCATGGACCGATGAGTCATGCTTCGCTAGACGTGGAATGGTAAATTCTCATAATCAACATATTTGGTCGCATGAAAATCCGCATGCAGTTCGGGAAAGAAATTTTCAGCACGAACTTAGTGTGAACGTGTGGATTGGTATCTACCGTAATCGACTATTTGGACCCTACCTTTTGCCTGCAAGGTTAAATGCTGCGACCTTCTTGGAATTTTAAAAGGCTGAACATGCAAATATGTGGGATGATGTTATGTTAGATTTAAGAAGATTGTCCTGGTTCCAGCTTGATGGTTGTCCAGCTCATTATTCGAGAATAGTTAGAAACTGGCTGGACGAAAATTATCCAGAAAGATGGATCGGCCGTGGAGGACCAGTCGCCTGGCCTCCACGATCCCCTGATCTAAATCCATTAGATTTCTTTGTGTGGGGATTTCTAAAAGAAAAAGTGTACCAGACTCCCGTAACCACAAGAGATATGCTAATAGACAGAATCAGGAATGCACGTGATGAAATAAGGCCTTATTTGGATAATGCTATACCACGTTCGATCATTCGTAGATGTGAATTGTGTACTGAACAATTGGGTTTACATTTCGAGCAACTACTTTAGATTTTGTATGTTTGTCCTAACTATCCAATAGCATTTTAGTTGTAAATAATTAATTTAATTTGTTAAAAATAATATTTGAAAATTAAACAAATTAATATTGTGTTTTTTTGTGTTTATTTGGAGTTAGGAATTATTGCTGTGTTCAAAAACACAGTCTAAACGATCATCTTAATTACTTGTAATGCCCAAATCGAAAATGTGAAAAAAATATTATTTTCCCATAAATAATTAAAAATGCATCGAACCTTAAAAACGAAATACCTCAAAAACGGCTAACTATAACGAAAACTCACAGGAGAGCTTTTTTATGTTGAAAAGTGCGAAGAATCAGTTTTTTTATTCAAAAAGCAAAAAATTGCACTAAGACAAAATTTTCGGTCGTTTTAACACACTACAGGTACAGTAGAGAGCGCCCTCTAGCGGCTACAGTAAAACCATGGTTCGTTTTGTCGTACCAAAAACCCTTGTATACCAATTTTCACTATTATACATCAAATATTGTTCGAAATATTTAAAAAAAACTATTTTAGAAAGTAAATTTAAACACCCTGTATTTCGGAAGCTACGCATTTTTCGACCCATGTTTATATAGACTTTATGCATTAATTTTAAAAGTTCTATCGAATCTTAAAGTTATGCAACAATAAACTGAAACACCCTGTATAGTGCTTTTCCTACTTATTTCTAGAATACGTCAAGGTAGCAAGTTGAAATTTGAGGTTGAACACGTGAGGCCTTATTTTGAAGCTCCTTATATTTCCTAACCCTGGAATACAAAATCTCTATCTCCAAAATGGTGGAATGGCCAACAGTCAAGAAAAAGTGCTTTGGAATATTAAGTCAGGTTCTACTCAACAACCAGTCATCAAAACGCTATATATGTATTTCTTTTTCCGAATGTAATAAAATAATATGACTTATTTCATATTATAAGATTGCCAAAATCTGTCAATTTTTAAACATGAGATATTATGTTTTATTACACACTCAAAAGAAGGAGGTTGACATAACGTACTGTATATAGCATTTTGATGATTGGTTGTTGAGTTATTCAATGTACAGAGACGCTGAACTTTGACAGCCTGTCAGCACGTCATTTTAAAAACTAGCTATTTTGTACGGTTATAAAATACTCATAAGAAGCTGCAAAATGATATATCACATTCATTCAAAAAACATTCCAATTTATTTGCTTCCACTTTTGCACATCGATTTCATAACCCCAGATTATAGCTTGCTAGTTTAACCGATTCAAAAAATAACAAGGGGCCGCATTTTTGGAAAGCATAATGATAAAAAATTAGTATGAGAGAAGCTTGTGGTGGGGATAGTTATTAGAAATGTTAGAGTTATCAAAAGGATTTGCTTTTAAGTTTTGGATGTTTGAAAGGATAGTCAAAAAGAATTTTTTGCTTGAAAAGTTACGTAATTTATTTGAGGTCATTTTGTGAGGTGGTTTCTAGAGGCTAACTTATGTTTTTTTGTTAACTACGAGGATTCCCTCATTTTGGGTCTTATTTCTCAATTACGACTTCCGACTTCCTCATCGAGGAAATTATGTGACAATTATTCTACAAGATTTTCAAGTCAACCAATGTCACAACAGAGACTCGACCGTTAGACGTATCTAAGGGTTACACTTATAGACGTTCGTTGAGGGTTGAGGGCCATTTGAGGAATGATCTCCTTGAATTTCAAGCAAAGAATGCCGCCCCAACGAACATTTTCAACATTTGCTTTTTATGTTGTAACAGGTGTCATCAAGAGGTTTTCAGAATTTGGAAAAATTTCAAATTATCGAAATTTTCACGTATTTTCAACATTCAAAATGTTTAGATACCAAACTTTTTAGCATACTTTTTGTAAATTTTGAATATTAAATAATTTGAAAATTCAAAATTCTGAAAATTTTGAAAATCTCATTTTAAAAGTTTTGGTAGATTAACAATTTTGTAAATTCTCATACCAAAATTTTCAAATTTATTCAATTTAAAAAATTTTAATCATTTTAAACATTTTCAAAATAATGAATATTTATAAAATAATACATTTTTGTTGTCATTGCATTACATGGAAAATTGCACAAAAAGTCATTTGGAAGAAGTAGAAAGTATCTATAGAGTCAATATACATGACGCCACTTGTGGATTCAATCTATTGGTATAATATCTACCTATACTTCATTATAGAATTACCGGAAGATTTGTTTTAACAGATGTTGCTAAACAATTGGTTTTCAATGTGGAAAACTGAAAAAACCAAACTCAGATCCGAAGATATTCACAGTTCATAATATTACAATATTCAGATAGGAGTTTGTGCTATGAACCTCGGAATTTTACACGGTGACGTAAAAAAAAGTAATCGAAAAAAATCGCTGTCTTGATCACAAAAAGTTAACGGTAACAAAACATTCACCAGGTATGAGCAGTTTTAGAAATGAAAACGCAGATACCATGAAATTATACGGGGTGATTCAAACACTAGCGGCAATATACCCAGAGCAGATGGTACATTTCCTATTTAGACTTTCCATTTAAAAAAGGGATCAAAAACTGTCTTTTTTCAAACGGTGCCTTCTTTTATTGCCTACTCAGATAGATTCAACCAAAAGAAGCTTTGATAATTAGTTGCTGAGTTGTAAGCGATTAAATGTGCCTCTGACAGCCTTTCTTAAAATTTCCAACTGCCATTTTTACGAATGTTTGCTAATTTGACCCGTTTAAAAATAAGTAATGAGGGGGATCTTTCTGAGAAGCACTAAGTAATAGCTATGTTACACTCAGCTCATAAGCATTTGTTAACTAGAAACAAATGGCAGTAAATCATAAGCGAGGATTTGCTGACGTCAGCGCGAGATGCTTAAGCAAGAAGCAGGAGAATTAAAAGGAAAGATATACAATGTTTTTGGTCACGATATACCGATATTCAAGAGGGGTATTTTTCAGCTATTTTTATCGACAAATCCACCTCCCTACAATGTCCTACGTCATCCCCCTTGAAATGGCAGCCATTTTTATTTTTACGTTACGATTACGGTAGTGCATGTATGAAAATTGTAATAACTGAGTACGTAAGTGTCACAGAATGATAAATTTGGTGTCATTTGAACGATAACATGTTGTCCTAGCGATTATTGAAAAACTTGTAACTGTCAAACATACTTAAAAACAGAAAAAAACGGAAGAAAATTGATTATTTTGTGCATTTCCGCACACCATTCAAATACTAGTCTGTGCAGTTGTACTTTTTTGTGCTAATTCTACAGCTTTTGTTATCCTAAGTATTCTACGTTAAGCAATAAATGCTATCTAACATGGGTCAAAAAGGATGTAATAAAATGCAAATTGTTTTCAAACTATACATAAAAATGACAAATCAATGTTTCTTATAAAGGCTTGGATATGTTTAATGTTACAGAAGCTGTTCAAAATGTCCTCCATTATTGGTTATGCACATTGTTGTTGTAAAAAAAATGTGCCGTGTTGAGCGGCAGATCATATCCGTGTCAGCCCTAATTTCATTCGCAGCGGTATGGATCCATTTCAAGGATGATGAGGTAGGACATTGGATTTGTCGATAAAAATAGCTGAAAAATTTCCCCCTCAAATATCGGTATGTCGTGACCAAACACATTGTATAAGTGCCACGGAAGAACTTTAGATCAACATTTGGACTTATTATTCGCATGTTCAAAGTTGTATGTATAAACTGACATTTTGACTATGACTCTGCCTAATTGTGAGAATAGAATAGAAAGGATTTATTTAGCTTTAAGCTACTTCAAACAATAATAAATATTATTTACAAAAATATGTTAAATTTAAGGAGAGGTCGTCACATCAAACCAAAATAGTCTATCCGAAGTCTCTTCTTGAAAATTTTAGCTTGAGATGTTTTCAGGGAGATTGTTGTACAATTTTAGACCATTGACTTTTCTGAACATTTAAATCTAAATCTTTGTATATGCAAATTTTCTTTTGATGTTATGTCGTAAACTTGCATTTCACATCTTTTTTTAGAAACTGTTCAAGATATGGTGGAGCCTGATTATTGATAATTTTATATAAAAGAATTAAATCTGCCTCTTCAATAATTTGGTGTATGTTTAAAAAAATTTAATGCCTTAAGCATATTTATCATGTATAGGGTATACCTGCTACAATTTAACAAAATCCGCATACATTTATTTAATAGAATTTGTAACTTTTGCTCATTTGTGCATGTAATCAAAAGTGATATACAAGTAAAATGAGGAAAAAATGTTGATTTGATAATCCCAGTGACTGGACGTTACTTCGAGTGAAATACATAGAGGCACAGGAATAGTAAGCTCTTGAGCTATGTCTGGAAAAGGAAAGAATTCAAAGACCTTGGGAAAGAAAACCGAAGTGAAGAAGAGTGAAGAAAAAGTTGATGAAACTAAAGCTGAAGCAAAAGGAAAGGAAGAAAAGAAGAAAGAGCAGACGTTGGAAACAGAATTGGAAACCGCAGTTGATAAAGAGGAAACCGTTGGAAAAGATAAAGACTCTAAGCCTGTGAAAACAGCGGTAAAACCGGAAAAATCTAAGATAGAAAAGAAGAATGAAGAGGAAGACGCTCAAGAAAATAATGATGTTGGAAAAACAGCACTTAAAGAGGGCAATGCAGAAAAGAAAGGTATGCCTGTCATTCTTGAAAAGAATGCTAAGCCATCAGTTACTAAAGAAGAAGGAACAAAAGCGCAAGCAGAAGATATAGCTGATTCAATAAAAGAAGGAAAGAAGTTATTAACAATTCAGGATATTGTAGATGCTTTGTCAATCATTATTCATTCATCGAAGAATATTTCAAGTGGAAAAGCTCTAGATTTTATATTATTGAAAGATATGCAGATTGAAATGCCTAAGGAAGTTGACAAGATGCCAGCTGAATTATTCTTTTCTGGAGATGCGGCAGGTAGGTGGTGTATTATGTTTAACTTAATACGTTTTAGCAATGCTAAATTGGATATGGTAGAAAATTATGTTCCATTGTTGAAGCATCTGCATCATGTTTTTGAGGGAACTGCTAAAGAGTTTTTCCGAATTTTCCGTATAAAAGAGAAAATGAATCAGGGAACGAGGATGATTTTGAATCCCACGTATTTAGGGTTGGATGAATCGGTTTTAAAGATAGCACAGGAACTAACGCGTAATATGATGATAACGCATTATAACATGTTTGAATACGTAAATAAAGGAGAATATGATGAGCATTTGATTTTTCTTAATACTAATTTACATGCATTACATGTTAGGACTCAAGATTTTCTAACTACAGATGATGGTGAATTAAGGAATTGGATGGAACGATTTACCGTAAGGAAACTAATTAATGTAAGTTTTGGGAAGTACTTGTTTTATGGAAGCAATAATGTAAGATTGGGCGGCATTCAGCTCCACGTACACTATCCACGTTTTTAAGTGAGATTCCGAATATTAATCATTTATCGGTAGGATATTCTTCAACTTTCTGTGTACCAGATTGTACCCTGTCAGAACTGGATGTGACTCAGCTAACACAGACCATTCAGACTAATGTAAATCGCTCTGACCCGTTGACTGAAGTTATAAGCAAAACCAACAGAAAACTAAAAACTGTTCTTGCAAATTTATTGTAATCAATTTACATATTGATTTTAAGACGCGGAACCGTTAGTAATTTGTCTGGATTGCATGATTAGTTTTTCATTATTAAGCGATGTGATCGAGGGAAGGGGTGGTAGAAAATTGTCGAAGTCGGGCAGCAGGCTTTTTCGCCCGTTGCCGCGTCTTCGGTGTCGTTCGGATTCTGCCCTTCGAGGGGTGGGGGGTGGTTCACGTCAAGCCGTGTCACGCTGGGACCCGCGAGCCCCATCCCCGACTTAGTTCGCGTCACACTATCCTCGTAGAAGGTATTGATCGTCCTTCCTGCTGCCGGACAAAGGAACTGACCAGCGGACGCCAAGGCGCACTCAATCCTTCTCAGCGATCAGTCGCGCGCTGACTGCCGTTGTGTTCGCAGCGTTCGAAGCTCTCTCCGCTCCACGTTTCTGTCATTGCGCAACACGTGTTCGCTACCCTTGCGGCCGGCGTGCAGCTGAATATTAACTTTAGTCGTGCGTTCGTTGACGGAAGTGTATCATGTCGGTGGTGAAGACGGGTAAGCGACCGCTACGGTCGCTAACCGCTCATGAAAAATTGGACGCTATACGGAGGGTGCATGATGGTGAGAGCAAGGCTTCGGTGGCTAGGGATATCGGTGTTCCAGAATCCACCCTCCGCGGTTGGTGTAAGAACGAGGACAAAATATCCTATCTCTCCCGTCAGTCCAGTCCTGACACCGACGAATCGCTCAACGATCACACCATACCCAAAAGGCCAAGAGTTGAAGATCAACCTTTCAACCTAAGTCTAAAATCTGACGGACATCACTCACCAAATGCTGGAGTTGACCTAAGCTTCAAGCCTGCAGAACCGGACACCAGTATGAAGACACCTCCTTCTGCCGCGGAAACTCCAAAATCTACCAGCCATATCTCGGAGAGGGAACGCAACAGAGCTGAATTGGCCCGTTTGAGCGTGGAACTTGGCCTCAATAGACCAGAAATGTTCGTTCCAAATGTTACCAGTGCTTCCTCCAACCTGACAGATCTTACAGCGAACATCAGTCTGCTGGCGCAGTGGAACACGTTGCTGATGCAGAAGTCTTTGCGACAACAGGCCAAGACCAGTGTGACAGCAGCGGCTGATACAAGTACCAACATATCACCAGCTGGAGGCGGATTGTTGACGACAGTGGACAAACAGAAAGACATGCTGCAACACCTTCCCAAAGACAAGCAGTCTGTCCATGAATCAGTATGGTATTGGCTGACCACTCAACAGATGAGAAACTTAGCTCAGACACCGACATCATCTACTTTACCCACCCCGCAAACGTCCAATGGGATTTCAAGTTCGACACCCAGCAGTACTAACGCGGTAAGTTCAACGCAATTTGCCAATTCAATGACTCCGGATCAAAGCTCTTGGTTTTGGAAATGGTGCAATCAGTTCGCTCAGGGCCAGCAACTGTCACAGGACACCAAGCCGATTTTGTACCAGCAATTGACCAAGGAAGCTAAGGTTCCTACTCCACCTCCTCCAAAGCAAGCTACTCCTCCAGCTCAACCGCAGTCTTTGCTTCAAACTGTTCAAGTACCTGACCAACAGAACGCTGAGAATCTTTCGATGCATGACGAAAAACAGAAACAAACCGACAAGAGCACCAATAACAAAGTGAGGTCAGTGTTGGACAACCTGTTGTTCAACAATACCATCAACGTTGCTGTGAACAGGAAGGAGACCAGAGCTGAGGAAGATAAATTGTCCCAATCTGAGGCCGTGGAGCATGGTGAAAAGTTTCTCCAATGGTTGGAAACTTGCAGTGATCCGTCAGTAACCGCCATGCAGATAATGCAGTTCAGAACCCTGTTGAATAACGTCAAATCAGGGGCTGATAGGAAGAACGGGGATCTGCAAACTAAAACCAAAGTGAAAAGGAAGTGAGATGTGTATATAATAGGTTAAGACTCTTGACTGAAGTATGAACATTCTCTACCCGCATTACGCATTACTGCTTCAGTTTTCTGGATTTCTGTCCATGTATAAAGCCGGTCGTTTCATTTTGCACGTTTAGCTCGACCGCATATGTCAGAATTCCGGAATAGCTCAGAAGGCTTTTTCTGTCAAAAAATAGGATATTTTAAACGTGTGCGGTCGTGCCTAAAAAGTCCTACTTGTTTAGCTTAATTTTGTAAATTGAGATTTCTTTAGTAGATGTATTTCAGCTTTCCACAACTTGAATTGATCTACGTTTTAATTGATTCGTAATTTTAAATTGCCTTCAGCTCACTCAATCCAAGCATCGGGTAATTCAAAATTGTTTGGTCAGTACAAGTACAAAATGTATCAAGTTACAAACGGTGGTTGGATTGATCAATTGTCACAAATTTTTGTATAGCGTACCAGAAAGAAGTAAAATCGGTTGTTCCTTTTAAATAACGAAGGCTGTTTTAGCTGGATACCAAATGGTTTTTAGTTATAAGGTTTAAAAGTCTGGATTTTAGTTATAAGGTTTATTGTACAAAAAATTATTACGTAACCGCATCGCATTGAGAAATGGAGCGGACGTTCCTAGAAATTTTGAGAAAATTACCTATTTTCATTTTCATATTTTGATGCATCGTTTACTAATGTGTTCGTGTATACTAAATATTATAGAGAGAAGCTTGGAATAGTCTGGATACTGCAACTAGCATATTACACATTTTTCGAAAATTGTCAATTTGAATTCAATTCGACTCTTTCTTTCAAAAAACAGAATCACACCTACTTGATAAACATTACATATATATATATATATATAAACAATAGAAACAATTATGGAACTCTTATTTGTGTTCCAGTAAAATGATATAAAAAATATCTGTTTTTTTAATCTCCGATTGGGTCAGTTGATGATGTAGGGTAATACAGATGCTTCAAGTCAATATAAAAATGTAATTAACATTTTTGTGATCTTAAGATTGATATAAAGATGTTTGTGAGTACTTTTTAAAGCCATATTTTCGTGAAGAACTTTTCTCGAATATTTTGTGAAAGCCGCGTCTCAAGTTTGTGTGAACGCCACTTGACATCGTTGAGTAACATGGATTCAAAGTCTGAGAAAGTTAGATTAATTTAGGCAATCCGTTGTTTATTTGCTTTGTTACTCATAGTTGTCGAATGCAATTTTTTTGTAAAGTCATAGTTAATGTCTAGTTGATATAATATTAACTATGTCTGCATAGTTCCTCTGAATATGTTACCTATCGTATGGTTATTGTAAATATTTGTTAGATCTTTTGCAATTTCAGATATATAGTGCCAAATTCTTGTCGGATAGTTTTCAACGCCAAAGTTAGCTTTTTCTTTGCAATAATGTGTTAGTGCTAAGTCTGATGAAGATCTCATTTTTTTCCACAGGGTGATACGTACTTAAGTTCTCAATTCAAAAGACTATTTCCAGCCCTGTATAGGGAAAAGTGACAAAATTCCACAAGGTGTTATTTGTACATTGTTGAAATAAGACCACAAGGTACGAAAATGAAGACATCGCGGTGGTCGATTCTGGTAATAGATGGCACTTTCTGTTGTAATATTTCGATAAACGTTATACTCTGAATAGAGCAGAGTCGTTCAGCTTTCGTTCGAAAGCTAAATTTCTAGTTTGTACATTGTAAAAATTTATGGGATATTTTTATACCAAAAAAGGTAACAATAAATTCTCTTGACAAACTTGTTTTTGATTACCTATCCTGCGGCATACATATTTACAAATTCTGAATCGCAAAAAATACGAAAAACCTCATTTCCTCTGGTTAAACACCACAGATTATATTGTTGGGTAAAGGGTTCTGATATTTGACATATCTTCAGCACTAAGAGGTAAACAGCACAGCTTAAACAGATATAATACGTTTTCAAAACTAAAATCGTTCGTAACTATAAGTCATACCTTATGTTTTTTTTGCCACAACAAAGTGGAAGGGCTTTATTTAACAGTAACTACAGTCAAGTAATTTAGCATCAGGTAAATTTGAACTTATTTTTTTAGTAGATCAAGGTAGCAAGCTGAAATTGATGTATATAATTTAAATAATATTTTGGCAGGTGATGAATATATCCTAACCCTGAAATATAAATCCACTATCTCCAAACTAGTAGACTAGCTAGCAGGCTGTCGATGATGAGCGCTTTGGTGTATTCAGTCATTTTCTATGCAACAATCAGTCGTCAAAACGCTATGTATGTATAATATTTTATCGGAAATCCCTCACTTCTTAAACGGATATATCATATCTTACTGCACATTCAGATAGCCCCTTCCAAAAGAAGGAGGTTAATATAACGTACTATAGCGTTTTGACGGTGGTTGTCGAGCTATAAGCAATTCAACGTACTAAAACGCTCAGCTATGACAGCCTGTCAGCCCGGCATTTTAAAAGATAGAAATTTTATATTTTACGGTTAGAAGGAGCTTCAACATGATCTATCACGTGATCCCACATTCATGAGACCTCCTTATCGACTACACATTCGACCATTAATTAGACGTATCTAAGGGTTACATTTATAGACGCTCCTTGAGGGCTGAGTGTCATTTGAGGAATGATCTAGTTCATTTTGAAACAATCAATACCACCTATTCAAAGAATTTTCATTACAGGTTTTCAGAATTTCGAAAAATATCGAAATTTCCACGACATGCCGACATTTTCAAAATTTTCAAATGCCAAAATTTTTAGGATACCTATTGAAAATTTTTAATGTAGAAAATTTAAAAATCCTGAAAATTTTGTTAAAATGATCAAATTATAACTATAAAAATTTTAATATTTAGACAATTTCAAAGATTTTCAAAAATTCTTGATACTTTCGAAATGTTCAAAAATTAAATGGTACAAAATTAGTAAAACATTCATATTTATCAAAATACTCAATATCGTGGTAGTGAAAATTTTGAGATTGCCGAAAATTGTACATATTTCGAAAACTTTCTAAACTACACATTTTGAAAGCCTATGATGACAACTAAAGTCTCTTGAACGTTCCTCAAGGAAGCGTTGTGTTTTTTTGAATCCAATGATTTTCCAAGGAACGACGATGAGGAGAAACATGTCATTTATTTCCATCTGTCTGTCGGCCTGTCTGTTAATTCTTGGACCGCCCTATAACTTGGAAAGTACAGCTTACAATTCTTATATGATTCTCACACAAGGTTAATACTAAGCCAAGGACGAAAAATACCTGTAGCTTTTGGAAATTTTTTCAGTGGCGGTGGCCCTACAAGTAAAAAACAATTAAAAAAATAAATATCATTCAGACGATCCTATCATTTTTGAATAAAAATTTAGGGGCGAAAAATTGGGACGGGGTTTTAAAGAGGTGGGGGAGGGTGTATCGCAATTTATTCACACCACAGATTCCCCGTGAATTTGCCCCGAAAATTTGGACAAATATGTTCAGCATTTATAGCATCTTGGGCCCGTATCGTCAGTCCTCCCTACAATTGTAGGGCACGTTTATGGCCTCCTTGATTGTCATACTCCTTTCTCTCCTTAAAAAATTTCTAGATTACACTTGTCCCGTGTCAGTGTCAGCGCTCTCCTATTGTGAAGATCTGTTTTCTTTTGAAATTGTAGGAAATTTCAAGCTGATAAAACATGATATAACTCAGAAGCAAGCAGGGGCTCTATTACTACTGAATCTGTCTCTCACCAGAAGTCTCAACCGGCGGTCTTGTCGCTGCGGTCCCTATGGACGTGAAACAATAAAAACGAGTATCCTGATGGACATAATTATTATGCTTGTTTTGTACGACTTATTTAACTTAAAATCTTACACTGCTCTGCGTTCTTACCCCGTTTCTGTTGGTATTAAATCTACATACAAAGATTTCACTCTTCATGATACTTATCGAGTCACCCTCGTAAGGTAACTTCCATATCCCAGGCGCAATAATCGAGCATAAATTTTATTCTACTGCGTCCTGCTCGATTCATTCATATCAGTCGGCCATTCATAAAGTTGTATCCGAGAGTTTTACAGCTCCGTGGAGCCGGGTCACGATACATAGTTTGCTTTCAAGTTTAAACTGCATTCAGTTGCCTGACGTTCGGAAACTGGATCAGCACGTCGCATAGCTTGGAAGTTCCATTCCTCATTGTACGAGAGAAATGAGGAATAAAGAATCTGCAAGAATATACAAGATTTTATCTGCGAAGTTAACGCCTAAACAGCAGAGTGGCATTATCGGTATACAGGGGGATCCGTAATGAACGCGCTAAAAAGCATTTGCACATTAAACCTTTTTTTTACTTCCCACGGCACACTGGTGAGGAACTATTGCAATCGCGAATATTTTCTGTCTCAGAAACCCTCGCTCACTGTCCTCGGCTTTCCTAAGTCCACGCTCGTTCACACTGCTGTATACTGCGTAAGGATATATTGGTCCTCCTAGAAGACTCGCTTGTCGATAGACCCGACAATTCGATCACTCTCAAAGTGACTTGGCTGGGACACCTGGCGAATTCTAGGCACTCTAGGCATTTTGAGCAATCACAAAAAGGATTTTCAATAAACTACACGAAATTTAACATTTAAATGACACCGAAAATGTACGAAAACTGAATGCTTCTTCATCACCAAAGAATACACGCAGCCACCACAAAAACCTGACCATTTTATCACTTGTTGTTAATGGCAAGATAAATCGATATGTAGACAATTCTTGAATTCTAATAAAAATACGTAGGGGTTTACCTTTTTTGTCATTCAGTATATATCAAGAACGGAAAAACGGCGTAGTTTCTGAAAATCGATCCTGTGGAGGCAAAAATACAAGTAAAAAATGGTAAGAATCAAAAAGTCACAAACGTTTTTTGGAGTTTCAAAGGCTCATTTTCAAATAAATTTTTGTAGCGGTTGGAAAATGGCTGTTGGGGGTTGTAGATTTTTTTTTTATACTCCAACTACCACGAGGATGCTGCAACTTTGGTGTCAGTGAATGACGTCCTATTATTTATTAAGAAGCTCATGATTTCGGTAATAACTGGAAATTTGAATGATAAAGGTCAGACGAATAGTCTGTTCACAATTTGAAATAGTAGTAGTACCTGCTTCCATGCCGTGGTCCGACCGATAGAATTATAATATGTTTGTAATAGGGTATTATTTGCGGGTTAGGAACAGGTATCACTTGGAGTTCTGCGAAGCACTGGAATTGAGCATATTGAAAATATTTGTTAGGGCTATGTGGTAATATGTTCCAGTGAATGATGTTTTGACAAGTTTTGTATCTACCGTACATTGTTTCGAATTTTGCGAGAAGCTGAGCTACATCCGAAAACGAAGTTTGTAAACGGTTTGATGTCGACGTGTTTTCTTATTATTACTCCTTCGCCAATGAAGTTGAATCAGCTTACTGCGTAATGCTCTCCAAATTTAGTTAAAACCGGTGCAGGAGTTTGTGACGTTAAATCGCTATAAAATCGCCGACAGGTAAATCCGGAATGACAAAGCGACAGACATGAATGACATCGATATTGAGCTATTTTCGAAGAACAAAAAAACGTGTTAAATGACGTACTAATATTGTCCTAATAGCAATACTTCCTTCGTTTACTTGCTTAGATTCATTGATTGCAAGTACCAAGTAGTGAACCGAGGGAGTAACTAGCCCCCTTATAACAGTACAGTACAGACTTGACGATATTTTCACACAAGGTGACTACTACTCTAGGAACTAAAAAGCTTTGTTGATCTTAAAAACTGAACCAGTGACGACGGAGCTGTGAAAGAAAAACAAAAGGCGCTGAAACACCGTGTTCCGATGTTTCAGATATCTCTAATCGTGTTCAGAAATTTTATGGAGTGGTTGAAAATTTGGGGTTGGAGCTGTAGGTGTTAAAGATGTCTTAAAAAGACACTAATATCACATATATTTTCCATACATGTATCATTGAAGCAGACATATGATTAATTTTATACAGTTTGAGATGTAGAGGTTCACGATACATCCCGCTTAAGTGAACATAAAATATGGTACCTCAAAATCCCTCTTTGAAATTTCTGAATTTGAACGAAGGCGTGGGAAGTATAGAGGCAATCTACTTGACGCCATTTTCATCTACTGATCAGCCGCGTGGGCAGAAACATAAGTACCGGAACACCGCTACAGCCATACTTTGAGACATAAAGTTAATCTGATTTCTGCTTTGCCTAAAGGAGTGTACTCACTAAAAAATCTTTTGCAAACGATGATATCAAATGTTCATAAATGTTTGTACATGCTTATAAATGCCTACAAATATGTTGTCCTCACCGAGCAAACATTTGAACGTGTTTGTAGACGTTCCTTTGGTATGTCGGGCGGAAAATTAAATTATCAAAAAAAAAGAATGAACGTTATAAATCTTGAATACGACCTGTCAAAATTATTTTTCGAGATAACCCCGAGAAACGTCAACCATGGTATACGCCCGAAGTACTTACAGATATTTTGCGCCTAAATACTAAACTTATCGGTAGGTCTTCTTTGTCAGGCGCGGCCGAGGTGTCCTCGACTTTGGACAAAAAGTGGCCAGTAGTGGGGAGGTCACTTGGCAGGGGCTGCTTGCCTCGTTGCCAAAATTATGGTAGTAACAAAAAAAACCTAGAGAGAGAAGGACTGTTTAAAAATCTACTCTACTCTGTCTGAGATAAAACTCATTGAAAACAATCGCACTTGGAGCAAAACCATGTACATCTTTTTGTACAAGAAAAGTGAAGCAAAGGCAAAAAAAGATAAAATGTACTAAACTAATATACCCTTGTTCTAAAAAGTTATGGCAGCTCAAAAATCGAAATCATGATCAATGTAATAGAAGGTGCCATGTAGGCACTGTCCTCATATTGGAATATGTAGAATGTCCAATAAAATCAAGAAGTCTCTAAGAATTTCAATAAGCAATAATAAATGTATAAAGATCTATGAAATTGTTAATTAGAATGATATTTTACCTGTTCACGTCAGGGTTTTTTTCAAGGGGATGGCTTCCAATTTGCAAAACTGCAACTAACTGGAGGAGAAAGGATGATGGTCCTCTTCTGTTTCGCTGAGGGTCAAAATCCCATAAAAAATGGAAGACGTAGCACCCAAACCAAAATAACTAAACGTAAGTTACACAACAAAAAAATAAGGGTGCTAGTCCATGAATTGGCGCTTGGGGCCTAATATCCCAGAGTCCGGAAAACGACGAAACGACCCCTGCACCACGATCTCAACGGAAACAGAAAAACTAATCTCGCAAAACACGTAACGTTCTAGAAGAAGGAATCTTGAGTGGCCTTGAAGAAGATATGTTTCATAGGAAACCAACTGACGGAGAAAAACTACAGCGTTTTTTGCTGGTCGTCAACACCATACTGAATCGCTGAGAAAGATATAATATGAGTGAAATTATCCATCAATAAACTATTAAATTTGCCAAAAGAAAATCATTGAAAAGGCTTTGGCCTAGTAATGGGCACTCTATTATCAATGAAGAGAAATTCGAGTTCGATGTGTACGAGAGAGGTGTGGAAAAACCCAGATGTTAGAAGTGGCCGGCCAGCCAAGTAGTGGGTCGCTTAACACCACGTTGCCCAGCAACTCAGGCGCGGAAGGAGGCGCCAATTTGCCGCATAAGATAATCCCACAGATTCCGGTATATTGTATTGCTTCATTACCTTTGAGGTTACTGACGGATTATGATTTGCGGGTAATGATCCATGGCTCCAGATGGAAATGCATCCACAACAAGTTTAGTATGAACGCCGTTTTTTACTCTTTCGAAAACTGTGTTGGTGACACGTAGCAGGGTTATTGAGATTTAAACTCCCTGAATCCGTGCCGCTCTCCGTACCCACGGTAGATAGATGACTCATATTCCATATTTCATACCAATTCACAGACAATAGGATTTCAAATAAAAAAGAATCTCGTTAATACATCAAACACAACTTGTTTTATCATATTCCAACATTAACGCATCCTTATTGGAAAACTCTTTATTTAACAGTAATGATCAAAAATATGAAATACAGCTTTTGTAGTGAAGTCGTTAACGAGAATGCTAGGCAAACCGGTATTCATCTAATTGTTTGAGAAAAAGAAACACTGATACCACTGGACTATCATGAATCTATGGAAGTGGAAACTTTGCCTTCGAATGTATGGAATGCGATGTTTCAAGCGAACCAATGGTGCAATGTGGCAGAATTTCTGGAGATGCTGACCTTTCGTTTCGACCTAAAATGGAGCGCCTTTAGGACCGATCCGGAATCGATTCAAAACAGATTGGACACAACTCACATTTTTGGGCTCAGAAAATAACGCTAATGCATATTTTCTTCAGTCCAATTTGGATTTCTGTGTATACGCCACTGCGTTCTTTTCAGTCATTCGCCTAATTTAAAGCATCTCGTACAAATAACCGTGTTTATTTAATGACTGAAAACGATATTCATAAAAGTGAATTAATTTGATTTGAATTGGGGTTCATATCCATTAGGGCAAACTGGGGGGGTGAGATGAAAAGCAACTGGTGGTTTATTACAAAAAGATCGATGATGGGATAACAGCTTAGCTTTCGCTTTATATGTGTGGAAATGTGTTACAAATGTTCGTGCAGTTTGAATACATTTGTCGGATACAATGATAGTCTGTCCGTCTGTCTGTGTATTTGTGTGTCGGTCGGTCTGTCTGTCTTTCCACTAATTCTTGGCATGGAAGCCAAGGACGGAAAAGTTTTATACTTTTTGAAAATCGAGCCAGTGGCGGCGGAGCTAGGCGCAGAAAAGTAAAGAGATTAAAATCGTCCAAACTTCGTTTTTGACGTTTTAGAGAATCATGATCATTTAAAAAAAAATTAAGGGGTGTGGCGGTTGCACAGGGTGGGGGCTGTAGGGGGTGGAGAAGGATATCTCAATTTTTTGGTGTTGGTATACCTATGTGTCTCCAGCCGCCGCAATTCTAGGTATGTATTAGACATATTTCACTCATCATATATTTCCCCGTACATTTATCCTAGAAACAGAATGGCGGGGAAGTATTTCCGACCCTCGCGTGTCCATTATATGCTTCGCGGTCCTGCAGATGTATCTGGGTAGCAGTCAGCCCCCGCTACTCGACTCAGTATGGACTGCATATCGTCATCCTTGCTAGATGTGCACATACTTTCGATAATGGAGGAGTGCCGGCAAGAAATAACGTTGTGTGAAAGCGTACCTGACTCCAAAACTTTTTGAAGAGCGAGAGGTAGCATATTAGAGCCAAATCCTATAAAATTTCAAACAAAACATGCTAATTATGCAAATTTTAATTGTATCCGCCTGTTTGACTAACTTGATCCATTTATTTTTTTTGTTACACACGTTCGCGACTAACTTTATTCTCAGAAGGTCCAACGAAATACTTTATGAACTAATAACATCGTTGAGTGGAAAGTGCAGAGTAAACCTACTTGACGCTATTTTTCAGAAAAATTACATAAATTGATACGGTGCAAGCATCTCAGTAAACTTCTTAGTTTTTTATTTCTGAATGCACCAGACATGTTGTTGCAACATCATCAAATACCATTTACGAAATTTAAACGTTGTAAATGGGATCTGAAAATGTAAACAAGCGCGTGGAAGGAGCTGAGTCAATCTACTTCATTTCTCGACCCACTTCTATCGAACGAAAACAACAGCCAAAACAGTACAGCTCCAGTATCAGGACGGCAGAAACTCGATTACCTTATCTGTGTAACGATTCGAGCTCAACTTTATTTCCATTATTATGAAGTCAACAGGCAACGCCATAAGTGCAAGAAGGACGGAACAATAACTGTCTCCAGCAAATCAGAGAGAGACGGACTATCGCATCGGGCCGACTAGATGGCAGGAATGCGGTTGCCCCTTTTTTATTTGTTTTGTAGTTTTACTACGCTTTTACTACGTTCTCATTCATTTTCTCCAACGTAGCTCATTCATGGAAGCGCTCGACGTTTTGTGGAGTGCTTTGTCGTGGTTGCTTATTGTTTTCCATTGCGAATTGGGACATCGTTACACAAGTGTTCAGATGTTTTGGGAGTTTTCGTACTCACTCTTATTAGTCTTAGCTCGTTATATATTAGTATGATTTCCTTTCATTGAGCGTTCCGCTTCAGTTCAATTGCTAACATGAATCTCCAAATGACTAATCAGTTAACCACGCTAATTGATAATGGAGTATATGTTTTTTTGATCCTGCATCAGGAAAAGTCGTGTTAGTCATTGCTGTCTGTCTGCCGGTCTATCGGTCTGTCTGTTTCCTCTAGAATTTAGAAGTTCCACTCGAAGTTTCACTGCTAAGATGAAAAGC
Source organism: Acanthoscelides obtectus (assembly GCA_963669975.1). Taxonomy (NCBI): domain Eukaryota; kingdom Metazoa; phylum Arthropoda; class Insecta; order Coleoptera; family Chrysomelidae; genus Acanthoscelides; species Acanthoscelides obtectus. The sequence continues at coordinate 87,650,171 of CAVLJG010000006.1, read as the reverse complement.
TTTGTAGATTTTGATAATTGATCCAGTGGCGGCGGAACCATGGACGAAAACTGAAATTGAAAAAAGTTTTTGAACCCCAAATGCCCAGATGTTTTGCTCCATCATTTCAAGGCCAATTATTTGATTATACAGGGTGTAATTCATTTGATGGCTAGAATACTGTAAATGATTCCTTAGCTCATTTTAGGGAGAAAAGTTCATATGAACATATCTCCTAAACCTCGTAACTTTTGAGCTACAGGGTGTTAAAATCTTAAGACAAAAATGGTTTTCTTATCATAACTATAATAGATACTTTCATGAAATTTGACATGGACCTACCCATTTTCTGTTGTAGAATATTTTGTAATATTTCTACCAGTGGCGCCCGTACTAGAGATTTTTCCAAAAAAATATGGTACAGTTCTATTCATAAAAAAAGCGTACACGAATTAGAATGAGAGGAAACCTTAACCTTATTTGCGTAAAACCGGCTTGTCTAAATGATTGTTTATTGGAGGTTATCACACGTCGTAGATTGTCAAAAATGCAAAGCATTGACGTCGGTGTAATTCATTTCGAAAATGCGTGGTGGTAACGTTTGATAAACTTTGACAGAAGAAAATAAAAATGCCTCGTCAGTTGTCTGAAGTTGAAAAGGCTCAAATTCTATCAAGAATCGAAGAAGGATGGTCAATGCGTGCTGTAGCGCACTTGTATAATAGAAATAAAAAAACCATATTGAAAATTAGGCAACGCTGGGAACAGGAAGATTCCCTAAAGAGGAAAATTGGTTCAGGTCGTCCCAAACTTACCAACCCTGAACAGGATGCTGCTTTTTTGGGATATTTAAGAAATAATCCATTTGCAACTGTAAGGGATGCTGTTATTGATACAGCATTTCCTGCCTCCCAACCTACCGCCAGCAGGAGAGTAATGAAATCTGAACTAAAATGTCACCCTGCTGCGAAAAAAATGTTTCTTAACGAAGAACGGCGACAATCAAGGATTATTTTTGCTTTAAATTATATATACCGCAATCCTCAATTTTGGAACAGGGTCATTTTTACTGATGAAAAGACGTTCCAGTCGACTTATAACGGCCAAATTCGTGTTTACCGTCCAAACAATACCAGGTTTGAAGAGCGATATACTAACCCCCTCAATTCTAGACCTGGGCGTTTCTCTGTAAATGTATGCGGCTGGATAAGTGTTCATGGACCTGGTGTTTGCTGGCGAATAGAGGGAAGATTTAATGCCGGAAATTACATTAACATTTTAGAAAACATATTGTTACCAAGTGCTGAGCAAATATATCCCAATAATACTTCATATTTCAACAAGATAATTGTCCAGTTCATACGGCCAATGCTGTAACCCACTGGTTTCAAACCCATAATGTGGAAGTGCTGCCTTGGGTCGCTTATAGTTTCGATATCAATCCAATCGAAAATATTTGGGGTATAATCGTAAAAAAAATATATAATCGAAATTTTAGGCCACAAAATTCAGAAGATTTATGGGAAATAATACATGCGTGCTGGGAAGAGCTTGATCCAAATATTGTATCAAATATAATTCAGTCAATTCCGAATAGACTGGCTCAAGTAATAGAAAAACAGGGATATATGACCAAATATTAGATTTTATTTATTCTTGTTAATCGTTTTTTGTTTCTATTGTAATTTTTATAAAACTGTTAAGATGTAAAATAAAGAAATACATTTTTGTTACTGTATTGAACTAATGCCCGACGCCCATGCTTTGCATTTTTAATAACCTTTAACATGCGATAAGCCGGTTTTACGCAAATAAGGTTCAGGTTTCCTCTCATTCTAATTCGTGTACGCTTTTTTTATGAATACAACTGTACATTATTGGTTTTAAAAAAATATATTTTTGGAATCCTCATTTATTTTGCAAATGAATTTGACCCCTTGATATTTTTCCGTCCGATGCACCGTTCCGCGCAAATAAATAATTGCTTTTTAATGCATTTATGGTATAACGAAATTATTTTGAACTAGTAGGCTGGTGTCATATTTTGATTTTAAAATAAAGACATTTGAGATAGTGACGTAATAGTTTTTACATTGTGAGTTTCTTTAACCGATAATAAAAAGAAAATAAGTAAAATATGTCAAGATTTATAAATTCCGAGTTAGAAGATATGCATTTTAGCCACGGACTTGCTGACGAGAATGCGCTTATGGCTAGGCGGATATATAAAAAATGGTATCCAAATTGTATCATTAGCTTGGAGTCTTAGCATTGACAATAGTTCCAAAGGGGCACATCACACGGTGAGAACACCAGAATTAGAGGAAGCTGTTTTAAGCACAGTTGAGGAACATCCAGAAACTAGTACTAGGAAAATTGCGGTAATGCTTAAATGTTTACTCATTTTCTTATTTGGAAAATACTTGTTGATAATTTACTATACCCCATTATATTCAAAGGTACTACTGCGGCACGGCACTACTGCCGCGTGATTTTCCATTGCGCTTAAATTTCTGCCGATGGTTTTTAAAAAAACTTGCTTAAAAACTGAAACTGCTGAAACCCTTTTTGATATCAAAATACTCTTTACTGATGAAGCTACTTTTTCCCGCAATTCCATTCGAAATTTCCATAATAATCATGTATGGGACCAAGAAAACCCACACGCAATTACGGGAGCACAGCATCAGGAGCAGTTTTTTTCTAATTTGTGGGCTTTCTTGAAAATGATTTCCAATATTGCTCGAGGATGTACTTCTTTCATTAAGAGAAGAAATGTGATACAAGCATTATGGTGCTCTTGCACATTTTAGCATTTATGAGGGAATTTCTAAATGAAGCGTTTACGAATCGCTGGATAGAACGTAGGGGAACTCAAACTTGGTCTCACAGGTCCCCTGATTTAAATAGTTTCAACTATTTTTTATAGGGACACCGCAAGATATTAGTTTATTCTACACCGGTTCAAACTGTAGAGGACCTAACTCAGAAAATGAAGAGTATTAGTTTATTTGATCCACAGAAATGGTCAAAACTTGTAGCAAACTTTTTTAATATTCATGCATCTTGTTTAAGTAAAGTCAGTTGATTAAAATAGCCAAAATGGTTTTTATTTTTTACGCGAAAACAGTGCATCGGAAGGAAAAACGTCAAGAGGTCAAATTTGTTGCAAAATAAATGAGAGTTTGAAAGATGTTTTCACTTTGTGAAAAAGCAATGGCGTACCATATTTCTATATACACCTACGCGTACATCTTGTAAGGACACCGCTGACAGAAATATTAAAAAATATATAACATCAAAAAATGTCTATTGGTGCTTAATAGGCGCATGTCAAATTTATTAAAAATATCTAAAACAGTATTAAAGTTATGATAAGAAAACGATTTTTTCTTGAACTTTTAACACCCTGTAGCTCAAAAGGTTTAAGACATAATTATGTTCATATAAGCCTTTCTTCCTAAAATAAGCTAAGGAATCATATCCTGTATTCAATTAAATTACACCTGCATATGAACGTTGAGACTACTGTGGATAATCTTTTGCCGGATCTTATCCGAATGCCCAAAGTTGGATGCATGATAAACGTTTCGCCGTGCATGGTGTCTCGGGCTATCATAAGAAGGGTATATTATTTCGTCCAAGGTTATTGGTAGTTTTCAGGTTTGTGGATAAATAGAGCACAAACAGAACAACATCATAAATATGACACAGGCCATTTGAATAACATTAAAATAGTCATCACAATGTCCGGATGTACCAGCTACTAAGCATGTGGTTAATATGTATAGTAACGTAAATGCTATCACCGTATGGATCGATACTACAAAGCCCTAACGCCCTTGGTTCCAATGCAATAGATAGCTGGAGCTATACCTACGTACAAAAGTTGTTTAAAACATGTCATAAGCAACTTCTGGAAGCTATCACTACCGAAACTCCAGTGCGAATGTTCCGTAGATAAGGAATACTCTTCATGGTTGAAATTCTTCTATAATATGCTCCTATTCCCAATTTTAAGACGCAAACAGAATTCGATGTTTTTCTGACAGCAGATGTCCACATATTATCATTGTCTATTTTATTATTTGTATTTTGGAGAAGGCGGAAACGTTAGCGAACAGTCAATTCAACGTATGCGGTTTGGTGGCCAAAGGTATTTCGCAGGTAGCTAGTCGCAATATGGAGGTGGTTTTTCGGACTTTCATTTATAGAAACATCAGGTATTTTTTGAAATAGAGATAGTATATTTTTCGCGAAAGTAGCCTTATCAAGAGGAGAAAAGGATACTCTCTATCGACTTTGGCTCGCGCAACGTCGCTTGCAACCCCCTTCCTCTTCTCTGTCCACCCCTTCCTCTGCAAATGCACAGCTTGGGAGCATTACCACCCCCGAGGCTGCCCCCATGGCCCCCTAGTCCAGCCACCCACCGCCCGCTCGTTGCCGCCAAGACTGACCTCCCGCTTCGCCTTTCTTAGTCCAGGTAACTTAGATAAAGCCATAATACCTACTTTTGGCCAATCACTTTTTATCAGGGTTACAAACTTCTTTAAATTCAAAAATGTCGTCAAGTCGACTGACTCTATAGTTCCCACTCACAGTGATTCCTCCATAGGCCAAAAATCCCAAAAACTCATGAGTTTATAACGGTCTAAATGAGTCGCTAAGTTATCGAGTAGGCGCGAGGCTTTTAAAAAATATGAATAACAATGCAATTAGTTTAAACTGTCATTTACTTTCGTCCATCGCAAATGACAGCTTCTCGATTCCAATTACCGGGACGTGTAAGTAATTGCAACTTACTTTTTCTTGTGGATTATAATTTCAAGCCTAGAGTTTTCACGTAATGATAATATGGAGGTGCAAGAATATGGCATGTACTCTTATTTATCTGTTTTATGTAAAAACATGCGTTTTATATAAATTTTTTATTGAAAGTTATTTTGCTATATTATTTTCCTACAAAATTAATTCATTTCGAGTTATAAAGTTTTAGCAGCGCCCTGCTGCAGCTGAGATAAATGTTATCTTAAATTAGAGAATGTGTAGATTAGGGGCATATAGGTTTCACCTGCATCTTGCCCCTTCTTAGATTTGTGAAGTGCCGAACCATATTATGTTTATAGTTCAGAAAAAAATCCAATTCTGGTGTTGTTTTAGGTAAATTTTTTGTTTCCAGGAGGACTATTTTTGATATTTAATACTCTAAGGAGGGTAGTGGTGTATGAAAGTTACTGTTAAAAAAAGACATATTGTCAAAATCTGTGTTGGATTTCTTGAGTTAATTGTTTCTATTATAATGTCTTATAAGTTTACAATTTTTTTCAATATACAGGGTGTTTCAGTTTATTGTTGCATAACTTTAAGATTCGATAGAACTTTTAAAATTAATGCATAAAGTCTATATAGACATGTGTCGAAAAATGCGTGACTTCCGAAATACAGGGTGTTTAAATTTACTTTCTAAAATAGTTTTTTTTTAAATATTTCGGACAATATTTGATATATAACAATGAAAATTGGTATACAAGGGTTTTTTGGTTCGACAAAACGAACCATGGGCATAGTTTTACTGTAGCCGCTAGAGGGCGCTCTCTACTGTACCTGTAGTGTATTAAAATGACCGAAAATTTTTTCTTAGTGCAACTTTTTGCTTTTTCAATAAAAAAACTGATTCTTCGCACTTGTCTGGATAAAAAAGCTCTCTTGTGAGTTTTCATTATAGTTAGCCGTTTTGAGATATTTCGATTTCTAAGGTTCGATGCATTTTTAATTATGTATGGGAAAATCATTTTTTTACATTTTCGATTTGGGCATTACAAGTAATTAAGATGATCGTTTAGATTGTGTTTTTGAACACAGCAATGACTCCTAACTCCAAATAAACACAAAAAAACAGAATATTAATTTGTTTAATTTTCCAATATTATTTTTAACAAATTAAAATAATTATTTACAACTAAAATGCTATTGGATAGTTAGGGCAAACATACAAAATCTAAAGTAGTTGCTCGAAATGTAAACCCAATTGTTCAATACACAATTCACATCTACGAATGATCGAACGTGGTATAGCATTATTCAAATAAGGCCTTACTTCATCACATGCATTCCTGATTCTGTCTATTAGCATATCTCTTGTGGTTACGGGAGTCTGGTACACTTTTTCTTTTAGAAATCCCCACACAAAGAAATCTGATGGATTTAGGTCAGGGGATCGTGGAGGCCAGGCGATTGGTCCTCCACGGCCGATCCATCTTTCTGGATAATTTTCATCCAGCCAGTTTCTAACAATTCTCGAATAATGAGCTGGACAACCAACAAGCTGGAACCAGGCCAATCTTCTTAAATCTAACATAACATCATCCCACATATTTGCATGTTCAGCCTTTAAAAATTCCAAGAAGGTCGCAGCATTTAACCTTGCAGGCAAAAGGTAGGGTCCAAATAGTCGATTACGGTAGATACCAATCCGCACGTTTACACTAAATGCATGCTGAAAATTTCTTTCCCGAACTGCATGCGGATTTTCATGCGACCATATATGTTGGCTGCTTTTGCTGCGTTTCCATTTACAAAGCCATACACAAAATGAATATCCGCTAACTCTTGATTGGAGAATAAAAATGGCATTTTTATAAAACTTACAAAAAAAAAAACAGGTAATAGAAACTAAATTTCGTGCATTCACAATTGCAAAAAGACGGTTCAGGTTTCAACAGACAACAAAACCAACTGTCAACTAATTGACGTTTAACCTTATTCTGCTTTCAATTTCAAAAATATTTACAGGCACAGCCTACTTCTAAAAATTATCGAGATACTGACTTTTTAACGTTATTTAATCATAAATAATTAAAAATGCATCGAACCTTAAAAATCAAAATATTTCAAAAACGGCTAACTATAACGAAAATTCACAAGAAAGCTTTTTTATGTTGAAAAGTGCGTAGAATCAGTTTTTTTTATTCAAAAAGCAAAAAATTGCACTAAGAAAATTTTTTCGGTCATTTTAATACACTACAGGTACAGTAGAGAGCGCCCTCTAGCGGCTACAGTAAAACTATGCCCATGGTTCGTTTTTTCGCACCAAACCATATGTGTATACCAATTTTCACTGTTACACATCAAATATTGTTATTTAAAAAAACTATTTTAGAAAGTAAGTTTAAACACCCTTTTCGGAAGCCGCGCATTTTTCGACCCATGTTTATATAGACTTTATGCATTCATTTTAAAAGTTCTATCGAATCTTTAAGTTATGCAACAATAAACTGAAACACCCTGTATGTTGTTTGCCCTTATTATGAACTGTTTTATTTTATTTCGTTAGTATAAGGTGGATCTAAAACAAAAATACTCAGAAACATTTTTAGTACCTACCTACTTAGTATTTTTCTTTCTAATAAAGAATTTTATAAATTGTATTTTCGTGTTTGTACAACTGTATTTTAAGGTTTAAAATACAATGAAATAACTTCTAGTACAATTTTACATGTGGTGCAATGCTCATTGGATTTATCATGAAAAAAAAAATCCTCAGATTGCAGCAATGAGCATGTCAGTGTGTTTCCAATCGAACCAATAATGCAATGTATTCCGACTTAAAATGGAGCTCTGTTAGGAGCGATCGGCAATCGATTCTAAACAGATTCGACAGAATTCACTATTCAAAGATGTTAACGAACAAAATAAAACCATTATTTGGGCGTACGCATATTTCCAAAATGTATCTTAGTTCAAGGAATTGGTGTAACATATTGGCAACGCGGTAGATTGCCGGGTCAGCATTGCTAGGCAACGCGGTGAAGAGCTTCGCTATCCAGCCGGGTTATATCTGTTTCTGACATATGTCTATACACATGTCTCTCTCGTACACATTTAACTACAGCCGCATTTGGTTAAGAAGAAAGTGTTGTTTCATCAAGACAATGCACCAGCTCACAAATCCGTTATTGCAATGGCCAAAATTAACGAATTAAAGTTTGAATTGCTACCTCATGCACCCTATTCACCAGATTTAGCCCCCGCGGATTATTTTCTGTTTCCAAACTTGAAAAAGTGGCTCCGTGGTCAACGATTTTCCAACAATGAAGAAGTGATGTCGGCAGTTAATGGCTATTTTGAGGAGCAAGACAGTTCTTATTATAAAAACTTATTGAACATCGCTGGGAAAAGTGTATAGTGCTCAAAGGAGATTATGTTGGAAAATAAATACATTTTTTACAAAAAAATTGTGTTTTCTTCGTTGGGTCGGGTACTTCTGGGACCACCCTCGTAAACGTTATATGTACTGTCGAATTCGAGGAACGCATTTAGATCTATGAGCATGTGCATATCCGGTGATGTGACCATCAGCTCGCATCAGTAGTTGCAACCCCCGCCCCCTCCAAACATCCTCCAGTGTCCCTGTATCAGCACAAAGCTACTGTTGCTGAGCATTAGCGCTCCCATAAGGCAGCTAAGGGACCATCGACTAACGAGTTTTGTGATATGTCGTTTTAGCTACTTTACCGCTACAGAGCACAAATGCTACCAATTTTGATCAGTCATCGGCAAATCTCAAATTTACGCACTAGCTTGAGAACAACAAAACGTAGTTTTTGGAGCGGAGGTTATTAGGGCTTGTTAAGATAGGAGTAAAATATGCAACCTAAGCGGTTTATTCGTTTTCATTATTTTGTAATGGTAATTCAAAATCAAAATTATTCATCACAATATCTAACAAGTTATTTGTTACACAAATTAAATACCGTTAAATTTCAAGCGAATCTAACGTTGGTACTTTTACTTCTCACGCGTCTGGCGAGGCGGCATTGTAATCGCGAAAAGATTCGAAAATGGGATATGTTTTTTGGATGTTACAGAACATGTATATCACTAAAACTATGTTGCTCGTTTGTCGTCGATCGGTCTGTCTGTCTGTCTGTCTAAAACATGGAAAGTACTGCACGTTTACTACTATACCAAGTATAGCCTTATAGTATTTGAAAATATGTTCAGTGGAGCGGAGAAAAAGGCCAAAGACGAAAAACGATCCAGAGCAACGTTTAAAAAAATTAGGGATAAAAAGTGAGGGCATGGCACAGTGGCAACACACAAAAAGCACAACTTCTGCACTGAAGAGTTCTTGAGGTCGCTGATTTCAAAACTGCTGTCAGAAAAACAGAAATTAAACATAGGGTATCCAATATGGCGTCGGATCCTTGAAATCAGTTGTTTTTTTTTATTTAAATGGCCTTAGGCGTTCTAGCCTATTCGGCCACGAGAGTGATATAAACATGCTCAAATTTCTAATAAAATCTACAGATTTTGTTATCCGTTGCTAGCAATATTGTATAGATCCACATATACTAAGTGACATATAAAACCGAATACCCAGTTTAAATGGTTTTATTTTAATAAAATTTTGTATAAGTACTTAATGAAGCATAATAAGTAAATGATAAAAATTTCAAAATGATTGCACTGCTTTAAAGCCCTATGACCTTTAATAATGTGTGGATGCACCCATCATATCCCACACGTGCTCAATTGGGGATAAGTCGGGAGATCTTGGTGGTCATGGTAACAATATGACATCATTATGTTGAAAGAAGTCTATTGTGACTCTTGCAACATGTGGTCGGGCATTATCTTGTTGGAAAGTTGGATCTGCCAGGGTGTCAAGATAGGGTAAAAGATGGGGTTCTAGAACTTCGTGGATATAACGCTGCGCGTTCATGTTACCTCTGATGAAGATTAAAGGTGACCTGGAACCATAAGCTATAGCACCCCAAACCATAACTCCAACAGTGTGATGAACATGTCTTTCAACAAAAAACTGTGGATTCCTCCTTTCACCACGTCGCCTTCTAACCCTGGCACGACCATCGTGCATGCCTAAACAAAATCGAGACTCGTCACTAAAGACAATACTGTTCCATTCCTGATCCCAGAGTGACCGTTGTCTGCACCACTCAAGGCGATTACGTCGGTGTTCTCGAGTTAAAGGGAGGACCCAGTGTGGCCGGTATGAAAACAAGCCAAAACTTCTCATTCGTCGGTAAACACTTCGCATGCCAATAGGTCTTCCGTGTTCTGCAAACCATTCATTTGCAATGGACCTGGTAGTGGAGAAACGGTCCCTTGAGGCCAATAATCTTAGGCGGCGATCTTCACGGTCTGTTGTTCTATGGCGGCGTCCAGTGCCCCTTGCTCTTTGCGTACGGCCTTCTCGAAGCCATGCCTGACAACACCTAACCACAGTATCTACACTTCTTTGCACTCTAACTGCAATTGCCCGAAAATAAAGTCCAGCTTCCCGAAGTCCCACTATACGGCCCCTATCAAACTCACTAAGTTGACGAAATCGTACAGGTCTCCGTACTCTAGGCATCGTAACCGATCGTAAAGGATGTCAAGAACCAAAATCCGCCAACGTTGATTCTTTACTGCGGCTGAAATATTGATTTTCAGAGCGTTAGTGAATTAAAAAAAAGCAGTATAAAAACCGGAATGTCCAACTGATAAGGCTGAAAATTTTTTCACTTGTTATTTACAGTAAGATAAATACATTCACCAACTTTTATTAAAATAAAACCATTTAAACTGGGTGTTCGGATTTATATGTCACTTAGTATACATACAGGTAACAGGCAACGGTTGGTAGATTTAATAACAGATATGAAAAAACAGGTAAGATTTACTCAAATCACACAAAAATCTCACTGAATTCTAAATTCGTGTAACTCGTTGATTATATTTTCCGTCTGGCTCTCTTGAAGAATTCCCATAGAATTTTTCGAATTGATGAAATCAGTTGATATTGTGATGGATTGATAGGGTTCACTGTAATATTATAGTGAAATATTATATTTCAAACATGACAAACATGAAAATATGATTTGATTATAGCACTACCTGAATAGTTTATAAAAATTGATGCCTGAAAGAACGAATCTGAGGTTAGATACTATATCCTTTATTAGTGATGCAGCTTTTACATTTCTCACTGCTCTTAATTTTATTTGTACTGAATACGTTAATTCTTGAGCGCTCGCGTTGGTTCGTAGTTCGAAAGTTTTTAAATCTTTTAGTTTTCCAGAACTGTCATCGAAACTAGATTTCTTGAGATGCTTGTTTCAATATGGAATATTTTGTCTAGCCGCTTTCGTTTTAAGTAAAACTGAAAGTAATAAAACGTAATATAGCGAAGGGTTGATAAGAGCACTTTATTATACCTGGTTCGGATTGACTAGAGGCATATTCCTAAGAAGTTTTGCGGAAGTTAGCGAAGTCTTGTATGTTTTATCTGGCGCTCCTTCAATATTCTCAAGCCTAAATGATCCTAATGGGGACAAAGTGTGGAACCTTACTAAAAACCCGCCCAAATTATAGTAGCAGAAAAAGCGACAGACAATAAATAATACCTACGGTGTGCGTGAATATAACAATGGGAACACATGTTTATTATACAGGTTGTGTATTCAATGATTACTTAGTGCAAGGTCTAATAGGCGAGAAAAGCCGTAAAAGCTCGGTCGAGTGTGGGCGCGTCACCTGAGAAGGAGACAGCGTTCTTTAGCCTAATGCGAAATATTTCGTAACACAACCTGCAACCTGTATATCAAATAAAATAGTATAGCTTCTTTAGTAGAATCCACATTGAGATATTTTGGATTTCTTAAAACACAACACAATGCATAAGGTAGAACATTACTAATTTCACCACAAAAAAGTTATAACCAATCCCTTACCACACACAAACTTCAAGTTTGACGATCTGTCACAGCGAAGGTGGTGTAAACAAGTGTTTTCCATGGTCAATTAATTATTTCAAGTATCAACTTTCAAATACATGATGAATTTCATCCATTCCCACTACTGCATTTTTTGACTTTTTTCAGCTTTTTGGGTGTTCCCGTGCATAGGTTATAGGAGAGGCTATATCTCAATTTTTTGATGTCAGTATTTTTATGCGCTCCCAAACCCGGTAATTCTACGATCATTATAAAGAAATGTTTTTGATACACGTTTCCCGCTGTCGGGGCGATCTGCTTGATCGTTTTGCTTGTACTGTGGCGGTATTTCGGTGGGCACCACCGCGTCTGATGATATGGGAAGGGACAACGCTGCCAGATGGACGGTAACTACCGGTGGGGTGGGGAAATATTGTCTATGGACTAATTGTGTGGGCCTATTTGACTGACTTGATTCGTTTAATTTTCCTAGTGAACATGTTCGTAGCTAATTTTTCTCAGATATCGTCTTGCATGCTTTGTAAGTTTTCGCGGTTGGCAACCTTTAACTTGAACATTGACTATTAGCTGCCCATAAATTCGATATTCAAGTTCTAGTTAAGTAATCTACATTTATTGGTGTGAACGCTGGATCATGTAGAACGATTTTTACTTCTACTGACGGGTAAATATTGTGATCGTAAAAATTTTCGATATTAAGATATTATGTTTCTTGAATGTACATCTCAAAAAAACATGTCACTCATTTCCGTTGGTCTGACTTTCTATCTGTCGGCCTATCTGCTACTCGCTTTGATAAAATTTTTACACAATATTACTACTGTGCCAGGACGCAAAAACGTTGTAGTTTTTGAAAGTCTATCCAGTGGCGGTAGAGAGAACGGCCTAAAGAGGAAAAAGGAAAAATCGGTGAAACTGCGTTTTTTGACGTTTCAGATGATCATTTTTGTGAATAATTTTTGAGTCAAGAAAACTTTTTGCTGCTGGTAATTTATACGCTCCCAGCATTGATAATTCTACACATCCATTAGACATATTCCACACATCATAGATTTCTCTATACACTAGCCCTGAAAACTTAATATTTTCGAGAGACAGATCGAGCGCGTGATAAATATTCTGGTACGGAATCTTACGTATTTCTGTCTCACAGCAGCAAGTGTTTTCTGTACTCTGACCGCGCTACCACGGTGCCAAGTCGGTATCGGGGAGAGGCGACCTTTCCAGATGCACTACCGGTGAGGCAGCGAAAGAATGTCTATGAGCTAATTGTATGGACCTGTTTGACTGACTTTTTTCTTAAATGGTCCAGTTTGTGTTGCACATGTACTGATACGGGCGTTGCGTAGGAAGTGCAGAGTCAACCAACCTGACGCCAGTTTTCTCTTTTATGACCTTGAGATAAAGAGATGCGGTAACACTTTTTTGTTTTCTTCGAGAAACTGTAAACTTGCCGAATAGCGCCAGTCAGGTCATTCGTTCGTACTCCCATGCTGCCTCCCGACCTTGGGGTAATAATTACATACCGTGGCGTGCCGTGGCCCGACAGAGCGAGGGGCTTGGTGGTTGCAGGGGGCAGAGGGGAACGGTAAATTGCGAGAACAGCCATCGCGCCGCGGAACGTGCCACGTTGAGGGCAGCGGGGGTGGCGATCGCCCATCTGCCGCCCCTATGCTTTGCTGCTAGAGTGGTCGCTGCCCAACTAACAATTTATGTTTTATAAACGACCTAACAAGGTTTACGGAACTATTTTTATGAAATATCAATGCCGCTACAAACTAAGTCTATACAACGCTTATAAGCCCAAAAAAAGGCGCACTATTGTACAGCAATTTTTTTCTTCAATATGTTTTATTATCGCTCCCACTGCTTTTACCGGATAAATATTTAAAAGTTACTATAAAACACATTATTCATCAATCAGTTTTATTGAAAACAGTTATAGAGCTATAATAAATCAGTTATATAAAATTTGTTTATTATCTTAGATGCCGCTTTTTCATTCTAACACTAAAACTTTACTTTTGTTGTCAAAGTGCACGCATTGAGGATAATTTGTTTTTAATGATTCTTCATGATTTTCTTGAAACCTCATTTTTCAGAAAACTGAGCTTACAAGAAAGGCAAAGAAATATTTTTTGAACAGAGAAAGTGATAAAAAAGAAAATACGATTTCCGAGCTGTACTATTATTTGTTAATATGTTACGATTGAAGGAAAATGCATTAAAAATGCACAAAAAACGCATGCTTAGACAAACAAGGAACAGATAACATTGTTTTCCATTCATCTTTATACACACGATGAAACAATCAGACGAAAAGTATCAGACAGACAATAGAAAAAAAGGGACATGCGGCATAGTATCTTTATTCGTCATTTTTGCACCATTAACGAAGTATCGTAAAGAACTCTTCCGCTAACCCTATCTGCTTCGCAATCAATGGGAAAGCCTACTTACAGTCCATGTTGAAATCTGGTATAGTAGTTAAATGCTCTGTGGAACAAAGATTTTATCTTTGACAAATTCTCAAAAGAGTATTTATTATATAATGACATAATTTGTGTGCTATGCTGCTCTTGGAAAACTTAAGTACGTCAACTAGTTGGATGATAAAAAATATTTTTCGCATCATTACTAGGCCAATAAGAGTACAAACCAGAATATTTCTTCACCCTATTCAATACAACAGCAGAGCATGGTGAATATTGATCCCATGATGGAGATTGGTTCACTGGTGTCTTATGTCAAAAATGTTGTAATTATCTCCTTTGCTCTTGCACAAAGTATTTTAAGTCAATAGCTCTGTCAGGTCTGATTGCCCAGGTAGGTACCAGACAAAGTCAGGGAGAAAGAAGGGAAAAAGAAGGAAGGAAGGAGGTAAAGCAATGAGAAGGAAGCACGTCAGTGTGGCGTCTTGGCATTATTTATTAGTATCCGGGCATTTCAAGTTTATCCTAAGATTAATTTAGAGTTTTTTGGTTTGGAAAAATTGTAATTTTGGTTAGACCTAAAACCATACTATTTAATTTTGTTCACAGTGCGAGCTGCGGCCATGTGTGCTTGCAAACTTGCTCGAGTGTGTAGTCTACTGAATTACGCAACAAAGTGTTGCTATGCGATTCCTCTCGAATATAAGGTAGCTGCGCCTCTTGCTTGATGCAGTCCCATAGATAAGGGATAAAGAAGTATCTGTGAAGGGTCTCATTGGAAACATACCGTCGTAACTAGTGATTATGCGTAAGGCTCTAATCTTCAAAATCCTGCAGACTAGGCAAATGCGTTTTGACGAGAAAACACTAAGCCTCAGATGAATAAGTGATCGCTGGTCTGTTAAACCATCTTGTATAGCCGACCTTTGTTGATCAAACTAAATTTGAGTTTCTACATAGCACCGGGTAGAGTTACCGAAACGTAATCAATATGGTTTTTAATGCTTCAGTGTGCCTGCCAGGTCATCCTTGTATCAAGAGTGATACAAAAATACTACTACTACTCTATGGTACCCATTCAGTTGAAAATGTGCCTCGTCAGATAAAATGATTTTCTTAAGGGAAATCCGCATCAATTTGGTGGCGCTCCAGCGCCCAATTAACGCTGCGCATGGTCCGTTGGCTTGAGTTCTTGCCTCGGTTGAACCTTGTATGCATGCAAGCACAGATCTTTTGTCAAAATTCGCTGCAGAGTGGGTCTGGTAAGGTTCAGTTCTCGGTCACGATGCCGAATGGAAGTACCTGAACCAAGACGGCAACGAATAGTGAGCTTCACATTCAGCAACGTGAATTTTGTCTCAACTTTTGTAATTAAATGGTGAACTGTCGACTGATGTGGCAGATTATTGCTACCGAAAATTGTACGTAATTTGCGAAAACAATAATTAAACTACCGCTCCATAACGTCTAATCGCGTGGTCTGTACATGACAGCTATCATCAAGTAAGCTCCATATGATTTAAACAAAAAAAAATGGCATCAAATTCAAATCCGGCGCAGTTGTTGAGATACCCTTTATTACTAAATTGTGTAAGTAGTGCAGTATTCCGTGTAGAGACCAAAAAGTTATAATACGAGAATAATAATAATAATAAAAAGTTAGTTTTCTTCAGACAAAGTTTATATAGAAATGTTAGTAGAGCAGCTAAATACGGAGACAACAAAACGATACACAAAACAAGATAATAAGCAACATTGACACACTGATAAACTCACAGACATTATACAAACAATTATGTATTAAAAAACCTTTCAAACAATATTTGAAGTGATTTTGATTTGCTATTCCTTGTAGATCTTTGAAGGGTTTAAAGATTTTGGGACCAAGTATGTTTGCCAATTTATTTCCTATTTTAAATTTAGAAAAGTTGGCGTGTATATTATTACTCTACCTCGTGGCAACTGTGTGTATTTTTCTTTGTTGAGAGTAAATTTGGTCGTATTCCGGAATACGTATAACGCCAACTCGTGAATCGCCAGAGCAGGTACCGTTAAGATTTTATACTTTTTTAAAAGCGCATAGATTTTTCATTCACTTGTGATCGAAAATCTTTTTCCGAAATCATGATTTTGATTTGCTATGCCTTGTATATCTTTGGAAGGGTATTAAAGATTTTGGGACCAAGTATAATTGACAATTTATTTTCTATTTTAAATTTAGAAAAGTTGGCGTGTATATTATTAATCTACTTCGTGGCAACTGTGTATTTTTCTTTGTTGAGAGTAAGTTTGATCGTATTCCGGAATACGTATAACGCCAACTCGTGAATCGCCAGAGCGGGTACCGCTAAGATTCTATATTTTTAATTTTTTTTAGAGCATACATTTTTCATTCACTTGTGATCGAAAATCTAATTCCGAAATCAGCCTGTTATAATCACTACCCCAAATGGAAGCCATTTCTTTGACACACTTGGCAATAGGCAAGTGCATCACCAGCTAACCTTATTTTTAACAAATATGTTACCAACTGTATGTATGAGCAAAAGAGAGTATGTTTCCTTTATCGTACAATTTAGGTGAGACTCATGTGATTTTATAGGGCAAAATGACTAACGATTTCACCACAAGATGACTCAAATTGTTGTTGTTGTTTGACCTATTAGTAATCAATGCCTCATCGACTTCTAAATTACTTTGATTTTTTCCCTCACTTTGAGAAAGAGGCAAATGCTTGGAAGTAAATATAACCTTTTTTTAGATTGGCCAGGCAATCTTTTTAACTTATTTTGTGGTGAAATTAACGTAATTATAACTTGAAATGTGTGTGGGTCCCCTTTCCGTTCTTCAATTTTGAATCGCACGTATCCCCACGAGACGGACATTTTCTTGAATAACTTAGCGGGAGGAGAGGAGGGGGCGCAGTAGACGAAGTATGTTTCAGAACCTCTGCTATAGATGATTTAAGATATGCCAATCTAGTCCGCAAACTAAACTGTCATCAGTCCCCGCGTCGCGGCCCCAAGCAACGTCGTCAGCGCGGCATCGGCGGCAGCAACGACCGTACCGTCGCCCTTCCCCTCTCCCCAATCCCCCCTCGCCAACACGCAGTTCGCTTCGTTACCACCCCTCCCGCTTTCCCCGCAAGCCCCAATCCCCCCGGTTCTCTATCCGCTTGACCACTTGTCCGGCTAATTACCGAAGGAGATCGTTACCCGCGAGCGGCTTCAAGGGGATGTGGGGATTGGGGAAAGGGGAGGGTTGCCCAGCCGCGGACACCGCGCCGCGCTAGCTTCCGGCCGCCCTTATTGGAACGGCGGAACCGCGGTTCTCTGCTTGCTATAAGCTCCCTATCTCTCTCGGTCTTGTATGTATTTGTCCACGTAACGGTCTTCCTGCTTGTTCGAAATACACTACAAAATACTCCAAGTAGATATAACGAAACTTCAAATGTACCGAAACGCTGGCACCAGTTCAAAAATGCTTACATTCAGCGCACAAAATTCTCAAGCGCGAAATCTTTGATTGTGATAATAGAATGCTTCCTATGACCCTCTAGATTAAAACTGCAACAGCTGAAAAAAGCTTTTCGAAATTAAAAATAACCTAAGGGCCAATTTCACCAACAACAGTCCGTTATTCTCCACCTATAGGGTAACACAGCCCGTTAAATACAGCGAATAAGCTTCAAGTTCCAATCAACAAATTTTAGCAACGAATAGCTATGAAATGTTGAAAAAAAATATTGTCAAAGTATGAGATGACATCTTGTCATTGAAACATCACCATCTTATTGAATATTAAGAAATTACATATAATTCAGTTAAAATTTAAACAAATGTTTGATTTTTGAAAAAAAATCATGTTTTAATTACCATTGTTGATTTTTTATTCATGATAATATTATTTTCTTCAATTGATATGCGATTTTACTGATTCAAGATCATCTACTGGGTGTTTTTTCCTATAAACCTGTTGCAGATAGCCATTAAGCACCTACTTGATGACTGGATCTACCAAAAAGTTCATAGATATATTGCTCGTTTCCAAACATTCATTCATTTACTTGCCGTTCATCAGAACCATTATGGCACCTTAGATTGATATTCCCACAAAACCATTCTGGGTTTTTAATATCCATACATCCATAAAGTTGAATATTTTTCGTTGTTCAGGAACTTAACAAACATCCACACTATATTCACAGCGATTAAGAAATACCCAAATATATGTCGTAGAGCTACCAGCAAACCTAAAACCTGCAGAAAAACTAGAAATTTGCAATATTTTTCTTTTTTCACCGAGTACATATTCTGGGTTATATTTATATTAGACGTTATTTGAATACAGCTGATTATTGCATTTCAAGGAGTGACACATGTGTGGGCTCTGTCAACTCTTGGTACCAGTCACAAAACATGCTCTGAAAGTTTAATTCGATGCTATTTAATCACAACACGGTGACTTGTGTGGTTGTCAGCGGCCATTTTGTGAGGGTGCGACAGGGTTGCCAGATTGTGCATTAATATCCCGTTTCACCCTCCTGGTCCCAGTGGAGTAAACTGTTAAACTATACTCTACTATGGGTTATACATCTTGACAGTAGAGATGTTCGATAGGATCCTATATTTAGAAGTATCAATACATTTCACGAGTATCGTCATCTTTCGATCCGGACTGTGTCAGAAAGAGTGACTGCCATTTGGCTGCGACATTACCCAGCCAAATCAGACATATCTTTCATCATTTTCAAAGAAATTGTACAAAATCTTCAAATTTGTGAAGTTAGCGAGTTTCACTTCATACGTTCTTACTAGACATGCCCAAAACATCGGTTGCTGAGGTGATATTCATCCCGACCACTGCATCTCCACGGCTAGGCGACCTGTATGTTAAATTTGTATTGATAGGGTAGCGGGTTTTGCTATAAATCATATGTCACAGTGTTTGTGCACTGATTGCAAAGATGCTTATAATCATGATACCTAGTAAATTTTCACGAAAAAAATGCAAAACCAGCAAATGTAAAAGATTCATTTCGCACCCTCCACCACGGGACGTGATCGTCGTTAGACTTGGCAACCCTCGAGTGACAGATAGATATCCCCGCCAGTCAACGACCGCCAGTCAAAAACACAAACATCATTACTAGTTTTGATGATTTTTGGACTTAAAAGACATTATTAGTGAAACATTTTTCATAATTTCTTGTCTATGTCCATGGTAATTGCATTATGTATCAGGGAGATGTAGGGATTGACACGTCTTACACATATTATCTGTGTTTTAGGATGGAGAGGACATAATGTTTTTATTGCTTTGAAGAAATTTATTAACCCATAAATTAATAAATGATTACTATTATGACGTAAAGGAAGATGAGGAATTGGATGGAATGTATTTTATGTTCTATTTTCTTGCAAAATACAGACAAATCCACACTATTCAACAGGTATGTAATGATAACTTTCAGTATATTGAAGTTGGTAAATTCGAGAGTGCCATGCATTAACAAACGTCCAAATCTGCTGCCAAATTTAACAGCTAGAAAATCGAGCTATTATTTGCCGCATTCCCATTCGCTTAGGGGGATAATGGATTGTTAAATGTAAACCTATAACATATATCAAAATACATGAAAGTTGTCCTATTTTTTCTGTACAAAAGCATCATGTTGGAATCAAAAAGTGGTCTTGTTTATAATACAGTCGAATTTTCACGATTTTATTCAATATTTCAATAGAAATCACTGATATTCTGAGAGCTTTGACAGCTTCCGTTAAATTGCATTTCGATAAGATATTTTCCCATTGGTCCATAATATTAATGTTGGTGAAATCGGTCCTAAATATATTAATCACGAAATACCCAATTTTAAAAGGATAGGTACACTTTCACAGAAAGTTAGTTTCTGCCGATGATCCTCCCACTCTGACTAAGATAACTTTCTACGGGCGCCCATGCTCAATACGTGACAATTCATGTTATTCAAGCGCTTATAATGGGTGATTCAGATTGAGTTTACACATTACAAATAATTTTTTTTAAACGCCACTGAATGTGTCAACGACAACATGCCATTTCTAACGTCAAAATATAAACAAAACGGTCATGAAGCAATATGCGACCGAACTACGTGTTAAAATTATCCAAGCATATAATGAAAACGGCCGATCAAGGAAGAATACATTTCGTGCTTTACGTGAATTTTTTGACGCACAAAATCAGCCTTGTGAGAGGACAGTTTGGAATTTGGTGCAAAAGTTCGAGCAAACTGGATCCGTCGCTAACACCAAAACCCCTAGGCGTGCTCGTAGAGGTTGGTCGGAACACAATATTGCTATTGTTGTCGAAAGTGTGGCCGAAAATCCAAGAACCTCGATTCTTCATCGATCGCAGCAACTGGACCTTACTTATTCCACTATACAGCTGATTTTAACAAAATATTTGAAGTTACACCCATACAGAGTCCAAATGACAGGAATTGAAGCCTAGGTCACACATCAGGAGAAACGATACAATTACTGCGCAAGTCGCGTTATTTCACGTAACGGCGATATCAATTGGCCGCCGCGATCCTGTGATTTAACTCCCTTAGATTATTTTCTTTGGGGGTATTTCAAGCGCAAAGTCTACAAGAATAACCCGAACACAATTGCGCAGCTGAAACAGGAGATCAGGTGCGAAATTACCAACATAGGACCTGATTGGTGCCACGGAGTAGTCGAAAATTTCTCGAAACGGATTACGTCATGCCACATGAGCCGCGGCGCGGCGGTCATTTACTTGATATCATCTTTCAAGCATAATTGTAATGAACTGCCCTGAAAGGAAAAATACATACTTTTTGATAATTTTCAATTTCTTCTTTTTTTAGAATCACCCTATATTTTTTTTGTAAAAATCTATACTTCAAATTGTATCATCTATTTGGGATTGGCCCCCAAAAATTTGATATAGGGATCCTGAAAAGTAAGCTACGCCACTGCTACAAGGATATATAACGTAGGAATTAAATAGATCAGGTCAGACAAATATGTTAGCCCCCAGTTCCCGACAACGTTGCGACTAGAATTGTAATAACTGAACGACCAACGGGAGAGACTAACCTCCTACAGGTTTGTCTCATACTTTCGTTGCGCTCGGCGCGGGCATTGAAAATATTTATATAACTCTTAATTCTTGAAGGAGGGATATCTATGCTTTGAATATTTCTAATAGTTACGTATAATTATCAAAGCTGGCATCGTAGAAATATATTGACGCTAAAAAATTTAGACAAACTTTGAACGATTTTGATTTTTTTCGTTTTTTGTCCGTAGCTTCACTGGGAACCGATTTTCAAAAATCTCTTCAATCCTTGGCGTAATCCCAACCTTGTATCAAAATTTCATCAAAATCCGAGCAGTGCTTTCCAAGTTATAGAGGGGTGAATAATTAGCGGACAGACAGAGCGACATGCAAACACAATCTTTTGGTTGGGTAAATTTCAAATCATACATTTACGTTTCATCTAGCAAGTATACACTTGGGTTCTGCAAATCATATGAAATACGAACAAACGCAATACGCAATTTAGAAATACTTGATGCTTAAAGTAGGTATCCCCGAGAAATGAAATTAGTCTTTTATTCACGATGTTAGGCTCTGAATATTTTAAAAATCTGGTATTTGCCCAGTTGTCCTCAACTATACAAATAAACGTTACCAAATAACAGCGCTTGAAAAATTGGTCGCAATGTCCGCTGTCAAACCGTACAGGATACGGCAAGAATTAGCAAATTATGTAATGTGCCACCGTGATCCAAGGTTATTTAGCGGTGAACCTCTCCTTCAGGCGGTACTGCTAGCGCCAGTGCTCTTCTCCACTGTCCTAAAATTAACAACGTGGTTGTCATGATGTTTGTTCAGGAATTCGGTATGAAAAAGACTAAAAAAACCTTCAAGATTACGTTGCTGCAAAAAAATATAACAGCTACCTATGTCACTATGTAGATGGTAAATTAATGTTCTCACTTGATAAAACAACACCACCATGTAATTATAATTAGTACAAAATTTCGCAATAAAAATGTAGTCAAGTGGGTTAACTCTGTACATCAATTAAATTATGTTCGCTTGGAACAGATTCCTAATAGACTGAATATAATTTCGACGATTTTTTTATTTTTGTTCACGTGAGTAGGTTATAGTAGTACTACTAAAATGATAATGGACAAATTAGGCCCCTTTTAGGGCCGTATCGTCAGTCGTTCCTACAATAATTAATGTAGGACGCCTTTATGATCTCCTTGATTTTCATAGTATTCTACTGATCCAGGTCAGCCCTCTGTTTTGAGGTTATGTTACAAATACCTATTTGCCTAAATTGTTCATGCTTTTGATTTATATCATCTGTTATATCACCCTGATATTACTTACAATTCAAAAAGAAAACATAGCCTCACAATACGAGAGCGACACAGTAGAAATCTAGGAATACCCCAGCTTTTCTGGAGACGAGACAAGACTATGAGAATCAAGGATGCCATAAAGGCATCTCACAAGTGGATCAAGGTGGCATGTAACAAAATCACTGTATGTACGAAATTGACTCTGAGCATTTTTTATTGGAACTTTTTACTTTATTGGCATTTTAAATATTTAGTTTAATTGGTTTGTTACTATCTTGCTTTTGCAACAAAGTAATCACAGAATGAAATAATCAATCCTTAAATTGAATGCGAAAAAAAACAATTAAAAAAAATATATTACATGACACCTCTAACCCTTAGAGAAAAAGATACCTAATTACGCACATATACATATGACAAACAAAAAAAGAAAATATTTAATGTCTCAAATGGAATTGAGGTATATTAAATTATGTAACGATTCTTTAGAATGAATTTTTTCTTGATATTGATTTCCACATGTATGGAAAATTATGTGATTATTATGTCTAACTGGTTACGGATTTGAAATTTCTCAATTAGATAACGCCCTTTAATAATAACTATAAGATGCAACACTCACAACTCACTATTCCAAACATCTCCCAAACTCAAACTTTCAATGGCTCAAAAAAATTTTCAGAGAATGGGCAAAAAACTACGAGGTGACAAAGAAATTAAGACTGAGCGATTTCTATATATATTTTTTTTTTTTTCGTTAAACTTCACTTTTTCGGCATTAAGGCGTAATGAATTTTTAGGGAATAGAAAAATCGTAATATCAGGCTTGCCCATCTATCATTAACTTTTTGTCTGAAATTCTTCTAGTTACTAAAAATGCATAGTTACTATTGAGCCAGCCCACTTGACTGCATTTTTAATTTTGAAAGAATATTTTTTTGAACCGCCTATAACTCGGAAAGTACTGCTCGAATTTGGATGATCTGCACACACAGTTACTACTGTGCCAATGATGAAAAGTTTAGTTTTGAAAATACTACAAAAATATCAATCAAACAGTTACCCGTACATTTGCCCTTAAAACTAACTTTCATACGCCGACCCTTGCCTTGCGTCGACAGCATCGCCGACAGGGAGCATTGATCTTATAGTATCGGGGCTGGCGTATATGACGTGTTTGACTTGTGTGGTTCAGCAGCGTTGCCAGATGATCGATACTTAGGGCCGTTAAGAAACTACCCTTACCGTTATCAAATGGATGAGGAAAATGTAGTATGTCGTCGTTATGATGAAATCTCCTTTGTAACAATTTTTCGACATAGGAGCTTTTTGAATACCTGTATAGCCAAAATGAGCTCCGTGATCTGATGTACAAGTATTTCCTAATAAGAAACTCTAGTAATTTTGTAGAGATTTACTGAAAATCGGTGCAAATGGAAGCGAAACCAATTTTTTAAATTCAAAATAGTTTTTGTCATTCTGTGAAAGCTGCTTATAAACACCTAGGACATCTCGTCAAAACAACGACGATGTACTAATTGTATTTGGGCATGTTTGGGTGACATGACTCGTTTAATCTTCTGTTATACATATTTGTAGGTAGCTCAAATGGATCTGAGCATAATCCTTTATAAACTGAAGACAGCGTTGCGTGGGAACTGCAGAGTCAACCTACTTGACGACATTGTTTTATTGGCGTCACCTTCGAGACCGAGACCTCGTCTGTGCATGTGGCAGATCAGCATAAACAACGATTCGCGGGCAAAGCTACCTTTACCACCTAGACGTCCCTGCTGTCGATACAAGAATCGTTGGGCGTTAATAATCAAATTTCATACGCCATCACACTCATTCACCGTCGAACGGCGCTTGTTAGCGAGCGAGCGTACCGCCGAGCCAACCTTTTTGTTCCCTTTATCAACTTCCTTTTTAACAACTGCCCGGCCATCCTCAAAATAAACAACCGTCAGCTCAATGTCCACCCACCGTGTACCTGAGTGCAATTTTGGCGGCACCATTCTAAGAAATAGATCGCCGATCTGCTTATCATTCTGACTAGCTGTCACCCGCGAGTTGGTACGCGTCAAATTGTTATATACTTAGAAATACATGCCATGTTTTTGAGTAAAACAAAATTTACGTTCTAAAAACTATGTCGGCCATATGGCGCCCTTGAGCCGAAATGCAGGAACCAAAATATATATATATACAGGGTGGCGCATCGAAAACGCAACAGACGCATTTACTGGCAAGTCAGTTTTTGCAGCCCCCTGGGCGGGGGTGACACCAACCCTGAAATCTTAAATGGAAAGGGGGGTCGAGTGATACCTTATTTTAAAGGTCTTTCAATTCACTTTATAATGATATAAAATTAATGTATTTCAGTTCAGTAATAGGTACATCAGATTAGTTAGTACTACTTTCAGAAGAAATTTGACTAAAAGAATTTACTTAATAAGTAAATGCTTTTGTTCACTACGCCCATGGTTTGTTTATCATTTTGTTGTTGAAAATAGCTATTGGAGCGTTTTTTTGTGGCAAAAAAGTTATTTCTTGAAGAAAAATAAGGAAATATCTCATACTTATTTTAAATAGGAATTTAATACATAGTTTGCGATTGATTTGACCAAACTTTGTTGCTAAAATAACTTGTAATGCTTTATTACATAAATTAACCATGGTATATTCCACAGCAGAAAGAGTTGAAATTATCGAAATATTTTTCGGAAATAATCAGTGCGCTAATAGAACAGCAGAAATATTTAATGAGCGACATGAGAACAGTAACGTGCATCGAAAATATGTTCTAGAACTTGTAGCTAAATTTCGAGAAACTGGGTCAGTCGCCAATAAAAATCGCAACATTGAAAATCCCATAAGGAACGAAGCAATAGAAGTGGGGGTTTTAGAGCAAGTTTATGTAGATCCTACGTTAAGTACCCGCAAATTGGAGACTGTGTGTGGTGTTAGTCGACGTACTTTCCAACGGATTCTAAAGGCCCCCATAGTTTTCATCCGTATAAAATTCACCTGGTACAAGAACTTAATGAAGAAGATTTTGATCGGCGATTACAATTTTGTGAAGATATGATTGAACGAATTATAAATCATGAACATTTTCTGTTCAACACTTGCTTTTCCGACGAATGTTCCATTTTCTTAAATCACGTAGTAAATCGTCATAACTGCCGATATTGGTCCGATTCTAATCCCAGAATTTATCATGATGTTCATACACAGCAGCCACAAAAATTAAATGTTTGGGCTGGTATTTTTGGCGATCATTTAGTTAGTCCTTTTTTCTTACCTGGAAATTTGACCGGTGAAATGTATTTGGAATTACTACTACTCAGCCAGCATCATTAGAAGACCAGCGACAAAGAATTGTGAATGAGTGCCTTCAAATTACTCCTCAAATATTACAAAATGTGCGGCAACGTTTTGAGTAAAATCTTTATTATTGCATGGAGAGTCATGGTGGCCATTCTCAACATTTACTTGCCTAACGGGTCAGTTCATTCTTCATTTTTAAATTACTTTGCTGCCAAATGTATTGATCTCCACTAATGGTGATGTATAAGTTTTATTTAAGCTTTAAATCAATAAATCTTCAAAACTACTGAACTGAAGTAGATTAATTTTATATCAATATAAAGGGAATTGAAAGACCTTTAAAATAAGGTATCACTCGACCCCCCTTTCCACTTAAGATTTTGGGGGTGATGTCACCTCCGCTTAGGGGGCTGCACGTGCCAGCGTGATTTTTTGTCAAACTTGTGTGCCCCTCGAAAACAAAATCGACGAGTCTGAGAGTTTAAAAAAAAACTGAGCTGCCAATAAATGCGTCTGTTTAGTTTACGATGCGCCACCCTGTATATATCTGCCTATAACTCCCCTTGATCCATCCCGGTCGCAAAATTATTTTTCAGCTGACACGTCCTGTCCACAAACTACCTCTCATGTTCATAGGTTTTGACACTGTTTGTAGTGATCGAGATAAATTTCTATTTACTCAAAAAGTGTTAATATAATATACAGGTATATTGAGGATATAATTTCTGAAACTCCTTGTTAATAATAATAATCATTTTAAAGGCAGAATTGAAGACAGAACATACTCCTACTTTTAAGCTGGATTAGTTTTAAATATTCTAAGTTCTTACCCCTTTAGGGGTCGAATTTACAAAATTTCTTTGTAAGTGCCCATTCGCATCAAAGAACCGAGCGTAAAAAACCCATACCTGTATACCTAGCTTTAGAAAGTAATGATTTCCCTATAGTAGCTTTGATCCTCTATCTCAAGCGCTCCAAGTCTAATTTTATATTTCACGACTTTGGCACTCATGCTTCAATAATTAGAAAATTTCACTGGATCACACACAATATTTTGCTGCGACTATAATTTTCACTTTCAGAATTATATTCTCCCCTCATTTACCATCAAACGTGGAAGCATTCATAATATTGCATGAATGAACGTTAAAATCACAAATATACTTCTTTAGTCAAGCTAGCTAAAATACTCAGAAACACAAATAAAATACTTATATCGAAATTTTAATCACCCGCATATGCATACATTCATATAAAATGTGTAAAATCACCTTGCGTCTTTGCCAGCAGGTTGTGGTCAACTGGTCACTCTTGTTTCATCGTTACGTAACCATCCTTACTCTTT
Organism: Acanthoscelides obtectus; assembly: GCA_963669975.1. Taxonomy (NCBI): domain Eukaryota; kingdom Metazoa; phylum Arthropoda; class Insecta; order Coleoptera; family Chrysomelidae; genus Acanthoscelides; species Acanthoscelides obtectus. The sequence goes on along the minus strand of CAVLJG010000006.1, from coordinate 87,622,948 downwards.
TGTAACCAGTTGGTGTGACGTATAGCCTGAAACATCGGCTGCACAGTGGAATTTATTGAAAAAAGAAATAGCGTCAAGTACGTTAAGTGCGCACTTCCCACGCAACGTTTTCATCAGTGTGATTATAATTAGTTTTTAGCTAATTGGTCAGTCACAAATCATCTGAATGACAACATGATTTTATGAATGGTACATCGTCACCAACTTGGCAATTTTCATTCAGTTAGCATCAAGTATTTTGAATCGTCAGGGCCAGTTGGACGCAGTGTACGCGGATTTTACAAAGGAAAGTTGATCACATGATACTTCTTGCCAAAATGAATTTGTTTGGTTTCACTGGCAGCACAACATCTCCATTAAAGTCCTATTTGCATAATCGACGGCTATTCACATCATACAATGGCTACGAGTCCTTTCGCTTTACAGTATCTTCAAGGGTACCACAGGGTTCAAATTTGGGACCATTGCTTTTTGCTCTTTGTTAACGATATAATATTCATTGTGAAACATTACTATTTGCCGATGACTTGAAATTGTTCTATAAAATCAAGAGCATCACTGATTGTGCGAACTTACAGTGTAATTTATCTAAGTTGCAAAATTGGTGTCGATTGAATAAACCGCATCTAAACATTACTAAATGCAAAATGGTTACATTCTGTCTAAAACAACAAATAGTAATTTATCCTCGTAACACCGGAACAAAGTAATCAGTCGGCACGAAAAGGTTTCTGATTTAGGGGTAACATTTAACACTAGGATGAATTTTGACATTACTCAAATTGTAGATAGTGCTAATCGAGCTTTAGGTTTTATTGTTTGGAACAGTGAGATTATAGACTTGGCTGCATTAAAAACATTATACTTTGTATATGTACATTTCACATTAGAATATGCTTCGTTGGTTATTATAACGATCCAAAAGTAATTTCTGAAGTATCTGGCACTAAAATCTGCTGTAAGATTCATGTGCATGAGCTTCAACAAAATATGCAGTATATGTGATAACTTTTTGTGTTCTCTTCCTCAACTCAAGGGGGTTTTATTACAGCACCTTAAATAGCGATATAGTATTCTATTAATGTATGTTTATCCTCTTAAATTTGAACAGATTTCAATTCTTTGTCTTGTAAATGGATCACAATAATTTTGTTGTGCAGTAATTGCTATTACTATTATCATTATAAATCTGCTACTGTTTTTTTTTTATGTTGGATAGAGCATCACGTTGAAAAGGATACGATTGTACTTAACTGTTAAGTGGTGTCGCCTGTAAGTCTACACGGGAATATAATTAAGGAATTACATGCATCACATATGGGCATTTGCAAGACAAAATCACCCGCGAGGTCATTGTCCTTCACTAGACAATGACATTGAAAATGTTGTGAATTTAATACGAATAATTGCACTCCGGCCAAGACAGCGTTGCTTCCCTGGGATTCTCCATCAAAGCATTGGCAAAGGATTCATATTAATTGTATGGTACCATATGAGGATGTCTGCAACTACTACGATCACTCTTCTACGTAGGGAATTTGCTAGGTTCGGGAACCCAGGAGTTGTTGTTTCTCACAATTATTCATCCTTTAAGTCAGAAGATTTCCTGGAGGAAAATGGGGTTCAGTTCAAGAGTGTATATCTCAAAAACGAATGATGCGGCAGAAATTGCTGTCAAGATGGTAAGAAGGACTTTCAAAGAAGCATCAAGCGTGGTATACAAAACACACAACTACAGCCGTTTCTCCAGCACAAGATTTTATGGGTTGTATTTGAAAAAGTAAGTTGGAGTTGCTTCGTCCGCAAGCAACCAAAAGTTTCGTCCAACCTTAGCAGAAAAAGCAGGCAGAAACATCAGTCAGATAAAGGATTATGTTCGACACAAGTTAGTCCATTTGACAAAAAAGTTAGCTACGAACATGTATAACAAGAAAATCAAGTGGATCGTCAGTCAAACTTTAAATTTGTTCCCTGCCCTACTGGTAACGTTGCTTAACCTCGCCATCCAGTCAGCCAACGGACACACCCCGACATAAGCAGGCGAGGTATTAGGGAAATAATATTTGTAACTTCAAGAGGTGATTCCTTGCATTATTCTAAGCAAAAAAGTTCATTATAACTTATTTCGGAAAATCAATCGTTTTCGAGGTAAGTGAGTCGTAAATAATGAAATTTTCTCAAACATTTGGCAACGCTGTAACGCAACCGCGATACGAGCGCACGACTACTGCAACTGATTCATCGAATTGTTTAAGTTTGTATGATATTTTGGTTGAAAATATACTTTGAATTATTGAATATTTTTTCGAATTTTTTTGTGGCTAATATTTTTTATTCAATAACGCTTTCAGTGCAGTACAGTTACTTAAAAAAAAAGATCTTACCGATACGTGGCGATACAAACCACCAATTCCCACGATTATCAGTTCTTATTTGAAACGATGCGATGGACGAAAAAAACAATATCCGTAAATCACATAAAGTTACAGTTAAATGTATTAGTAATCACAACAACACGCGATGATATATGCAGTGCAGGAGGAGTATGACGTTGCCAATAGTGTGAGGGATTTTGTTTGTCTGTTTTTCTTCGGAAAATTTTATTTAATAAGCAAGAAGATTATTTTGTTAGAGAGAGTTAATCAACAAATAGATTTGATTGATACATTTTACGCTATTAGGCATATGAATTTAAATTAGTAAGCAAAATTAAAAAAAGGAATTAGTTCAGCACTTTTTACCTCCGAAACGGTTGATTTTCGCACATCACCTCTTAAAGTTACGGATATTATTTCCCTAACACCCTGTATACGGTGGTTCGTTGCGTTGCGTGTTAAAAGTATTTGTATCATTCTGATGTGTGCAACTACTAGTATGCCCAATTTGTGCATAAAGTTAATGTCATTTGATCGACTTTCAAAAACTACAAAACCTTTTCCTTGTTAGTCTAGTAATAAATAAGCTTGCGATAACGTTTCACCAAATCCCAACCCGTACTTCCCAAGGTATAGATAGCGATGCCACGAATTTGCGGGCAGACAGACAGGCCGACAGACAGATCAACGGAAATGAGTGACATGGTTTTTCGTTATGTATACAGCGCTTTTCATCCCCTCTCCCCTACCTATTTTTTGCACGCTTCAAGCTAGAAAGCTGAAAATCTGGGTTACAAATCAGATGCATAAATAACATAAATACTATGTTTTTGAATATGTTTTCGGAATGAGGGGGCGTATGATATCTCAATATAAAGCATCTTATGAGTGCTTTACAACACTTGAATATAAACGCACTGTCTTTCATAATGGCGGCCAAGCAGGCTGTCAAAGTTGAACAGTTGAGCGGTTTCGTACACTGAGTCACTTGGTACTCAACAAACCGCTATATCATATCAATCTTGTTCGCCTAGACGGATCTGTCCGAATATGTAATGAAATATGGAACATTCTATTAGCAAAAATAGACAAAAACTGTCAAACTTTTTGTCTGATGTTTCATTACACATTCAGATATATCTTTCCGAAATAAGAAGACTGATTTATGACTTATTGATATAATCACGTTTCGTTTGTGTAGTGGAGGTTGTTTGAAAGTTGTGCTGATAAAGACGCGAGAATCATAAAGTTTGAAGTAATGATGTTCCTATAAAAGTTATATTAGTCAAACGCAAGCAGATTCAGCTACCCATTGGAATATTTTATGTTGTGGTTTCTAAATAATTATGTAGTAGGTAATCAAGCATCAATTACTCCCAATAATCCACAGAAGTACAAAAAAGTTACAAGGTTGGACAGAGTTTATCATCGATCTACATTTTTTTATGGTAAAGAACTGTTTAGATCTAACAGGTACGTAGTAAATTATACTAGGTCAGGATTCAGCAACAAATAAACTGTAATAATGGAAAATAAAAATCGTAGAACTTATTTTGAATGAAATTTAAAGAATTCACCATTTATGTTAGTGTCGTATGTCATAATGTATATCACCAAAGCTGCAGCCATAGAAAAAAGGATTTTGTTGTAATAAAGAGATACATGGTATATTGTGGACTTAAATGTAGAAGAAGAAATGACAAACTTCTTAAAGGAAGCTATTGAAGGTATATAGAAAGAACTTGACGAAAAACAGATACATCGAAAAGCTTAGAAAGTATTCAGCTATTGAAAATGAACCAAGGCGAAATGAACAGGAGGTAATAAATACAGCAAGTGATAATCAGTATTAAAAATGAGCTGATTGTCGCATTTAGGTCCAGTATTGCCAAGATAAAAAGCAATCAAGCAAGCTTAATGCAAAAACTGAGTGAAAGTAAATCTATTACTGTGACAATCAACAACACTCAGTGTGGGCTACAATCAAGCAAACAGAATAAATACAGAAAAACACGCCTATGAATGCACTCGAAGGCGGAAGTAGGTATAAAAAGTCCTGATGGACAGTACAAGCAGTGAGGATATTAGCTTTAATTTTGATAATGATACGATCTACGGAGAGGCGGGGGGGGGTCTTTGCTTTGCTTATTTCGGATGAAATGAGGGGTAGGGGAGTCTAGACTAGATGATGATTACGTCATCGGTAGTTATTTACTTTTTTACACGAATGGCAACACTCACATTATCTTTGCTTGAAAACGAAACGCATTTTCGGGGATTCCAGCAAATAATGCATACGTTTAATGAGCAGCGCTTTAGAACCGAATAGGGGAATTACCGCGCGGTGTTCACTTGTCTAAATTTCAGTGTATTGTTTCATTTGGATGCTATAGCGAGTAGACGTATTGTAAGCATAGTAAAGCAAGTTAACATTTGTGTTACCATTGGTTCCATTAGCCAAAGTTTAATGTTTAAATAAGATACATAGACAAATCCAAGGTATACCAAAAATTGTTTGAAAGTTTTAAGAAATCCCATACAAGTACGAAAGTACAAAATGTACAAAAGTTAGTTAACGAAGTATGGCGAAATTACAAATTACAAGCAAAATCCGACAAAGAACTAGATATTATTGTATCTAAGAGAATCGAAGAAGAATTGCAAGCGGCGACTAAGAATAAATCCAATCCACTAATTTTCTTTTTAAGGTGAGTACTAGAAATATTAGAAATCGCCAAAAAGTCTCTTTACTGATTAGAAAACATTATGGCCTATCTCAAAGTATAGAGGTAATATTCATTATATTATAGATTTATTTCTTATGATTGATTCCGTCAATTGGTCACAAAGTACAGGATGTTAGTTTTATACATATATACAGAAAACTAACACCCTGTATTTTGTAACCGGAACGAATTGCTCGTTTAAACATATTAGATTTAAAGCCATAGGGTTTTGTATTTACCGTATACATTGCCATACTTTGTATTTATGTAGCTTAATAAGAGAATCTTTAGCAGAAGCCATAGAAAGTTTTTATTTTTAGGCAACCTGTAAACCTGCAGAAAAAACACAAATTAAACAGTCAGCTTCAAATATTAAAAAAGAAGAAGAAGATAAAATAAAACCCGGTAATGAATCACAACAGCAATGCGAAATTAATGAAAATACAGATAAACAGAGAGCAAAACCTTCTCAGGAAGCTATGAAAAATAAGATTGCTCTACTCGAAAAAAATCTGAATGCTTTGTATTCTGCCAGAGATACTATGCCAAGCCGTGCTGAAGTTGATAAACAGATCATTAAGTTGCGCGAGGAAATAAAAACAGCAAAACAGTGTTTAAACAGGAAGGTTCAAAACGCAGTTGCCCAGAAGAAACACAGGGATGGTATGAAATGAAAGTTAGAAGATATTTGTCATGAAAATCCAGAAATAAAAAAAGACTATCTCTGAGGGATTCAGTGGAATGTCCTAATCTTGAAAGCAATCAACATTCACTATTGAAAACAATCGCGGATATAGCTTTATTTGGGAGCGCAGCAGATGACAGAAGACGAACGGAATCAATTCGCAGTGTAAAAACTCTTGATGAACTCAAACAAGAATTACGTAAAATAGAATTTGACATTAGTCGCAGTGGGACATATCTTCGTTTGATTCACAGAAAATCTAATTCTGCAGAGGGACGAAGACATGTATCGACAGACCCTGTTAAGCTCATTCGGGCTCAAACTGATCACCACAAGAGCCACTTAGATAGCAAGTTCGCTGAAACATCAATCCATTATTTGGAGAACATAGCATCCATACTTGGACCAGATCAAGTATTTTTCATATCTCAAGGTGATAAAGCTCGAGTCCCTATTGGCGTAACTGCGGCAAATAAGCAAGCACCTCTTCTAATGGAATATAGAATCAAATTGCCTGATCAACGATTGGGTAATATATGTTATGCTAGGACAACCGCAAGCCGTTGGATATTCTGGACCAACATACGTCGCTATTCGAAGTGGAAAGCATAGTTCATCTACTGCTAATATACATGCTCAGGATTTCGAGACGCTTCTCGAACTTGAAGAGTTTCGACCATTAGCTAAAACTGACCATGGACTAGTAAAACCGTGGTAATCATGATGGTTGATGGAGGGCCAGATGAAAATCCACGTTATCAAAAAGTCATAGGGTTTGCTATACAACACTTTAAGCGACATGATCTCGATGCATTGTTTTTAGCTACCAATGCTCCTGGAAGAAGTGCGTATAACAGAGTAGAGCGCAGAATGGCTCCTCTTAGTCGGGAACTGGCTGGTTTAATATTGCCTCTTGACCATTTTGGGTTACATTTGGATGAACGCGGCGTTACAATTGATGAACATTTAGAAAGATCTAATTTCGAATTTGCAGGAAATGTATTAGCTGGAGTATGGAGTTCAGTGGAAATTGATGGCTATAATGTTAATGTAAAATATGTTGGGGCAGGTGAACAAGATCTTCCTGATTTTCCAAACATTAAATGGTATTCAGAACATGTGGGTGAGAGCCAATATTTGCTTTAAATTGTAAAATGTAGAAATACAGAATGCTGTCGTCCACGAAGTGGCCTATTTAGATTACTAGACAATAGGTTTCTTCCACCACCTGTAAAAGTAAAACAAACAGTTGATGACTGGGTTTTGGATGAAGGAGGGCAATTTCTTAATCTTCCAGTCAATTTAGCTCTACGCTTAAGCGCTTCACTCAAAGATTTCCTGCAAATGCCCTACGATTATTTTCGTCCGACGGTAGAATTGATGCTATCAAGTCGAACATGCAAAACGTGTGTCTTTATCATGCTTCCGTCAAGTCAGTAATTCGTCACATCGAAAATATCCATAAAAAAGTAAACACGCACCCTGATAGGAAAGTTAGACCTGTAAGAGTCGCTGCTCATCGTGCTAATGAACTTATGTGCATTATTCAAAATTTAGAGCACCATGATGTTGAATAGGCATAGGCAGCAGCGGTGGCCGCAGTAGTAGACTCTTCGGTCTCCTGATCAGTCGCATTGCGCTGTGCGGGTTCGAGTCCCGTCCCAGGAGAAATTTTTCTCTTGGCTATGGATGTTGTGATTGTCCGTAGGTGGTAGACGGTCTCTGTCGAACGTGGAGGTACCACCCGGCGGATCTCGTAGGCGGAGCCAGAATGTGTGCATGTTGCATGCACACGTGTTCCCTCGCCTGAGTCCGTGTGGCGTTCCCCCTTTCCCCTGTATCCCCCTATAGCCCCACGGTACCCAATGGGTGTTTAGGCCTTCGTGGTAGTTGGAATATAAAAAAAAAATCTTGCTTCTGTTTAGAAGTTCAAAAACAACGCTTCTTTTAAGTCTAGATATGACCATTTTTCACCGAAATACAGCCTGTCAGGAATCATTGAAAAATTTTAATTTCGGCAATGCTGAATATTAATTTCCAATAGTAGTTTTACAAAGCACATACACTACCCAAAAAAATTAAGGAGCAATGAAAAAATCCATATCTTTCGGTGATCTTTAACAGGTTGTATTTCGGTGAAAAATGGTCGTATCTAGACTTTAACAAGTAACAGTTTAAAAAAATAAAAATTAACACGCTTTTATAGCTAACTGAACCAAAAAGTAGAAAATAATTTTTAATTACAAAGAGCTTATATTACAGTCGTAGATGGTCGAACATTTAATCAAAATTAATGACCTCAGGAATAATTCAATTCAGAGTAAAAAGCATGAGATGCTTGAATTAAATGTTACAATCATTCTATTGGCAACTATCTATGAGACGAGAGTTATGAAAATGTAGTAAAATGCACCCCCACGCTTATTCTGTTAATAACTTAAATTTTATTATTTTATTTTGAGGTCAATTATGATTGATTGTTCGACCATTTTATACTGTCATATAAACTCTTTGTAATTGAAAATTATTTTCTTTAGCTATAAAAGCGTGTTTTTTTAGTTTTTTTTAAACTAATATTTAATTTTCATTTTTTAGTTCGATTTATCAATTAGTTTTTTGTGGACATGTGGTATTGAAATGTCTTACGAATCATTTCGTAATCTAATCATTTCATTTAAAGCTTCACTGTTGCATAGGTTTTTTCCTGTTGACTTAGAGCAATCAAGTTCTTTAATCCGAATACCGTCTAAGGATCTTACACGACTAAGTGCTACATAAGCTTGTCCAGCAGCAAGCAATTGCGAGCCTAGATAAACGTACAACCACTGTACAACCTTGCATCTTGTGGACTGTCGAAGTCCAACTCAGGATTAATGGCAACATTCGCAATGAACAAGGTGAGAATGCACTACCTTGAAAAAGTATCTGCCTCGGTTGTGCTGTGCCGAATGCCCGAACCAACAAAGAGTAAGTCCGAAACTATAAAAGAATTGATCAATCCTGACGGTACTAATAAGGATAATGGAAAACTGTTATCAAATTGTCGCATTGTCATCAGTCCTCGATACTTGTGCGAAGTTTCAAATTAGTCAAACTTCTGGAAATTGGTGAAAATTATGCTCAAAGATTCTATTACATACATACATACAGGCCAATCTAATAAAAGCTTATCAAAAAAGGCATTCTCGAGTATTACAATTCAGGTTTTTCGGCCGAAACATTTTAGGAGTAACGGTTCATGCAGTTTTAACAGATGGCGCAAGGAAATCGTTTTGCAAAATGTTTGCCATCTTTTTAGATCACGGGCTTGAAAACATTTCTAGGCCATCATATAGGTTAGATAGCGATTTTATTCAGCTTAAATATCTTGTTTTTAGAATCTCGATACGATCCTTTGGAGCGGAGAAATCTGACTGTGAATGAAAACAGATCCTTTTGACATCTCCGGTAGCCAGTGATCGTACAGAGAATGTAAGGGTATTTCCGAAAACTGAAATGAATCTTGTATAAACTTTGATTTCAATTTTTGACTATTTTTTTTTGTTTCGTTAGTATTGGTATTAAAAAAATGCTTTTTTCAGTCTAGATACAACCGTTTTTCACTGAACTACAACCTGTAAAAAATCAATGAAAAATTTGGATTTTTGCTTGTTTAATATCTTTCAGTAGTGTATATAAAAATCAACCAGAATTGAAGTAAAGTTAGTCTTATTTTTACTTAACCTTCCTCATCTGGTACCAGCAAGTCGGACCATTATCCAGCTTGGTAAATATAAACGCTATTCGAATCCCCAGTTTTTGTCGATCTTACTCTAAAAATTCATCTTCTCATACGATTGACAAGAAGTCAAATTAATATCTATTAGAGGCGGTAGCTGTTCGACTTTAAGCAAACAACATTTACCAATAGAATCCGTCATTAAATCATGTACAAACAAGTTAGGAGGGGTCAGTTTATGACCAGACAGCTTACTTCGTCTGACAGATCTCAATACCTGCAGGGACTGTCTAGCAGTGCTGAATGGTACTTTGTAATGATACTTTGCAAAATCCGCCTATCAGAATTCAAGTTGGGTTAGTCTTATCTTTACCTGGTACCCATAAATCGACCCTTTACTTAGCTTACAAGGTAGGTTCGTAGATATTGGAACTACATATAAATCCTACTGAATAATTCAACATTTTTAAAAAGCTTCCCTATGGAAACAAATCATGTTCTTTCTGAGCTGTAGCTAATTAATATTTCCTTTTCAAAGAAATCATCCATTTTCAGAAACCTTGTTTAAAAACATGCTGTCGATTTTTAGCGAAAATTGTTTCAACTCCCGGTCATGGACTCTTGAAGTTGTAGTATGTAAAGTTCCATTAATGTTTTGACCAGTTGTTTGACAATACAAATTGCGGTCTGCGGAGGTAAGAAATAATATAATAATAATAGGGAGGTCATACTGATTGGCATAGCGGAAATCAATGACACAAACATGAGGAACTATACAGGAATATTGAAGTAACACTGAACACATGCCATCTAGCACGTAGGTTTCTATATCCAGAATAATACCACCTTCCAGAAATGGTATGGTCTCTTTGGATAAGACGATAGCCACTTGATATCCTCCAACCAAAGTATACCAGCATGAAGAAGCTGTTATTGATGTATTGATATTTATACATAAAGAAACTACGTTTGCAAGAATACAATACCTGGTCCAGCTAAAAGCTGTTCTACTTAATCACTGGAGGGTAGCGCACAAATAATAATAATTAAACTAGAACTAAACAAAAGCATCAATGAAGTAGACAAAACAAATATAAGTAAGTTTTTCAAAAGGAGTTGAGTAACGCAAGTATTTGCAAAGAAACATACATATAGTGATTATGGTTTTAACTTTTTTATGATACAGAATGTACAACGACAGGATCAGTAGATTTTATGGTAAAACTTTTGATATCTAACTAAAACCATCTATAAGTAATAATAAAGAAAGATCAAAAAGTACTATCATTGATTCTCCTGCATATAAAACAAGTACCATTTTAATTAAATCTTCCAGAGACATATCTTTGTCACGAGTTGCGTTGTGGACTTGATCACAACTTTTGCAGCTGATATTTTATTCGATCCTCAAGCTGCAATCTACAAGTTTCTTGCACATTATGGTCTGTTTAGGAATCTGGACCATGGTGGATAGCAAAGTTACCATATCTTCCGCAGACATTATGTTGCCATGTGTCGCAGACTTGGAGCTCAGTCTTTGTAGCCGACAACCAGCTACTTTAATTAGTGCTAAAACAAACTAGAGATAGAGGTAGCGGAGCTGTATTTCGCTAGGTCTGGCCGCCGTCATGCTATCGTGCGTATTTGTAGTCTGGGAGTACATACTCAGCATTTTAAAGAAACAAAATAGGAGTGAATTTAAATGTTCACAATCGACAAATGTTTCATTCCATTTACGTTTTAACATCATGAAAATCCATATTAGTCATTTTACCGGTCTCTGAATTCATACATACACTTATATTAAAAAACGGCGTCAAGCAGGTCGCGCTTCCCAGACAAAGCGGTCATCAATTCATAATTAATTATGTTCGGCACAATTTAGCTCATCTTGCAAAATAGTTAGGTACGAACACGAATGTCAAAAATTGAGTGGTCAGTCAAACATTCGCTTGTAAAATTGATCAATGCATCCCATGCACTTGACAACCTTGGGTTTCAGAAATTTCTTCCCTGCCCTACAGTACCAACCATCTGAGAACGTTGATATGACTAACCTCCCAACTCCCCAGTCGTCCATCCGTCAGACGTCAGTCAGACCTTGAAGAAGGTAGGTATATATCTGCGTTTGTTACGTTGCGTGGGACGCGTGCATTGAAAATATTTATCTATCACTTCAAGTTTTAAACTTTAAAATTTGGGGTATACTCTGTGCTAGTCTCCAATTTTTAATCTCTGCAAATTTTTTATCTGAAAATGTTCAGGAGCCTCTGAAACGTCAAACACTGAAGTTTGACCGATATTTATATTTTTTTTTAGGATCCTTGACTGTAGCTCCGCCGCCATTAGATCAATTTTCAGAAACTAAAAGGCTTTTTCATCCTTGGCATAGTAGTCACCTTCTGTCAAAATTTTATCAAAACGCCAGCGACACCCTTCAAGTTATACAGTGGCCAAGGGTAAGCTGAGCGACGGATCGGCATGTGACATGCTCAGTATCTGAGCTTAGAATTTTTTTTAAAATTACAATACTTCTTCGTCAGTTAGTGTGAGAGGTAAATATATCAGGAGACTAACAGATTTCGAGCTGTGTCTCGTAACACATATCTTAATTCTTAAATTTCCTTAGAGATGGATAGGTGGAACATTTTTGGACGTATACAATTTCCAGGAAACGCTGTTTTCTTTTTCGTTTCACGGTGGTAAATTTTCTCAGGAAGAAGAAACGAGCATATCTTCAGAATCCTTAATATTGTACAGAAAAACGTACTTCAGGGGTCATCAGGATTTCCTAGTGTTCACGCTTATGTTTCGTGAACTATTTCATATTAGAAATCGGACTGAAAATGGAAATTGGCCAAGCCATTTAAAACTTAGAACTATTTTTTTAACACGCTTTTATTAGCTTTCTCTGTATGTATGTAACGCCAGGATTGATACATTATTTCATAGATTCTCTGAAGGGGAATAAGAGAGATAGAGCCAGCGCGCGATCTACGCGTGCGTGCAGTTTCGGACTTACTTTTTGTTGGTTTGGGCACTCGGCACAACACAACGAAGGCAGATACTTTTTCAAGGTTGGGCATTCTCACTTTGTTCATTTCTTATAAAGGCGTAGGTACTAATGAGTCTAATACACGCGAATTACTGTTTATAATATTCGTATTATATATTATATGATAACCTCAGTTGAGCTTCGACCGTCCACAATATCCAAGGTTGTACAGTCGATCATGCAGCCATTTGAAAAACCATAAAAATGATTAAAAACTTTGTCATAAATCAATATTTTTAAGGTTGTCAATATCTAAATTAAAGCTTTCCCCACAAGGCTCCAAAGTGTATTTCGAGATTAATTAATTTTCAAGTGACTTTCAAGCTAGTGTCTTTGGTCAAAATTGATTTTAATGTTATTATCCTCAGGGCTGATAATGATGTAAGATGATTTTAGAAAGCAACTAGTGAATATTGCTTGCAAAGGCACATGGGTTGATGGTTCCTATAAAAATAAACATGTACTGGGCTGCGATTCAGCTGCTAAATCTCTGGGTGAAGCAATATGCAATATTTTGCGAGCCAAGTTTGAAAGCAGCAACCGAGGAATTTGTGCATTAAGCTCTTGTATTTTTGAGAATTTTACATCTAAACAGTGAACTATTAGCTGAAGAGAAGAAAAAAATTATCTGCCTATATACTTCGATATAGCTAAATTCTCAATACGTTGGTATCGGGTTCATTTTAATGAAGGTGATATATAAATAAATAAAAACGCCATTATTTTAAACTCGGCGAAGGCCAGCTATGCTATTAACTTAACCGAGCATGTAAAAGTAACAACAAGCCAAAAAGAAAAGTAATATGACAAGAAAAAAGTTTTACATTACATTAATTTTAGAATATTACATAACAACAATGAACAATAATAAACTACAGATGTACTTATACAAAGAAAATAAGCAATAATAAACAACTTATACTTTACAGAAGCAGTTGTTTCAGTTTTCGTTTGAACATATTAGGAGACATGTCTTCAAATTGACCTATATTGTATTGGTTTAGAAGTTTGACTGATGTATAGGAAAATGAGCTTTCAGTCATGGTTTTAGTTATTTTAGGTATTTCATAAAGTACATTAAAGCGTGTTGCACGAGAGTGAATCAGATTTCTAAGAGTTAATTTTTCAATCAGATATGGAGGGCTTTTAGTTTTAATCAATTTATGACTTATGACATGACTTCGGAATCTAAGCTTGTTATCAAAGATAACGCCCAAATTTTTACGTCATACCTCAGCGTATCTATGATTGTTTATACAGGGTGCGCCAGAGAAACTTACTTATTTGAAAGGTCAATAAAAACAAAATTACTTCAATTATTGTTTTATTTTTTTTTTTATTCGAGAATACAATATCCCAATTTTTTTTTCATGTAGTCTTGAAAATGACATCGGATAAATGGCGACCTCCATTGCGCATACACTGATGAAGTCGATTTTTGAAATTCGTATCCACTCTTTGCAGCATATCAATCGGTATGTTGGCAATGGCGTCGCGAATGTTGTTCTTGAGGTGTGCTATGGTCCGTGGTCGATCGACATAAACCAGAGATTTCAAATAACCCCATAAAAAGAAATCGCAGGGAGTCAAATCTGGAAATCGTGCCGGCCATTGGAGATCGCCTCTGAGAGAGATGAGGCGGTCGGGGAAATGTCGCAACAAATTCATCGAGTCTCGTGCGGTGTGTGCTGTGGCTCCATCTTGCTGAAACCACACGTTCCTAACGTTCATTTCTTCGAGTCTCGGAAGAAAAAATTCCTCGATCATGTTCCTGTAACGAGCTCCATTCACGGTAACTGCGCGTCCGTTTTCTTCAAAAAAATAAGGACCAATTATTCCCATTACCGACATCGCACACCAGACTGTAACTCGCTCACAGTTAAGTGGCTTCTGGTGAAGCTCACGTGGATTCACACCAGACCAATAACGCATGTTTTGCTTGTTGACGCAGCCGGAAATGTGGAAGTGAGCCTCGTCACTGAAAAAAACGACCGCGTCTTCAGGCAGGTTGTCAACCAGCATTTCACATGCATTTTGACGGGCAACAAAATCGCTTTCAGTTAATTCTTGAACAACAGCCAATTTATAGGGATGAAAATGGAGGTCTTCATGGAGAATTCGTCGAACAGTAGTGTCAGAAATTCCCATAGCAGCTGCGTGTTTGCGAGCCGAACGCCGGGGAGAACGCACAACTGACTGCCTCACTCTTTCGACATTTTCCGGAGTTCTGATGGTCCGTTGAAGTCCATTTCTGGGTTTAGCGACACTTCCACACTCCCGAAATGAGTCAACCCACGACAGAATCGAATTACGGCCAGGAACGAGTCTGTGAGGAGGAATTTCAAAGCGAGCGCGGAAGGCACGTTGCGTAGCAACAACTGAGCGACCGTTAGAAAAGAAGCTCTCGACTGCGAAGGCCCGCTGTTCTCTAGACCAGAGCATGATGGCAACTGACTGGAGCGAGAAATAAACTTGGGAACTTCCCCCTCCAGATGCGCCGCCTCTCGCCCCTCTACCCGCCCAGCTCACCGCGCGGGAATTTTTTCAAATAAGTAAGTTTCTCTGGCGCACCCGGTATCACCAAAGCACTCCGACATATCAGCAGTAAAAATAATAAAAAATAAAGGACCCAAAAGTGATCCCTGAGGAACTCCTCTATCCACGTTCAAGGGTTTTGATTTAAGCCCATCAATTGAGACCGACTGCGATCTGTCATCCAAATAACTACGAATAAGTTGAATAGTCTTAAGTTTAAATCCATAGTAGAAAAGTTTTGCACACAGCAATGCATCGTTCAGGGTATCGAAGGCCTTGCTAAATTCCAACAACACCAATGCCGAAGTTTCACCCTTGTCCGCAGCCAAAAGAATGTCATCCAGAACCTTCAACAGTGCCGTGGTAGTACCAAACCCTTTACGGAATCCAGACTGCAACTTGGGTAATAAATTATTATCTGTGAAATAAGTAATGATTTGCCTATAAATAAGCTTTTCAAATACTTTAGACAGCACTGGTAGTATACTAATTGGTCGCAAATCAGAGAAATCCTTAGGGCTGCTAATTTTAGGCAGCGGCAAGACCACAGCCGTTCTCCATCGCGCAGGAAAAATGCCCTTTTGTATGCAGGAATTAAATAGGTTAACAAGCACGGGTAAGATCGTTGGACAACACAACCTCACCATGTCAAGGCTAATTCCGTCTGCACCAGAGGCGTTTGACCCAATCTCCGATATTGCTCAGAAAACGTCATCTTCACTAACGAGTTTCAATTCAAATTCTGCGGTTGTACATTTGGAATTAAGATATTTAGAAATAGTATTCGTATCGACAGTGCTAGGTATTTGTCGCACCGAGTCGATAAAATATTGATTAATTAAATTTGGGTTTTTAAGATGGTTAGGAATTTCTATATTTTTTTTAGATCTGTTATAGATATTAAGTTGGTCTAGGGTTTTCCACATGTCTTTGGATTTTTAGTACGACTGACAAAATCAATATAAGCTCTCTTTTCTTGTCGAACAGCTGACGTAAAAAAATTCCTCATTTCTTTGTAGGATGCCCAATCCCGTAAATTTTTAGTACGTTTGTATTTAGAGAAAAGATAGTTACGGTGATTGTTCATCGCACGCAACGCATCAGTAAACCACGGGGAAGGTTGCCTGGTAACTTTTTCTCACATATTGGCGCATGAGAATCAAAAAGAGTCAATATCATATCTGAGAGAATTGCAGTCTTCTGGTTAACATTATCACAGTCTACAACCTGCCGCCAAGGGAAGTTTATAAGACCTTGTTTGAAGCTATAAATGTCAAAGTGTTTAAAGTTGCGATATTTAATAATTCTAGGCCTAGCGGCAGAGATCTTAATATTTATTGAACAGTGTATGAGCTGATGATCGGAATGCTGATGCAAGTCCTGATGATGGACACTGCCACTTAAGAGATGATCGTCGGACAGGATGATGACATATATATATATATATATATAGGTTAGACACGTAACGTTTACATTTGTTAAGAGCCAATGTACAAACATTTATCTGGAAAAATGCTCATAGAGCGCATTTGGAAACAATACATTACTGTTCATTCGGATATTAAAAGCAAGTGGGTAACTTACTTCCTCAGCAAATGGCACATGCTTCTTCACAAGTCGTTGGTCCAACCCTGTAAATGTTAATTCAATTACAAAACAATGTCATGTAGTTGTAAGAAATCAGTTTGTATTTAAATAGTGCAAATGTGTAAATGTTTGTTAGAATAAAAAATAATAAATTTTGCAGTCCTTTCATCTCTTTAATTATAAAACATATATATTAAAATAACCAATTAAATCGCTCCACAGCATGTACTTCACATATTTCTTTTATATTTGTACTAGGGGGGGGGGAAGGGCTAACAGAAAATATACCAAAAAGTGGGCCATCCAGATCTAGATTATTTTTTCTTGACCTTTTCTCATTTGACATCTGTTGCACGCCTTTTTTTGGTTAATTAATAAATACTATCTAACGGGTGGTCCAAGCAAAACAGTTGTCTAGTGGTGAGCAAATTTAGGCCCTAGCTCAATAAAGCGGTGAGTAGGGGCGGAGGGGGCGGTTAAGAGCGCCAGTGACTTAGGACGGATTAATCCACAACTCCCCGAGATGTTAGTCGGAACTTGTTTTGCTTGACCACCACACAAAAGGAGAATCTAACAGAGATGATGAAATTTAAGTAACAGTACACACAGAGAGAGCTAAATAAACAAGATATTAAATGAATCACAATATATTGATCAATAAAAAAAAACGCACATGTACTCCACTACTGGAGTGCGAGTAATAAAAAAAAGAAAGGATGTTATAAATCTTAAATACGACCTGACAAAATTATTTTTCGAGATAACCCCGCGAAACGTCTACCATGGTATACGCCCGAAGTACTTACAGATATTTTGCGCCTAAATACTAAACTTATCTGTAGGTCTTCTTTGTCAGGCGCGGCCGAGATGTCCTCAACTCTGGTCAAAAAGTGGCCAGTAGTGGGCAGGGGCTGCTTGCCTCGTTGCCAAAATTATGGTAGTAACACAAAAAAAAACTACAGAGAGAAAGACTGTTTAAAAATCTACTCCACTCTCTGTCTGAGATAAAACTACTCATTGAAAACAGTCGCACTTGAACCAAAACCATGTAGATTTTTTTGTACAAGAAAAGTAAAGCCAAGTCAAAAGAAAATAAAAATGTACTAAACTAATATACCATTGTTCTAAAAAGTTATGGCAGCTCAAAAATCAAACTCATGTTCAATGTAATCGAACCCCCATATTTGAATACGTAGAATGTCCAATAAAATCAAGAAGTCTCTAAGAATTTCAATAAGCAATAATAAATGTATAAAGATCTATGAAATTGTTAATTAGAATGATATTTTACCTGTTCACATCAGGTTTTTTTCAACGGAATGGCTTCCAATTTGCAAAACTGCAACAAGATGCAACTAACTAGAGGAGAAAAGGATGATGATCCTCTTCTGTTTCTATTGACAAAAAGAAAACAGATATTGAACGAACGTCATCAGGACACGCATTAAGGCACGTGGTCCGAAGGTATATAAAGAAAGAACTTACCGCTGAGTGTCAAAATCCCATAAAAAATGGAAGACGTAGCACCCAAACCAAAATAACTAAACTTAAGTTACACAACAACAAAAAAAGGATGCTAGTCCATGAATTGGCGCTTGGGGCCTAATATCCCAGAGTCCGGAAAACTCTAAACGACCCCTGCACCACGACCTCAACGGAAACAGAAAAGCAAATCTCGCAAAACACGTAACGTTCTAGAAGAAGGAATCTTGATTGGCCATGAAGAAGATATGTTTTATGAGAAACCAACTGACGGAGAAAAACTACAGAGTTATTTGCTGATCGTCAACACCATACTGAATCGCTGAGAAAGAAGGATATAATATATACAAGTGAAATTATAAAATCAATAAACTATTAAATTTGCCAAAAGAAAATAATTGAAAAGGGCTTGGCCTAGGAATTTGCACTCTATTATCGATGAAGAGAAAAATTCAAATTACGGATAAGTGATAAATAGTAAAAAAAAGTTACGTGATTTTAGCATGTGACACTGTTAATAAAACTCGCTTTAAAATAACTTAAGCTTAAAATACTCTTCAGAGTCTTGTAGGGGTAGGTTTGCATCGAGCGCCTGAGATATGTCGCAAAAAATTATCAACACGAGATTCAGTCGAAGGTCGGGGTTTTTTAATTTGCTTAGCAAATAACTTGTTACACGCATTGTCCAGTCAAAATATAGATCCTGAAATTTTGTTACTTAAATTGTCTTATACCGTTTTACAGACGCTGCAGTCAGTGTGATGCGGTGTTATTTGTCAAATAGAAATCAAAAGGTAGTATCAGCTTCAAAAATATAGGAACCAAAGGCTATAAAGACCGGTGGTCATCAAGGTTCCATATTGGGCCCTTTACCTTTCTCTCTCAGATCTCCATCAGTGTGTCCATAATGGTACAATCCGTCACTATGCCGATGATATTCAAATTTATTTTAGTTTCCACATACAGACTTCAAAATGGCAGATGCATTAATCAACTAAAATTTAACAAGGCTAGTAGACATCGTGTAATCTAAAAATCAATCCATGGAAATTTTCAGTTATATTTTTCGGCTCAAAAAACAAAAGAACATCGATCGAAACGGATAATAACCTTAAAATCTACAACAATCCTGTAGTGAGTGAGTGTGAAAACTTGGAACTCCATTGACACAGAACTAAAATACACTAAGCATATGAATTCATTATGTAGTGCATCGTACTGCATTCTGAAGCAATTTTATGCAAATAATGTCTGCTTCACTAAAAATGAAACTGTGTGAAACATTAATTATATCAAAAACCAGTTATTGTGACACTACTCAGGGTACCGCTCTATCTTATAGTGAGGAAAACAAATTACAGCGAATTCCGAATTCTTGTGGAATATGAAAGTTTGATCATAATTGTCATAAATTCAGGGAGCTTGGTATTATGCAGATAAAACCCACTCGTATATAAGGTGTTAGCCACCAAATAAGCACGATGATGCATTCTAAAACTATCTACAAAACATCATTCAGTCACAACGCTATTAAATTATATACTGGTCTGCCTGTTATTTTCTTGAAAAGATACTTAAACTGAAAGTTCAAGCCACGATCTGATGAACGCAAAATGCTGGAAATATGTACTAGTCTTGTAATTGTTTATATTTGTTGTGTTATCAATTAATTCTTATTCTGGCATGGGGTCACTCTCCGCACATGTACAGAGTATTTGCCCTACAGAGTAGATGTATCCGATATATATCAAATCTAAAATATAGAGATCCTGTAGAGCTGAGTTTATCAAACTTAAGGAGCCGTATTTATGAAACAAAGGATATCCTTGTACTTGCAAATTTTGAAGGAAATCCTCCAGATGGTATTTATAATAATTTGAAGTAAGTACTTTTGCTTTTTGAGTATACCCATATCCCTCACAGCAGTGACATAAGTAAAAGAACATTCATAATCTTCACCTTACACTTGGCAGCAGACTAAAGTTCGTAACGAAAGGTGGTCAAACGATGATGGCGGAAATTGTGGATGTTAGCGATGTTAAAACATACAAACCTCGTTTACCTTCACTTTTTGGTGACTTCAAAGAATTATATCGGTTCGACGAAGCAAATGTACAATGGCTTGCGGACAGATTTTTAGTTGAGAAAGAGGAAACTCGATGAGGAGCACTTTCATGTATTCATAAAATAAAGATATGTCTACGCTATCTCGGTCAGGAACTTGGTGTTATTCAAGCAACTGTATCTCGGACTGTGGATAGAGTTGTGAACAGCGCAGTCGAACGAATGGATCAAGTTTCCAACTACCAACCATGAACTGATGGAGGCCAAGCAGATATGGTAAAGCATGTATAAATTTCCGACAGCAATTGGTGTAATTGATTGTACACATATAGGAATCCTGAAACCAAATCGCCATGGAGATGAGTCTATCAACCGAAAAGGGAAACCTACTTTAAATGTGCAAGCCACTTGTGATGCCAGAGAGATGTTCACAAGTGTTGATGTCAGTCAGTGGCGGCTCGTGCCAATTCCGTGAGGTAGTGCCAGAATGGAAGCCATAATTTTGAATCGATTCAAAATTGTAAAGAATAACTTATAACTTACCCCTGATAGTTAGTGGTCAAAGTTCTTGAGGTTCAATAAATCTATATGTCCAAAAAAAAATCAAAAATAAAACTATTTACACACGCGCACCAAATTATAAAACAAGTGTGGAGAAGTACCTATAACTATAGTTTTCTATATATGAGGTCCATTCTTCTTTCTTTTTTGGTAGCAAAGTTTTCGATTACCTTATTATTAAAATATTCAATGCCACTAACAAAATGTTTTTCTGCAGACAGCATTCCTAAAGCACTAAGCCTTTCTTCCTTCATTGTGTTTCTGAGGAAAGTTTTAATCCGTTTCAGCATTGAAAAAGAGCGTTCTGCTTCAGATGTTGACATCGGTATAGTGATTAAAATACTTAAGAGCTTAAGAGTTTCTTGAAACGTACAATTTAATCCTTCCTCGTTCAATAAAATGGATAGTGGAACAGCTCCAGAAGTAGTACTCAATTCTTCTCTCTGATATAATACTTGTAACTCAGTTTTAAGCCTGTTTTTGTCTAAAAATGAAAATTGTGTGCATGTGTCATTTAAATGTGCTTCAGGAAACTGATGTTTATAAACAGAAAACTTTTCAGACACAAATAAATTAGAAGCAACTAAATGTCCAGAAAAGTTAAATCTTGTTCTTATTTGCGATAATACTGCATCGCATATTTCTAACGCTTCCCGTTTTTTGCTGCCTTCTTCAACTTGCCTTTTTTTTCTTGCCGGTTCATCAGTTTCTCTCTGCACTCGTTCAATCTCGTCAATAATGCTATCCATTTGTTCTCGTATAGTTTGAATTGCTGCTTCAAAATTCTCTAAATCATTTTTGACCTTAACAGAATCGGTGCGTACTTTTTGTAATTGGTTAAAGACAATTTCAACATGTGGCATTATTTTATGGAAAATACTTAGCCAAAATACAAAATTTGTATCTTGCAGCTTTAATTTGTACCCACTGGCTTGATTAATCGACGAAGAATCGCGTGAAGTACTTTCTATATTGTCCATAACTTTAATCAGGTCTTTCCTATTTTCATAAACTGTATGAACACCTCGTGACTGAAAATTCCAACGTGTTTGGGAAGATCTTGGCAATCTGCGATTAACTATTTCATCCAAAATTTTTGTTCTTTGAGGAGACGTCGAAAAAAAAGAGCACAATCCAGATAAATTATGGAAAAATATTCTAGCCTGCTTATTGACAGAGCATGCGGTTGTCATAATTAGATTTAACTGGTGTGCATAGCAATGAACATAATTTGCAAGTGGATAAGTTTCCTTAATAATTTTTTGAACGCCATTCAATTCACCACTCATAACAGACGCACCATCATGGCTTTGAGCTATTAATTTGTTTGGATTTTGATCTAGTAATGGATTTGCAACATTTAAAACGCATGCAGCGATTGATTTGGCATCGTGTCCGTCGGGGACGTAAAATCTCCAAAATCTCTCAACTGGTTGTCCATTACACAAATATCTGAAAATAATAACTAACTGAAATTCACAGGCTACGTCCGTCGTTTCATCGGCAATTACTGCAACAAAAGGAGAATTTGCAATCTCCTTCTTAACTTCTTCATGATAAACATCTAGCATGCACTCAAGAAGCTCGTTTTGAGTTGTTTTTGAGCTACCCTCAAAAAGTTTGGCACTTTGAATATGGACTTTCAATACGTTGTCTAATTCGGCGCTAAAATTCACCAGCTCCTTAAATATGCCTCTGTTTTCCGAATTTTCCTTTTCATCATGACCCCTTAAGGCTAACTCAAATGCTCCACAAAACCTTATACAATTAATAATTTTATTCAATACATATCGATTCTTATCCACTTGATTATTATATTTAATTAGATCATTGCGATAAGCCGAATTGAGTTGAGTCCTTATATTTAATTTACCAAGAATAGAAAAGCTAAAAACATTATTCATATGGACTTTAGATTTTTCGTGGGTCTTCATTTTATCCCATATATGTATAAGATCGTCTGTACCTTTTTTTGACCAAGTCTCGTCACCTCCAAATAGAACACATACAAAACAAAATAGTTTATTCGTTTCTTCACAACCCCATATACAGCTGTTTTTATCATACACATTTTTATTAAATTTGCGACAGCGCGATTTTTGTCCGCTACCACTTTGTTTCTCAATTTTTAAATCGGGTATTGGCCGTCCTAATTCTTTAATTTGCAGTTTTTGATCCAGCGAAAAACCACCAAGTGAGTTTTTTAATATCCCGATTTTATTCATTTTCACTAGTTTTAATAAAACAGTAAAAAATATGATCACAAAACAGAGCAGTTCATTAACACTAGACGTACAAAAACAAAAACGTTATTTCTCACTTTTCAGGTAAAAAAAGACCGAAATCAGCACTAGACGTAATCATAACCAAACGACCGACCGAACAAAAACACCGCCGATATCATTTGATAACGAATTACGACTGATGATGTGCCTGGCACAAATTATACTTGTCTTTCGCTATTCACCTCATATAAACATGTCATGCGTAGCGCTATCTCTGTCGCTCGTATGCGATGCTGGTAAAATTTCTCTCTTTTTATTTGGACCGGCCCTAAATTGGCACAAGTTGATGACGTCAAGGTCAAGGCATGCTCGTCTCGTCGCGTCGGTCGGGTGCTTGCGGTGTTGTCACGTTGTCAGTGTTGTCACTTCATATAATTTATACCAAAAAAAATGAAAAAGCAGAAAATAAAGTAAAACATTGAAGATTGAAAAAAATATTCTTTTTGAAGAAGACAAGGTAGTGCCATGGCACCGTGGCACTACCTCACGAGCCGCCACTGATGTCAGTTGGCCAGGATCAGTGCATGATTCCAGAATATGGAGAAATTCGCAGACTAGATCACAACTAATAAATAAAGCAAATGTACTACTTGGCGATGACCTTATGGTATTGAGCCATGCCTTATGACTCTCTTCAGAAATCCTACTCCAGGTGCAGAAATAAATTATAAAAAGCTTTTAAAACAACAAAGAGTTATAATTGAACGCTGTTTCGGCCAACTGAAACGCCGGTTTCCTATCCTACAGTATGTTTGCCGCGTAAAGTTGGAAAATGTGCCAAAAATAATTATTGCTTTTATTGTACTCCATAATGTTGCGAAGAGCTTGGGCGACCCTGACTTTGAGTTAGTTGAACAAGACCCAGATGATGATGAAGGAAATCATGAGAATGACGAACTTACTCTCCGCCGACTAGGTCAACAAATAAGAAGAAACTTGAGTATTATAATACATAGTTTTACAGAATAAAGTGTATTTGTAAGTTAAAAAAATTTATTTTCGTGAACATCATAAGTTACAGGCGGCTTCTGACGCTGCATCATTTCTAATTTCAGTGTCGTATTTCTCTGTTGCTAATTTTCTTTTTGGTGGCTATGTCTTCTGAATTGCTGGGGCGTAATACTAACTGCGCTCGGTATTTAGTTCACTTGCTTCTTCTTGAACACTACCAACCTGAATGGCACCTCTAATTTTCCCAATTGTAGGATTACAGTCACCTTCCATAGCTTTCAGCAACTTTCTTTCCCAATCTAACAATTTAATTGCTTTATTACCAGATTTTTTTTAGATCTGTTTTTTTCTTCAATCTTAATTTCATGTTGTTGATAAGCCTTTAGTATCTAATGGTTTACAGAATGCTGATTCGTATTTTTTCAAGGCATCGTCCTTTCTCATTTTTATTTTTGGAACTTGTGACTTTTGCAAGATAATGGGAGCAATGGCAATTTCTTCTGCGATGAACTGCAGGTCGTTGCCATTATTTTCTATAGTTTCCTCATCACTTGAGTATGACATGCTCATTAATTTGATAAAAAACTGTATCCAGTAAAAATACGGAACGGTCTGTGTAAGCTCTGGAGTACAACTGTCAGGGATGCTGAGTGAACGAACTCTCACGTCAACTACAAGCTGGAACAAGTCAGGACATGTTGCTCAAGATACAACTACCTGTCAACCTTTTACTTCTTCTTGGAGGATATCCTCGCGAGTCTTATGAATATGAAAACAAGGATATGCTTATACTTCTACCTTTTTCTCCGAAGCAAGACCTTATACTTTTACCTTACGCTTCCGAGCATATGCTTTCCTCTTTTATGAATACGGCTCAAGATCATGACAGTACCTGGTGCATATATACTTAGCTGCCTCTTATATTTTAAGACAAATCCCGACTTTTTTACCACCCACCAAGAAACTGATTCATATAACACCTGACACAGAGATAACTTGTACCCAAAGCAATACAGACTTGGTGAAACAAGAAAGGGAGTTACCATGGCATACAATTTTTCTATATATTACCTAAGAAACTAAGATTTCTAGCATACAATGAATTAATTTAGTAAGGCTGTGGAAAATTTGCTATTGTCGACAGATTTTTTCACCACTGACGATTTCCTCAACCACAACTTCCTCCAATGATATTTCGTTCCATACTTTTTTTTATTCGAATGATTTATATTATTTATTATAGTCTTATCTCTTATGCCATTAATTTATTGATTGGACGTAGTTTTTTATCTCTTGTACTTTTTATTGTTACCCTTTTAACCATATATGTATATGTATGATCTGCAGTGTTTGTTTTTATATGTATTATTTGTAATTTTTTTGTTCTTGCTACTAAGCCTCAACTATATTATTGACTTGTGTAAGCGTGTTTTATGTACTAACACCAATAAGCTATTATTATTATTATTGATTAGTTATTATTGAGTAACTTGCAAACATTTCTATTAGTTCAGTATTATATTATCTCATCTTTTATGTACTTTTGTACGAAATAAAGCCCATTTATCATTATTATTATTACTATAAATGAATTACGGTAACCATCGGCCTATCACCAAATGTACCTATGTAAAACGGGCAAAAAGTGCTGCAGGTGTGCGAAAATCGTTAGATTATCAGAAAGGGGGTAGGGTTGTTCATATGGATAATATCAGCGTTGACTCAAATGATAAAGTTAAATATTCATGTTCTGTATTTATTGAACATGAGTTTCAGTATAATCGCTCTGAAAGAAGAAGGTCTGAAATAGTATTTGCCCTCCTAGACTACTAGGCCTATTTGTTCTGCCGCCGCCGTCCTTATCTGGCGGCCGTCGTCCGTCGCAGTTCCTCCTCCTTCCTTTGTCCAGGTCCAGCGTCCGCAGTTCGCCGCGCCGCGCTTACCCGCGTCCATCCGCCGCCGGGATTAATACCGTCGTTGCCGACGCTCCGGCGAGGCTGCCCACCCAAACGCCCCCAGCGAGCCCTTACGGCCAGTGGCGGCACGTTTCAGCAAACGGCCAACAAAAACTAACACTGCGTTGTAATAACAAAGAAGAAAGGCAACGGTCCAACACCAAGTCAATCAAACAGTTTTCCAATTTGAAACCTTTATTTTATATAGATTATGTTACATATGATGCCTTCGGCTTATATATGAACAATAAAAAATGTATTGCTTCTGTATACATCCAAAATATGTACGAGCCCCTTCCCACTTCAGTTGGCCCACTTCAAGATTTGTACCAAAATATGCATTTATAAACTAAACATGACGAAACTATTTACTTCTAAAACAATTTATTTTCTCAAAAACATTTTAGATACACTCTAGTCGTAAAAAATACATATTTGAAATCACATAGACCTATGACTAATAGAACATCTGAACAAATAAACAATGTGCGAATAAATGCGCGAAGTTAACAAAGCAACAATTGAATGATTACCATTGGGTAACATCACATTTATTTTTTATTACGGCTGAAAGTCTTTGGGGCATAGTGTTAGCCAAGTTTTGGCAAAAATTTGGTGTAAAACAATTCCATATTTCTTGAAGCTTTTGTCTCAGTTCGGTGATTGCTCGAGCAGGATGTTGTCGTAGAACCTTTCTCATCTCGTGCCACAAAGTTTCAATAGGTGACAGATCTGGACTGCTAGAAACCCATTTCAAAAGTGGTGCATTATTTTCTTCCATCCATTTTATAGCCTTTTTTGAGGTATGGCACGCTGCACCATCTTGCTGAAACACAAAATCTTGGCCGGATGTCAAACATTCTTCCATCACTGGTAAAAGCGATGCTTCTAAAATTGCCAAATATTTGTTTTATTTGTTTATATCCACATTTCCATTAATAAAATAAAGGTTTCCTACTCCTTTTGATGACATACTGCCCCAGACCATAATGGATGCTGGAAATTTCACTTTTCTCTTCAGACAGTCAACATGGAATGCTTCATTTTTTTGCGAATAACTCTACTGCGACTGTGACCAACACAAACTTCGAATCGGGACTCATCACTCCATTGTATTGCACACCATTGTTGAGGTGTCCATTGTCTATGTTCTTTTGCCCATCTAAGCCGATTTTTCTTTTGCAATGGAGTTAATAGTGGCTTTTCTTTGGCCTATAAACAAGTTTTGCAACTTTAGGGTTTTCACTTCACTTTTTTTATATAAGAAAACTTACCTTGCAAGTGCTAAATCCCAGTTTGTGGGCCTCTCTATGAGTTGTGGACCTCGAAATTCTCCTTCCAACAGTGTCACTCTACAGAGCACTTAATTGTAAATAATTGGCACGCCTGTTTTTCACGATTTTTCTTCTTAATGCTCTTCGGTCGGCATTTGCGATATTACTTTTTTTCACATATCGTGGCTTAATATTAACTGAACCAGTTACGTTATATCTTCTAACAATATTTCTCACACTGTACCGCGATAAATCTAACAAAGTTGCAATTTCTGAGTTTGATTTCCCAGAATTAAAAAATTTAATTATCAGTAACCGAATTTTCTCACTAATAACCTTTCCTCTACCCATTTTGAAAACCTTAACTACCCAAAACTATTTTAAACGTATTCTGACAGCTGTGATTAATAAAAACAATTGTCATGGCTTTTATTTTTCACAGCCACCTATGCGCTATAGACTTATTTTGCATTGAGATGCAAATAGGTTGATATACCTACTGTAATTGCAACATGAGTTATTTTTATGCTGCAAATTTGATTAAGGAGTGATAAAGTTGGTGTTTTCTACTATATATTATCGAAATATTCATTGTTAATATTTCAAACCTATACATTTTTATTATTTGTGTTTGATAAGAAAAAACTAAGATTTCAATAGTTGGGCCAACTGAAGTGGGAAGGGGCTCGTACTCCACCATAATGTCATTTTGTAGCATCTCTTAAAGCATGTCATCTGCGGTGCAGTACGGAAACTGCCCAGCTCTATTATACAGGATGTTAATGAAGTATGTATGTGTTTTTATAACCTATGATAAATTTTCCATGTTTTACAAGTTGCTGAGGATCAATATGAACGTGGATGAAAATAGTATTATCCTGTATTTTTGGAAAAAAATATTTACAAGGTCACTACCTTTGCACAGTACATTCAATAGAACGACAACAACAGAAAATATCGAATAGTTTTTTTTACAATAAATGTTCAAAGTGGCCATCTTCGATTTCAATACAGGCGTCTAGTCTTTTACACATTGACTGACGAACTCTCCTGAAAATACCCGTAGTATAATCAGACATGAGTCGGCAATTCTGACTCCACGCTTTGAACAGGAGTATTGTATAGTAATGATTTCAAATGTCCCCATAAAAACAAATCGATAGGATTCATGTTAGGCGATCTAGGCGGCCATGGCTGCGGCACCGCCTCTTCCAATCCAGCGATTTGTATAATTATTATCTAGGTATTCTCGCGCAACGACACTGAAGTGTGGCGGAGCACCGCGTCATGCATATACCACATGCGTCGTCATTCTCTAAGAGGAATTTCCTCCATTAATCCAGGTAGGTCAAATTCCAAAAATCTTCGGTACTCTGCGCCGTGGTCACTAACGATTCAAATTTAAAAATTGAAGGAAAAGTCGTGTTGCGTATTATGTTCAATCATGGCATGGGGATTTTCTTCACACCATACATGGTTATTATGGACATTTATTATTGCTGTTCGTGAAAACCATGCTTTATCCGTGAATAGTATTCGATTTAAACAAAAAAATTGATTTAATGTTACTTTTTCACGTAAC
The DNA here is from genome assembly GCA_963669975.1 of Acanthoscelides obtectus. Classification (NCBI taxonomy): domain Eukaryota; kingdom Metazoa; phylum Arthropoda; class Insecta; order Coleoptera; family Chrysomelidae; genus Acanthoscelides; species Acanthoscelides obtectus. The sequence continues at coordinate 87,594,113 of CAVLJG010000006.1, read as the reverse complement.
CAGATGCAAAAATCAACTCTTATAGGCAAGTCTCCAGGCAAAAGCGCTTGTACACGTTGCATATGATATAGATAAAGTTGCTGATCTTTCCAAATTTGCCATACCGTTACATGATTTAAATTTAGTTGGTGCATAATTTTTCGTGTACTTGTTGTATGATCCTCTTCGATTTTATTAAGCACAGCTTCTTCGATTTGGATGGTTCTTACACTTGCGGGTCTTCCTGCAAAATGTGTGGATCGTGTTGAGCGTAAATATTGATGAAAGTTTGTACATTAGGTAGCGGGCACTGTGGTAACCGATCACCACACAAACGTCGTGCTCGTCGAGCGTTACCCAGAGCCATTGCCTAAACGAAATGCATATCTTTCATTTCTTGATTACTGAACTGGACCATTATGACAATTAGTAATCATCAAAACTCATTAAATATATGGAGTCTTAGAATGACCAGACAAAAAAAACAAGTATTTGACAGCCGTCGAATTATTTGGGAAAATAAATTAATTCAATTGTTTTCGGGTACGTCATAAGTGTCTAGATAAGCTCAACGCTTGAATATTAAAGGTATTGCGGTCAAAACAAATCAATGTCATGCTATTTTTTTAAAAAATACTGGATAACATTATCCGTATCTACGTACATGGAGGGTCTAAAAACAACTGTAAACAATGTGATATTCACCACAGGGAATACGTGACTAACATAAAATATGTTTCATTATTTTATAATGTTTTGTAAAAATATCATCATTTCTTTTAACGCTAATATGCTCTAGCTTGAAAACAAAGCCGTTGCGGACCCATATTCATATGGAAATTTCGTCTTCAAATTGACCAAGGATTCGATTTTCGTTTGTCTACACACTTTATTAATAATTTATTATATATATAATAATTATTAATAATATATCTCCTTAAAGGCACCTCTCTAGTTTAAGAATGCTACTTTTACTTATGGGTGGGAACACAGCAGTAAGCCGTATATTAGTATCGGGTAGATGCATGATTCCATTATTTTCAATTTTACTTCTATTCAAATATTAGAGCTGAAGACAATCATAACCTGCTCCAATAGCCTCAAGAATTGTTTCTTCGATATTGCCGTCCGTGCTTACTATTTTATCAATATTCAGCCCAAGGTATTGTTACTTGATCGTGGGTGGCTGTACGACTGTTCAATCATCATTCCCTTCAAACTCGATCTTCTTAGGGTACGTTCATGCTCATCCAAATACAATACAGTCGGTATTCTGCTTATTACAATTAATCCCGCACCAATCATAGTACTCAAATATTTCTTCCATTGCCAACTTTGTCCTATGTTTTGCTGTTTGGATTCATCTTGCATGCACAAATCATCTTCGTATATTTTCCCCATTATATTGAGTAGTCCACAGCTATTGAACCTGAAAATTCCTCAAGAGCGTTTTCATATGATGAAACTAAAAGCCTGTTTATCTTTACCTTAAATGTAACCCAGCAGACAGTTTCTGCATAGGTTTCTGGCCTACGAAAACAGATCTGAACAGTAGGGTAAAACACAAAGAAGCTTAAAAATATTTAGTCATTTCCAAACGCGTAGATTGGTAGGGGTGGTTCTATTCCTTGGCCTCCACGCTCTCCAGACCTGGCACCTCTGGACTTTTACGTCTGGGGGCGAGCGAAGGAATTAGTGAATGCGACAGAGGTCCCTAGCAGAGAGGTGTTACTCCAAAGGATAGAAGTCGTATATCAACTGATGAAAGAAGAGATGCGACTTCGTTCAACAACCGATCAAATACGAACGAGATATAGGGCATGTCTCAGAAACGGAGGCAGTCATTTCAAAAATACGCTGTAATAAGTTCTCGTGAAATAAAAATGTGAAAACACGAAACAAGAAATTCTTTGTTCCTGAACCTAACCATCTGTTCTCTTCTTTTGACCGCACAACATCTTATTTCTATGATGTGTAGCATATCGTTGGAAAGGCAGTAAGTCACAGAATTTTTGTAAGTTATACTAGGTTTCAAAAAAGGTATAGTCTTTTTATAATCGAATTTCGAATTTAAAATTATTTATACACTCTGCGTAATTGTGCGACTTTTGAAGATCATAAATCATTTGTTTAAGACGATTTCTACGAACTGTTTATCTGATCTGAGTATACATTACAGTACAGACTCAGGTTTATTTTGTGTCATTATCTCTAGAAACAAAAAAGTTATAACGATATTTATGCGCAATTCTAGGCAAAAAACGGAAAATTATCCGAAGCTTTTAGAGCATTGCGGTTTCCTTCAACAATCATCAAACAGCGTCGCCAGTCGTCCAAAAAAATTTGTTGGTCCACTTACCAAACACCACGTATATAAATTACAGCACGAAAGACGAAATAACAGATGTTTTGTCAAAAGAAAACACTATACTTATTCCCGCGTATTCTCAAAAGGTGACACGCCAACTATGAGTATGAGTGTATTTGGGTCAAAACTTAAATTCCACGACCTGTAGTGGCGGTTCATATCTCAGATCAACTTCATTATTATTGTTATTAGAATACAAGTTTATTTATTCGAAACGATTGTGAGTTAATTGTAAAAAATCTCTTACGTAATACTTGAACGGCCCCTTAGGATGCAAATCGGCTCTATCAATGAAAATCCTAGAAAAAATAATGGAACAACAAATTTCGGAATATGTTACAAATAAATTTATTTTATTACAAATGGTATCCGACTTCCGCAAGGCAACAACAGCTTTAGCTTGTATAGTCCATGATTCAATGATGTATTCTATCGACAACAGCAAGATTGTACGTTTAGTGTTACTTGATGCAAGGCTTTCGATACCATTGACCATGGTTTACCGTGCTCTAAACCGAAATCCTTTGGCTTCAGCTCTCCCACTGTTCAACTCATAAAAAGTTTTCTGAAAGAAAGGCTCCAATATGTATCAATTTGTTCGAACGATTCCCTATAACAATGGCAATATCCCAAGGCTCCATTCTTAGTCCTTTGTTATTTTCTCGGTACATTTTAGACGTTTCTAACAATATAAAGTACTGCAACGTTTATCACTACGCAGACGACACACAATTATATTATGGTTTTCACATCAATGATACATCTTTTCCCAATGAACTAAATAATAAATTACAATTTGGACATCATATAAAGAATTGTCCAAAATCTTTATTGTATCCTTGAACAATTATATCCTCAACGAAATTAACTAAACACTAAGTTAAAATCACGGTTATGTGATTCACTGATCATTTCAAGGATATCTTACTGTGACGCTGTGTAAGACGCGCATTGTTGCACGGAGATACGATCAAGCTGCAGCGACTTCAAAATTCTTGTTTCCGTTATTGTCTTGCTATTAGAAAATATGATCACATCAGTCATGTTCATAAGGAAAATGAAAAATTGAATCTAGAAAATCTCGCAAACTGTCATCCATCATACCTTATTTTAAAAAAACAGAGTACACGCTCAATAAATTACAAAAATTTTAAATAGTAAAACACTCGTTATACCTCACCATATTATACAAGAAGAGCTTTTCATACACTGCAGCCAAACATTACAACAATCTATCAACTGAGTATCGTAATTACTGTCTAATGAATTTGAATAAAAAATTGAAAGCAATGCTTCTACTATCCACCTCTTCTACCTGATAATAATAAGATCAATTTTGAAAAACTCATAATAAGACTATAACTATACGATTTTTCGAGTCATACGGTATTATGACTTTGTAGAAATAGAATAGAACAATGCTTTATTTGTGTGAGCCTGTAAATAGGATACAAAACGTCAAAATAAAAAGAAAAGATGACATGATCGAATTAGTATACAGAAATAGAAAAATAACGTATTACTCGCACAAAAATTCATTGCTACTATAAAATGCGTTATTTAGTAAGAGGTTCCGATGTTTACTTTTGAACAAAGATAAGCTGGTAATTTGCTTAACATCTAAAGGCAATTTGTTATACATGGCACTACATAAATACGTCGGACTCTCTTTATAAGCACTAAGGTTAAAATTTAGAATATGAATATGGGTATTATTTCTAGTATTGTAGGCATGTATTTCACTGCGCTGGGGGAATAAATCTGTGTGTTCTTTAACAAACAAGTATGTCTCGTAGATCAAGAATGACGGTGACGTTAAAATTTTATTATCTTTAAATACAGGTCTACAGCTGTCCAGTGGGTTGAGACCAAATATTGATCTAATTAGCCTCTTTTCCATCTCTGTATGCCACAAGAAATGCCCCAATCTATAACCAACTACTTCATGTGACAGTACGCCATTGCAAAATAAGTATTAAGGAGTCACCTACGACTAACTAGACCCAGCAGGTTTCTTAATGCAAAGTATGCCGAGTTAAGCTTACCAGCCACATACTCTGTGTGTGTGTTTCCCAGGAAAGTGTTTCGTCCATGTAGAGACCCAGAAACTTGTTGCTTTCCACCGTATTTAATAACTTGAAATTTAAACATGTATACTTGTATAGACTTGAACACAATTAGGCGATTGTCACAAATCTTATTACTTCACCTTTGTACGACTCTCTTCTTTTTGATGATTGTCATTTTTTTTACCTGAGTTGAAAAATATCTTAAGTTAACACTCCGCCATTTAATTTCAAATTTCAGTACCTCATTATACTCAAAATAAAAATCTATTTGTAACAGACTCGAACAAAGTCACGCTATTATCCCAACTAACAATTATCACTCATATTAGAGTTGCAAGAATGATTACACAGTATTCCTTAAACAGCATTGACTGTAAGAACATTGGCAAAACCCTCTTAGAACAGCTATACAAGCGGAATGGGCACACCTAGAAGGACACTTCAGTCATTTAAGAGGTTAAATAAGGGCTGCAGGTAACAGTTATAAAACAAAAGTGTAAGCCTCTTGCAGCCGCTATAGGACATTTGCGTCAGTGCAAGATTCAGTTTTTGTCAACTATGCAACTATTCTGTTACGTGATGCTACTTTATTGCAAAAAAACTATTTCTTATGTATTGTATAGACGAAGTGAAGAATATATAACGAACACATTACAGTCATCTTGTTTACTTATATATCGGCCATTGTGAATTTCATACACAGGTATCTGATAAAGTTCTACACTGTGATATAGGGCTATTGAATTACTTGCGCAGCAAATTTTATTGTGATTATCGTGCAGATTAGTTACCCAATTTGTACGGGCTTCGTATTTGATTCATATTTTGACAATGATCAAAAGTATGTCTAGATTTTTAAGATGGAAAACTGAACTTATCTGCGTTAAATCTTCCATAAATCCTATACTTTATATGTGTAATTTCGAACTGGAACATAATTATTTATGGAATAAATGTTTGCCCAATATGGCATCGTCCATGTTGTCTTTAGGTTATTAGAATATGTTGGTGTTGCCTGCAGGTGTTATACAGCAATTTGACAAATGTCTGAAATGAAATACCGACAGAGTCGAATGATTTACCCAGAATTTGTACCGGATCAATATCTTCTGTTTGAACAGTTGATAAAACCTTTTAACCAATATGCATGCGTTGTTTGTCTTAAAACATTGATTATGGCATTTTACAAAAATATGACAGCAGAAAGTTAGGTTATGGTGAAGTTGTTTACGAACATATTTAGCATATGTACAGCCTTAAACAGTTACTAAACAACAGTTGTATAAGTGCTTCCGTTGGGAGCAATTTGTTGGCTAAAGTAGTAAATTGCACAGCAAAACAACAAGGCTCGGGTTTGTTTTATAAACGTTACCATGGATGCCACAACATAACATAACGATTTTGATTAACGTGCAAATAAGCCGTATAAAATAGTTGTATAAACGTTTACGCAACAGTTAAAAATTTGCCCTATAAGGTGTTGTATAACTATGCTATAAGAATATTTTAAACACTTCATTTTAGAGCAAATATGTTGCAGAAAGCAAATCTGCATTCCACACAACATTAAGCCAGCATTTTGGTGTTCAGGCAACAACAATAGAGAGCTGTTATGGCTGAACGGTTCTTTTACCAAAAGATTATACCACTACTTTGCTAGTTGGAATTATTTTCATTACGTATGAACTGTGAAAGTGGCGATGGCTTTCACATTGACGCCTTGTAGCTGGATAATAATGAGATGAAAGAAGGACTAAAGACAAAGGGCAAACATCCTAATCGGGATGTACGTCCCTGCGTTCCAGCTTGTCCGTTCGTCTCCGTCTCCATCTCCTTCGCAACGGCGCGGCTGTGCCGGCCGGCGATCTCGGGGAAGACCCGCCACTCACCCCCCGCCTTGCCCCCATCCTCCTCCAACCCCTTAGCGCCCCGTTGGCCGTGGAATAATTTATTTGCGGCGGCCGCGGACGCGGCGCGAATCCCCGAAGGGTTGCGATTGATCGATGGCCGCACCGACCGACCGACAGACACACAGGATCGCCAACGCTCCTCTTCCTCCTGCTGATCCACCACCGGAAATACCTCCTGCAAAAACAACGACAGGACTCCTCGGAGACAAAGGAGATTACTGCCGGTGGTAGTTGTAGGTTGTAGTATTAGCACTGCTCAGCATATTCAATATTAACAGGTATCGCATTTCAACTTCCTCTTGACATGAATTTTGAAAAAAGGAGACAAGACTCAGTAGTCGTATGTCTATTCAGATAAATGCATATACGTCATGAGTTCATAAAGAATTAAGCTCAACGCAATTTAAATCCTCTGAGAAAAAAGTCAGTCACAAAGAAATTAAACGGATTATGTCTGGCAAATAGGCCCATAGTCATACTTTCCCTGTCCTACTGGTAGTAACTGTCCATTTGGCAACGTTGTCCCTTTCCGTATCTGCGCGGCATCGCTGCAGCGAGTTATCGTTCATTTTGTACGTGGTCCGTTACTTTACACTGCAGTACGGATAGATTAATCAGCCGGACCGGTTCGCCGGGCGGTGAGCTTAGGTGGCAGGAGTACGCGAACCGAAAACATTTCTCTATCGTCAATTTTAAAGACAAATATAATAAGATATGGTTAATAGGTGCATAGGGATTACCGGGACTGGAAAAGTATAAATATACTATAATCAAAATATTTGTACAAGCCCTTCCCCACTTCTATAACCCCCAACCCCTGAATTTCAACCCTTACAAAAAATGTTAAGGAAATGATCTTGAACGTCAAAAAACGAAGTTTGAGTGATTCTTATTTCTTTTTGCGTTTTTTTGCTTTCCGGCACCACTAGACCGATTTTCAAAAGCTACAAGTACTTTTCGTCTTTCGCAAAGGAGCTTGTGTGAAAATTTCATCAAAATCCGAGCTATACTTCTCAAGTTATAGACGGGCCAAGGATTAGCGGACAAACAGACAGACCAACGGAAATGAGTGACATAGTTTCTCCTGATGTATGTACATGTCACGTAACATCCAAAAAACACAATATCTCATCTTCAAAATTTTTCGAGAATACAATAATTCCTCGCCCAGAGGAGTAGGAATTAAAAAAGACGTCAAGTAGGTTGACCACGCACTTTCATAAGCAACGCTGTTCGTAAAGGATTACCCCTCTGCGAAATAAGTTTGCTACGAACATGTGTAGCAAATGAATTAAATGGAACAAGACAGTCAAGCAGGCTATACAATTAGAATTTACATCTTTAAAATAGTGTACAGTTTTGGGAATTTTCAGAATTTGACACCCCTACCCTTTAGAAAATTTGCTATCCCCCGTTTTTCAAAAAGTTTGGAAGGCAAAAAGCTGTCATTCTTGCCGATGAAGGCACCCCCTCCCCTTGAGAAAAAATTCTTCGGGCGTCCATAAACATTGCTGAGACTAACCTCGCCGTTCGTCACCAACTGCAGCTGCTACTGACTGCGAAACACAGACATCCTTCAGTCGGAAGAAATGCATGTATATCCAGAGTCACGTCTGTTGAAAATATTTCTCTCATTTTGAGTTTTATGGCAAGTGTATGGGGAAATTTGTGATTTGTGAATTATGTCTAATAGGTGCATAGAATTATCGGGGTTGGAAGCATATAAATAAACAGATGTCAGGAAACTGAGATATACAGTGTGAGTCTTCATAAAGTGCACATATCAAAATCAGGGAAACTACACTCTATTTCATCGACGGATAAATCATCAAAAAAACATGAATTTGATTTTTTATGAATATTTTTTTTTTTTTATACTCCAACTACCACGAAGGCCTAAGGCCTAAGCACCCATTGGGTACCGTGAGGCTATAGGGGGATACATGGGAAAAGGGGGGACGCCACACGGACTCTGGCGAGGGAACACGTGTGCATGCAACATGCACACATTCTGGCTCCGCCTACGAGAACCGCCGGGTGGTACCTCCGCGTTCGACAGTCAGTGACCATCTACCACCTACGGACAATCACAACATCCATAGCCAAGAAAAAAATTTCTCCTGGGACGGGACTCGAACCCGCACAGCGCACGGCGACTGATCAGGAGACCGAAAAGTCTACTACTGCGGCCACCGCTGCTGCCTAAAACAAACACACAACATCCATGGCGAAGACGAGATTCGAACTCGCGGCCCGGCCGGCCGGCTGATCAGTAGCACGACACTCTGACCCACGCGGCCAACCGAGGCCCCCACTGATGTCAGGAAACTGAGATATACAGTGTGAGTCTTCATAAAGTGCACATATCAAAATCAGGGAAACTGCACTCTATTTCATCGACGGATAAATCATCAAAAAAACATGAATTTGATTTTTTATGAATATATGAATATTTTAAAATTTTTAGTAGCAGCTTCTAACCATATTGAAATAACTCGTTACAACTTTTAATCTAAATGTCCTATCATACTGGAATACATTTTGCAGTGATTGCTGGTAAAAGGACGTGCCCGAAAAGTGAAGAATTCCAGGAAAAGTAATGACATCCATTTAGAATAAAGAAAATTTTGATGAAAATCTGTTTTTTTTTTCATCATTTTTACAATAATTTCAAATTTTCTATAAATATCGACCCTTGTACCCTACCTTTTTTTATTTGTAAGTTATTCTACATGTTATCAGCTTTATAAAAGTAAAAATTGCACTCAAATGTAACAGTTTCTATGAGTGTTTATAAAAAAGCCCATGCGCATCGTCTTGCTAGGCACCATTGGCGCGTTCTCACACCTCTCGACTATTTTTTATGGGGGATAATGAAACAAAGGGTGCACAACAGTTCCATAAACAGCGAAGCGGAACTTGAAGAAAGAGTTTTGCGTGTTGCAAACGAAATCAAAAATGATCCCGAGATGATTCGTAGGGCAACTCATCAAATTTCACTTCGCGCTACAATGTGTTTGCAGCAACGGGGTGATCATTTTGAACATTTGACGCATTGAGCCAAAATGATTATCCTATAGACAAGTCTATTTGATTTTATTTGTTAAAGATAATGAATGATTCATGTAGGTTAATACTGCTGTTTTATTTCTACTCTGGCGTTGAACTGAGTTCACTGATTTTTGAAACGTTGATTTAAAAACTTGTATCTAAGTTATAAACTTGCAATTTTTCACCATTAGGAAGCTAATAACATGTAGAATAACTTGACATTTAAAAAAGGTAGGGTAAATTGGACAATTTTTATTGAAATTTAGCAATTGTTTTAAAAATCATTGAAAAAATAGTGAGTTTCAGCATATTCCTCTTTATTTCAAATTTATAGCATTTAATTTCGTAGAAATTTTCACTTTACTGGTACGGCCTATTATTTGCAATCACTACAAAATTTATTCCAATATGATAGGACATTCAGTTTAGAAGTTGTAACGATTTATTTAAATAGGATTAGCAGCTGACTCTAAAAATTTTAAAATATTCATAAAAAATCAATTATTGTTTTTAATTTTTTTTGATAATTTTTCCGTCAATAAAATAAGGTGTAGTTTCCTTGATTTTGCTATGTGCACTTTATGAAGACTCACACTGTATCCTCCCCTAGTCTCTACAATCCTCAACCGTCATTTCTTAACCCCATACAATCTACTAAAAATTATTAGGAGCCTCTGAAACGTTAAAGTAGTTTGAGAAAAATCTATCCAATGAAAAAATGCAGGAAATTAATAATTTGTTGGACCCCCACGATGTTTTATGCAATCAAAAATACGTCTAATTAGATGATAGATTTCCTCTTGAGGTATTTCATCCCAGGTCACTTGTACCTCGCCGCTGGAGTCTGCGAAGGATGAAATAAACGGAGTAATATTCTTCTCATAATATGCCAGTCGTGTTCAATTGGTGAAATATCAAGAAGTCTATGGGCCAATGCAACAAAACAATTCGGTTGGCCTTGTAGACGAGGAGTGGCGGTCTCATACATCTAACTCTTCGTGAATTTAGATTTGTATGCATCATAGTGGCTATTTCTCTGAAGGACCAACCAGCCTCACACAAGCCCCTATCAAATTCGCTAAGCTGTTGAAATTTTTCTCATCTCCTTGCTCTAGGCTACAGGTTGAAACAGCTGCTTATAGCGTATTGTATGATGACTGAATACCAGTTGCAGCTACAAAACACGGCTATCGCTTACTTACTTTTTTGTAGGAACAGGCGATATCACAAAAACCACTTCTTTCAAATTGACTCGATTTTTTCCTGGGATAAACAAACATATACTTAGAAAATCTTTGTAATAAATGCATTCTTATTTCTATGTCACCAAGTATATCTTTGCAGTATTCGTTTTTTTCCAACAATTAATATCCTAATAGTACTGAGCAGTCATCTACAGTGACAGATATCAACGTAACACCATATCTGATATTCAGAAATGCCTGTTTGAAAAGAACCGAGTATCTGCATTGTATAGACAGACACAGTAACTTGTCTCGAGAGAAAAACCAATACCAAAAAAGAAAAAGTCGTGATCATGGGTTCGACCTTCGGAAAAATCAGACATTTGTATGTTGATAACATTTTTGGTAACCATATAGCCGGGCAACTCTATACTAAAAATACTGCTGCGTGCTGCTGGGCTACTTTATAGGAGCTAGATAATGCAATAAAAATAATGCCCGTTTAGAGACTCCATAAGGATGTACATAAATATATAGGAATGTTGTTCCTGAGACTAATCGTTTTTATATCAGCATTGCGAAAAACAAGTATCAATTTGCGTTGCAGGAATTGATCGATACGAATACGCGAACCTGATGCATAAAATAAATCGAACGATAACTTATGGAAAAATAAACAATAATTGTGTACACCTATAGCTTTAAGTGAAATCGTCAACACGGTGGAGGTTTGAATCATTATCAGTGCGACGCGCACCGTTCTGAAGCGGTGTATGTTATGATCCAGTTACTTTGGAACTTTCGACTTTTGACAATTTTCATAGAATATATGACCTGATCAGATCACAGTGAAAAGTTAGCAGATTAGCCTGACGCTATTTCGACCTATAAGGATCTATTGTAGCATTCCATAATAGTTTTTCGATTTTGGAGTTGTGATCATTGGCGCCCGCAGAAATCTTTCTGGCGGGGTGCCGATCGTAGGCCAGAGATAACTTTTTGTCAAATTGTACCTGCTTCTAAAACTTTTCAAAGGGTAAGGATAGCAAATTTTCCCTTGATCCTAAAAATCACAAAAATTCGGCATAAAATTATGCTAAATATGTACGCAAATGGGGGCCAACTGTCGCCCATGATTGTGACTGTGATAACTTTAACCTCTCCATGCCCTTGCAGTGACATATAAGGTGCATCCATGCTAATTCTAATCAGAATTGTATAATAATAAAATAATAAGCATATACTCGTGTTCACCAACAGGATACTCCAGTTACAAAGCAATGAGAATTAAAAAACCAATTCATATACTATATTTACCAGAAAATAACAAAAAAAAGTTTAATATTGAGTTCTTTTCTTTGAAAAAATGTAGCAGAAAATGTTTCAGACTTTAGACAGCTTGTTCGTCCTTACACACATTTGACTAATAGGTTCTTTTATTAATATATTTGTTTAAGCTCTTCTACATAAAAGTTTGTGGTGTCCTATAGCATTGAGTCTACAAAGATATTTAGCTGTGATAAGAAGTCGATAGAGTCTCCATTTTGCCATTTAGTAATCTGTGCAAAGACAAAACAGACGAATGACTACCACGGTTCTCTGATGTTTGAAAATTGAATCAGTTCAGAAGCATTACATAATCACTGCCTCTTCGTGGATATCCCATTTAAACTTGAAACATAAATACTTCAGAAGTTTTTCTGGAACCTTCTCGATAGCTGTTATATAAATATCGTAAATTGGGTTCCATGCTAGTGGACAGTACAGTATATTCAGATAAGAGATAGACCGGATGTAAACAAAAGGTTCGGGTGATTTTCACGCTAACGCCGCAATCTCGACGTAAAACAGGAGCCCTCATTGATCAATTCGCAATTAAATGCCTATGCCGAGCGGCAGAGCAGTCGTATCAAGGCAGAGTCACATTCAGGTTCAGACGTGTTACGTATGTCGTGTGCATCATTGCAATTTGATATTTCTTTGGACGTTTTCGTTTGTTATCTTATTAAGTTGTTGAGTTTGTCGTTGTTATTGTTATACCTTGTTATTGATTGTTATTGTTATCAACTGCTTGCGCAAAATGCCCAGTAGTACAGATACTGCCGATGAAGTTGTAAACTCCTATAGTCCACCTAGGAAACGCTCTAAAAAAGACACCTGAGTGCAGAAATGAAAGAGGTCATTTTCAATATATATATAAGATCGAGCGCGAGGAGAACGAGGCATCAACCATCAAAGAAATTGTTGTGAAGGTTTCTCACAAAGTTGGGGTGTGTCGCGCATCAGTGTTTAATGTGTTAAGACAATACAAAAAAGAATCACACCTTTTCTGAGCCAATGCGTTACTGAAACATTTAAATTTCAAATGGAAAAAACGGGGTCGTAATAGTTTACTACTGGATAGAGAAGAAATTGTGCTATGGAGGAGGGATTATTTAACAAAAATTGGGAAATATAGAAATCAAAACAGGAAGATTTATTACCTTGATGAAACGTGAGTAAACGCAGGACACACTACAAGTAAAGTATGGGTTGATGATTCTGTAACTTCATCCAGAAGGGCCTTTCTAGATGGAATGTCCACCGGATTAAAAAATCCAGCAGGTAAATACGAGTAATAGACAACAATCGGATGTTTTTCAAACCTTGGGAACAAGGTTCTAAACATTAATTCCAGGGGGCAGATAAAACATATTACAAGTAACAAAACTTTTATAACTTTCGATAAAATGCGTGGATGTTTTATTGTCATTTTCATTTGTTAGAACTTTTTTAAGCCATGCTTCTATGTGTTTTCGATATTTCAATAATTTTTTAATATAATCTTAAAATATGTCGAATATTATAAACTTAAAAAAAGTTACTAAGTTTTATATTGTGTACCGTTCCTAATATTTCTAATCATTTTAATTCATACTTTAAGCTTTATAAAGTTATAATTTGTTAATATTAATATTTGCGCGTATTTCAGGGTCCTGATCATTCATTTTTTAAAGGTTTATAACTTTAAATTAAATTGTGAAGCGCTGAGTAATCATACGATGTTCAATATTCTTTCTTTCAATATGACTAAATAATCCCAATTATAGCAATCTGATACTCATGTCTCAATGTTTTTTCGCTGAATGTGATGAAAACATTTGAAAAAGGTTCGCTTATTGAAATAAATCTACACCAGTTAGTACTTCGATTTCCAGGTAAAGGGAAAAGGCTCATTATCTGCTATATTGGCAGTGAGGATGGATTTGTTGTTGACGGTCTGTGGTGCTTTGAGTCTAAGAAAACTGGAGATTACCACGAGGAAATGAATGGCGAATCGTTTGAACAGTGGTTTTCAAAAATTTTACCGAACTTAGAGGAAAACGCAGTAATTGTGTTGGATAATGCGCCTTATCATTCTCGAAGAATGGAGAAGGTCCCAACAACGGCTTCAAGGAAAGTTGATGTTCAAAATTGGCTCCGCTCGAAAAATATCAACTTTGAAGAAGCAATGCTGAAAGTACAATTATTAAGAATTGTCAAGGATCACAAGGCGGAATATCAAAAATACGCCATTGACGAAAAGTCAAAATAAAACTGTGCTCCGTTTACCTCCATACCATTGCGAGCTCAATCCCATTGAGCTCATATGGGCAGAGGTTAAAAATTATATAGCTAAGCACAATACAACTTTTAAATTTTGTGACCTCAAAGGACTTTTCAAAGAAGCACTAGAATTAATAACAGCGCAAAAATGGGAAAACTGTATTAAGCACGTGAAAGACAAAGTTGAAAAGAGAATGTGGGAACTGGACAATATTTTAGAGGAACAAGTCGAGCCATTCATTATTGACGTTGGTGCTTCAGGCAGTAGCGATGATGAAAGCTCATTAAGCTCATCTTTCCAATAAAAGATGTCGTTCATCAAATTCGGTAAGTTATAAGTAATTATAAAGCTACTGTATTTTTTAATTAATTATTGACATTTTTTAACCCATTTTGGCAAAACCTATTCAAGAATCTACTTTCTGACAATGTTCAACCATGCACATTTTTTTACGTTTTGAACGTTTCAATTTGGTTACATATTTACCTAGAAATCAAAAAATATACTAATCAATATTCTAAAAGCAATTTTAAGAGATATACGATTATTTTTAATTTAGGCTAATTTAAACGCCATTTTGAGATTATATTCGACTGTATTTCACCAAACATCAGGCGGCATCCGAAGCTGGAAATCGAAGCGAAAATTTTGAAACCCTTATGTATATTTACATCATTATATATTTCTTACCCCACCCCCACATGATCCTATATCCATCACCAATCGTATACACATCGAATTGTGCTAATTTACTACAAAGTTACGCAAAGCAGCATCTACTATCTAAAATATGTACTGCGTGACTCTTAATACGTCCCTGCCGAATGTTACAGCGTTCGACGATCACGTGGTCTTGTTTATGTCCGGTCTATCTCTTATCTGAATATACTGTAGTTTAATTTCATTCTGACTAGTGCCGACAGATCAGTGGAATACTTGCAGTTTCTTATGATAAAACCGTATGACCGAAAAACAT
This sequence comes from Acanthoscelides obtectus, assembly GCA_963669975.1. NCBI lineage: Eukaryota > Metazoa > Arthropoda > Insecta > Coleoptera > Chrysomelidae > Acanthoscelides > Acanthoscelides obtectus. The sequence goes on along the minus strand of CAVLJG010000006.1, from coordinate 87,578,990 downwards.
TTATCGCAATGTGATTAATGGGCGAATTGAATGTTAACTGACAATGCCAACGCCTAGATATCTGAATAAGTCAGTTCTTTCAAGGAATGTACCATTAATTGCATGGTGAAACAACGGCTAAATGCACTATTTGGAGATATTTAAATGCAGATGTTTTTTAAAACAACAGTCATGTTAAACGTCGATCTGTGCTTGCAGTGTAACACTGTGTTCTAGGCATACATTTTTAACTCGTCCGCATACTTATAACAAATGAGCACCCAAATTGCTTCCTTGTGGTACTCATAGTAGAAACATAGTATTAATATAAACATATGGAGATATATGACGGATATGAGATTTCAGATAGAACGATGAAGGTCTAAAGAAGAAGGTTTATAAATAGCATCTACCTGACCCCGCTGATCGCACAAATACTGGTCGCAGACTGCTAAGTTACTAATTGTTGATTGAAAACGCACAAAGCCATTCTGGTGAACTGAAATGTAATTTTTGGTACTTTCATAAGGACGGTCAAGTGGTATTACTTTTAAGGGCTTCACCGGATTACATAGTATGGAAATTGATCTGTAGTTGCTTATTTAACTATTGTAAGTTGTGAATCATCATGGCAGAGCAAATAAAAATACGAAAATCGCTAAAATCAAGAATGAGGACGGGAATGCAACAACCGACAAATATGCTACTGCTCAGAAGTTTGTATAACATTTCACAAATATAAGCAAAACGCATGCGAAGAAAATAAATACCACATACACGCCTGTCAAGCAAATGCATAAGCTCGGTAATTCACTTTACTATGACAATACCGATGAAAATGAATGACTGTTTTGGAACTGAAAAATAGCAAAGCTCCCGGAAATGACTACCTAAAATCAGAGATCTTTGAAACAATACGCTATTACATCTGCAAGCCTCTAACTTACATAAATGAAGGTTTTAGTAGAAGGTTGTTTCCGGATGTACTGAAAACGGCTACCATAATACCGATACATAAAAATTGCAGCAAGCCACTCTCATGTTTAAGAACTTAGAAATTGGTCAAAAATATATATTTAAGATCATTTTTGACAAAAAGAATTATATCATGAGACCGGAATAATGGACATAAAACAGATTATCTACAATTCTATGGTGTATTAGTTTGAAAATAAAACTTGATGATCTATAAATATGACACCCGCCAGAAAGCGACTCTGCACCAAATAGTACCCAAGCCGAAAAAAAAACACGATTACTATGCTAGAAGCTGTACAATGAAATCCGCTTACAAAACAATACAAAAATTGGTCTATTTAAAAAAACAATTTCAGTGTGGTTAAGAACCATCCCTAGGTAAAAAAATCCGTGAGTATATAGATGGCAAGACGTTGTACATGCGTCTATGTAAAGGCCAGATATAGTCACTAGCTCTATGTTGATTTTGTTTTTACTATATTTTACTCTTCTGTTATATACGATAGACATGGAGCCTCTTCAGATTTATTTTTTGTTTTTGAATATGTAAATGTCGTGAAGACTACTTCTGTTAGTGTCAAGTTTTAATACTTTTTTGTGTGTATCTTAATGATTTGTGTGAATATACTATTTTTTGGTGTTTTAATATTTTTAACCTTCTTTTTCATTTTCAAATTTTTATAATTTAAGCAAAGCTATAGCTTCAATGTATTTTTTAACTTTCATTTTGAACAGACAAATAACCAGTAGCATTTCACGACTCAATCATAAGTTGTTTCGCCACTGACCATATAGAAAACACCAGTGCGTGAGTGAGCGATAACGCGGAGCTTCCAAGTGGTAAATTATGACCATGATGGCAAATGCGGCAAAAAATTTGTATTATTGCCACACTCAAGGTTTCTCTTTCGTGGCAGTGATTTAATTTGTCATTGTTACTCCTGTACTAGCAATAATATAGCGATCTGTATGTTTGGCAAATACATTATTAGTATCAGGGAAGGTTGATGTTTCGAGAATAGGGTTAAATATAGCTTTAAGTGGGTATAGTAGAACTGTACTCGTAAGTTTTTTTTTAACTTTTCCCTGCCTAAAATATATCCTTCATAATTGGCTCAACACTTACATCCAATACATCACCGAGATCAGGATGAATGTTAGGTACTTTTCGGCATTGTTGTCAGCCGTTGGAACTTGCAAAGGCATTAACAACACTTTAGAATCACTAAGTCTTTCATTATTGTAAACATCTAGCTAGAATTCTGGAGATTCCGTTTTTTGCGAATAAATAACTGAAATGACTTAGGCTTCTTCAGCTATAACTAGTTTTGAAATATTATGAAGATAGCATTGATGATCTTCTTTCTGTATGTGTATTCTATACTCGTACACCAAAACGGAAGATAGTAACATAACACATCGTACGCTACTGCGGATCCCGTTGTATTCAAAGACCGCGTAAACAGCGGCATACGATGTATGCTTCTTTTCATTTTCGGTACCCGACTATAGCCACGCCACAGGAAGACTCTGGACATATTTTGGACTTGCTGATGATCATAGTCATCTTGTTTCAGTTTTTCAGCTCTTCGAAAGTGTTCACGCAACTCTATCCACCTATATCGAAATCGAGTCTAAATATACATATTACCTGGACTATAAGTTGTGCAGCGTTATCAGCGCAACCTGAATAGCTGCTTCGTCGCGGTTATATCGCCGATCGCGGTATTTTGCTGATACGTAAAGCAAAACAACGATGAGTAAATTGGCATTAACAGATGTCTGAATGCAACGTCATGTGTTTCGGTGACTATTAGCCGATAGACCCTTCAAAACTACAAGAACCTGAATTTCCACGTACAATCTTTGCACAGTTTAGTTTTGATCACTCCACCATTATTCTTGAAAACAGGCGAGTACGTGTGGTTCTCTACCCTGGGGAATGATCCCAACTTCTGCCAGCTGTTGGCGTTTGTCAGACAGGTTTGTGAATACATCCGTCGTTTCGTCGTTGCTGTCAAGGCGGTCCGTAGGACCCTATCAAAGTATGTCGGTCAGTTTGTCAATCTGTCGGCCTGGTTGCCCAGAAACCAGACAAAGTCAAAAAGAATGAGAAGAAGAAAGAATGAAGTAAGATGAAGAGCAAAGCACAGGAAATACAGCTATTACTAGAGGAAACGCTTAGGGATTGTTGAAATGACTGGAATGATTTTAAATCTCTAAAAGATACAACTTTGAAAGTAAAGTTTTTTGAAGATCTGAAAATGCGTAACTGGTTTTTTTATTTTGAACACGTTACCAACTAAGGCTATTTTGCCGTTGATATTCAAGAACCCTTTTACTAGTATACAAGCTGAGTCTGAATTTATAAACGTGATTTTTTCCGAATTGATTGAACGTTGCGCGTTAACATGTCAAGGGATGAATACCCTGAAGAAGTAAAATTACTACGTGTAGTGCGTCATTGTTCGCTCCTTTTCAGCTCATTAGACGTTATTATTGATGCCTAGTTTCAAATTTTAATCCATTCGGAATTATACAGCACTTTATAAAAATTAGTTATAGCAAGAGTCAAAATATTGTATACTATTTTTAATCCATTACACTTTGACGACTACTGAGATAAACAGCAAGATGAATATTTGCACTTCGCTAACAGCTTCTATTTTTATTAATAAATGTCAAGTTGGAACTCTTTGCCATTGTGCTTTGTTCATTATACATCTACTCCAGACTGCAGCTATTAACATGAAAAAAATATGTAACACAAAAAATCTATACTACTTGACATTTTCGTGACCTTCAGGGAGTATTACGTAACTTGAAAAGTGATATTGCCGTTTTTTTTGACATTATGTAGGTTTTTTATGACACTTTGTAGGTGAAGATGTCAACTAGGTACTAGCTGTCATTCACTTTATGCCCACTTCGGGCAGGCGCGTCATGAACTATTTGACCACCACCTACTATCTAATCAATAGGTTGACACTTTAACGTTTCTTTTTACATTATACAGGTTACTTACTTAATAATCCTGCCGATCGGACAAAGAATTATGAGAAGCACCATCGTAGTTATTTTTATCATGTCTTGTCGTAACATTATCCTTTATTTGATTGGGTCAACAAAAATCTTAAGTAGTTAGTATTTTTGTGTTACATATTTTTTCTGTTAATAGCTGGATATAAAGTTTTTGTCCGCAAAGATATTATAATATGTATATACAGTTAAGACGCTTTTTTAGTTATAACGCGTTTTGCCTAGTTAAAACTAGTTTTGACTATGTACCTGCGGTAAAACTAGAATTTCCTAGTTACAACAATTTTAGACCGACATTTATTTTTTTTATTATTATATGTATTTGAATGTTAAACTCAAGCCACAATTCTAACCATCAACCTAAACCAAAATCCAAACGGTTTGCTTGTTTTGGTTTGAGTTTCAATTTGGGTATTGATTTGGGTTTTGGTTTGGGCTTAGCCCATGCTGAAACCCAGTGCAACAAAGACTTAAAATTATTGTAGTAGCACGGCAGGTTCTAACAAAGACACTAAGTCAGAACTGGTTTCAACCGCCAAAAAACACATTATAACTACGAACGGGTTTTGGCTGTAACGTAGACATACAAAGTAGTGTAAAATTCTAAGCGGACTAAGATTTGCAACCAAGCTCCATAATAACTTATATTTAGCTCAAAAGACCCAATGACACACTACAAGTAGATATTGGAGGTGGTATCAGATTCCATACAATATCCACTAGAAGACGTCTAGTTTCTCACTAAATATCAAAGTCTACAACAGACGCAATATTAGATGTTGTTGATCAAATACACCAAAATCTTGATAAAGTTTGTTGTCTTTGTAGTTTTGTTGGTCTAAGAAAAGCTTTCGACAGAGTAAACCATAAATGATTATTAGACACATTGGAGAGAGTTGACTTTCGGGGAAAAATGTACCTATAACTAGGAAATTACTTATCCAACAGACAGCAATTCGTTAAAGCATCATAATGTTTCAGAATCGAAATGTTTATCAAATTGTGGGTCCCGCAGATGACATAGCAGTTCTTTATAAAGGTGATGATTGGTTTCATTTGAAAAGTATAGTTGCAAATTATTTTTCCAAAATTAGCCAATGGCTTAATAACAGGAATTTGGACATTAATTTCTCTAAAACATATTTTTTACCATTTTTTCCTATTCAAGATAACTACCAAATAACACAAAAATCTCCTTGTAAATAATCAGAAATTAGAAATTAACAAAGCATCAGAATATTTTCATAAATTTTAAAAAAATTTAAATATGTATGGTATAAAAGTAAATACATCAAAAGCATTTTAAAAGAAACATATCTCTATATCTATACCTTATACCATAACCTGATCGAGGCCACATTTAACCTTCAGTATATTGACGTTTGGAGCTACATGCTCAACTTACATTTATGATTTGGATATTTAAAAAAAAATGATTTTAAAAACAATGTTTAATAAATCAAAGTTGTATCTAACTGATATCTCATACAAAGATATACACGTAGATATATGACTTAAAACGGCTTTTATCTCTTGCATGCTATAACCAACGATCACAAATTTACCAAAAAATTAAACTCAATCACCACACAAGGCATACACTAAGCGGATTAGATGCACCTAGACCAAATAAATCTCTAACACAACGATCATACCTTTGTTTAGGTCCAAAATTATACGTAAATTTACCTGACGTAATGAAGGGTCTAGAGTCTAGAGATGTCAAGGGGGGCGGAGAGAGTTTGCATTTTAGAAAGAAAGAACAACAAAAATAAACAAACAACATTAACAAATAACATTGCAATGTAATGTTTACTTTACACGTATAAAATTAGAAATAAAATATCATATTCACTTTTTCTGTCAACCGCTGTTTAAAAACCCGGCGTCGTTAATCGCAGTTTATACAAGTTTCAACAAGTCACAAAATGAAATCGCTTAACATTCATAACTTAGAAAACAATTGTATACCTATCTGACGCGAATGAGCATCTGTGATATTTATTCCCACAGACTTGCGAAAAATTTAACCTTTCCATGTACATGTTTTGTTGAGAAATCTGGTGTGTCAAATTATCGTGTCTCACTGTTTAAAGGTAACTGTAGGTATTTACAAACTTCAGTTACCATTTTTATTTAAATTACTGTATTGTTGATTGAGATTGAGAAGAAACTCATTTGAAAAACACGACTTCTTGACAATGTTCAAAGATGTCACATTTCAATGGAGGTTGGCTTATTTAACTGACATATTTGGCTCCTTGAATGAGCTAAACTTGAAACTTCAGGGCAGAAACAACACTATAATAAGCAATTATGATTATATTCAGGGGCTCATCAAAGTTTCAACTTTGGAATCAAAAAGTGTCTTCTGAAAATGTTATATCTTCTTCTTCAAATTTAAAAGCTGACAGAAACTCATTTGCAAGCGCTGGAAGACGAATTTCGCCGATACTTTCGAGACATCAATTCAGAGGTCACCAATATGGTATATGACAAGAAATCCATTTGTTGTCGATGTGTCACAATTACCAAAAGAAGTTCAGGAAGAATTGCTTTAAGAATACCAGTACCTTTTTCTTCAAGTTACTCATATGAGACAGACTTTTCTGCTCTAGTTTTAATTAACACTAAACAGCGATATTGTCTTGATGTCGATAGCGACCTGATGATAGCTCTGGCAAAAACAGAACCTAGAATCCACCAACTGGTACAGAACATGCAATCTCAAGTGTCTCATTAGTACCTACTCTTATTTTCGATAAAAAAACATTTATTAGTTTATTTAAGCTTTTAAAGTTTCTTTATTAGAATTAAAATAAAAGTCTTTGTAGCTATATAATGTGCGTTTTCTTTGTATTTATTGAAAAAGTAAAATGGGGGCATGAAAATATAATTTACAGTCCGGGGAACCTCAACAAAAAAAAAAGGTTGCGAAACCCTGATCTACACTGTGGGAATAATTTAAAGAAAAAGTTAAATGAATTGATTTTTACTCTGTTCAGACCAGACGTACACAAGTTAATCCTAAATGTGAACATCAAATAATTCGTTGAATGTTTGTATCTCAATTGATACAAATATTCCGATACTATGTGCAATTACAACATTAATGGTCCATGAGCCGTTACTTCATACTTATTTGCTAATTATTTATATTGTGTTTTAGGAGTAAATAATTATGATTATCTTTTCTTCTGTTGTATACGAGAGAAAGTTACTTCCATCCTACTACCCCTACGTAAGAAAACCCTTGACGCGACTGTACATCCCTGGCCTGGCGAAGCGGAGTCGCGGTGTCGGCCCTTCAAGGGAGGCCTGACTAATTTGGCCGATGGCGATGTGGACTGCCGCCGCTTTTCTCGGAAAGGTCCGCGCTCATGCTGCCTTCCGCGGGCTGGAAGGGAATGGCGGGAGGGTGCGGGGGTGGTGATTTACTGCGTCGCACGGTTTATGCGAGCCCTGAAGGGCTTTGCCACCACTCGCCGCACACGAGGACGCCAACGCCGGTGCCGCCGTTTAAATTTCGTTCCGCGCGACACTCGATACGCTTGGATGGCTGTTGGCTTTCCCTTCTTGAGCGTTAGGTAGGTGGGGGTTTGGTCCATCGGAAATATTGATTCTTGTAGGGGTCATTCGAGTACTATCCAAGCAGGATTTTCGTAATATTCGCCCCCTCCCACATCCTAAGCGAACTCCTCAACAAAAATTTCAAGTTATAATTACGTTAACTCGACCACAAAATATGTTAACGTCATTGGCATTGCACTCTTAAATATTTAATTATAAAAAAACGGGCATTTCCGTGAATTAAATATGTGATTATAGTATTTACATTATCGTAAATAATCGCAACTGCGCTGCCAATGGACCGATTTTCAAAACCCGTCGAGCAGTATCAGTTTTTCAAAGATCAATTCGCCGTCATTGACCATTTTTTTTTTCGGCCATCGGACCACAGTAACCTGTTGCATCAAAATCCGAACAGTAGTTTTATAGGAATCAATTAATTCTCGATAAGACGAAGAGGGACGGACAGACAGATCAATTGAAATAAATGACATTGACTTTAATGGTATAACATCCAAAATGTCCTACGTTTTCAAGATTCTTCGCGGTTACAAAATATATACTCGATTTGCTCATTCATGGGAAATAACACCCCAAAAGAAATCAATGCTACAGTCAGTGGTCAAAAAATGACTCCACTCTCAGGCCTAATCAAGCCACATCTACAGGATGTTCATTTGAAAACACCACGAATTCATCAAAAACCACTGAGACACGTCAAAGGATTTGTCAATCAAAAACTAGTTCACGCCCTGTCACCCTTGGCCCCCAGGGTCATTCTCTTAAAATCTTTCAAAGACAAGGGGCATCGAGTAATAGCTTGTTTGAAAGGTCTTTCAAATTCCTTTATTTTGACGACAGATTTTTTAAAATGAGTCGGTTCGTTTTCAAGAAAATTAGTACTATCTTTATTTATCTTAATTTGTTTAGACAAAAAAACAAAAACACGAAAATATCACTTTTCATTTCAATAGGTGTTCAAAATGTTACCCGTTAAGGTTTACCAAATATACAATTCGTTTATAATTGAAAACTGAAACCATCAACATATACAGCAATTCGGAAGATTAGACGTGGCAACAACCAAATAACAACCCGAATTATTTTCCGCGTCCTTTTCATCGGCACATGTATCCTGAGCGAACTGTATTTATTGGTATACCTGCTTAGTTATTTGTTGCTAAGGGAAAGAAATAATTCAATTTGCTGTCAGTCACCTTTATGACAATCTTGGGATAATGAAAATAAATTTATTGATTCAGATGTTACTTTCAAGATGGTTACATACTAGCTAAAAGAGTAGTAATGATTCTAATTTATGGTCACCGAAATCAATGTCATTTTGGAATAAATCCTAATACTTCATTATGCAAAATTGTTGCTGCGACTGGTATTTCGTTAGGCTCTGTACACACAGTTACTAAACTCCATAAATTTCATTCATTCAAAATGAAAATATTGCAAAAGTTGACCGAATATGCCAGTTGAGTTTTGTGAACAAATGACTGCAGTGACTAATGATATATGATGTAAAGAATATCTGCACATTTTATCTAAATTGATTTGTTAATAAGCATAACTGCAGGCATTGGAGCACCGAAAATCCTTATGCTTTTGTAGAAGGCACAGCCAGTACCCCCAAAAAATTAATGTATGGGCACGCATTTTAGGAAACAAAGTGACTGGGCAATTGTTCTTTATTGGAAATTTGTATGGAGACATTTATTTCGATATGTGGGAAAATACCATCAATACGGTTATCACTAAAACCATTAAAAATCAAATCAAAGAGAAACTCCATACTTGATGAGGCTGAAATATATTTCCTCCTCACTATGTCCTTCCAATTCGGCAATGGCTAGACGACGAGTTTCCAGATAAATGGATAGGGTGAAGAGGGCCTATAGAATGGCCTGCTAGATCTCCTGATTGAATGCCGTTAGACTTGTTTCTATAGGGTCATTTGAAGTCTATTGCGTTTACTCCCCAACCTGAAAGTTTGGATGAACTTCGTCAACGCATCCTCGAAAGCTGCCATGATATCCCATAACATGTTTTTCAAAATGTCCAATAACATGCAACATTTTGAGCACTCATTGAAATAAAAAGTGATATTTTTGTGTGTTTTTGTTTTCTATCTGAAGATCTTAAGATAAGTAACGATTTTTCTAATTCTTTTGAAAACGAATCGACCGATTTTAAAAATCAAACGTCAAAATGAAGGACTTCGAAAGACCTTTTAAACAAGCTATTACCCAAAACTCTTTGTCTTTTAAAATTTTTTAGTGGATGAACCTGGGGGCAGAGGGTGAAAGGGGTGAAGTAGTTTTTGCTAAAAAAAATGCCCCCCTCGACAAATCTTTTGACGTGTCTCGGCATTTTTCCCTTTATTCAGTGGTTTCTCTTTATTGCACGACGTTTTGGCCGCCGTGGCGAAATAAAAACATATACGATTATCTCTCTAAACATACAATTTTTCCTCCCAAACAATGCGGTTATAGAAAAGGATATAACACTGCAGGTGCCCTATTAGACTTAACCGATAACATTGTTAGAGCCTGGGATCAACATATATGATCACATCATTAGTTCTTCTTAACTTCTCTAGGCATTCGATACCATAAATCATCGTCTTCTAGTAGCCAAGTGCAAATATTTTGGTTTTTCTGACTCTGCCTCAAAAATGATTCAGAGCTTCTTAGGATATCGATATCAAAGGGTACACATTGACATGGTTCTATCTTCAAAGTGCCTCATTTCCTCCGGAGTACCTCAAGCGTCTGTACTTGGGCCATCTATTAGCATGTATGCAAAAAATAATAACCTTCAGTTGAACCCTTTGAAATCGAAAGTCATCATTTTTTCACCAAAACTATTTAGAAGTGATGCCAAAAGAAATTTTAAAGTAAAATTAAATGGTGAGACTATAGAAGTAAGTGAGTCAGTGAAAAACTTGGGCGAAACTTTAGATGAATGTCTAAATTTTCTACCACATGTAAATAATATCAGTAAGAGTTGTTTTTCAATTTTACGTCAATTATATCTTAATAAACAATTTCTTGACTTTACAACTAAAAAAAATTTGTTTGAATCTTTGGTAATGTTCAAAATTAGTTATTGCGATTTAGTTTATCTTCTATTTCTTGACTCAATATCTCTAGCACGTCTCCAAAAAATCCAAAACTCATGTTGTAGGTTGATCAATAATTTGAAAAAGTATTATCATATCAGCCCTTTTTTCAATGACATGAAGTGGTTGAGAGTAAATGAACTGTGCGAGCTACACCTAGTTACTTACACCCACAGGCTTTTACTGTCATCCATTCCGCCGTTTTTGAGAAATAAGCTGATATCTAGAAGCAATGCCCTTTCCAGGGACATTCGATTCACTGAAACACTTGCAATGCTCCTCCACAGGACATCATTCTTTCGTAAATGCTTCACCTACAACGCAATTATTTTTTACAATGCTCTACCTCGATCCGCCAAATTGCTATCATATGATGAATTTAAAAGACATATGAAGAAATTTATTTTGAATAGAAGTATATAAGTTAGTTGATAAAATTTATCTGTCGCCCCACACAAAAATATTTCCAATATAGCATTCCTTTGTTTTGTATGACTGTTACAATCTTATACTTTTAAATCATGAAATATTGAATAGCCATCACTTATATATGTTATATACCATATTTTTTATACACCTACATTTTTAATCTTCTAACTTATCAAATGTATTTATGTTTTTTGTATTGTTTTTTTTTAGTTTTTCTTTTTTTTTTGGGTTAAGTGGCAGAGTAGCATTATGCTAAATTTCGCCCCCTAAATAAAGAAGATTTATTATTATTATTATGTTCGAGTAGAACCACATTTGTCTGATGGCTTGTGTGCAATGTATACGAGAGAGAAGCGTGAGACGTGTTTATAAAACACGTATCTTGGAAAAAGCTACCGCGGTGGCCGAAGCGTTGTACAATGAACATAATTTAAAACATATATGTAAGTGGTTTGATTCGGCCAGACAATGAAGTCATATGAACATTAAAAAACAGGATAAGTTTCAGAACTTATATTAGCTTACTTAGTTGTCAAAGTGTCAATCACATTATGTCTAAATTCTCTGTGAAAGAGGTTTCTGCAATATGGAACGCTTTTCGATACGAGTAAACACAATGTTGAGATTTTATAGCTTTCCCAGTTGATAGTATATTATATCTAGGGAAAATGACCCCCATTAATACGGCCGCATAGAGTGGCGCTACTAGCCAGCTATCTTTTATCGGCTATAATGCTGATAATATACGTAATCTACTAAGACAAGGCCCACGATAATTAGTAGCAGCTATGGGGCCACTTATTTTAAAAGTTTGCTTATTTTTATAATTAGAAGTCAGGCTAGTTTCTTAAAGTATAAAGAAATGATGTGCACACGCCATACTCATTGTTCAATTTCAATGCAGCAGTTCCACAAGGCTTGTCTGAGACTGAAACGTTGCCTATGCTCACATGTATATTCTTCCTAGCACGGCAAGATATGCTCAATAGTTTTGCAAATGACCCTGGCCATTTTGCTTACGCAGACGAACACGATAGAAGGAAACTGGCTGGGATCTTCTTTCTGACATCCTCAACACTCAACTGCCTTACTATATGCAAAACTTAGATAATGACTGATTAAAGGATGAAGGCTAGACACAGCGGTTTAGAAAGAATATATGGGTGTCACAAGAGATCCATTTGGGTCGCAGTGACGTTAAGGCTAGCAAGCCAAGCCATTTCTTTTGTAATCTGAAATCTTGAGGCTCCATGTCTGATAATCTGTTGTCTCATATTCAATGTCCATAGTTGGTGTTATACGATGTAATACGTTAAAATCTCATCCTGTGAGATTTCCTCCATGTTTTTGAGGTCCGTAAGGTTTCCTTCTCACTTACCAGCTAATAGGTAAAGATACCAGAACGGACGAAAGCTGACTCAGGTACTTTTAACATGGTGCATATTTAAAATTCATAGATAATTTTTTTTTCAAATTAATAGTCCAGTAATACTAATACTAATCAAGATGCAAAACATTTCATAGCCTTCGAAATGAGTTATGAGGTATATGGTTCCATTTTTGTTACAAATCCGTAGTGATTTTTTTTCACTGATATTCTATTTCACGGCTTTATGTCAAGGTAGAGGTAGAGGAGGATTTTCATAGCCGTCAACTAATAAAGACTCCAGAGAGTATAAAAGTTAACTAAACATGACTCATATCGAAGTCCGTAAGAGATGCAGAGTCAATTTACTTGACATCTTTCTTTCAATACTAAGCGCCAATTTCACCAGCAACAGTCCGTTATTCTCCACCTATAGGGTAACAGTCCGTCAAATACAGCGAATGAGCTTCAAGTTCCAATCAACAAATTTTACCAACCAATAGCTATGAAATGTTGAAAACAAAATACTGTCAAAGTATGAGATGACAGCTTGTCATTGAAACATCACCAGCTTATTGAATATTAAGAAATTACATGTAATATTCAGTCAAAATTTAAAGAAATGTTTGATTTTTGAATAAAATTCATGAATTAATTATTATTGTTGATTTTCTATTCATGTCTATATTATTTTCTTCAATTGATATGCGATTTTACTGATTCAAGATCATCTACTGGGTGTTTTTTCCTATAAACCTCTTGCAGATAGCCATTAAGCACCTACTTGATGACTGGCTCTACCAAAAAGTTCATAGATATTTCTCGTTTCCAAACATTCATTCATTTACTTGCCGTTCATCAGAACCATTATGGCGCCTTAGATTGATATTCCCAGAAAACCATTCTGGTTTTTTAATATCCATACAGTTGAATATTTTTCGTTGTTCAGGAACTGAACAAACATCCACAATATATTCACGGCCATAAAAAAATTCCAAATATATGTCGTAGAGCTACCAGCAAACTTAAAACCTGCAGAAAAACTAGAAATTTGCAATAACTTTCTTGTTGCAATGTCTACATATTCTGGGTTATATTTATATTAGACGTTATTTGAATCGCAAAACATATACACTGATTTGAAATTTGAATAACAGCTGATTATCTCCTGATATTTTAAAACTAACCATATCGACAAGTGACACATAATTCTCTGGGATCCGTCAACACTTCGTCCCAGTGCCCAGTGGAGCAAACTCTGCCAACTGTTGAAATAAACTTTATTAATTCCAAGTCTTATTTTTGTTTTACTGTGCCTGCTTAGATATTCAAATACGGCCAGGAATTATTATCGCCTGGCTACTTTAGGCCTTCAATAACTCCTTATTTTAGATCTCTCCTTAGTTTGTTTTTTCCACGCATTCATGGTAGAAAGAAATTTTTTTTATCGAATATTGATACCGTATACCGTGCAGCAGGCACGCCCAGCACTACTTTGACAGATTGCAGAATGATGTCAAGGTGACAATCGTTATGTGTTTTTGTTTTTGTCTGAAATAGTCAAGTAGGCTTTGTGTATTCATTTTTATTTTTATAGCGTTTCCAGAATTTCATACTTCGAAACGATGTCAAGGGCCGACAGGGGAAAATCTTTTTCTATCGTCGTCATCCCTATATTGTATCCCCACCAGTCACCAGTCAAAAACCTTAACCACCAATATTTTATCACAATTTATAATTCTTTTTAGCTCTTATTTTTCAGTAATTACTAATAATTTTAGGTCTATGTCTACAGTAATTGCATTATGCACCTCGGAGATGTAGGGATTAACATGTTTTACACATATCGGTATTTTAGGATGGGGACGACCATACTGTTTTGATTGCCTTGAAGAAATTCATTAACCCATGAATTTATAACAAATGATTACTATTATGATGTAAAGAGAGATGAGGAATTGGTTGGAATACATTTTATATCCTATTTTCTTGCAAATCCGCACAATTCAACAGGTATGTGTAGCTATAATGATCTCATAATATACACACAGTACATTGAACTTAACAAATTTCGAGATTGCCATGAATTAACGAACGACCATACCTGCTGCCAAATTTAACAGCTAGAAAATCGACCTATTATTTCTCCCATTCCCATTCGCTGAGGGGATAACGGATTGTTAAATGTAAACCTATAACATATATCAAAATACATGAAAGTTGTCCTGTCTTTTCTGTGCAAAAGCATCATGTTGGAATCAAAAAGTGGTCTTGTTTATAATACAGTCGAATTTTTACGATTTTATTCAACATTTTAATAAAAATCACTGATATTCTGACATTTGACAGCTTCCGTCAAATTGCATTTCGATAAGGTATTTTCCTATTGGTCCATAATAACAATGTTGGTGAAATCGGCCCTTAGACAACAATAACGAATAAGAATATATTCGGGATAAATCTAAAAAATAATCGACCATAGTTAATGTCGAGTCAGCGCTTTATGTGTACCACCCTGTATGTTTGTCGGTGATTTCGCGAGAAAGGAAAGGCCCTTCGGTCCTCCAGCCGTGCCGCGCTGTCGAACGAAAAACCTCCCCATCGGCACGACGGCAGCTGCCAGATGCCCTTGAAAGGACGCCAACGCCAACGCGATTGCTCGCGGCGTACAGTTGCGCCAAAAGACCACACTTAGGCGCAGACTTGGGTGGCATTCGGATACTCGATATTTTGAATCCTACCCAGAATACATTCGGTTGGTATTCGTATATATTTGTGTGTTTGGTATTTGGCATTCGACTGAATACTGTTTTGGTTAGTAGGTATCATGGATTCTGAATACTATTTCTGAATCCCTATACTCGAATGCCCACTTTGTATTAAACATTGCGTTACGTTTTACACAACGTAAGCATGTTAAAACACGTTCGCGGTCGTTGTGGCTATTGAGCCTATTGATTTTTCCTGTCTTTTTGTACTTGCCAAACAATTTGTACCTAATCTCTTATAGAACTATTTCTACTACTTCAGTAGACTTCATTCAATATTCGATAATAATAAATCGGATGGAAAATTAAATTGTAAAGAATGCCAAAACTCAATTTTTTCAAAACGAAAACTCCCTATTTTATAACTTCATCATCTAAATTCTAAATCAATAAGAATAAGTATAGTTTTGTATATGGTTCTACTTCCAAAATTAGTAGTTTTTTACACCTACAACACATGATTATGGTCATTAGCATTATGTTCGTGGACAAAAAGGCAATTTGGAAAGGCTTATCAATATAGCTCTGACTATTCAAAGCTTCACCCCTCTCTCTTCCCACAAAAGGTCATTCCTCCTCAGTTCCAATGATATCGTACTCTTAGAAGATCTATACAGTCTTCTTGTTGACATTCCAACCTGATTTTTGCTCTTTTCATCAATCTCTCTCTGACCTCTGTGCAATAAATGCGTCTTCCACTTTTTGGGATTTTCAGACATGTATTATCTGCTAGCACTGCGCTATTGTTCGACAAATGGTTCTGCGTGAAAGGTTTTCATTCTGGAATATTCGACAAATTTCGGCTTTGGGTATCCGCCAAATCAAGTTGTAGATACGAGCCCCTTCCCACTTTAGTTGGCCCAACTATTGAAATCTTAGTTTTTTTCTTATCAAACACAAATAATAAAAATGTAGCAGGGTGTTATAGGTTTAAAATATTAACAATGAATATTTTGATAATATATAGTAGAAAACACCAACTTTATCACTCCCTAATCAAATTTGCAGCATAAAAATAACACATGTTGTAATTACAGCATATCAACCTATTTTCATTTCAATGCAAAATAAGTCTATAACGCAAGGTGGCTGTGAAAAATAAAAGCCCTGACAATTGTTTTTATTAATCACAGCTGTCAGAATACGTTTAAAATAGTTTTGGTTAGTTAAGTTTTTCAAAATGGGTAGAGGAAAGGTTATTAGTGAGAAAATTCGGTTACTGATAATTAAATTTTTTAATTCTGGGAAATCAAACTCAGAAATTGCAACTTTGTTAGACTTATCGCGGTACAGTGTGAGAAATATTGTTAGAAGATATAACATAACTGGTTCAGTTAATATTAAGCCACGATATGTGAAAAAAAGTAATATCACAAATGCCGACCGAAGAGCATTAAGAAGAATAATCGTGAAAAGCAGGCGTGCCAATTATTTACAATTAAGTGCTCTGTGGAGTGAAGCTGTTGAAAGGAGAATTTCGAGGTCCACAACTCATAGAGAGGCCCACAAACTGGGATTTAGCAGTTGCAAGGTAAGTCTTCTTATAAAAAAAAGTGTAGTAAAAACCATAATGTTGCACAACTTGTTTATAGGCCAAAGAAAACCAACTATTAACTCCACTGCAAAAGAAAAATCGGCTTAGATTTGCTAAAGAACATAGACAATGGACACCTCAACAATGGTGTGCAATACAATGGAGTGATGAGGCCCGATTCGAAGTTTGTGTTGGTGACAGTCGCAGTAGAGTTATTCGCCAAAAAAATGAACCATTCCATGTTGACTGTCTGAAGAGAAAAGTGAAATTTCCAGCATCCATTACGGTCTGTCATCAAAAGGAGTAGGAAAACTTCATATTATTGATGGAAATGTGGATACAAACAAATATTTGGCAATTTTAGAAGAATCGCTTTTACAAGTGATGGAAGAATGTTTGACATCCGGCCAAGATTTTGTGTTTCACCAAGATGGTACAGCGTGCCATACCGCAAAAAAGGCTTAAAATGGATGGAAGAAAACAATGTACCACTTTTGAAATGGGTTTCTAGCAGTCCAGATCTGTCACCTATTGAAACTTTGTGGCACGAGATGAAAAAGGTTCTACGACAACATCCTACTCGTACAATCATCGAACTGAGACAAAAGCTTCAAGAAATATGGGATTGTTTTACACCAAATTTTTGCCAAAACTTGGTTAACTCTATGCCCCAAAGAATTTCAGCCGTAATAAAAAATAAAGGTGATGTTACCAATGGTAATCTTTCAATTGTTGCTTTGTTAAGTTCGCGCATTTATTCGCACATTGTTTATTTGTTCAGATGTTCTATTAGTTAGAGGTCTAAGTGATTTCAAATATGTATTTTTTACGACTAGAGTGTATCTAAAATGTTTTTGAGAAAATAAATTGTTTTAGAAGTAAATAGTTTCGTCATGTTTAGTTTATAAAGGCATATTTTGATACAAATCTTGAAGTGGGCCAATTGAAGTGGGACGGGGCTCGTACTTTTTCTTATTTCTAATTTATACGACATCTCAAAGCGAAAACTTGGAAATAAATAAATGTCAACTGTCAGTAAAGTAAGTAAACAAACTTTTGTTTCCAAATTCAACTCGATTTTGTGTTTGTTAAAATTAAAGCCAATGAATTTTGTGTCAAAACTTCAAGGAAATACGTTACTTCTTTTCTACCTGTCCATGCCGCTTTTTTATTGCCAGTTCAGCATTGTTGTCCATCGCGCGGTGAGTTATTAAAAATCAACCATAAGATATCAGACTTTCTATATGTACTCGTACTATCATTTCGTAGTCTGGAACTTGGGTCGTCCGCGCGATATTCAATGCCACGTCGGCATTCTATCGGAAAGCTATCGCTTGTATGCTTAATTAAATTTCAGGCTCGTACAGATAAGGTTAGAATAATAGCAACGCTGCATAGGTGCAAACGTTACTAATTGCATATTGTGCTATTTGCTGCCTGAAAAACCTTTATAAATTGACTTAGATACAATAATCGAACAACAAACAGGAATATTATTAATCATTTTGTTTATTATTCGCAATTTTTGCTGAGAACAAATATCTAAAACCATTTGTGAAATGTCACACGACTCAGATAATTAAAAAACTGTATAGAGAGATAGAAAGCTAGTAGGTATGTGCAAATATTTCCTTAACATCTTTGTAGAGTAGATCACCTTATACAAGACTGTACTTATTTTTATTGTTTAAGGTGACGAGATTATAAAAACTGTCAGTCAAAAAATTTTATTATTGTATTTTTTCAATTTAATTTTTTTCTTATTAAGATATCGAATGAAGTCTACTAAAGTAGACTCCGGTCTATTAGGGACAGTTACAAAACGTTTGACAAGGATAAAAATATACGAAAAATTTATAGGCTTTTATGGACCTGTATTTGTGATTTTTTACTCAATATTTGATATTTCTCAGTTAAACGGTTAGAGTTAGGTATAGGATGCTATACATACAATCTATTTGGAACCTTGCGAGAATTTCAAAGACTGAATAATATACACGGTGTTCCATTCATAATAAGCAATTTGGTATCTATTTCCAGTACAATCGGAAGTGACACCATGTTCAAAATATTTTATCCGAATTCCTCATATCAGTTAAACCATAATCACAGGTTTTCAAGATTGTCTACAGTTAACTTTTTGAGTAATCGATCGCTGCTGTTCTACGTGTGACACCCTGTATGTATGTGTGAGCGAGATGGTTACAGAGACCCGCGAAAAACCGTGAATAGACCTGATTTTTTAATAGTTCTATTCATATACCACCCTGTACATCCGGTGGCCTGTCTATCGCATCTCCACCCCGTACACTCGCTGCGTGCTGCTGGCCCACGGCCCACCCTCTGCGAACAGCGAAATCCCAAATCCGCCAACGTTGGTCCTTCGTCGCGCACCCTTCGCCATCGGCTGACTAATTCCTGGAAATTTCGCGTGACCGGCGGCAACGCGGCGCTGGCATGACGTAGGCGGTACGGACCCTGATGAGTTTAGGTTTTGCTTTGGCCTCCCGCAATCCATGCAAGGCCGACTACATTCCACCACGATTAGATACAACGCCAACGTCGTGGTCCAGGAAATTGTCAACTGCGACCTTCTGGGAAGTACTATCGAAGCAAGGTCGACGTCGAGTCCAGAAAGAAAGATAATGAAGCGATCCGCAATGCCAAATACCACGGTGTAAGAATTAGGCACATGGTAATATCGCAACGCAATGACAGTCGGTCTTTCTGGACGCTTTCCATGCACACAACCGAATCAAAGGCCAAGTCGGAAGTGCTTGCCAAGATAATATAGCCACTATAAAGATGTATGCTGTGGTATCCCACAGGGAACTGTTCTCGGACCAATATTGTCTAACATATTCAGAGTGTTCGAAAAATAGAGGAAGATATTTTAGAGAGTAATTCTTTGTTCAAAAATATGTGTGTAAAATTGTGTGTACTTTATGTCATGGTACCTATTGGGAAAGTTGCAATAACACTCTTTCCTAGATATTTTTTTCATTTTCCAAGGCACTTGTGACTTTTTAGCAAAAATTAAGAAACCAATTTTGTCCAGTGACATGTAATAAAACAGTTTTTATTTTTTTTTTCTCGAAAACCAAGTGAGATATGAAAAAATACAAAAGGCAAGGAAGATGTATTTTTATATGCTTAATCAAACAACAAATATTCAAGCTACAAAAAAGGCAGTGGCGTACATTTTTTGCCTATAATACTCGCCCCCCGGGACGCCACTAGGCATATAATTTTAATATATTTAGGGCTAAATTAGCCTCTTAATACAACAAATAATATTGTCAAATTTCAACAGAATCGATTAAATATTTTGTAATATAATAATAAAAAAATGTGTTTTTTAATTTATCACCCTGTATCTAGAAAACCAGCATTTCCGGACCCATGTTTATAGAAACTTTTTTTCATATTTTCTAACAAGAATTCGCCCTCCAAAATATCTTCGTTTATTTTTCGAACACCCTGTATATCAATAACTTATTCTCAATAGATTCGGAAGGTACAGTACTAGGTTGTGCAGATATCCTTTATGAAGATTCAACTAAGAACGTGCTAAAAAATAAAATTCAAAACAGTACAAAGTATCTCGGAATATAGGTATACTCAGTGACATTAGAAGCCCAACTAACAATTATCACTCCTATTAGAGTTCCAAGAATGATTATCCAGTATTCCTTACACAGCATTGTATACTGTAAGAACATTGGCAAAACCCTCTTAGAACAACTATACTATACAAGCGGAATGGGCACACCTAATAGGACACTTCAGTCATTTAAGAGGTTGTATAAGGGCTGCAGGTAACAGTTATACAACAAAACTGTAAGCCTCTTGCAGCCGCTATAGGACATTTGCATCAGCGCAAGATTCAGTTTTTGTCAACTATATAACTATTCTGTTACGTGATTCTACTTTATTGTAACCAAACCATTTCTTATGTATTGTATAGACGAAGTGAACAATATATAACTAACACATTACAGTCATCTTGTTTACTTACATATCGTCCATTGAGAATTTCATACACAGGTATATGATAAACTTCTACACTGTGATATTGAATCATTTGCACAGCAAATTTTATTGTGATTATCGTGCAAAGTAGTTATGCAATTTCTACGGGCTTCGTATTTGATTCATACTTTGATAATGATTAAAAGTATGTCTAGATTTTTAAGATGGAAAACTGAACTTATCTGCGTTAAATCTTCCACAAATCCTATATTTAGAAACATTTATATGTGTAATTTCGAACTGAAACATAATTATTTAATATCAAATAGAGGAATAAATGTTTGACCAATATGGCGGGTGGTTGTGTATAATCATGGCATCGTCCATGTTGTCTTTAGTTTATTAGAATATTTTGCCTGCAGGTGTTATACAACAATTTGACAAACGTCAGAAATGAAATACCGACAGAGTCGAATGATTTACCTAGAAGTTGTACCAGATCTATATCTTCTGTTTGAACAGTTGATAAAACCTTTTTAACCAATATACATGCGTTGTTTGTCTTAAAACATTGGTTACGGCATTTTAGCAAAAATATGACAGCAGAAAGTTAGGTTATGGTGAAGTTGTATACCAACATATTTAGCATATGTACAGCCTTTAATAGTTACTAAACAACAGTTGTATAAGTGCTTCCGTTGGGAGCAATTTGTTGGCTAAAGCAGTAAATTTGCACAGTAAAAAACAAGGCTCGGGTTTGTTTTACAAACGTTAACATGGATGCCACAACACAACCATTTTGACTAACCTGCAAATATGCCTTATAAAATAGTTGTATAAACGTTTATGCAACAGTTAAAAAATTTGTCCTATAAGGTGTTGTGTAACTATGCTATAAGAATGTTTTAAACACCTCATTTTAGAGCAAATATGTTGCAGAAAGCAAATTTGCATTCCACACAACATTAAGCCGGCATTTTGGTGTTCAGGCAACAACAATAGAGAGCTTTTATGGCTGAACGGTTCTTTTACCAAAAGCTTATAGCACTACTTTGCTAGTTGGGAGTGTCACTCAGTCCTATCTATGTACATGCCTTCCAACACCAAATCCAATACCACGCCGTTCTCCTCGGCGTCTTACCCTTTTACGACCATCGTGCGTACCTAGACAAAATCGCGATTTGTCGCTAAAAATTATGTCATTCTGCCTCCCAATGTTGCCGTTCTCTGCTCCAGTTCAACCGTTGTCGACAGTGGTCCGCAGTCAGAGGAAGCACTAACCGTGGACGGTATGAAAAAAATCCAAATGCTCGAATGCAGCGATAGTAGACAGGTTTACCTTTTTCTCCAAACCATTGGTCAGCGATCTGACGAGTAGTAGCAAAACGGTCTCGTAGGGCTAGTTGACTGAAGCGCCTATCTTGACGCTTTGTGGTACGCCTCGGTGGACCAGTTGGCCTTATTCGTGTTACTCTACTTTCTTATATCCACACACGACACTCCCGCATTACCGTCATTGCAGTACAATTAACACAGCGGCCAATTTCGTCATAGGACAAACTAACATCTCGACAGGCAATTAGTCTACCCCCGTCAAGGTCGCTAACATGGTGATAATTTCGACGTCTTCAAACTCGAGACATTTTGTTATGCTTAACACTAGTAAATGAAAGGGCAATAACTAAAAATATCTTTACTACTCAGCTCTCAGAAACTGCTTTCTTCACAAAAACTAAGAGATAACATTTTAATAAAGGTAAACAGAAACAAAGATAAAACGAAGACATCGTTGTCACAGCATGCTTTGAATATAGTCACTATGTTGCCAAAAAAAAAGTTGAAGAAATTATTTTTTCTGGATGTAACACTTCTAATGTCACTGAGTATACATTGATGAAATACTCAGACGGGACATGCAAAACGAATCGAATATGTGACAAAGAGAATAAGATGTCTTATTTCAAAAGGCCCTACAAACATCCTAGATATAGATTGTATGAGAATCTTATAATACGCCCTTGTGCAGTTACATCTTTGCTATGGAATACTTGGCTGGGGAGGAGCTGCTTGGACCTATTCAAATAACTTAGAAATGTCACAAAAGTACTTATTAAAAATTATTTATAGCAAGAAAGAACACCTCCGTCTGATGAACCATACCATGAATCTGCAATGATAGACATTAGACAAATGCTTATTTATAATTATTTGGTATACTATCTAAGAAATAAAGCACGCTATGATAAAATTATTCTTAATATGACACCAGCCAGAAGGTGGATAGAGACATAGAATGCAAAATTATTATTACAACGCTCATGGATCTATCTTTGGCCAAAGTTGTACAATGAAATTCCCTCTGAGTGTAAATTGCTACAAGACATTGGTCTATACAAAAAAAGGATTTGAGACATAGTATTCAGAAGAGTCAACCATGATCATATTGACCGCACACAGGTTTTTTCTTTCGTGGCATTACTTTTGTTTGTTATTGTTATGCCTGTTCAGGCAATAATATTTGGAATTGAACTTTTTGGGAAATATATTATTTTTGCTCTTCCGGATCCGGCACTTATCCCGAAAACTAGAAATGCGATACAACCTTATCATGATAATCTCACTTATCCTCAGGAGGAATAATTTAACGATATTACAAAAAAAATACCATCGGAAAAAATTATTCGTTACCTGATCTATGATGTCAAGAACACTTAAATTAAGAAGCTGTGTATTTTCTAGGAGATAACACATGCAGGATTTATAGGTTTTACAACCATGAAGCTCGATCGACCAGCCAATTTTCTTTCTTACACATCAAAGCCGGAAACACTAAAAATGTTTTATTCCTTTATTCAGTGCTTTCTAATCAACAATTAGGACAGTTAAGTACAATGTTTTTTTAGTTGATCAACATGACTAATTCTTCGAACTCTTAGGACGCATATCCAGGTGGTTCCTGTTACGTAAGATTGACAGCCGGGACTTTCCAAGAATCCAAACTTGCCGGAGGTCCTCAATATTTATTTGCCACTTGAAACCGGACCCTTTTAAAAGCCTTATTGTCGCTCTTACTTTGCCACGTTTCCAATTTCACTTGTTGAGCTTATTATACTCATTATAGATTAAGAGTTTGAAGTGGCATTGCCTCAACGCAAATCATCAAAATATAATGGTAAAAACAGTGTCGAGTAGATTGACTCGACACTATCTCCGCATCCGTATAAGCCTATTCTCTCAAATTTTCTATAATTACAAATCGTCGATACGAGAATGCTCTTCAAGTATATATGATGGCTAGGTACATCAAAGTAGTTCAAAAAATTATTCATTAACAATTGGAAATTTTTGGATCAGAAAGCTATAAAAAGATCGATAAAATAATTTTAAATGATTTTAAAAATTTTCAAGACCTCAAAATTTTTGTCGACTACGCTCAAAAATTATCAGACAGTTATTGAACATACAATAACGAGGTTTGTGAATGATCTGAGACTTTATCCTCCTAATTTTGACAACATCAGTACAGTCGTTTATTATAATCAGAATATAAAAGAATGTCAATAAAAAGACCGACAAGGAAGTTTTTGTGATGCAGATGTCACAGAACGTCGAAGATCATGTTAGCTTACACATCGTTTCAGTTGCATTACGGACATTTATTCCTCAGTTTTTGATTTATCAATAATTTTAGTCCAGGAAGTAAGTACCTTCATATCCGCTAGGAAAAATATTCTGATCCCGTTTGTCCATGCAAGTTCGAAAAACCAAGCAAGTTCGAACCTTCTGGCACATAAAAGCTACACGGGCGTACAAGAGGAAGGAATGAAGTCAATAAGAGGAAATATCAGTTTCATCAACTTCGTATAAGATTCGCAAAAGCAACAGTCGTTTCTAAATCTACTGAAATCTTTTTTCAGCCTTTCGTATCATCCAAAACTCTAAATTATCGCTAAAACAAGTGTTGTGATCTAAGAAGAAGCAGTGTAAAGAGATAAGATTCTCCTGGTGCCAATCCCCTATTGTTTTTTAATGGCTTGGGTATCGATTGATTAATCAATTTTAATTACATCTGGAATAGAACGCATTCACATCTCGCGGCTTTCCACTATCCCAAAACCATCTCTGCAGGCACACTGTTTTTTGCATAACTTTATTCAAAAGGTACCATTCTTAACGTGGCTTAAAATTACGTCCAAAAATGTTTAAATGTTTTGTAAACAGATTCACTACCCGGGACGTTATGGATCGTTCTCAACAAAAAAGGTTTTTTTTATTTAAGGTTTTTCTCTGAAGTGGTGCCTACCTGCCGAACGTCTCTCGGGCACACGCTGCTTACTTAACAACTAAGAACATAGGTTTGAACATACCTTTATAATAATAATAATACCTTCTAAGATTCTTTAGAACATTGTTATTGGCGGTTTTCAGAATATTCAAGTACCGTGGCAACATTAAAATTTTTTCATATATCTGTTCGGGGTTTAAAATGTTGTGTTTTGCACCTTTTCAAATATCAAAGAAAAGCTTTGTTACTGGCGAATAAAAATAATTCTTGGAATTTGCTTGAAAACTTTAAACATCTTTTGACGCTATTTGGAGCCTCGCAACATGCAGATTCGTTGATAGGAGTCCTTTTTAATAAGATTATACAATAAAGCTGAGTGACTAAGTATTATAGTCCACCCAACCTAGCTTTTGACTACGAAAAAAATAAGGGTAGAACAAAGTAGTTAGAGATTATTGGGAAAAGGCCCAAACATGCCTTTTATGAACTTTGCGAAAAAAAATATATTTTTGTAATTGCAGAAAAAGTATCTATTCCATGTGTGGACGGAATATCTCTCAAATTTTCCATAATTACAAATCGTCGATACGAGAATGCTCTTCAAGTATGGTAGCTAGGTACATCAAAGTAGTTCAAAAAATTATTCATTAACAATTGGAAATTTTTTGATCAGAAAGCTATAAAAAGATCGATAAAATAATTTTAAACGATCTTAAAAATTTTCAGCACCTCAAAAATTTTGTTGACTACGCTCAAAAATTATCAGACATACAATATCGAGGTTTGTGAATGATCTGAGACTTTTTCCTCCTAATTTTGATAACATAAGTACTGTCGTTTGTGATAATCAGAATATAAAAGAATGTCAATAGAAAGACCGACAAGCTAAAAGATAAAAAATTATTTAGAAGTTTTTGAGATGCAGATGTCACAGAACGTCGAAGATCATGTTAGCTTACACATCGTTTCAGTTGCATTACGGACATTTATGCCTCAGTTTTTGTTTTATCAATAATTAAACAATTTTAGTCCAGGAAGTACCTTCATATTCGCTTTTTCAGCCTTCATACCATCCAAAACTCTAAATTATCGCTAAAACAAGTGTTGTGATCTAAGAAGAAGCAGTGTAAAGAGATAAGATTCTCCAGGTGCCAATCCCCTATTGTCTTTTAATGGCTTGGGTATCGATTGCTTAATCAATTTTAATTACATCTGGAATAGAACGCGTTCACATCTTGCGGCTTTCCACTATCCCAAAACCATCTTTGCAGGCACACTGTTTTTTGCATAACTTTATTCAAAAGGTACCACTCTTAACGTGGCTTAAAATTGCGTCCAAAAATGTTTAAATGTTTTGTAAACAGATTCACTACCCGGGACGTTATGGATCGTTCTCAACAAAAAAGGTTTTTTTTATATAAGGTTTTTGTCTGAAGTGGTGCCTACCTGCCGTACCTCTCTCGGGCACACGCTGCTTACTTAACAACTAAGAACATAGGTTTGAACATACCTTTATAATAATATAAATACCTCCTAAGATTCTTTAGAACATTGTTATTGGCGGTTTTCAGAATATTCAAGTACCGTGGCAACATTAAAATTTTTTCATATATCTGTTCGGGGTTTAAAATGTTGTGTTTGGCACCTTTTCAAATATCAAAGAAAAGCTTTGTTACTGGCGAATAAACATAATTCTTGGAATTTGCTTGAAAACTTTAAACATCTTTTGACGCTATTTGGAGCCTCGCAACATGCAGATTCGTTGATAGGAGTCTTTTTTAATAAGATTATACAATAAAGCTGAGTGACTAAGTATTATAGTCCACCCAATCTAGCTCTTGACTACGAAAAAAATAAGGGTAGAACAAAGTAGTTGGAGATTATTGGAAAAAGGTCCGAACATGCCTTTTATGAACTTTGCGAAAAAAAATATATTTTTGTAATTGCAGAAAAAGTATCTATTTCTAATGAGATCTGAATCAAAATCCGTTGACTTTTACAAAAAGAAACTCAAGAACATCACTTTTGTAAAAATTGAAACAACGAACGTTTTGAATCATTAGATATTCGACTAACCGTATGTTGTTGAGAAAATATCCAGCTAAATGGGTAGCAAATAGACAATTTTCATCAATTTCTCGTCAATGGCTTCAAATGCGTTTATTTATAACATCAAATGAAATCGAAGCTTTCTTATGATGAATAAAATTACACCTTGTTTTCTCGCATTGGCCACATAATTACTACTACACAATACAGCGTCTCAAGGTGGAAAAACTTCCATAGAAAATCCTACGCATGTGTGATACTTAGACGTGAACACCATGGGAAAATAATTGTCATAAGTATTTTATCTTATGGTGCGGTTAATTATTTATTCGTGTTCTTATTTTTTTATAGGAATGATAAACAATTTGTTTTCTATAACTGTAGCAGTGCTTAACTATTTCTTATCTCATGATGTTGATAAATATTATTATATTTTTCAAGTTACAAAAATTACAATTTTGATCCTTTTTCTTGCCATTCTTCTGCGGTATCACATACTTGACACACTGGAGCTTAGTGGATTTAGAATAACACCGCCTTACATATTGTGCGATCGATATTTTGCGGATGTCGCCATATTCGATTTATTGTGTTTCCATAGTATGGAAATTATAAATCGTCATTTTGTAGCATCCTCCATACTGGATTCAAAATGGCGGCATTTAGCTCATTGTGTATTATTGCGAGAACCTTACGCGCGTACAAAATTTCAGCTAACTGATTGAGGTTGACTGGTTTCAAGATTATTTGACCCACACTACATAAGTTAGGTTGCATTGCTACTATACAGGGTGGCCCATCCATGTGTGTACGGAATATTACTCGTAAATAAATATATTTTGGGAAAATCTATTTACGGGATGTTATACATGACATTTGAGGGCACATTTCTAAAATATTGGCCATTATACAGGGTGTTCCAATTTCGACCTACATATCAAAGTTGTGATTTTTTAAATGGAATGCCTCAAATTTTATTGCATATTTGGATAAACCAATTCAAAAATAGAAAATTGATATTACATACTATGGGGTTTTGGTAATAAGCTACTGAGATACAAGGTGTTTTGTCTAGAAAAGCCCCCCACTTCGGCAAACCCTCAATCCGCCATTTTGAAATTTGGAGTGCTGAATTTTGTATCAAAAAAACTTACGCACCTCAGCTTTATCTTGTTTGTTACTTTTTCGAATTTTAATTTTGCTCATACAGGGTGGTCAAAAACGCAATTTTCTAAAAAATTTCAAATGCACCATATATTTGTGCAAGGTTGGACTCAATTTTTTATAAGCTAGGTACATCAGAGTTTTTGCGGCCTTTTTTTTCGGTCGTATCGCATCATCCTTGGAAACAAATAAATTGTTGATTAGTTATAAACTGTCAAAATTAGCTTTGTGAGCATTATAATAAAAGCGTGTTTGAACATGAATTTTTCTGAAGAAGAAGTGGTGAATGTGGTGTTCGTTTTGGGCGAAGCCCAAAGAAATAGTTTCCTAGCATCTCGCATTTATAAGCAATGGTATCCTAATATGCATCCAAGGCCGGAAACATTTTCCACGCTACGAGAATGTTTTGAATCAAATGGAGCAGTGGAATATAGTAAAAAATGTATAAATAATCCAAGTGTCACCAATGAGGCGAATCAGTTGGAAGTTCTATTAAAGTTGCAGGAAAATCCCCATTTAAGTGCAACGCAAATTGGAGCAGAAATTGATATATGCAGAACTTCTGTCCAAAGGATTATTCACAAGCATAGGTACCATCCATATCACCTATGCTTGCATCAAGGCCTTCGTCCTCAGGATTTCGCAGCTTGAATGGAGTTTAGAGTAGAATAATATGCTAAATAAAGTGCGTGAAGACACAACTTTCCTGGATAAGGTTCTTTTTAGCGCTGAGGTAAGTTTTAACAGCATAGGAGTTGTCAACAGGCATAACATGCACTATTTTATGCGACGAAAAACCCTTACTGGGTTAGGCAAATAGATTTCCAAAATAAATGGATGCTTGAATGTTTGGCGAGGAGTCATTGGCAGTCAAGTTCAGGTTTTTGTAGCGAGAGAAGTGATTGTGTATTGTATGAAGCAGGAAACCGACACTGGAGAAAGTTTAGATAAATATTGTCGCAGTCTGTAAGATGCTTACTATATCCGGAAAAAATAAGATGGGAAGGGAAAGAGCTATGTCGAATTTTCATACGAGTAATACACGATATGTACTTGCTCGGAATCTAATATCATGCCAATATGATCGAGGTACATATATCTGGTTGGATGAAAGTATATCTGTAAGGGCGTAGCTGAAAATATTTATCCCATTCCCGGGACCCGGATTCGAATATATATTTTTTAACAAAGCAATTGTAATCTTCTACCGATGCTGTGGCTTGGAGTACGATCCCATCTGTGATATTCAGCCTAGCCAATTAATCTGCTCTTTCATTAAACGAAAAACCACTATGTATGCCCTTTGATCCAGTAAAGATGGATGGATGTGTGTATTAGCGAATCCCAGACCGAACAACATTTGTTTGATAAAGAGAACATATGTATATATATATATATATATATATATATGCAAGTAGGTGACTTGTAGTTATTGATACCTTTTAAGGCTACAAGGACAGACTCTGAATCAGAAAAAATAGAGCTTTCTGGATATTATCGAAATGGGTAAGGCTGCTCTACCCCCAATTCCTTTGAAGTTACGCTTTTTTGAAGGCTTCTTCTTCTATTCGTCATTGTACATCAGAGCGGTCCCTGAAACCTTCGGTCTTTGTTAATTTTTAAGGCTTTGGGCTGTTCGATCATCAAGTCCTCCATGACAATCACGTACAAGCTGTTGCCATGACAGCTATCCATTAACAACGCCAAAGCACGTTCTGCCATCCTGGCAGCAACTTCTCAGATGGAACCTTGCGATTTGAGCGATCCAGCTCTTCTGGACGTCGCAGCCTGCATATCCCTTGCAGTTGAACAAAGAGTCCGCTACCTTTTAGAAAGACTCTCAGTCATTGCCGAACACAGGACGGACAGTGTCAAGAATGACAGTCGTTACAAGGTGAGCAACGATGTTCGGAGACAGCTCAAATTTCTGGAAGACGTTGATGTGGAGGAGAGAGAAACGCATGAAGAGTCTGAGCGTGAAGTACTGTTTAGAGCTGCTAGGAATCGTTCGAGGTTTGAGGATGGAGAGCAAGCTAGGTTGAAGGCTAGAGTTAGGGAAATGCAGGTAAAGGGTCAAATTTTAAAAAGGTTACGATCAAACACCGGAATCATGACAATAACTTAAAGATTTATATCGATGTTAAAATTTCCAGATAAGTTCAGATTTGTTTATAAATGTTAATCCAGAAAAGATCAATGAAAGAAAAACATCAACTTCGTTGAGAAAAGCTCAGAGTAGTTACGTGGGCTCAAAACATATTCGCTAAACGTTAATGCATTGAGCACTTTTTGTCAAAAGTACCATACGAATTATTGGATCCTCCATTCAAAACATACCATGGGTATTACCGAGCTCTACAGATGAACGACACTGAAGTAATCGGTTATCGATTCCAATGGTCTTGATCTGTTATCTGTATTGCAACTGGGCTGTGGGCACATTTTGCCGTTGAATGGTCACGGGAATTGTAACAGGTTGGACGGAGTGATAAGGGTTATTACCTAATACCACTCCGTAAGTGCGATGTTGATTGGAGACCTTTTGACGCTATTATACAGTTTCCAATTCACATTTTAGCGGTAATCATTGGGTTCAGACTTAAAGCATTTTGTTTTTGTTACTTGTCAATTGGTTTTGGAGGTTACATTTAGCGCAATGGCGGAGGAATAATTTACAATTACCCACGACACTGTTTAAGTTACAAATGGTTTTGCTGTATGAAATGCTTTACGATTTGCTTTCTTACTAAACCACTAAACCTTTTTTGGCCTGTAATTGAACTTTGTTTAATACTAACTTCATTACTTATTAAAATCACATGAATCCAAAGACCGTTCATACTCCTAACCTCATCCCACAGATAGACTTGGGTACGTTTATACTGTTTATTTTTTAATTATGTGCAAGACCCATATATTTTTTATTACGTTTTATTTGATGAATTTTCTATAAAACTCTAATAAAATCAAAGAATGTTTATTATTATACAACTAATTTGTCTAACCTCACTGACACTATGTATCAGTTTTATTTAAATTCAATTTTTATATATTTTTATAGCTCAAGATTTTTTTATACTTGAACCACCACCACCGTAATCAGTAAACGCCCATGTGGGCATATATAGGGATAGATATAGGGGAAAGGGGACACTTGGGCTCTAGCCACAATCACACATTCCGGCCCCGCCTTACAGATAAATCACGTTTAAGCCCATATGTTTTTGAATTGGAATAATCAATAAGTATTCATATTTAAATCAATCCAAGTATTCAAAACAGAGGTATTCGAATACTTTGTATTTGAATCTTTAGTAATTGACTTGATTTGAAATACAGTATTCAGGGTTCGCATTCCAATACCAGATTTCAGTATTCGACCCAAGTCTGCCCACAAGTTGTTTGGAGTCTCTGAAACTTCCTTTCAAACAGGAATCGAAATCCAAATCTCCGGATTCGGAATTATCGAAACAACTGGAATCGATTCCTTCAAAATGATTGAATTGGATTTCTACAATTGCCTCTGCGGTATCATTCCTTTGGAACGACTCATTAATGACCGACCCAGCTCTACCCCACTACAACATAGTGAGGATACGTTTAACAGCTTGTTAATCTATTTATTTCTCCTCTCTGTATATATTAAATATATATGAACAGTCTGGAATCTGGAGACGTAAAAATAGACATTTCGAATAGAAAAAACAAAAAATGTTCTGTACGTCTGTACGTTTCGTCTAGTCTTGCAATTTATCGAAACGTTAATACTCAATATTTTCATTTGATCTTCAACCAAGAGAGATTCAACTTTAACTGTGACTGATATCTATGTAGTATGTGTATGTATGTAGCGACTGAAGATTGAAGAGCTAAGACAACGTGAGGCGAATGCAACAGCTCTCCAGGCTATTGGACCTAGAAAAAGACCCAAGAGACTTGAAGGACATCATGATACCACCATGCAATTTGGAGAAGGACCATCTAACATTCAACGTCTCCCACTGCCACCCAGACAAAGAGTGAAGAAAGTGACAATGAGAGATGTGCAGCTATTGTTCGAAACTGAGAAGGATATGAGGAGAAGTACATTGTTATATAAGCTTTATCTCAAATGAGTTATCATTTATTAATAAAACAGAATCGTTTATGAACATTTTACTTTTAGAAATTCTAAAAATGAGGTATTTATTACGTTTTAGGGATGTAAGATTACAGGCACATCGCAAGAAATCATGTTACTAATTTCCATCAGTATGTCTCCACACCACTGAAACTCAGATAATGCTGGAATTTTGAAAACATTTTGACACAAGGCTAGAGGTGACATGATAATGACTAAGACGGCAGCATCTCCAGTTCAAATATTCAAAATCCAGGAATTTCATGACTAAATAACAGGTCAATCAAATTATATGATTGATTTTTGTCATTGTAATAATGACCTCGGTTCACGAGACAATCATAGAACTATACAAAACTGCTCCAAGGATGAAATAGCTTTGTAGATTTTGAGAATCGATCAAGTGACATCGGATAGCTATACAAAGAGTGAACAAAATTAAAAACGCTCAAACGGTTTTGTAGATTTTTTGGCGTTAGTAAATGTATACGCTTCTAACTCCAATAATCGATTTGATATAGATTTTCTCGTATATTTTCCATTGAGGTGGTTGGTCACGTTATTGTGTGTTGTTTTTCTGTGGCCGCTGGTTGGATTCTTCTGTCACGGTATATGCTTTAATAATGCTGTTATTAGGTGTCTTACATCCTATTAAAAAGATTTAATTTTGGTCCAATTGTTTTAACCTCATTCCCCTACTGTCACAAAGTATCAATGCGATCAAGTTCAAATTATGTCCACATGAACTTAAAGTATGCTGAGATGCTTAAAAAACCTGCAACGGCAATATAAAGTAATGCTGTTACAATCTGGTCGCTGGCAAGATTTGCTTATTGTCGCTGTGATCGCAACGTTGTCCGATGGGCGATAAGTCTGAAGAGACATTTCTAGATCGCAATGTTGTCATATAGGTGCGGAGTTGGGACTAATTGCATGGACTAGTCAAGTGACTTGAGTTTTTCAATTTCTTTGTTGCACATGTCCGTAGTTCACTTTTTTCCAAGAGGCTAACCTGGCTCGAACATGATGAAACAATCGGAGTCCTACTTAATCTAGTGGGGCTTCTGAACGGGTAATATTGTAGTGCTGTCAGATTGCTAAATATTTAAAACAGCTGCCACGATCCGTACGATTCTGTCAGTCGTTCTTGCCTTCTGATGAGAAAAGTTGACACTTGTAGGTATCTGGACATTGCAGACAATGTTGTCAACATTTATCCGCGACATTCAGGGTATTTCAAAAATAAGTGCCAATATTTCTGGGGCAGAAAATAGATCCAAAAATAACAAAAAAGTTCCTATACATAAATATAGGTTCAAAGAGGCTCGCGTACCGAGATATAGGGTGAAGAAGTTTTATTTACGAAATCGAAAAAAAAATATATGTCTACGGAGAGGCTAAAGATACTGGATTGAGAATCTAGACGTTCAATCATAATCAATAAACACACAGTTTTCCGGCCCGAACTAAAGCAGGGACTTAGAAACTTGGGTACCTGGACCCCTAATAGAAAATATTTTCTCCGCCAATGATCTTTCGGAGAAAAGTCATTTTATAAAACACCATTCAGCTTGAGGAATTTTTCCCAGATCATCCGTTTTAGACATATTTAGCTTTGAATATTTGAGGTAAAATCCCAAAATATTCTTATGAAGAAGCTTAGCTTCCCTTATTCTGAAAACACCATGAAGCTTGATATATTGAAAAAACATGTGAAGAGAGCTATTGCACCTCATTACAACATTATTTATTAATATCCTCAATCAGTAGCCTAGAAGCTTACGATGCATTCCTTTCCTGTTCACGCCACTGGTTTTGTCGGCATATCTATTTTTGTTTATAGGTAAAGAAATTTTAAAACAAAATTTTTACTTTGAAAATAAATCAGTAAAGCGAATAAGAATTAAATAAGACAACACTAAACATTACGTTTGATATAACTGTAGTGGTTGTTCCTAAATTTTTGAGGATATACCA
The DNA here is from genome assembly GCA_963669975.1 of Acanthoscelides obtectus. NCBI lineage: Eukaryota > Metazoa > Arthropoda > Insecta > Coleoptera > Chrysomelidae > Acanthoscelides > Acanthoscelides obtectus. Next base: position 87,544,630 of record CAVLJG010000006.1, on the reverse strand, counting down.
TTGAGAACAAAAAATAATGCTGTATAAATGCTATAACATCCAAACTAAAGCTCTTGTTGACCTTGGAAAATACCTGGCATAGTACGAACAGTGTTGAAAGCCTTCTGAATACTTCGACTCCTAGGATGATAACGATTTGTGATATCTTCTTTGTTGAGCTAACTGTTGACTCACACCGAAAAAACAACGTAATTTCAGAAGTAAAATAATAAGAATTTTATTCAAATTGATTGGTTCCACAATTAGTAATTGTGATTTTCGACAAACATAAGAATACCAGGAAAAGTATGCCATGAAAACCAGTGACGTGCATTGACAAGCATTAATTAATGGTAAATTCCTACGCTACTGATTTAGGATAGGACACGCATATTATTCAATTAATGTTGTAATAAGGTGCCATAGATTTCTTCACGTGCCATATAGCGTTTCCAATATCAAGCTTCACGGTTTTTCAGAATAGAGGAGGCTAAACCTTAAATATTCAAACGTAAATATCTCCAAAACGAGTAATCGGAGAATAATTCCTTAAGGAAAAAATCTATTGAAAATTCAACTTTATTTTATTTTACACCGACAAGGCTAATGGCGTAGTAAATATTTATTATTAGGTGTCCATGTACCCCACTTTCTACATCCCTGGTTTAGTTTGAGCCATGAAACTCTGTGTGCTTATTGCTGATGATGTGCTCACTGAACGTCAAAAACCCTAACTCGGTATCTTTACCTACTCCGTAGATACATTTTTTTTAAATTTCGCAAATAAAACTTCATCACCTTGTATGATGGTAGGGGAGCATCTTTGGACCTATATTTATATGGACTTTTTTGTTATTTTTGATGCACTTTCTACCTTAGAAATATTGTCACAGCTTTCTGAATCATCCTGAATAGCCGGACTGCTTAGCTGTCATAGTAAGATCCAAGTATTGCAACAAAAATATTGCTTGTGTATGCACTACTTAAGTATTAATTCTCGCTTTACCATATTTAAGGTACATACTGCTGTGTCAACATATAAGAAATAGCAGTATGGTTCGCGAGTGTTCTCAAAAATTGCAAAACTTGTTACCAAGAAGATAATTAGCTCTCATGCTGCTTATTAATTTCCAATATTGTTTACCACAAAGTGAATCTCCCAATCGGGCAGATGCCCTGCAAACTTCAACAATAACATTAGTAGAATGGGGCCATGTGCAGGGTGGGCCTAGATGCAAATGTGTATATTCAGGTGTAACCCCGGTGGACGTGACCTGTCGCTGAAGCCGCTTCGCTCCGGCCATCGTCCCATAATTTATACACGTCCAAAGGCGTTTTAATGCATTTTAAATTATTCAATGCCGGACAGTATTCGATCGGTCCGTGCCGAGTCGCGGCGCTGCTAATGTCAAAAGGTATTTTCGCAGGCGCCGAAAAAGAGACGTCTCTATATTTTTCT